>CAJQUW010015436.1:2500-607311 GCA_907163375.1 Prostheceraeus crozeri
GCTAGTGTGTTCAAAGTCATATTTAATGAATGCCGTCGAAATTTCATTATCTTGCTAATTGCAATTTCTACAGTGGGCTCCATTGATCAGGTTCTATGCAGACCTTTTGTTTCTACAGTGGGTTCTATAGATTTACAATCAGCCATCAATTTGAAAGTCACTTAGAAGAAGTAGAAGAAATTAGAAGATTATAATTAAAAAATCGTGCATTAATAGGCACATGTCGTCAAGGTAAAATTAGGTCTGACGCCTTAGCTGACTTCAGCAATGAAATTTCCTAAGTCGGTTTCTTACAGAAACCCGGTTTTTCAGATTTCCAATGCTATCATCGGAGCTCCGGAGTTCACCTACCCCATCCCAGTCGGGAGAAGAACTGATTTCCACAAGCAGAGTTTCCACTTATATAGTGTGGGCGATCAGCTCATGACGTAATACCGATCATCCAGAAACTGAAACCCCGTCTATCTCCTGTTCTAGTGCTCCGATGGAGCTGGAAATTAACCATTTCATTGTAGAATTTGACGCTGAATCCGAATCTGCCCTCCATTATCCCATCCGATGCTTCGTTTTGGCTCTACAGCCCACAGCCATCGCAAAAATTCTAACTCGTTTTTCGGAAAAAGGATGAAAAATTTTTTCTCTCCGATGGCTTTCAAATTTACCATGCCGAAGCAGAATTTGACACTGATTCCAAATCTGGTCTCTGATATCCCGTCCGAGGCTTGCTTCACCCGCTAGAGCGATTTTCATAAAAATTCTAAATCTGTCGTTTTTTCGTCAATGTCCAAAATTTCAATAACGTCTCACCTCTAAACGAAGGCAGATACGAACAAGCCATGTTTATCACTGAATTGGTCTCACTCCCAGCTTTCAAACGAGCTATTGCACGACTTTCTACGATGTCTACAACCAAAGTTGGAAGATCGTTGCCGAGGGGGGGGAGGGGTTTAGAACTTTTTCTCTCCGATTGAGTTGGGAAGAAGTTCCTAACCCAAAATTGTCCAAAACGTCCAAATTTGCACTTCGTCTTCCCATCCGAGACCTCCTTCTGCCCGAAATTCGACTTTTCTCATCCCAAAACGACCAAAACCTGACTTTTCCAACTCTGACGTTTTCCTGCCATTTTCCTCCTTCAAGCCAAGAAAATTAGTCCAAACTGAGCTTTCCACTGCATTTTCCTCACTTTTAGCTTTCAAATGAGCTATTGCACGACTTTCTACGATTTCTAACACCAAAGTTGGAAGTGTGGCAGGAGGGGGGGGGGGTCAGAACTTTTTCTCTCCGATTGAGTTGGGAAGAAGTTCCTAACCCAAAATTTCACGTAGACTCCGAATTTGCACTCCGTTTTCCCATCCGAGGCCTCCTTCATGACGAAATTCGACTTTTCTCATCCCAAAACGACCAAAACCTGACTTTTCCAACTCTGACGTTTTCCTGCCATTTTCCTCCCTCAAGCCAAGAAAATTAGTCCAAACTGAGCTTTCCACTGCATTTTTCTCATTGCATTTACTCGACTTTCTACGATTTCTAACACCAAAGTTGGAAGTGTGGCAGGAGGGGGGGGGTCAGAACTTTTTCTCTCCGATTGAGTTGGGAAGAAGTTCCTAGACCCAAAATTGGCCAAAACGTCCGAATTTGCACTCCGTTTTCCCATCCGAGGTCTCCTTCATGCCGAATTCCGACCTTTCTCATCCCAAAACCATCAACACCCGCCTTTTTCCAACTCTGACGCTCCACCCCTTGCCTCATCACCTTCCTTCCAATCCCTTACCAGAAAACTCCTTTCTTCCTTCCAGGGGGGGAGGGACCAGTTTTCTCCTCACGGACCCATTCCTCCCAGCACATCCTTGGCGATCTCCCTTCCTTCTAGAGGGGGGACTGAGTCAGCATGATGACTCATCATTTCACATTTTGTCCTTGTTTTTGGCACGGGGTTGCTACTTGAATGCAAGACAGTGCGCCATCTCTCTACAGTCAGAGCTCTTTGAATAAGAAATTTAGTAACGTTAGTTTGGATTGTTAGAATGGGCGAGTAAAGTGGACTGACATCGAGATTGCAAGGGCTTATTCCTTGCGACTTTTCTAGGTATTCTTACCAATGTCATCTTATGGCTATTCATAAACGTTGTGTCCAGTAAATATTGGTCATCTATTCCCACTGTCAAGTCCCACCAATTCTGTAGGCATGCCATTCAATGCATTCACTCGTGTTTCTTTAGTAGGGCGTTTGGCCTCCTCAAATTTGCCAAACTGTTTTATGAATAGCCATAAGATGAAATTGGTAAGAATACCTAGAAAAATCGCAAGGAATAAGCCCTTGCAATCTCGATGTCAGTCCACTTTACTCGCCCATTCTAACAATCCAAACTAACGTTACTAAATTTCTTATTCAAAGAGCTCTGACTGTAGAGAGATGGCGCACTGTCTTGCATTCAAACAACACCATCCAAAATGCACTATTCTTACAAAGTGAACAATATTATTATTGATCATTTCAAAATAATTGGCTCCATTTAGAGGATTATAAGAGAAAACAAGCTAGTAAAAGAACAAAAATTGAGATTCCACCGTGATCATTTAGCAGCTTTTGCTGCGGTGAATTGCGCCTTCTAATAAATTCAGTTATGCTCATCCACGTTGCGTTTCAAAATAAATTTGACCACATCTGTCCGCTTTTGCGTACATGCTGTGTATGATTCTCGAACCAATCAGCGAACCAAGGATAGTAATTTTCTGTTTTTTCCGTCTTTTCCAATTTTTTGCGAAATTATTCTATATATAAATATTTCAAATTTATGTATCCAAATCCCAGTTTTTCCCGATTTTCCGCTTTTTTTCTTGGTTGAATTGCGATCCCTACAGCGAACTATTTTTCGTACTTATTTAAGTCTCGGTCTTCCTGGCCTATATCAATCCAGCACTGATCCAGACTCATGAAATTTCTTTGCTGAAAGGTCGCTGTATTGCCAAAGAACTGTTAGGTGCATGTACTTGTAGAGAGCACACTCACTTAGCAAGTACCAATGAGAAAATCTCAATTACGTAGATGAATATTTTTCTAATTGTGTTTAGAAAAAGATGACTGAAACATGCAAAATGTAGCAGCTTGCGATGTTTCTTAAACGTTGCCTGTTTTCTACCACTTACGAGCGAATCTATTACAGCATCTTTTAAGCGAATATTTATTTACCTAACATGAAATACAGAAGATTTATTTACAGAAATTTTTGGCAAAAGCACTTTTGCATATCTGTTCTATTAACATGTATATCCCCTGCATGTGTTCAATCAATACATATCTTCTATTGAAGTATGCTGCTCACATTTCATAAGAGAATGAAGTTTTCTCATATCATAAATTATACATCATAACAGAAGCAATAAATGTTGATCATGCGTTAAGCAAGACTGTCCGCGTCTGTTTCGCAGTGAAATTCTCGAAGGGCCCAAGATTCTCACATAAACTGGTTTATATTCCAAACTCCACATTCTGAAAACTATGCAGTCAAGATAAATTCTTGACTTTGCATTTCATATTATTGTAAATATCATTGATGCATCATTCATTTTTTAATTGAATGTCTTCTACTTTCACTGATACTGATAATGCAAGCATGATAGGTAAAAATTCTTACGTCATAAATGCGTGATTATGACAGGTGAAAGCTCATTACTGATCAAGTCGAAGAATTCAATCACTTGTCATACCACTAGTTACTGGTCAAAATTTACTGATCAAAATAAACTTGTCAACTTGTCAACTGATCATGTCGAAGAATTGAAATCACTAGTTACTTGTCACCAGTCATAGCGCATGATCAGTGACCGAAGAATTGCCCCCTGTTTGGCAAATTTGAGGAGGCCAAACGCCCTACTAAAGAAACACGAGTGAATGCATTGAATGGCATGCCTACAGAATTGGTGGGACTTGACAGTGGGAATAGATGACCAATATTTACTGGACACAACGTTTATGAATAGCCATAAGATGACATTGGTAAGAATACCTAGAAAAGTCGCAAGGAATAAGCCCTTGCAATCTCGATGTCAGTCCACTTTACTCGCCCATTCTAACAATCCAAACTAACGTTACTAAATTTCTTATTCAAAGAGCTCTGACTGTAGAGAGATGGCGCACTGTCTTGCATTCAAACAACACCATCCAAAATGCACTATTCTTACAAAGTGAACAATATTATTATTGATCATTTCAAAATAATTGGCTCCATTTAGAGGATTATAAGAGAAAACAAGCTAGTAAAAGAACAAAAATTGAGATTCCACCGTGATCATTTAGCAGCTTTTGCTGCGGTGAATTGCGCCTTCTAATAAATTCAGTTATGCTCATCCACGTTGCGTTTCAAAATAAATTTGACCACATCTGTCCGCTTTTGCGTACATGCTGTGTATGATTCTCGAACCAATCAGCGAACCAAGGATAGTAATTTTCTGTTTTTTCCGTCTTTTCCAATTTTTTGCGAAATTATTCTATATATAAATATTTCAAATTTATGTATCCAAATCCCAGTTTTTCCCGATTTTCCGCTTTTTTTCTTGGTTGAATTGCGATCCCTACAGCGAACTATTTTTCGTACTTATTTAAGTCTCGGTCTTCCTGGCCTATATCAATCCAGCACTGATCCAGACTCATGAAATTTCTTTGCTGAAAGGTCGCTGTATTGCCAAAGAACTGTTAGGTGCATGTACTTGTAGAGAGCACACTCACTTAGCAAGTACCAATGAGAAAATCTCAATTACGTAGATGAATATTTTTCTAATTGTGTTTAGAAAAAGATGACTGAAACATGCAAAATGTAGCAGCTTGCGATGTTTCTTAAACGTTGCCTGTTTTCTACCACTTACGAGCGAATCTATTACAGCATCTTTTAAGCGAATATTTATTTACCTAACATGAAATACAGAAGATTTATTTACAGAAATTTTTGGCAAAAGCACTTTTGCATATCTGTTCTATTAACATGTATATCCCCTGCATGTGTTCAATCAATACATATCTTCTATTGAAGTATGCTGCTCACATTTCATAAGAGAATGAAGTTTTCTCATATCATAAATTATACATCATAACAGAAGCAATAAATGTTGATCATGCGTTAAGCAAGACTGTCCGCGTCTGTTTCGCAGTGAAATTCTCGAAGGGCCCAAGATTCTCACATAAACTGGTTTATATTCCAAACTCCACATTCTGAAAACTATGCAGTCAAGATAAATTCTTGACTTTGCATTTCATATTATTGTAAATATCATTGATGCATCATTCACTTTTTAATTGAATGTCTTCTACTTTCACTGATACTGATAATGCAAGCATGATAGGTAAAAATTCTTACGTCATAAATGCGTGATTATGACAGGTGAAAGCTCATTACTGATCAAGTCGAAGAATTCAATCACTTGTCATACCACTAGTTACTGGTCAAAATTTACTGATCAAAATAAACTTGTCAACTTGTCAACTGATCATGTCGAAGAATTGAAATCACTAGTTACTTGTCACCAGTCATAGCGCATGATCAGTGACCGAAGAATTGCCCCCTGTTTGGCAAATTTGAGGAGGCCAAACGCCCTACTAAAGAAACACGAGTGAATGCATTGAATGGCATGCCTACAGAATTGGTGGGACTTGACAGTGGGAATAGATGACCAATATTTACTGGACACAACGTTTATGAATAGCCATAAGATGAAATTGGTAAGAATACCTAGAAAAATCGCAAGGAATAAGCCCTTGCAATCTCGATGTCAGTCCACTTTACTCGCCCATTCTAACAATCCAAACTAACGTTACTAAATTTCTTATTCAAAGAGCTCTGACTGTAGAGAGATGGCGCACTGTCTTGCATTCAAACAACACCATCCAAAATGCACTATTCTTACAAAGTGAACAATATTATTATTGATCATTTCAAAATAATTGGCTCCATTTAGAGGATTATAAGAGAAAACAAGCTAGTAAAAGAACAAAAATTGAGATTCCACCGTGATCATTTAGCAGCTTTTGCTGCGGTGAATTGCGCCTTCTAATAAATTCAGTTATGCTCATCCACGTTGCGTTTCAAAATAAATTTGACCACATCTGTCCGCTTTTGCGTACATGCTGTGTATGATTCTCGAACCAATCAGCGAACCAAGGATAGTAATTTTCTGTTTTTTCCGTCTTTTCCAATTTTTTGCGAAATTATTCTATATATAAATATTTCAAATTTATGTATCCAAATCCCAGTTTTTCCCGATTTTCCGCTTTTTTTCTTGGTTGAATTGCGATCCCTACAGCGAACTATTTTTCGTACTTATTTAAGTCTCGGTCTTCCTGGCCTATATCAATCCAGCACTGATCCAGACTCATGAAATTTCTTTGCTGAAAGGTCGCTGTATTGCCAAAGAACTGTTAGGTGCATGTACTTGTAGAGAGCACACTCACTTAGCAAGTACCAATGAGAAAATCTCAATTACGTAGATGAATATTTTTCTAATTGTGTTTAGAAAAAGATGACTGAAACATGCAAAATGTAGCAGCTTGCGATGTTTCTTAAACGTTGCCTGTTTTCTACCACTTACGAGCGAATCTATTACAGCATCTTTTAAGCGAATATTTATTTACCTAACATGAAATACAGAAGATTTATTTACAGAAATTTTTGGCAAAAGCACTTTTGCATATCTGTTCTATTAACATGTATATCCCCTGCATGTGTTCAATCAATACATATCTTCTATTGAAGTATGCTGCTCACATTTCATAAGAGAATGAAGTTTTCTCATATCATAAATTATACATCATAACAGAAGCAATAAATGTTGATCATGCGTTAAGCAAGACTGTCCGCGTCTGTTTCGCAGTGAAATTCTCGAAGGGCCCAAGATTCTCACATAAACTGGTTTATATTCCAAACTCCACATTCTGAAAACTATGCAGTCAAGATAAATTCTTGACTTTGCATTTCATATTATTGTAAATATCATTGATGCATCATTCATTTTTTAATTGAATGTCTTCTACTTTCACTGATACTGATAATGCAAGCATGATAGGTAAAAATTCTTACGTCATAAATGCGTGATTATGACAGGTGAAAGCTCATTACTGATCAAGTCGAAGAATTCAATCACTTGTCATACCACTAGTTACTGGTCAAAATTTACTGATCAAAATAAACTTGTCAACTTGTCAACTGATCATGTCGAAGAATTGAAATCACTAGTTACTTGTCACCAGTCATAGCGCATGATCAGTGACCGAAGAATTGCCCCCTGTTTGGCAAATTTGAGGAGGCCAAACGCCCTACTAAAGAAACACGAGTGAATGCATTGAATGGCATGCCTACAGAATTGGTGGGACTTGACAGTGGGAATAGATGACCAATATTTACTGGACACAACGTTTATGAATAGCCATAAGATGACATTGGTAAGAATACCTAGAAAAGTCGCAAGGAATAAGCCCTTGCAATCTCGATGTCAGTCCACTTTACTCGCCCATTCTAACAATCCAAACTAACGTTACTAAATTTCTTATTCAAAGAGCTCTGACTGTAGAGAGATGGCGCACTGTCTTGCATTCAAACAACACCATCCAAAATGCACTATTCTTACAAAGTGAACAATATTATTATTGATCATTTCAAAATAATTGGCTCCATTTAGAGGATTATAAGAGAAAACAAGCTAGTAAAAGAACAAAAATTGAGATTCCACCGTGATCATTTAGCAGCTTTTGCTGCGGTGAATTGCGCCTTCTAATAAATTCAGTTATGCTCATCCACGTTGCGTTTCAAAATAAATTTGACCACATCTGTCCGCTTTTGCGTACATGCTGTGTATGATTCTCGAACCAATCAGCGAACCAAGGATAGTAATTTTCTGTTTTTTTCCGTCTTTTCCAATTTTTTGCGAAATTATTCTATATATAAATATTTCAAATTTATGTATCCAAATCCCAGTTTTTCCCGATTTTCCGCTTTTTTTCTTGGTTGAATTGCGATCCCTACAGCGAACTATTTTTCGTACTTATTTAAGTCTCGGTCTTCCTGGCCTATATCAATCCAGCACTGATCCAGACTCATGAAATTTCTTTGCTGAAAGGTCGCTGTATTGCCAAAGAACTGTTAGGTGCATGTACTTGTAGAGAGCACACTCACTTAGCAAGTACCAATGAGAAAATCTCAATTACGTAGATGAATATTTTTCTAATTGTGTTTAGAAAAAGATGACTGAAACATGCAAAATGTAGCAGCTTGCGATGTTTCTTAAACGTTGCCTGTTTTCTACCACTTACGAGCGAATCTATTACAGCATCTTTTAAGCGAATATTTATTTACCTAACATGAAATACAGAAGATTTATTTACAGAAATTTTTGGCAAAAGCACTTTTGCATATCTGTTCTATTAACATGTATATCCCCTGCATGTGTTCAATCAATACATATCTTCTATTGAAGTATGCTGCTCACATTTCATAAGAGAATGAAGTTTTCTCATATCATAAATTATACATCATAACAGAAGCAATAAATGTTGATCATGCGTTAAGCAAGACTGTCCGCGTCTGTTTCGCAGTGAAATTCTCGAAGGGCCCAAGATTCTCACATAAACTGGTTTATATTCCAAACTCCACATTCTGAAAACTATGCAGTCAAGATAAATTCTTGACTTTGCATTTCATATTATTGTAAATATCATTGATGCATCATTCACTTTTTAATTGAATGTCTTCTACTTTCACTGATACTGATAATGCAAGCATGATAGGTAAAAATTCTTACGTCATAAATGCGTGATTATGACAGGTGAAAGCTCATTACTGATCAAGTCGAAGAATTCAATCACTTGTCATACCACTAGTTACTGGTCAAAATTTACTGATCAAAATAAACTTGTCAACTTGTCAACTGATCATGTCGAAGAATTGAAATCACTAGTTACTTGTCACCAGTCATAGCGCATGATCAGTGACCGAAGAATTGCCCCCTGTTTGGCAAATTTGAGGAGGCCAAACGCCCTACTAAAGAAACACGAGTGAATGCATTGAATGGCATGCCTACAGAATTGGTGGGACTTGACAGTGGGAATAGATGACCAATATTTACTGGACACAACGTTTATGAATAGCCATAAGATGACATTGGTAAGAATACCTAGAAAAGTTGCAAGGAATAAGCCCTTGCAATCTCGATGTCAGTCCACTTTACTCGCCCATTCTAACAATCCAAACTAACGTTACTAAATTTCTTATTCAAAGAGCTCTGACTGTAGAGAGATGGCGCACTGTCTTGCATTCAAGTAGTAACCCCGTGCCAAAAACAAGGACAAAATGTGAAATGATGAGTCATCATGCTGACTCAGTCCCCCCCCTCTGGAAGGAAGGGAGATCGCCAAGGATGTGTTGGGAGGAATGGGTCCGTGAGGAGAAAACTGGTCCCTCCCCCCCTGGAAGGAAGAAAGGAGTTTTCGGGTAAGGGATTGGAAGGAAGGTGATGAGGCAAGGGGTGGAGCGTCAGAGTTGGAAAAAGGCGGGTGTTGATGGTTTTGGGATGAGAAAGGTCGGAATTCGGCATGAAGGAGACCTCGGATGGGAAAACGGAGTGCAAATTCGGACGTTTTGGACAATTTTGGGTCTAGGAACTTCTTCCCAACTCAATCGGAGAGAAAAAGTTCTGACCCCCCCTTTCCTGCCACACTTCCAACTTTGGTGTTAGAAATCGTAGAAAGTCGAGAAAACGCAGTGAGAAAAATGCAGTGGAAAGCTCAGTTTGGACTAATTTTCTTGGCTTGAGGGAGGAAAATGGCAGGAAAACGTCAGAGTTGGAAAAGTCAGGTTTTGGTCGTTTTGGGATGAGAAAAGTCGAATTTCGTCATGAAGGAGGCCTCGGATGGGAAGACGAAGTGCAGATTCGGAGTCTACGTCAAATTTTGGGTTAGGAACGTCTTCTCAACTCAATCGGAGAGAAAAAGTTCTAAACCCCTCCCCCCCCCTCGGCAACGATCTTCCAACTTTGGTTGTAGACATCGTAGAAAGTCGTGCAATAGCTCGTTTGAAAGCTGGGAGTGAGACCAATTCAGTGATAAACATGGCTTGTTCGTATCTGCCTTCGTTTAGAGGTGAGACGTTATTGAAATTTTGGACATTGACGAAAAAACGACAGAGTTAGAATTTTTATGAAAATCGCTCTAGCGGGTGAAGCAAGCCTCGGACGGGATATCAGAGACCAGATTTGGAATCAGTGTCAAATTCTGCTTCGGCATGGTAAATTTGAAAGCAATTGGAGAGAAAAAATTTTTCATCCTTTTTCCGAAAAACGAGTTAGAATTTTTGCGATGGCTGTGGGCTGTAGAGCCAAAACGAAGCATCGGATGGGAAAATGGAGGGCAGATTCGGATTCAGCGTCAAATTCTACAATGAAATGGTTAATTTCCAGCTCCATCGGAGCACTAGAACAGGAGATAGACGGGGTTTAAGTTTCTGGATGATCGGTATTACGTCATGAGCTGATCGCCACACACTATATAAGTGGAAACTCTGCTTGTGGAAATCAGTTCTTCTCCCGACTGGGATGGGGTAGGTGAACTCCGGAGCTCCGATGATAGCATTGGAAATCTGAAAAACCGGGTTTCTGTAAGAAACCGACTTAGAAAATTTCATTGCTGAAGTCAGCTAAGGCGTCAGACTTAGAGGTTCGCCAGGAGATGGCCTTCGTCTCCAGGCCATAAAAGACTCCAAAACTTTAAAGGCTTGTAACTTTGCTTCTACAAGTCCGTTTGACTTGACTCAAAAAAGGTTCGGTTGCTATTGACCTGCCCTAAGTGATAGACTACTTATAAAATTTCATAAGTAGTGCTAAAATATTGAAAAATTTAAGTTCACTAGTTTTGGAGGTTTTCTGGGGTTTTCGACCCTGCTGAAGTCAACTACATGAATTTTAATGATGTCTGAGCCAGTCTTCTCATGGACTAAGCGGCTTTTCACTGAAAGCGAGCAAGACACGGAGAGTTTTGCTGTAATATTCCACTGACAGGGTGTTCCTTCGGGACGGCGGACGATGCCGTAGTGATAAGTGTGGCAAGGGAGTGTGTCATAGTTAAGACCGAAACCGCTGGGGCAACTCATGTCTCATGTTGGGCATTTGACACAGTTCTCAACGTAGCACTTTGAACGCCAATCGGTTGAGTCTTAGCTATCTTGTCATGGGTGGCCTCTAAACATATCCATTGTAAAACGCTGGTGAATCAAGCTCTCTACGGCTTGCTATCAAGCTGATCAAAGTCTGCCAACCTCATACCAACTCCACCGGTTTTCATGTCTGGCGATCAAGTCATGGACGGTGCAAGTCACGGAGATTTTCGGTGTGATACTTCCTGTGAGTGGGCGTTCTTTCGAGACAGCGGTGAAGTCCGTAGCGATGAGTACTGCACGGGACGTGGGCAATGGTAATCCTTGTGAAACCTCTCTGCGTCATGTTTCCAAGTGGTTGCCTTTCGTCTCAACGTTGTACTCTGACCGCCAGGGTGACATTTAGCTATCTGCCACAGGTTACCTCATAAAATCTACATTGCACTTGTCTCCCGACAGTTGGTCAACCATGCGAGAATGAACCATCAGTTCTTTTAAGAACTGTCTCTATCACGGAGACGAAATGATGAAGGGATGAAACGGGAGGACATTCATGCGCCACACGCAAAACATCACAGACTTCTCTCTTCGCTAGTGAACAAGCTCTTGTCAGTGTAGTCAGAAACTTTATCATGTTGTACAAAAGTTTTACTGCAACACAGGTTGATGTATAGTTAGAAAGTTTGATCATCAACGTTTATTCGTAAGTCTAGTCAGAAAGTGTATCATGGTTTGCAAAGTTAGTGTAGTCAAATAATATTACCGCGACACCCGCTTGAGAAAATAAAGTTTGATCATGACGTTTATTCGTGAGTGTCGTCAGAAAGTGCATCATGGTTTGTAAAAGTTTTACTGCTACACAGGATGATGTATAGCTTGAAAGTTTGATCATGACGTTTATTCGTATGTCTAGTCAGAAAGTTTATCATGTTCTATAAAGGTTTTACTGCAGCACAGATTGATGTATAGTTAGAAAGTTTGATCATGACGTTTGTTCGTGAGTGTCGTCAGAAAGTGTATCATGTTGTACAAAAGTTTTACTGCAACACAGGTTGATGTATAGTTAGAAAATTTGATCATTGAAGTTGTATTCGTAAGTCTAGTCAGAAAGTGTATCATGGTTTGCAAAGTTAGTGTAGTCAAATAATTTTACTGTGACACCCGTTTGAGAAAGTAAAGTCTGATCATCGAAGTTGTATTCGTGAGTGTCGTTAAAAAGTGTATCTTGGTTTGTAAAAGTTTTACTGCAACACAGGTTGATCATAAGTTTGATCATGACGTTTTATGACTGACCGAACTCATCACAGCACTAGAAAGTTTTAGAAGGTTTTACTGCACAGTGTAGATTGCCTTGTAACTTACTTTCACAGCACTAGAAAGTTTTATCGAAAAGGTTTTACTACACAGTGTAGATTGTCTTGTAACTTACTTTCACAGTGTTAGAAAGTTTTATTGGAGACAGTTGCCAAATGTTTCCCTATTAGAAAATTCAAACTTCATGACTGTTAGATTAGCTTCATCAAGTTTACTAAAAGCAGTTTTCTACTGCAGTGAGACTGAGAGTTTAGAATGTTATATGAAAACAGTGCTCACCGCAGCGCTAGAAAGTTTTACTGCACTGTGTAGATTGTTTCACACAAGGTCCTATAGTCAGCGTTGAATGTTTTATAAAGCAGATGTTGTCACAAACGTTGAGTGTGTGAGAGCTAGTTCCATGACATTGAATCGCATGGGTTGTAAAGTCCATAATCCAAGGCTAGGCTTCTCTACGGTTGGATTTAGGGTTTTATATCACATGTGTTAACCGTTCGTGTAGAATACGTGAAGCACATGTTCTCTTAAAGTCTAAACGCAAATGTTGAAATAAGTTTTGTAAGAAGTCTTTGACAGGTTGTTGTGAAACTTAGCGAACGTTGAAGAAATGTTTCTGCAGTCACACTCGTTAGCGTACCAGCTTTACTAAATGTGTTGTTTGCCTTTATCAAATTGAATGCGTGTGTTTTGTAAATCAAGAGAGTGTTTAAACTCTACATCGACAGCATACAAGTATACACATAACAACCTGTAACGTTGTTAGTCGAATGCATATGAGTTAGGAAACACTCAAAGCATGTGTGAGATAAAAATCAACCTGCTAGATGAAGTGAAACACAAAAGTGTTACAACTAGTTTACGGGAAATAAAGGAGAACTGTGACAACGTTTACACTCATCATAGACAGATGAACATCTAGTCTAACTTTCTGACATTCAAATGAAAGTCGTAAACATGAACCGTAGTGTAAGAAACTTTATGACAACAACTTTATGTTGGCAAAACTTTCATAGATTGCAGTCGTGTTAAAGCTGATATAAAGACCTGTAGAAACGCATAAGTCTTAGTTCAACGACTCGAGCATTGAACTCACAAAATGAACACGTCTGTGTAGAAAACTCATCAGTAGGAAACAGCAAAGCATGTCATTGAATGATCAAGACTGACAGACATAACGGAATTATTTCATGAGTATGAAACAGCGAACATTAGGACTGACCATGAGCATGAAAGGTTAGAATCAAAGTTTGCTTTTCATGTGCATGACAAATGAAACCGTGTCTCATTTCTAAACGAATCGTGCATTGCTTGTAAGTTGATTATAGAATCATCATTGAAACCTGCATCAAGTGATTTTCTGTGCGAATGCAGACGATGTGAAAATGACACACGGATTGACATTTAACATTGCCTGCAATAGTCGACACGCTGCCATTCAAAATGTTTATCATAGAACCTATCAGTGAAAAAACCCCTCCTGTGCCCACAAAGAATCATAAGTGCACTCTGACGCCTGTTTGTCTCGCTAGCCCCTCAGCAGATAGAGTAGAACACAAAGATGAATGACAGCGCAGCCGGTTGGCAATCGTCTGTCGCGCTAGTCCCTCAGCAGATAGAGTAGAACACAAAGATGAATGACAGCGCGCTCTCTGGCACCCGTCTGTCACATTAAACAGAGATCTATCGCATCTGTCCCACGAGCAAGGATGCAGGAACGCATCATCATCTCAGACCTCCCACCTAGCTGATTCCCACACAGCTCATTGCTATTGCATCTAAGTTTGTTGAGTGGTTGAGGATGGCAGTCAATGAAAATATGTCTTCCCTTTTCTTCCTCCAACCATAAGTTTAGAGCAATTTGATTGCACGAACCAGACATTTGAAAAGCTGTATCATTCTCATATAAGGCAGAGTGTCTTACATTTTGCTATCATAATCATGTCCGAGAAGCCGACTGCTCAAGTTACCCCATATAGGATTGCTCTCCGATGAGAGTGAGGATATAGTATTTCAGTTTATGAAATACTATTCCTTGTTCGATGAATCGAACGTTATACCTCCACCAGATTCCCCAATGACGGATCCGCAGGAATCTCTGAGTGAGACCGAGACGGTGGCAAGTGACGCCGAGACGGTGGCGAGTGAGGCCGAATTGGTAACGAGCGAGAGCGAGACGGTCGAAAGAGAGGACTCGAAAAGTGAGGACTCGGAAAGTGATAACATGGAGAGTGAGGACATGGAAAGTGAAGATATCATTGTGATATCGGATGATGAAGTAAGAGTTTTACACATGCATACGAATGGCTGTCATCTCAGCTCGTTCATGTTTTCTTTCAGTGATGGAGTGAGTGATGGGCGTTCTTTAGTTCATAAAATCATCATGCACACATACAGCACACTGTTTCACCACATTTCCTCGTGAATGCATCATGAGTTCTTATAAGAACTTCCTTCTAATGCAGCTAAAGCGGTCCCAAGCCCGCCACATATCTTCGGATATGGAATGCAGAGGGGAAGGATATATGATCAATGGAATGAAATGGGAGGACACTCTTGCACCACATGCAGCCACAAACACATTTCTATCTTCATTAAGATGACATTCAATCACTTGAATTCTAATATGACCATCACATCCTTAGATATCAGTACAGTCAACTCTCTAACGTACTTATTAAACCTATCATCTCTAACTTTACAAACACTGAAAGGATTCTAACATGATTTCAAACTTTGAAAACATCAACTTTATTTCTAACGTCACAAACAGTGAAATGCTTGCGACACTATTTTATACTTTACCTATCTTGCAAACACTGAAATGATTCTGATATTATTCCTAACTTTACAAACAGTGACATGGTCTTGACTTTATTTTATGCTTCGCCTATCTTACAAACACTGAAAGGATTCTAACATGATTTCAAACTTTACAAACATCAACTTTATTTTCTAACTTTACAAACAGTGAAGTGAATCTGACTTCATTTATATTTCACCTATCTTACAAACAGCGACATGATTACAACTTTATTTCTAACTTTACAATCATCAACTTTATTTCTAACTTTACAAACGTCAACTATATTTCTAAAAATAATATTTTTAGAAACTAATATTCACAAACAGTGAAGTGAATCTGACTTCATTTATATTTCACCTATCTTACAAACAGCGACATGGTTATAACTTTATTTCTAACTTTGCAAACAGTAAAATGGTTGTAACTTTATTACTAAGTCAATCTACTCTATTGAAACGACAAGAAAACGACACAGCATGTACATGATATGTTATTGAAACCCACACAGCTTTTTTGTTATACTACCAATTCATTTCATGTGTTCTATCCTATACACTCAAAACCTGCAACGACATTAATTCTATTACAACTGAAATCTATTGACATGTGATACATTACATTAAATCATCGATATCAAATACTATCATGAAACAACTAGCAGTACCTGACTCTAAACATGCACTGATTCCCACATTTATGACATTAGTAATTTTTCTATCATGTGTTACTACATGCTCATCAATATGAAAGGCTTGCAGTGACTTAACTCTTAATGTGCTCATGTCAAGCTTTTGGAAATAACTTTTCATGTACAGTTGACATACAATCAATTTCAACGGATGTCCAGTCATAGCATGTTATTCCTACTTTCGCACTCATGGTGTCATGCTGCATCAACAAGTTGCTTCTATTTAACTTCTACATGAATAAGCCAAACGTCCTGATGCTATATGATTATGTCTCGATATGCTATTGTTGTTTCTTTTAACTATGTCACTGATTCAAACAGTTAGTTACACTACCTATTCATTAAACTTTGCAATCTCAATCTTTGCTTTCATCGAATATGAACCTCTAATTTACATACAACAACTATGTTATGTGTTCTATCTCATACACTCAACCAGTAGGAACATTCATTCTGTTATATCCATGAACATGATGTGATAAAATTCACATCATCTCAAAACCCTTTCACAGCGCTTGTCTTCAAACATATGCTGAATCCCACATAGCTTGTTTGTTACACTACCAATTCATTTCAATGTGAGCTAGTCTTGCATCACTCATTTCATGTAACACAACTTTTCGCTTTAATTATTCCTACAATGTTACTGCAGTGGCCTCAACACAATCCCTACCATGTATTCTAACACTCCAATCACTGTGCAATGACTGTTGTGAATTGTATCGCATTCATGTACATGACCCAGGCTTGTAAATTCCTGTTACTCAGGTGTGAGAAGGTTATGAGAACCTAAGATCCTTCAGCGGTTCATTTCAATTTACACAAGTAACATTTGATGCTTTCATGTCTAGTAACATGTATGAGTTACTTCAGAACTCTAGTTTGATGGAGACTTTGATTATTCATTCTTAGCTTGCTGAAGATGAGTGTTTTAAAATCATCACACTGTGAAGAGAGATTGCAAACTAATGAAGATAGAAATTTGATTTCTGTATACGTTTGGCGTGTGAGTGACCATCCTTTCATCCCTTTCATCAATTTTCAACCCATCCTCTGAGTTCAACGGGCTAGGAACCGTCAGAAAGTGAAAACACTTTCTGGCCTCATTATGGGTAGCCTCATAAAGGCTGTTTGGGACATTCACTAGCCTCATGAAGGCTGTTTGTGGCGTTCTCCGACTCCTCTCTATTTTTGCTCGAAGATCTCTGTAAGAAAGAGAAATAGTGTTAGAGTTGATTGAGAGGCAATGACGTTCGAGTAACTTACTAGGAATTTTCCTCTTCACTTTTCTCACTGAAAAATCACACAGTCGACCGTCTACCTCCATACTGATATGAATGCAGGTAACCCCACCTCCCTCGTAGCACTCCTGCGTGGTGTTTAAATCATCTGTAACAGTAGGCACGTCACATACTTGGTTTCTGTAGATTGGCAGGTGTACCTCTACGTGTCTTCTCTTCATTTCCTTGTTGATGTCTTCAGCCTGACTAAGTCTCCTCTTCAGGTCATGATTTTCTTCTCTCATCCCTTGACAGTTCCTCTCTATCACACCAAGTCTATCAACCTCCTGCCTCTGATGATTCAACTCGGATACTACCTCCTCATAAGCCATCTCCTTCTCCTTCCATTCCCGCCTCTCTTTCATCAATGTTTCCTCTCTCTTATGCAGCTGTAATACTTCCTCCTGTAAGACTTTCACCGTTCCCACTTTAATTTCTAGTTTGGTTATGTCCTGCACCATCTCTTTATTTTGTCTATTCACGGCCTCATAGCGATCTTTGAGCAGCATGTAATGGGCTTGCTGTGATGCCTTCGCCTTCAACTCATCTCTATCTAGAGCTCTTGTTTGCTCGCGTATACCACCTTTCTTTGGCGTAGAAGTGTTGAGTGGCTCCTCTACATGTTCAGATGTGCGCTCAGATACATGTTCAGATTCCTGTTTACCACTCATGAAAACGGCTCTCACCTCCTGTACTTCCCCTTCCTCCTCACTGCTGCTTGTATCGCTGAGGAAATGATCGCTCCCATCATCATCCAAGTCGACAATGTGTCTTACAGCCGCCTTCTCCTCCTGCCTTCGTCTATACAAGTCATCAAACCACTGTATTCGGTCCCTCTGTATACTTTATCGCATGAACATCTTGTGACGCTGTAGCGCGAAGACTTTAATAAAACCATGTTGAAACTGCAAGATAAAAGTTAGTTATTTACTACAGTTCTCACAAGAAAGCACTTGAGACAGGTGGAACGCATTGGGGAGCATAAGAAGGTCTTTGAAATAAAGACATGTGTCCATCATGCTGTGGAAGCAGACTCTGACTTTATCGAATTTAGGAAAAGACATGACCAATGTCCTAGTGCGTCCATTTCTAACTGCCACTTCAAAAAGTGGTTTGATGACTTGTGTAGACGAAGGCAGGAGGAGAAGGCGGCTGTAAGACACATTGTCGACTTGGATGATGATGGGAGCGATCATTTCCTCAGCGATACAAGCAGCAGTGAGGAGGAAGGGGAAGTACAGGAGGTGAGAGCCGTTTTCATGAGTGGTAAACAGGAATCTGAACATGTATCTGAGCGCACATCTGAACATGTAGAGGAGCCACTCAACACTTCTACGCCAAAGAAAGGTGGTATACGCGAGCAAACAAGAGCTCTAGATAGAGATGAGTTGAAGGCGAAGGCATCACAGCAAGCCCATTACATGCTGCTCAAAGATCGCTATGAGGCCGTGAATAGACAAAATAAAGAGATGGTCAAGGACATAGCCAAACTAGAAATTAAAGTGGGACCGGTGAAAGTCTTACAGGAGGAAGTATTACAGCTGCATAAGAGAGAGGAAACATTGATGAAAGAGAGGCGGGAATGGAAGGAGAAGGAGATGGCTTATGAGGAGGTAGTATCCGAGTTGAATCATCAGAGGCAGGAGGTTGATAGACTTGGTGTGATAGAGAGGAACTGTCAAGGGATGAGAGAAGAAAATCATGACCTGAAGAGGAGACTTAGTCAGGCTGAAGACATCAACAAGGAAATGAAGAGAAGACACGTAGAGGTACACCTGCCAATCTACAGAAACCAAGTATGTGACGTGCCTACTGTTACAGATGATTTAAACACCACGCAGGAGTGCTACGAGGGAGGTGGGGTTACCTGCATTCATATCAGTATGGAGGTAGACGGTCGACTGTGTGATTTTTCAGTGAGAAAAGTGAAGAGGAAAATTCCTAGTAAGTTACTCGAACGTCATTGCCTCTCAATCAACTCTAACACTATTTCTCTTTCTTACAGAGATCTTCGAGCAAAAATAGAGAGGAGTCGGAGAACGCCACAAACAGCCTTCATGAGGCTAGTGAATGTCCCAAACAGCCTTTATGAGGCTACCCATAATGAGGCCAGAAAGTGTTTTCACTTTCTGACGGTTCCTAGCCCGTTGAACTCAGAGGATGGGTTGAAAATTGATGAAAGGGATGAAAGGATGGTCACTCACACGCCAAACGTATACAGAAATCAAATTTCTATCTTCATTAGTTTGCAATCTCTCTTCACAGTGTGATGATTTTAAAACACTCATCTTCAGCAAGCTAAGAATGAATAATCAAAGTCTCCATTAAACTAGAGTTCTGAAGTAACTCATACATGTTACTAGACATGAAAGCATCAAATGTTACTTGTGTAAATTGAAATGAACCGCTGAAGGATCTTAGGTTCTCATAACCTTCTCACACCTGAGTAACAGGAATTTACAAGCCTGGGTCATGTACATGAATGCGATACAATTCACAACAGTCATTGCACAGTGATTGGAGTGTTAGAATACATGGTAGGGATTGTGTTGAGGCCACTGCAGTAACATTGTAGGAATAATTAAAGCGAAAAGTTGTGTTACATGAAATGAGTGATGCAAGACTAGCTCACATTGAAATGAATTGGTAGTGTAACAAACAAGCTATGTGGGATTCATCATATGTTTGAAGACAAGCGCTGTGAAAGGGTTTTGAGATGATGTGAATTTTATCACATCATGTTCATGGATATAACAGAATGAATGTTCCTACTGGTTGAGTGTATGAGATAGAACACATAACATAGTTGTTGTATGTAAATTAGAGGTTCATATTCGATGAAAGCAAAGATTGAGATTGCAAAGTTTAATGAATAGGTAGTGTAATTAACTGTTTGAATCAGTGACATAGTTAAAAGAAACAACAATAGCATATCGAGACATAATCATATAGCATCAGGACGTTTGGCTTATTCATGTAGAAGTTAAATAGAAGCAACTTGTTGATGCAGCATGACACCATGAGTGCGAAAGTAGGAATAACATGCTATGACTGGACATCCGTTGAAATTGATTGTATGTCAACTGTACATGAAAAGTTATTTCCAAAAGCTTGACATGAGCACATTAAGAGTTAAGTCACTGCAAGCCTTTCATATTGATGAGCATGTAGTAACACATGATAGAAAAATTACTAATGTCATAAATGTGGGAATCAGTGCATGTTTAGAGTCAGGTACTGCTAGTTGTTTCATGATAGTATTTGATATCGAAGATTTAATGTAATGTATCACATGTCAATAGATTTCAGTTGTAATAGAATTAATGTCGTTGCAGGTTTTGAGTGTATAGGATAGAACACATGAAATGAATTGGTAGTATAACAAAAAAGCTGTGTGGGTTTCAATAACATATCATGTACATGCTGTGTCGTTTTCTTGTCGTTTCAATAGAGTAGATTGACTTAGTAATAAAGTTACAACCATTTTACTGTTTGCAAAGTTAGAAATAAAGTTATAACCATGTCGCTGTTTGTAAGATAGGTGAAATATAAATGAAGTCAGATTCACTTCACTGTTTGTGAATATTAGTTTCTAAAAATATTATTTTTAGAAATATAGTTGACGTTTGTAAAGTTAGAAATAAAGTCGATGATTGTAAAGTTAGAAATAAAGTTATAACCATGTCGCTGTTTGTAAGATAGGTGAAATATAAATGAAGTCAGATTCACTTCAATGTTTGTAAAGTTAGAAATATAGTTGACGTTTGTCAAGTTAGAAATAAAGTTGATGATTGTAAAGTTAGAAATAAAGTTATGACCATGTCGCTGTTTGTAAGATAGATGAAATGTAAATGAAGTCAGATTCACTTCATTGTTTGTAAAGTTAGAAATATAGTTGACGTTTGTAAAGTTAGAAATAAAGTTGATGATTGTAAAGTTAGAAATAAATTTATCACCATGTCGCTGTTTGTAGGATAGGTGAAATATAAATGAAGTCAGATTCACTTCACTGTTTGTAAAGTTAGAAAATAAAGTTGATGTTTGTAAAGTTTGAAATCATGTTAGAATCCTTTCAGTGTTTGTAAGATAGGCGAAGCATAAAATAAAGTCAAGACCATGTCACTGTTTGTAAAGTTAGGAATAATATCAGAATCATTTCAGTGTTTGCAAGATAGGTAAAGTATAAAATAGTGTCGCAAGCATTTCACTGTTTGTGACGTTAGAAATAAAGTTGATGTTTTCAAAGTTTGAAATCATGTTAGAATCCTTTCAGTGTCTGTAAAGTTAGAGATGATAGGTTTAATAAGTACGTTAGAGAGTTGACTGTACTGATATCTAAGGATGTGATGGTCATATTAGAATTCAAGTGATTGAATGTCATCTTAATGAAGATAGAAATGTGTTTGTGGCTGCATGTGGTGCAAGAGTGTCCTCCCATTTCATTCCATTGATCATATATCCTTCCCCTCTGCATTCCATATCCGAAGATATGTGGCGGGCTTGGGACCGCTTTAGCTGCATTAGAAGGAAGTTCTTATAAGAACTCATGATGCATTCACGAGGAAATGTGGTGAAACAGTGTGCTGTATGTGTGCATGATGATTTTATGAACTAAAGAACGCCCATCACTCACTCCATCACTGAAAGAAAACATGAACGAGCTGAGATGACAGCCATTCGTATGCATGTGTAAAACTCTTACTTCATCATCCGATATCACAATGATATCTTCACTTTCCATGTCCTCACTCTCCATGTTATCACTTTCCGAGTCCTCACTTTTCGAGTCCTCTCTTTCGACCGTCTCGCTCTCGCTCGTTACCAATTCGGCCTCACTCGCCACCGTCTCGGCGTCACTTGCCACCGTCTCGGTCTCACTCAGAGATTCCTGCGGATCCGTCATTGGGGATTCGGGTGCAGGTGTAACGTTCGATTCATCGAACAAGGAATAGTATTTCATAAACTGACAGCCCGAAGGCCTTGTACTGATCACTAGGGAAGTGAGAGATCTTCCCCGATACCCGCTATTTACAGCTTAAGACATCATTGTCACTGTCCCGAAGTGGTAACAGCAACGCCGAGTCAAAGGTAGTGATCAGTAGCTGGGATCTAACCCCTCAAAGCTGCCTTAGACATAGTTAAATTTCAAATCTGATAGCAGATTTGAACTCAGCATACTTGAAAACCTTAGACTACATGTTAAAACTTTGAAAAAACTGAAAATTAAGAATTTAAAAAAATTCCGCATTTTACTACTCATACTACTTTTAAAAAATTTTATCAGTAGTAAAGACATAATCAAACTCTATCACACAAACTTTGAAGTAAGAAGATAGCTTGCCTACTTCAAAAGATAGAGTCCTTTGAAACACCCGATATCGGGAGCTCAGAGCGACGACCGTCACTTACCTCGTCTTTCGATGAAGTGATCAGACTTACGTTGTCGGGGGTTTATATATGCTCAGAAGAAAACTTAAAATGGCTCTATCTCCGAAAGTTTTCATCGTAGCGACATGCGGTTTGTTGCAAACGATTTGTGTCATCATTTTCTATCATATGACATTTTTGACCATTCTCATATGACCACGGGAAGTGGGTGGGTCAGCACGTGGCCATGTAACATGCCACAAGTGAAAAATTCCTAAGTGTGGGAGCTCCAGTGTGGTGAAAATTTTGAAAAATTTAAAACTTCCGAATTTCAATCTGGGACCCTTACCAAAACTTTTTTCACCACTTTTCACTGACCCCCCCTCCCCCCTACCGTTCGGAGAAATTTGATGAAAAATGTTTTGGTAAAGGTCCCAGGTCGAAATGCGACACTTTGGAAAAATTTTCAAAATTTTGTCCGTACAAAGTCACTCTGACACTTAGGATTTTTTCGTCAAATCTGAGGTCTGACCTAAAATCTTGTAACAGCTCTAACTTTTGAACGGCTGATCCGATTGACTCGTAACAAAAAATGTCATTGAGCAGTTTTTTCTCCTCTTTCAGATGAGTATCTATAAGACAAAATCCATCCACTAGAGCCAAAATTAGAAGATCGCTGCCGGGGGGGGGTCGGTGAAATTTGATGAAACAAACTTTGGTCAGGGTCCCAGGTCGAAATTCGACACGTTGGAAAAAAATTTTTCCCATACAAAGTGACTCTGACACTTAGGATTTTTTCAAGTGAGGTCCGACGTGAAATCTTGTAACAGCTCTAACTTTTGAACAGCTGGTCCGATTGACTCGCAACAAAAAATGTCATTGAGCATTTTTTTCTCCTCTTTCAAATGAGTATCTATAAGACAAAATCCATCCACTAGAACCAAAATTAGAAGATCGCTGCCGGGGGGTGGAAAAACTTTGTTAACCCAACTTTTGACAAGAAACACGATGGGAGGGGTCTCGCACCGAAATTCCACCCTTCCAACCTGGCCGGCACACCACGCCAACCTGGAGAGCGCACCACGAACCACCTCTCGCTACGTCGTCGGTCCAGAGGGGGGTGGGGAGTCGGTTTCGAAGCAATCCAGTGGCGGACTAGGGCCGACGCCCTCGTCTGACAGGAGGGGGGAGGTCGGTCGGTTGACGGCGGCCATCTTGCGCGGTCCAGTGGTGTAGATTTACTTACTACTAGCAGTGACTGAGTGAACGAGGAAAAACGTCGATTGAACGAAATAACCGAGTGAACAGAAGCTGGTCTCATTTGAATGTACTGTAAGACACCATGCGTGCAGAAATGATCTACTGTTGCGGATTGTGATCTATCAAAATAATATCACATTTATTTCCAAATGCCAAGTTAATTGGTGCACATTAATTGTGTGGATGCCTATGATACCGCCTCTTCACAACCACATTCTTATCGCGATACCATTAATCATGATATTTTCTAATTACAGTGCATCATTTGCAGGCCACGAAGGCAAAGAGCTTTAGCAGTCTTAGTTACTTTCGGTTTGTAGTTTGCTTTCGAAAGAAAAATCAGCTAGTGTGTTCAAAGTCATATTTAATGAATGCCCGTCGAAATTTCATTATCTTGCTAATTGCAATTTCTACAGTGGGCTCCATTGATCAGGTTCTATGCAGACCTTTTGTTTCTACAGTGGGTTCTATAGATTTACAATCAGCCATCAATTTGAAAGTCACTTAGAAGAAGTAGAAGAAATTAGAAGATTATAATTAAAAAATCGTGCATTAATAGGCACATGTCGTCAAGGTAAAATTAGGTCTGACGCCTTAGCTGACTTCAGCAATGAAATTTCCTAAGTCGGTTTCTTACAGAAACCCGGTTTTTCAGATTTCCAATGCTATCATCGGAGCTCCGGAGTTCACCTACCCCATCCCAGTCGGGAGAAGAACTGATTTCCACAAGCAGAGTTTCCACTTATATAGTGTGTGGCGATCAGCTCATGACGTAATACCGATCATCCAGAAACTTAAACCCCGTCTATCTCCTGTTCTAGTGCTCCGATGGAGCTGGAAATTAACCATTTCATTGTAGAATTTGACGCTGAATCCGAATCTGCCCTACATTTTCCCATCCGATGCTTCGTTTTTGGGCTCTACAGCCCACAGCCATCGCAAAAATTCTAACTCGTTTTTCGGAAAAAGGATGAAAAATTTTTTCTCTCCGATGGCTTTCAAATTTACCATGCCGGAGCAGAATTTGACACTGATTCCAAATCTGGTCTCTGATATCCCGTCCGAGGCTTGCTTCACCCGCTAGAGCGATTTTCATAAAAATTCTAACTCTGTCGTTTTTTCGTCAATGTCCAAAATTTCAATAACGTCTCACCTCTAAACGAAGGCAGATACGAACAAGCCATGTTTATCACTGAATTGGTCTCACTCCCAGCTTTCAAACGAGCTATTGCACGACTTTCTACGATGTCTACAACCAAAGTTGGAAGATCGTTGCCGAGGGGGGGGAGGGGTTTAGAACTTTTTCTCTCCGATTGAGTTGGGAAGAAGTTCCTAACCCAAAATTTGACGTAGACTCCGAATCTGCACTCCGTTTTCCCATCCGAGGCCTCCTTCATGACGAAATTCGACTTTTCTCATCCCAAAACGACCAAAACCTGACTTTTCCAACTCTGACGTTTTCCTGCCATTTTCCTCCCTCAAGCCAAGAAAGTTAGTCCAAACTGAGCTTTCCACTGCATTTTTCTCACTATTAGCTTTCAAATGAGCTATTGCTCGACTTTCTACGATTTCTAACACCAAAGTTGGAAGTGTGGCAGGAGGGGGGGGGGGGGTCAGAACTTTTTCTCTCCGATTGAGTTGGGAAGAAGTTCCTAGACCCAAAATTGTCCAAAACGTCCGAATTTGCACTCCGTTTTCCCATCCGAGGTCTCCTTCATGCCGAATTCCGACCTTTCTCATCCCAAAACCATCAACACCCGCCTTTTTCCAACTCTGACGCTCCACCCCTTGCCTCATCACCTTCCTTCCAATCCCTTACCCGAAAACTCCTTTCTTCCTTCCAGGGGGGGAGGGACCAGTTTTCTCCTCACGGACCCATTCCTCCCAACACATCCTTGGCGCTCTCCCTTCCTTCCAGAGGGGGGGGGCTGAATCAGCATGATGACTCTTCATTTCACATTTTGTCCTTGTTTTTGGCACGGGGTTACTATCCATTCAAACAACACCATCCAAAGTGCACTATTCTTACAAAGTGAACAATATTATTATTGATCATTTCAAAATAATTGGGTGCATTTAGAGGATTATAAGAGAAAACAAGCTAGTAAAAGAACAAAAATTGAGATTCCACCGTGAAACGTAACACCGTGATCATTTAGCAGCTTTTGCTGTGGTGAATTGCGCCTTCTAATAAATTCAGTTATGCTCATCCACGTTGCGTTTCAAAATAAATTTGACCACATCTGTCCGCTTTTGCGTACATGCTGTGTATGCTTCTCGAACCAATCAGCGAACCAAGGATAGTAATTTTCTGTTTTTTCCGTCTTTTCCAATTTTTTGCGAAATTATTCTATATATAAATATTTCAAATTTATGTATCCAAATCCCAGTTTTTCCCGATTTTCCGCTTTTTTTCTTTGTTGAATTGCGATCCCTGCAGCGAACTATTTTTCGTACTTATTTAAGTCTCGGTCTTCCTGGCCTATATCAATCCAGCACTGATCCAGACTCATGAAATTTCTTTGCTGAAAGGTCGCTGTATTGCCAAAGAACTGTTAGGTGCATGTACTTGTAGAGTGCACACTCACTTAGCAAGTACCAATGAGAAAATCTCAATTACGTAGATGAATATTTTTCTAATTGTGTTTAGAAAAAGATGACTGAAACATGCAAAATGTAGCAGCTTGCGATGTTTCTTAAACGTTGCCTGTTTTCTACCACTTACGAGCGAATCTATTACAGCATCTTTTAAGCGAATATTTATTTACCTAACATGAAATACAGAAGATTTATTTACAGAAATTTTTGGCAAAAGCACTTTTGCATATCTGTTCTATTAACATGTATATCCCCTGCATGTGTTCAATCAATACATATCTTCTATTGAAGTATGCTGCTCACATTTCATAAGAGAATGAAGTTTTCTCATATCATAAATTATACATCATAACAGAAGCAATAAATGTTGATCATGCGTTAAGCAAGACTGTTCGCGTCTGTTTCGCAGTGAAATTCTCGAAGGGCCCAAGATTCTCACATAAACTGGTTTATATTCCAAACTCCACATTCTGAAAACTATGCAGTCAAGATAAATTCTTGACTTTGCATTTCATATTATTGTAAATATCATTGATACGTCATCCACTTTTTAATTGAATGTCTTCTACTTTCACTGATACTGATAATGCAAGCATGATAGGTAAAAATTCTTACGTCATAAATGCGTGATTGTGACAAGTAAAATCTTATTACTGATCAAGTCAAAGAATTCAATCGCTAGGGGGCAATTCTTCGGTCACTGATCATGCGCTATGACTGGTGACAAGTAACTAGTGATTTCAATTCTTCGACATGATCAGTTGACAAGTTGACAAGTTTATTTTGATCAGTAAATTTTGACCAGTAACTAGTGGTATGACAAGCGATTGAATTCTTCGACTTGATCAGTAATGAGCTTTCACCTGTCATAATCACGCATTTATGACGTAAGAATTTTTACCTATCATGCTTGCATTATCAGTATCAGTGAAAGTAGAAGACATTCAATTAAAAAGTGAATGATGCATCAATGATATTTACAATAATATGAAATGCAAAGTCAAGAATTTATCTTGACTGCATAGTTTTCAGAATGTGGAGTTTGGAATATAAACCAGTTTATGTGAGAATCTTGGGCCCTTCGAGAATTTCACTGCGAAACAGACGCGGACAGTCTTGCTTAACGCATGATCAACATTTATTGCTTCTGTTATGATGTATAATTTATGATATGAGAAAACTTCATTCTCTTATGAAATTTGAGCAGCATACTTCAATAGAAGATATGTATTGATTGAACACATGCAGGGGATATACATGTTAATAGAACAGATATGCAAAAGTGCTTTTGCCAAAAATTTCTGTAAATAAATCTTCTGTATTTCATGTTAGGTAAATAAATATTCGCTTAAAAGATGCTGTAATAGATTCGCTCGTAAGTGGTAGAAAACAGGCAACGTTTAAGAAACATCGCAAGCTGCTACATTTTGCATGTTTCAGTCATCTTTTTCTAAACACAATTAGAAAAATATTCATCTACGTAATTGAGATTTTCTCATTGGTACTTGCTAAGTGAGTGTGCACTCTACAAGTACATGCACCTAACAGTTCTTTGGCAATACAGCGACCTTTCAGCAAAGAAATTTCATGAGTCTGGATCAGTGCTGGATTGATATAGGCCAGGAATACCGAGACTTAAATAAGTACGAAAAATAGTTCGCTGTAGGGATCGCAATTCAACCAAGAAAAAAAGCGGAAAATCGGGAAAAACTGGGATTTGGATACATAAATTTGAAATATTTATATATAGAATAATTTCGCAAAAAATTGGAAAAGACGGAAAAAACAGAAAATTACTATCCTTGGTTCGCTGATTGGTTCGAGAAGCATACACAGCATGTACGCAAAAGCGGACAGATGTGGTCAAATTTATTTTGAAACGCAACGTGGATGAGCATAACTGAATTTATTAGAAGGCGCAATTCACCGCAGCAAAAGCTGCTAAATGATCACGGTGGAATCTCAATTTTTGTTCTTTTACTAGCTTGTTTTCTCTTATAATCCTCTAAATGGAGCCAATTATTTTGAAATGATCAATAATAATATTGTTCACTTTGTAAGAATAGTGCATTTTGGATGGTGTTGTCTGAATGCAAGACAGTGCGCCATCTCTCTCTACAGTGAGAGCTCTTTGAATAAGAAATTTAGTAACGTTAGTTTGGATTGTTAGAATGGGCGAGTAAAGTGGACTGACATCGAGATTGCAAGGGCTTATTCCTTGCGACTTTTCTAGGTATTCTTACCAATGTCATCTTATGGCTATTCATAAACGTTGTGTCCAGCAAATATTGGTCATCTATTCCCACTGTCAAGTCCCACCAATTCTGTAGGCATGCCATTCAATGCATTCACTCGTGTTTCTTTAGTAGGGCGTTTGGCCTCCTCAAATTTGCCAAACAGGGGGCAATTCTTCGGTCACTGATCATGCGCTATGACTGGTGACAAGTAACTAGTGATTTCAATTCTTCGACATGATCAGTTGACAAGTTGACAAGTTTATTTTGATCAGTAAATTTTGACCAGTAACTAGTGGTATGACAAGTGATTGAATTCTTCGACTTGATCAGTAATGAGCTTTCACCTGTCATAATCACGCATTTATGACGTAAGAATTTTTACCTATCATGCTTGCATTATCAGTATCAGTGAAAGTAGAAGACATTCAATTAAAAAGTGAATGATGCATCAATGATATTTACAATAATATGAAATGCAAAGTCAAGAATTTATCTTGACTGCATAGTTTTCAGAATGTGGAGTTTGGAATATAAACCAGTTTATGTGAGAATCTTGGGCCCTTCGAGAATTTCACTGCGAAACAGACGCGGACAGTCTTGCTTAACGCATGATCAACATTTATTGCTTCTGTTATGATGTATAATTTATGATATGAGAAAACTTCATTCTCTTATGAAATTTGAGCAGCATACTTCAATAGAAGATATGTATTGATTGAACACATGCAGGGGATATACATGTTAATAGAACAGATATGCAAAAGTGCTTTTGCCAAAAATTTCTGTAAATAAATCTTCTGTATTTCATGTTAGGTAAATAAATATTCGCTTAAAAGATGCTGTAATAGATTCGCTCGTAAGTGGTAGAAAACAGGCAACGTTTAAGAAACATCGCAAGCTGCTACATTTTGCATGTTTCAGTCATCTTTTTCTAAACACAATTAGAAAAATATTCATCTACGTAATTGAGATTTTCTCATTGGTACTTGCTAAGTGAGTGTGCACTCTACAAGTACATGCACCTAACAGTTCTTTGGCAATACAGCGACCTTTCAGCAAAGAAATTTCATGAGTCTGGATCAGTGCTGGATTGATATAGGCCAGGAAGACCGAGACTTAAATAAGTACGAAAAATAGTTCGCTGCAGGGATCGCAATTCAACAAAGAAAAAAAGCGGAAAATCGGGAAAAACTGGGATTTGGATACATAAATTTGAAATATTTATATATAGAATAATTTCGCAAAAAATTGGAAAAGACGGAAAAAACAGAAAATTACTATCCTTGGTTCGCTGATTGGTTCGAGAAGCATACACAGCATGTACGCAAAAGCGGACAGATGTGGTCAAATTTATTTTGAAACGCAACGTGGATGAGCATAACTGAATTTATTAGAAGGCGCAATTCACCGCAGCAAAAGCTGCTAAATGATCACGGTGGAATCTCAATTTTTGTTCTTTTACTAGCTTGTTTTCTCTTATAATCCTCTAAATGGAGCCAATTATTTTGAAATGATCAATAATAATATTGTTCACTTTGTAAGAATAGTGCATTTTGGATGGTGTTGTTTGAATGCAAGACAGTGCGCCATCTCTCTACAGTGAGAGCTCTTTGAATAAGAAATTTAGTAACGGTAGTTTGGATTGTTAGAATGGGCGAGTAAAGTGGACTGACATCGAGATTGCAAGGGCTTATTCCTTGCGACTTTTCTAGGTATTCTTACCAATGTCATCTTATGGCTATTTAAAAACGTTGTGTCCAGCAAATATTGGTCAGCAAATTATCTGAAACAGCATTATTCTAAACCATAAAATTCCTTAAAATACCTTAATATTCATGTGATGAGAAAATTGGGGAGTTTGTTGAATGATCGGATTGGAAGTTCTCCATGTCAGATCATTGACAAAATTACTTAGTAAAAAACACTAGTTTCTCGGCGCGAGACACTGTTGAATGAAATGATGAAACAAAATCTTTTACAGACAAAGAGTAGTGATTGGATTTGTGGGATGAGGTGATTTTGCATAATAATTTAACTCATTTGCCTTAACTTATATCCTGCAATTTTAAAGAAAACGAATTAGCATTGCTAAATATTACAAAATTGTAGCATTAAATTTTGTTGTCGTCACAGGATTTCCGATCCTGAACTAAACGCATCATGTTCATTTCAAATGATATCTTGTGTTAGAAATTCGAAGCACAGCAATGACGCATTTCATATGAAATTTGCTGAAGCTAGACATTAAATTGTTATCTTCAGTCATAAATGTCATGGCGATACGAGTTATGAACTGTTGGCATTTTGGAGGATTCACTCTTAGATTGCTTATTGCTTATTCAGTTGATCATTTTATGAGAATGGAGTCAGATAATTTCTCATAACAGTGGTGTCATAACCATGTGATAAGGCAACAAAAAGTACAAAATACGAGAAGAGATGCTTCAATAAACCAGTAACTGTCATTATTCAAACAGAAAGGCATTTTTGTATTAATTTGTAAAATCCATAAAATTGCAATATCTTGCGTGGCTCAATCAGAAGACAAACGCACTGTACATAAATAAAACCATCTTTTAATTTCATTTAAGACTTCACAGATCAACTCGCATGCTGAAATTAGGATTAGGATGTCAGTTGTCAGACTGTAAGGAATAGATAGCGCCTCTTAATGATTATCTACGTGGTCACCGAACAGTTCACAAAGAAACCAACTAAAATGTCTACAGAAAATTGGGCAACCTTGAATACCTAATTATGCTTTTACTTTGGCATTTCTCCTCGGATGCACCAACTGCTCCATAACGCTAAATGCCCATAAATCCCACTAAAGAAAACACATTCGATTATGTTTATTTTGAATTACTCGTACAATGATTTCCGGTCACTATGTTTCTGTACTGTGTTTTATTGCAACTGCTTCATTACTAAAAGCGTTATCGGTGTGTAAAATGGCGTGAAGTTATTTCAATGAGGTATAAATTTCCACTGAATGTGCTCTGCAGTCTCTGAGCCTACAATGCACAAAGCTACTAAAATTCGTAGTAGACGTTCGTTGTTAGATTTAAACACAATTTCGAAACGTGATCGTGCCTCAGAAGCGGACAAAAATATGTTCTGTGCTTACTTCTTTCATGGCGACATTTCCTGTATTTGTGATGTAGTTGATGAAACGTATCTACATGTACTAGTTTTTTGTAAATAGTATCTTTCACTTCATTTTTACATTATTTAGCTTGAATGCTACGTCATCGATATCGATGTGAACTGTCATCTTTTGTATTACACACTTAGTCAGCCCCGTGTTTGACCTGGGGCAATCCTTCGGTTTATGATCAGTAACAAGTAACCAGGGGGTAGTTGCAAGAAAGTCTGATAGCACTAACAGCGACTATTAGCGGCAGTTTTCGAAAATTGCGTTTCACCAAAGCCCACAAGAATTCTGATAAGAAAATTCTGTTAGCTTATCAGAATTTGCATTTCAAGAAAATCCTGATACGAAAATCCTGTTAGTGCTACAAAATATGCGTTTCACGAAATTCTGTTAGCGACTCTGTTAGATGAAATCACTAACGCTGCCTCTCACCACTTTTACGGAAGATATTAGAGATTCTATTGGTTAAAAGATTGTGGTGTGTAGGTATAAAAGTTGCATAAAAGTCGGCCACATTCCTCTGTTTCTTTCATTTTTAAGAAAATGTGGAGAGTTATGTTTGATACCGCGGAAGAAATTCAATCAAGACGTTTCCGAGATCGCTTAGATCCTTTTGAAGAGTTGGAAGACGGGGAATTTTTTGAACGTTACCGCTTTTGCAAGGAGCATGCTTGGGAGCTCAGTCAGAAGTTTTCTCCTTATCTCGAACGGCAAACTCAACGTTCGTTAAGTTTAAGCGTAGAGCTACAAACTTGTGTAGCACTGCGCTTCTTTGCTCAAGGAGGATTTCTCTGCCTCATCGGGGACATTCATGGCATTTCTCGGAGCAGTACAAGTCGCTGTATACATAGCGTGGCCAATGTTCTGTGTAATCTACATATTGAATTTATCAAATGGCCAACACCCGAAGAATTTCGCCTGAGTCAAGAAGCATTTTATTCTTACTCTAGCTTTCCAAAGGTGGTTGGTGCTGTTGATGGCTGCCATATTCGAATCAAATCTCCCTCGAATCCATTCAAAGAAGCCGCATTTGTCAACCGGAAAGGGCATCATACGATCAATTGTCATTTTGTTTGCGATTTGAGTATGAAAATTTTTGACATGAGCTCTGTTTGTCCTGGATCCACCCATGATTCATTCATGTTGAGCCATTCCAAGAGCTTCAGCAAGAAGACATGTTTCGCTGATGGTTGGCTGCTGGGAGATTCAGCATACCCTCAATCAACATGGTTGATGTCACCTCTGGATCATCCAGTCACGGAAGAGGAAGTGCGATACAACAAGGCTCATTGCAGAGCACGCTCAGCCATTGAGCGTTGCAATGGCCTACTCAAGTCGATATTTCGATGCCTTAATCAAGAACTTAACTTCAGCCCAGACAGATGTTCGAAAATCATAATGGCCTGCGTGTGCTTACACAATTTTGCATTAGAAAAACGTGTCTCGATTGAAATGGATGATGTGACAACGGAACCCGACACACCAAGTGGAAACCCTATGAATGAAATAGAGCGACTCGAGCAGGAAAATGGATTTCAATTGCGACGCAAACTTATCAATTTGAATTTCAGTCATTGAACTTTATTGCATTTCTACATGTGTTTTTGTTTTTGGAAAACATGTTCTATGTATTTCCAGTTAGCATTACTAAAAATATATCTAACGATATTTGAAAGTTTTGATTTTATCCTTGAATATTCGGTTTATCCTTCGCTGCTCGCAAAACTTCGTACTAATAAATTGAAAAGAAAATTCAATCAAAATATCTGTCTATTAGTTCATAGCAAATTCACTAGTAACGGTGATGTCAGGTAAAAGAAAACACTTTCACTGAATAGGATTATACTCATAGAAAGAAGGGACTACGTTAAAGTTTTCTTGTATGCAGGTATTCACTTGTTGCTGTTGTGGATGCAGAAGTTGGCGTTGCGGCTGCTGCTGAGACTGGTGGAGATGCTCAGGTTGCTGTTGTGGATGCTGAAGTTGGCGTCGCGGCTGCTGCTGAGACTGGTCGGGATGCACCGATAATTGCTGATGTTGCAGATGATTGTAATGGTACTGTCGTCGCTCTTGCTCATGTTGAAGAAGCATGTTGTAGTAAGATGTCTTGACGTTGTACGCAGCAATTCTTGCTGTTGATTCTGCAGACATTATCTTCAGCTTGGCATTCTCAATTTTGACCATTTCTGCATAGTAATATCCTGTCTTCAAGGGTGCCTGACGAGGCTTATTGATGGAATTCGTTGTCTTACACGTAGGCTTGGTAGGAGGTACATTTTCATTCCCAGAAGAAGACGATGAGCACGATGTTGTGTCTTCAGCGTCCGATTCTCCTCCATCGCTATGTGAGGTCTCAGGATTTTGAAAATTATCCCCAGTTTGAACGCCACCAGGAATGCCGCTATACGATTCTTCAGGCAGTATGCGGAAAACTTTCAACTCCAGCTCACTCATAACTTCTTCCACGTCTTTCTTGGCTTCCATCCCCAGTTCACCGCCTCCAGTTGTCGAACGATCTTTCCTCTGCAATGCAACGTGATCGGCTGCCTTCTTCTTGACTTGACTCTTAAAAGCCTGCCACTTTTCCTTCACCGAATTCAGGCTTCTGGAACAGCCACCGGTGGAGTTCACTTGTCTCCAGATGCTTTCTATAATGGCATTCTTATCATTTCTATAATGGCATTCTTATCAGCTTGTCTGACCGTTGAGTCATGCTTTGCCTGTAGTATCTCATCGTTTTCAACAAAACCGTTGATGATAACATCCATCTCAACGGCTGAATAGTCCGGTTTACGGACTCGCTTCGTTGTACATATAGGCCTATCAGCAAGCTTGGTTCTCTTCTTCGACTTCTTGGTAGCACCACTCTTCTTCGTACTTCTACCCTCATTTGTCTTCATGCTTTCGTGATAACGAGGCTCTGTCTAGACACAGCCAGATCTTATACAACGAGGTTAGGCCTAACATGAGCTCACTAGTCACTACCTTCATCACGCTGTCTTGTCATTGGTTTTCAATCAGTTCAATCATCTTTGTCTAGACATGGACGATACTTCTTCTGCAGCACTGCATACACAATGCTGTCTTAACAGAGCAGCCATTGCACCTACCTTAGAACAGTGATAAATAGATCCGTTAAAAGTTATATCATTAAGCCTAGGCCTATAGCAATTTAGATTAGAGGAGGGCCTGAGCGCTACATGTAGATGTGTATGTACATTGTTCATGTATGTGTAGATCTGCATGCAGAGCTATATGCAGCTAATTATATAGCTTGATAGCATTACAGACCCACAGGGAGTAACGTCATCCATTTTGTTGCGATGGAAATGATCAAATCGCCTCTATTCATGCCAATGACTATTCCTTTTCATGATGTCATTCACAGAGTTATTTACAGAACGTCTACATTATCGGAATTCTACCCTGGTCATGTGACTTGTTTCAGACGGTTACTATCAGAGAAATCACTAACAGTATTTCAGCTTAACAGGGTTTTCGTGAAACGCAAAAGGCACCCTCTAATAGTGATGCTCTTTTAGTGTCACTAACAGCTGTTTCGTAACAGACTTTCTTGCAACTGCCCCCAGGGGGTAGGTTGCTGTTCTAAGGTAGGTGCAATGGCTGCTCTGTTAAGACAGCATTGTGTATGCAGTGCTGCAGAAGAAGTATCGTCCATGTCTAGACAAAGATGATTGAACTGATTGAAAACCAATGACAAGATGGCGTGATGAAGGTAGTGACTAGTGAGCTCATGTTAGGCCTAACCTCGTTGTATAAGATCTGGCTGTGTCTAGACAGAGCCTCGTTATCACGAAAGCATGAAGACAAATGAGGGTAGAAGTACGAAGAAGAGTGGTGCTACCAAGAAGTCGAAGAAGAGAACCAAGCTTGCTGATAGGCCTATATGTACAACGAAGCGAGTCCGTAAACCGGACTATTCAGCCGTTGAGATGGATGTTATCATCAACGGTTTTGTTGAAAACGATGAGATACTACAGGCAAAGCATGACTCAACGGTCAGACAAGCTGATAAGAATGCCATTATAGAAATGATAAGAATGCCATTATAGAAAGCATCTGGAGACAAGTGAACTCCACCGGTGGCTGTTCCAGAAGCCTGAATTCGGTGAAGGAAAAGTGGCAGGCTTTTAAGAGTCAAGTCAAGAAGAAGGCAGCCGATCACGTTGCATTGCAGAGGAAAGATCGTTCGACAACTGGAGGCGGTGAACTGGGGATGGAAGCCAAGAAAGACGTGGAAGAAGTTATGAGTGAGCTGGAGTTGAAAGTTTTCCGCATACTGCCTGAAGAATCGTATAGCGGCATTCCTGGTGGCGTTCAAACTGGGGATAATTTTCAAAATCCTGAGACCTCACATAGCGATGGAGGAGAATCGGACGCTGAAGACACAACATCGTGCTCATCGTCTTCTTCTGGGAATGAAAATGTACCTCCTACCAAGCCTACGTGTAAGACAACGAATTCCATCAATAAGCCTCGTCAGGCACCCTTGAAGACAGGATATTACTATGCAGAAATGGTCAAAATTGAGAATGCCAAGCTGAAGATAATGTCTGCAGAATCAACAGCAAGAATTGCTGCGTACAACGTCAAGACATCTTACTACAACATGCTTCTTCAACATGAGCAAGAGCGACGACAGTACCATTACAATCATCTGCAACATCAGCAATTATCGGTGCATCCCGACCAGTCTCAGCAGCAGCCGCAACGCCAACTTCTGCATCCACAACAGCAACAAGTGAATACCTGCATACAAGAAAACTTTAACGTAGTCCCTTCTTTCTATGAGTATAATCCTATTCAGTGAAAGTGTTTTCTTTTACCTGACATCACCGTTACTAGTGAATTTGCTATGAACTAATAGACAGATATTTTGATTGAATTTTCTTTTCAATTTATTAGTACGAAGTTTTGCGAGCAGCGAAGGATAAACCGAATATTCAAGGATAAAATCAAAACTTTCAAATATCGTTAGATATATTTTTAGTAATGCTAACTGGAAATACATAGAACATGTTTTCCAAAAACAAAAACACATGTAGAAATGCAATAAAGTTCAATGACTGAAATTCAAATTGATAAGTTTGCGTCGCAATTGAAATCCATTTTCCTGCTCGAGTCGCTCTATTTCATTCATAGGGTTTCCACTTGGTGTGTCGGGTTCCGTTGTCACATCATCCATTTCAATCGAGACACGTTTTTCTAATGCAAAATTGTGTAAGCACACGCAGGCCATTATGATTTTCGAACATCTGTCTGGGCTGAAGTTAAGTTCTTGATTAAGGCATCGAAATATCGACTTGAGTAGGCCATTGCAACGCTCAATGGCTGAGCGTGCTCTGCAATGAGCCTTGTTGTATCGCACTTCCTCTTCCGTGACTGGATGATCCAGAGGTGACATCAACCATGTTGATTGAGGGTATGCTGAATCTCCCAGCAGCCAACCATCAGCGAAACATGTCTTCTTGCTGAAGCTCTTGGAATGGCTCAACATGAATGAATCATGGGTGGATCCAGGACAAACAGAGCTCATGTCAAAAATTTTCATACTCAAATCGCAAACAAAATGACAATTGATCGTATGATGCCCTTTCCGGTTGACAAATGCGGCTTCTTTGAATGGATTCGAGGGAGATTTGATTCGAATATGGCAGCCATCAACAGCACCAACCACCTTTGGAAAGCTAGAGTAAGAATAAAATGCTTCTTGACTCAGGCGAAATTCTTCGGGTGTTGGCCATTTGATAAATTCAATATGTAGATTACACAGAACATTGGCCACGCTATGTATACAGCGACTTGTACTGCTCCGAGAAATGCCATGAATGTCCCCGATGAGGCAGAGAAATCCTCCTTGAGCAAAGAAGCGCAGTGCTACACAAGTTTGTAGCTCTACGCTTAAACTTAACGAACGTTGAGTTTGCCGTTCGAGATAAGGAGAAAACTTCTGACTGAGCTCCCAAGCATGCTCCTTGCAAAAGCGGTAACGTTCAAAAAATTCCCCGTCTTCCAACTCTTCAAAAGGATCTAAGCGATCTCGGAAACGTCTTGATTGAATTTCTTCCGCGGTATCAAACATAACTCTCCACATTTTCTTAAAAATGAAAGAAACAGAGGAATGTGGCCGACTTTTATGCAACTTTTATACCTACACACCACAATCTTTTAACCAATAGAATCTCTAATATCTTCCGTAAAAGTGGTGAGAGGCAGCGTTAGTGATTTCATCTAACAGAGTCGCTAACAGAATTTCGTGAAACGCATATTTTGTAGCACTAACAGGATTTTCGTATCAGGATTTTCTTGAAATGCAAATTCTGATAAGCTAACAGAATTTTCTTATCAGAATTCTTGTGGGCTTTGGTGAAACGCAATTTTCGAAAACTGCCGCTAATAGTCGCTGTTAGTGCTATCAGACTTTCTTGCAACTACCCCCTGGTTACTTGTTACTGATCATAAACCGAAGGATTGCCCCAGGTCAAACACGGGGCTGACTAAGTGTGTAATACAAAAGATGACAGTTCACATCGATATCGATGACGTAGCATTCAAGCTAAATAATGTAAAAATGAAGTGAAAGATACTATTTACAAAAAACTAGTACATGTAGATACGTTTCATCAACTACATCACAAATACAGGAAATGTCGCCATGAAAGAAGTAAGCACAGAACATATTTTTGTCCGCTTCTGAGGCACGATCACGTTTCGAAATTGTGTTTAAATCTAACAACGAACGTCTACTACGAATTTTAGTAGCTTTGTGCATTGTAGGCTCAGAGACTGCAGAGCACATTCAGTGGAAATTTATACCTCATTGAAATAACTTCACGCCATTTTACACACCGATAACGCTTTTAGTAATGAAGCAGTTGCAATAAAACACAGTACAGAAACATAGTGACCGGAAATCATTGTACGAGTAATTCAAAATAAACATAATCGAATGTGTTTTCTTTAGTGGGATTTATGGGCATTTAGCGTTATGGAGCAGTTGGTGCATCCGAGGAGAAATGCCAAAGTAAAAGCATAATTAGGTATTCAAGGTTGCCCAATTTTCTGTAGACATTTTAGTTGGTTTCTTTGTGAACTGTTCGGTGACCACGTAGATAATCATTAAGAGGCGCTATCTATTCCTTACAGTCTGACAACTGACATCCTAATCCTAATTTCAGCATGCGAGTTGATCTGTGAAGTCTTAAATGAAATTAAAAGATGGTTTTATTTATGTACAGTGCGTTTGTCTTCTGATTGAGCCACGCAAAATATTGCAATTTTATGGATTTTACAAATTAATACAAAAATGCCTTTCTGTTTGAATAATGACAGTTACTGGTTTATTGAAGCATCTCTTCTCGTATTTTGTACTTTTTGTTGCCTTATCACATGGTTATGACACCACTGTTATGAGAAATTATCTGACTCCATTCTCATAAAATGATCAACTGAATAAGCAATAAGCAATCTAAGAGTGAATCCTCCAAAATGCCAACAGTTCATAACTCGTATCGCCATGACATTTATGACTGAAGATAACAATTTAATGTCTAGCTTCAGCAAATTTCATATGAAATGCGTCATTGCTGTGCTTCGAATTTCTAACACAAGATATCATTTGAAATGAACATGATGCGTTTAGTTCAGGATCGGAAATCCTGTGACGACAACAAAATTTAATGCTACAATTTTGTAATATTTAGCAATGCTAATTCGTTTTCTTTAAAATTGCAGGATATAAGTTAAGGCAAATGAGTTAAATTATTATGCAAAATCACCTCATCCCACAAATCCAATCACTACTCTTTGTCTGTAAAAGATTTTGTTTCATCATTTCATTCAACAGTGTCTCGCGCCGAGAAACTAGTGTTTTTTACTAAGTAATTTTGTCAATGATCTGACATGGAGAACTTCCAATCCGATCATTCAACAAACTCCCCAATTTTCTCATCACATGAATATTAAGGTATTTTAAGGAATTTTATGCTTTAAAATAATGCTGTTTCAGATAATCAAATCAATGACCTAACTGTCAGTAGTATTCTAATTCTACACTTCAACGTCGCTGAATTTAGAAACGTGGAAATTGTATTCACACTGAAAGTATTTTAAACAGCTACCACTTCATTGATCGATAGTTTGCGCATTTTGCCATTGACGACGCTAAATGTATTAGATTCTATTGTAGAGTCGGTTAACTTAATGTCAGTTATTGTACATATCGTGGTCATCATAATCTCATAATCTCTTTCGCATGGTAACTTTTCCTTGTCAAACAATGATCGCTAATTCATTGTTTAAATACGATACCGAAAGTCGGACTTGTCAAGATAGACGCATGAACAGCATTTCCTTTTGCGCGAAAATTAAGGAGCAGATGTATCAGAATAATGCATTGTGTCAAAACATTTTATTTCAACAAAAATAGCATCAAAGTTCAATATCAAGTATTCACAAAAAGGAAAGCTTATCTACGCATTTTGTGCGTTCCATCACTTGTCGTTGGATTTTGTGCAGGTAGTGTGCTTGGCGTCCTAGCTTGGTTAAATGTACTGGTGAAAAATATAATGTTATGAAGGCCCAGCCCATCGCGACACCCAAGAAGGTGTATTGATTCGCTCCTCCACTGGTCCACCCGCTGTGACTGAGCGGATGCGACACTGACCAGCAGAATCAGTGGAAGATTGGTGCATTTCGTCCATCATGCGCTGCATATTTGCCTTCTCTGTAGAGAAATAATAAGTGTTGAAATAGCACAGAACATAGGAGCGAGTTTAATAGAGTGAGGGAAAGTTTTTCTCAATCATGACGAGCAATGATTAGCGATAACACTTTTTGCAGTTTTGATAAGAAAATAAAATGAATCAATTAGTAAGGTAAAGGCAAAGCAGGGATGCGGAGTCCGACTCCGGGGGTTGATAGGACTCCGACTCTGGGTGGAAAGTATATAAAGCCTAGTTTTTTGAAAACAAACCGGTAACCTACATCAAAGATCATTATAGGCTTAGCTGAACCAATGTGGGTGATCATTGCTGTATCAATTATCAATCATTTTCAATGAGTCTATCAAATGTCGCTTTAAGTTGGATGCATGCGTCTCGGCTCCTCCCATCTTGCTGATGTGTGCTTCACACCGTTTTTCTCCAGTCTCTACCAGACAGGAAAATACCCCATCTTTCTCCAAAAAATATGACTACACTTTCGATTTCAATATGCGCTTTGGAGGAGCCATCACACACGATTAACGTGAGGGTAAGAGGTAATGTTCTCAAACAAACTAATATTTCATTTTTGTCTCTGATGTGACCTTTGGTACGTATAGGTGTGATCGAGGCTAGGAAGGCTTGTCTTCTCTACTAAATCACCGAGTGAAGAAGCGACAATCCTTTTTCACTATCACAGTTCATTCCCTCAACTATTACAAGCTTGGCATGTACTGCTGTCTCTGTACTTTCGTTTGACGGAGAAAGTTGACAGTGACAGCTATGCACGGGAATAGATAATTTGTTTGTATTTTACTTCGGGTCTAGTTATACGCCGGAGTCCTATCATTTGATAGGACTCCGACTCCGCACCCCTGAGGCAAAGACACCAGCAAGTAAAGAGATATTTTAATGAGCAGCAGAGCAATAGATCTGACATCTTCAATAATGTGCCGTCGTGCAAGCCTACCACCGCATGAAAGTCTTCTAAAGGCGATGACTTTGGAATGGACAAGTACAATATTTGTCCTTTTCCGCGAACTTCTATACGATTCAGATTATATATCACACCGCTGCAAATTATCACTATATAGAGCCACACAATGCACGAAAACAGTAACTTTATTAGCGAATTAAATAGCATTCTGGCCATCGTATCATTTGAATTAAGTCGAGGTCTAAGATATTTTGACATTCAACTGCATAGAAATTAGTGACATTATAAATTCTTCTTGTTGTCATTTTGTGGCATCGAATAGCATCAGTCAACTAAGAAGCACATAGTCAAGCCTTATACACCTTCTGTGCTGGGATAATACTTCAAATACTATAGTGCGCCAATAAAAAACCTTACTAAAATCCTTTTGAGTATTTTCATTAATGAAAAATTGAATTATTTATTGCTTAAAATTTCATCGATAATCTATTATTGATCAAGAAAGGTGATGCTCAAAAGAAAACATGTTTCCATGTCATAATCATATTTTGCACCGGAGATGTACACTCAGATGTGCTGCAATGTACACGTAAGTTCAGGAAATGCTTGCGTACTGTTCTATTCAATTAATGTGTGTTACCAACGCCACCTCTCAGTACCAACGCCATTGTAGCCGCACTTGTTTTTAGGGATTCATTGATTTTTCTATTTATTCTAAATTATCAATTTGATTCAAGTGCATCTAAATATTTGATTTATCTGTTATGCTGCACAATACTTAGAATGACTATACCCGTTGACACTATTTGGAAGCTGTCATAGCGATAAACTACAAGAATATAAGCACTTTTAAGTAAATTTATTTAATTCTAAAATATTTCTCAAAGTGAGGAATGCTGAAAAAATGGTCACACAAATATGAAGCAAGTGCTCTACTTTCTAAATGTAAACATGAATGATTATGCAGTACTTAAATACTCCTGAGATTTGCAATTAGCAGGCTAGTGAAATTTTGACGGGCATTCATTAAATATCACTTTAAACTATTTAAAGTGATATTCAATGAATCTCCGGCGAAATTCCACTAACTTGCCAATTGCAAATCCCAAATTTACCCGGGCATGACTGCAACTTTAAATAGGGAGTTGTGTCGATTTTGAGAGATGTAAACCAGGCCTGCTGATGATTCTTGATATTGGATGAAATAATGAAATAGCAGCTATTCAGGTCTGTTTCCATTTTTCAGCTGAGGATGCAGCTCAATATGTAATTATTCTATTTACATTAAATACTCCTATTTTCAATGTTTTTATCTCAATGTGCTTCGGAAACCAAGCAGAAAATGAAAGAGATATGTTGTCGCTGCTAATACATAGATAAACATAAATCTTCTACACTTTCAAACTAATACCGATAAAATCGAACAACACCTTGCTAAAAATTCCCCTGCTGTATGCAAGTGCTAAATCTATTGGAATGTAATAAATGAATTTTTAATTAGGATTGATTTCTTATCTAATTAAATTACTAACCTGTCATCTTCAGTAGTAACCCCGTGGCAGACGCAAGTGCAGTGCGGTGCAGTGATGAGTCATCATGCTGACTAAGCCCCCACCCCCATCCCCCCTCCACCCTCTGGCAGGCAGTGTGAGGGACATGGCCAAGGATGTGCTGGGAGGAATGGGTCCGTGAGGAGGAAACGGGTCCCCCACTCCCACCCCCTCCTGTCACACTTCCAACTTTGGTTGTAGAGATGGTAGGAAGTCGTGCCATAGCTCATTTGAAAGCTGAGAATGAGAAAAAGGCAGTGAAAAGCTCAGTTTGGACTCATTTTCTTGGGTTTAGGGAGGAAAATGGCAGGAGACTGTCAGAGTTGGAAAAAGTCAGGTTTTGGTGGTTTTGGGATGAGAAAAGTCGTTTTTCAGGCAGAAGGAGTGCTCGGATGGGAAAATGGAGTGCAAATTCGGACGTTTTGGCCAATTTTGGGTCTAGGAACATCTTCCCAACTCAATCGGAGAGAAAAAGTTCTGACCCCCACCCCCACCCCCTCCTGTCACACTTCCAACTTTGGTTGTAGAGATGGTAGAAAGTCGTGCAATAGCTCGTTTGAAAGCTAAGAGTGAGACAAATTCAGTGGAAAACATGGCTTGTTCGTATCTGCCTTCGTTTAGATGTGATGCGTCATTTAAGATTTTGGGAGATTGGCGAAAAACGACAGAGTTAGAATGTTTATGAAAATCGCTCTAGCGGGTGAAGCAAGCGTCGGACGGGCAAAAAGAGACCAGATTTGGAATCAGCGTCAAATTTGAGACAAATGATGTTTTGACCCCCCCCCCCCACCCCCCCTTATCGATTGCATATTCACAGGGTATATAAGAATGGGATCGGGAGAGGAATTTCACTAAGTTGGGAAACTGACTACAGGTAAGTCGTTTCTCTTGAGTTCCGATATCGGACTTCTGACTTTCCATTGCTGATATCAGCTAAGGTGTCAGACTTATAGATTAGTCAGTATAGCATGACTGACCATTTGATGATAGTAGGCCGAAATCTTCAAACGGCTATAACTTTGCTTCTACAAGTCCTTTAGACTTGATTCAAAAAACATTCGACAGCTCTTGCTGTGCTGTAGGTGACAGACTACTTATAAACGTTTTATGAGTAGTACTAAAATACTGAAAAATTTAAATTCATATTTAATGATAATAATTAAAATTTTTGAATAAAAAGCAGTCGTTTATGAGTCTCTGTAACTTGGGTCGTTTCCTCTTGTAAATAACTCCACCGGTTTTCATGTCTGAGCCACATATGGACTAAGCAGCTTTTCACTGAAAGCGAGCAAGACACGGAGAGTTTTGCTGTAATATTCCACTGACAGGGTGTTCCTTCGGGACGGCGGACGATGCCGTAGTGATAAGTGTGGCAAGGGAGTGTGTCATAGTTAAGACCGAAACCGCTGGGGCAACTCATGTCTCATGTTGGGCATTTGACACAGTTCTCAACGTAGCACTTTGAACGCCAATCGGTTGAGTCTTAGCTATCTTGTCATGGGTGGCCTCTAAACATCTCCATTGTAAAACGCTGGTGAATCACGGCTTGCTATCAAGCAGATCAAAGTCTGTCAACCTCTTACCAACTCCACCGGTTTTCATGTCTGGCGATCAAGTCATGGACGGTGCACGATTTTCGGTGTGATACTTCCTGTGGGTGATTTCGAGACAGCGGTGAAGTCCGTAGCTGCACGGGACGTGGGCAATGGTAATCCTTGTGAAACCTCTCTGCGTCATGTTTGCAATTTTTCGTCTCCGTGATAGAGACAAGCAGAACTGATGAATGGAATGAAGGGAGGACATTCATGCGCCACACGCAACACATCACAGACTTCTCTCTTTGCTAGTGAACAAGCTCTTGTCAGTGTCGTCAGAAACTTCATCATGTCGTACAAAAGTTTTATTGCAACACAGGTTGATGTATAGTTAGAAAGTTTGATCATCAACGTTTTACTCATAAGTCTAGTCAGAAACTGTATCATGGTTTGCAAAAGTTTTATTGCAACACAGGTTGATGTATAGTTAGAAAGTTTGATCATGACGTTTATTCGTAAGTCTAGTCAGAAACTTTATCATGTTGTACAAAGGTTTTATTGCAACACATGTTTGTGAAAATAAAATTTGATCATTGAAGTTTTGCGAAACACAAGTGTCATGAAATGCAAGCGTTAGTGTAGTCAACTAGTATTACTGCGACACATGTTTGTGAAAATAAAGTTTGATCATTGACGTTTTTTATTCGTAAGTCTAGTCAGAAACTGTAACATGGTTTGTAAAAGCAAAGTTAGTGTAGTCAAGTAGTTTTATTGTGACACACGTTTGTAAAAGTAAAGTTTGATCATTGAAGTTGTATTCGTGTCATGTTTTGTAAAAAGTTTTACTGCTACACAGGTTGATGTACAGTTAGAAAGTTTGATCATGACGTTTATTCGTAAGTCTAGTCAGAAAGTTTATCATGTTCTATAAAGGTTTTACTGCAGCACAGATTGATGTATAGTTAGAAAGTTTGATCATGACGTTTGTTCGTGAGTGTCGTCAGAAAGTGTATCATGTTGTACAAAAGTTTTACTGCAGCACAGGTTGATGTATAGTTAGAAAATTTGATCATTGAAGTTGTATTCGTAAGTCTAATCAGAAAGTGTATCATGGTTTGCAAAGTTAGTGTAGTCAAGTAGTTTTACTGTGACACACGTTTGTAAAAGTAAAGTTTGATCATTGACGTTGTATTCGTAAGTCTAGTCAGAAACTTTATCATGGTTTGTAAAAGTTTATATTGCAACACAGGTTGATGTATAGTTAGAAAAGTTTGATCATGATGTTTTATGGAACACACATGTCATGAAATGCAAGTGTTAGTGTAGTCAAATAATTTTACTACGACACACGTTTGTGAAAATGATGTTTGATCATTGACGTTGTATGACTGACCGAACTCATCACAGCACTATAAAGTTTTAGAAGGTTTTACTGCACAGTGTACATTGTCTTGGAACTTACTTTCACAGTGTTAGAAAGTTTTATTGGAGACAGTTGCCAACTGTTTCCCTATTAGAAAATTCAAACTTCATGACTGTTAGATTCGCTTCATCAGGTTTACTAAAAGCAGTTTTCTACTGCAATGAGAGTTTAGAATGTTATATGAAAACAGTGTTCGCCACAGCACTAGAAAGTTTTTATCCTTAGTTGAGATCCGGACTGCAGTGTGTAAAATTTTTCATGTGACAGTCTTTTCACAAACGGTGAAGTGTAAATTCAGAGTGAATACATCTGTTAGGTAGTCATTAACTTTGGATGTGAAGAAAAGCGAATCTGTGTACAGAATGAATTGAATATTAGACAACGCATGCAAGTTTTTGACGACTTGAGTGGTTGAAACCAAGTCTAGGTTTAACATGTTGGATATAAAAGTGAGATGGATAGGAATAAGTGTTGAATGTTTTATAAAACCAGATGTTGTCACACACGTTGAGTGTGATTCCATGACATTGAATCGCCTGGGTTGTAGAGTCCATCATCCAAGGCTAGGCTCCTCTATGGTTGGATTTAGGGTTTTATATCACATGTGTTAACCGTTCGTGTAGAATACGTGAAGCACATGTTTGCTTAAATGCAAATGTTGAAATAAGTTTGTAAGAAGTCTTTGACAGGTTGTTGTGAAACTTAGCGAACGTTGAAAAAAGTTTTATGAAATGTTTCTTCAGTTACACTCGTTAGCGTACCAGCTTTACTAAATGTGTTGTTTGCCTTTATCAAATTGAATGTGTGTGTTTTGTAAATAAAGACAGCGTGTTTGCACTCTGCATCGACAGCATACAAGTATAGACATAGTTGTTAGTCGAATGCATATGAGATAGGAAACATTATGTGTGAGATAAAAATCAACCTGCTAGATGAAGTGAAACACAAAAGTGTCACAACTAGTTTACGGGAAATAAAGGAGAACTGTGACAACGTTTACACTCATCATTGACAGATGAACATACAAATCTGACATTCAAATGAACGTCGTAAACATGAACTGCGGTGTAAGAAACTTTATGTCAACAACTTTATGTTGGTAAAAATTTCATAGATTCCAGGCGTGTTGAAAGCTGATATAAAGACCTGTAGAAACGCATAAGTCTTAGTTCAATGACTCGACCCTTGAACTCACACAATGAATACGTCTGTGTAGAAAACTCATTTGTAGGAAACAGCATTTTCTGTGTGAATGCAGACGATGTAAACATGACATTTAACATGGCTTGCAATAGTCAACATGCTGCCATTCAAAATGTTATCATGAAACCTATCAGTGAAAAACCCCTCCTGTGCCCACGAAGAATCATAAGTGCTCTCTGACGCCTGTTTGTCTCGCTAGCCCCTCAGCAGATAGAGTAGAACACAAAGATGAATGACAGCGCAGCAGGTGGGCAATCGTCTGTCGCGGTAACCCCTCAGCAGATAGAGTAGAACACAAAGATGAATGACAGCGCAGCAGGTGGGCAATCGTCTGTCGCGGTAGCCCCTCAGCAGATAGAGTAGAACACAAAGATGAATGACAGCGCAGCAGGTGGGCAATCGTCTGTCGCGGTAGCCCCTCAGCAGATAGAGTAGAACACAAAGATGTACGCGCTCTCTCTCTCTCTGGCGCCCGTCTGTCACATGAAACAGAGAGCTATCGCATCTGTCCCACGAGCAAGGATGAAGGAACGTATCGTAGCACCTAGCTGATTCCCACACAGCTCATTGCTATCGCACCGGAAGGGAGATTCACGCGATAAATGCATCTAAGTTTGTTGAGTGGTTGAGGATGGCAGTCAATGAAAATATGACTTCCCTTTTCGTCCACCAACCATAAGCTTAGAGCGATTTGATTGCGCGAACCAGACATTTGAAAGGCTGTATCATACTCATATAAAGCAGAGTCTCGTGCATTTTACTATCATAATCATGTCCGAGAAGCCAACTGCTCAAGTTACCCCATATAGGATTACTTATATGGGTGAAACGTTTATCTCCGATGAGAGTGAGGATATAGTATTTCATTTTATGAAATACTATTCCTTGTTCGATGAATCGAACGTCATACCTCCACCCGAATCCCCGATGATGGATCTGCAGGAATCTCCGAGTGAGAGCGAGACGGTGGGGAGCGAGGCCGAGATGGCAACCAGCGAGAGCGAGACGGTCGAAAGTGATAACATGGAAAGAGAGGAGATGATGTGGAGTGAGGACTCGGAAAGTGATAACATAGAAAGTGAGGAAGTGGAAGCGAGTGAAGATGTCATTGTGATATCGGATGATGAAGTAAGAGTTTTACACATGCATACGAATGACTATCATCTCAACTCATTCATGTTTTCTTTCAGTGATGGAGTGAGTGATGGCGTTCTTTAGTTCATAAAATCATCATGCACACATACAGCACACTGTTTCACCACATTTCCTCGTGAATGGATCATGAGTTCTTATAAGAACTTCCTTCTAATGCAGCTAAAGCGGTCCCAAGCCCGCCACATATCTTCGGATATGGAATGCAGAGGGGAAGGATATATGATCAATGGAATTGAATGGGAGGACACTCTTGCACCACATGCAGCCACAAACACATTTCTATCTTCATTAGGATGACATTCAGTCACTTGAATTCTAATGTGACCATCACATCCTTAGACCTCAGTACAGTCAACTCTCTAACAAACTTATTAAACCTATTATCTCTAACTTTACAAACACTGAAAGGATTCCAACATGATTTCAAACTTTACAAACATCAACTTTATTTCTAACGTTGCAAACAGTGAAATGCTTGTGACACTATTTTATACTTTACCTAACTTACAAACACTGAAATGCTTGTCACTTTATTTATACTTGACCTATAAATTGCTAAAGTCCATCATCTAAGGGGTAGGGTTACCTACCGTTGGGTTTAGGGACTTAGGGCTTTGGATAACACAAATGAACGATCTCTTTTAGTGTAGAATACGTGATGCATATGTTCGCTTTATAAAATGACTTTGAAGGCAAGACTTAATTTCAGGTTGAAAAGACAGATTTCATATCGTTGATGAGAGATAGTTACATGCTCATTATGTTATACACTTTACATTTGATGTGGTGAGCTGAAAGGTGATTGATACATGTTCAATAGAAGAATTGTATGTATCTTAGTGATTGGAATAATAAGTGTGTAAAGAGTTAAAATATATAATAGTCAACGCAGGAAAGTTTCTTGTTATCCAAGCTAGGAATATATGAGCATCATTCATCAGTCAGTGTTGTATTTTAAAAGTCGTATGCTGACAGAGACATAAGTTTCCTAAATTATACAGCAAAACTCCTAAATCACTAAAACCATAGGATAGGTATCCCTGTGTTGAGATTTAGGGATTTAGAGTTTTAGAAGTACAAGTTACTTTGATAAATCACTAAGTCCATAGTATAGTCAACCCTATGACAAGACTTAGCGTCTTATATGATCCATGTTAGCAATATCTGCTCGTGTAGGATGTGACTCAATGAGTTTAGTCAGATAATGTATCATCAACTTTATTCACTTAGTTATATGATGGAGAAAGTGTGAGATAGAAGTGAAAGCGATCTCATAAAGTTTAGAACACATAGTAATAGCATTGTAGGAATAAGTAAAGTGAAAAGTTATGTCGCATGAAATCAGTGATACAAGATTAGCTCGCATTGAAATGAATTGGTAGTGTAACAAACAAGCTATGTGAGATTCAGCATATGTTTGAAGACAAGCGCTGTTAAAAGGTTTTCAGATGATGTGAATTTTATCACGTCATGTTCATGGATGTAACAGAATGACAGTTGTTGCATGTAAACTGGAGGTTCATATTCAACGAAAGCAAAGATTGAGATTGCAAAGTTTAATGAATAGGTAGTGTAGCAAACTGGTTAGACATAGTTAGAAGAAACCGCAGTGACATATCGTGATAGTATCATATTGCATTAGGACTGTTAATTTATGAAAGTAATTCACGTAAAGTTAAACTGAAGTAGTTTGTATACTTGATGAAGACAAGATACTATGAGTGTGAACGTAGGAATAGCATGCAATGGAGTATGCGTTGAAATGATTGTATGCCAACTGTATATGAAAAGTTATTTCCAACAGCAAATGAGTAACACGAACGTATTAAGGTGCTACAAGTCTTTCATATTGATGAGGTTGACTGGAAGAAATGACTGTTGTCGTAAATGGGGAATTCAGCCTATGTTGAAAGTCATGTACTGTGAAAGTTTTTATGATGATATTTGTCAAGATTGAATGCAAAGTATCACATCATGTTTATAGATGAAAAGCGGAAGAGAATAAATGTCTTTACAGGTTTTGAGTGTATAGGATAGAACACATGAAACAGTTACACTATGTAAATAAAGTTAAAGGGTCACAGTTGATGAAAGGTAGCTTTGATAGATTTCACATGGGTTGTTATGTAGAATGAATTGATATTCATAAATGGAAGTATGATGTAGTGATAAAGTGTTTCTAAGCCTTTCTTATGAGTGTCTATGTAAGGCTGACTTTCATAAGTTGAGAAATGACTGTCTTCATAAGTGCAGAATAAAAGTATTTAGCTAGCGTGCATTATCTTTCAGGGATGATTGAACTCAAGTATTGTTATGCAGTATGTCTTGTGATGATATTTCGTATTGAACACTGTATCAAGTCATAAGTATGGGTATGAAGTATAATAGAATAAATGTTTCATTCACAGGTTGAGAATATAGGAGGCACAAAGTATTGGTTGTATGTCATAGAGGGAAAAGCAAGTAATTTATAGAGTGACAGAGTCGATGTGTATGTGAAAGTATGTTAACGTATACATCCTATCCGAGAAATAGTATTAGGTCTCTGTGTAGATGTCTCAATAACGTTTCATGGTTGTATTAGAATAAATCTGGTCAGTTGGGTAGTTCTCCCTTTAATTTTTTCTTTATATTCTCTCTCTCTATGTCTGCCTGTGTGTATTTTCTTCTTTGTATCTGGTTGGGTGAGTGTTGTGACTTTTTAAGTTGGTTTCCTTTAGAGTATAGAATATTCATTTCGTATAGAATATGATAATAGGAATATATTAAGGGTAGTATCTTTGTATATTGCAAGAGGTATAGCATCATGGTTAGCAAGGTAGCAGCCAAATGATGCCATTTGCTTCTTCTGTTTTTTTATAATGTTCATTAGTTTGATGAATGTTTACAAGTCATCGCTTTATTATCACGCACTCATACGCACACAGCCACGCTCACACAAACATGCATGGAATTCACACACATAGAGCTGCTACCCTGCTAACCATGATGCTAATATACAAAGATACTACCCTTAATATATTCCTATTATCATATTCTATACGAAATGAATATTCTATACTCTAAAGGAAACCAACTTAAAAAGTCACAACACTCACCCAACCAGATACAAAGAAGAAAATACACACAGGCAGACATAGAGAGAGAGAATATAAAGAAAAAATTAAAGGGAGAACTACCCAACTGACCAGATTTATTCTAATACAACCATGAAACGTTATTGAGACATCTACACAGAGACCTAATACTATTTCTCGGATAGGATGTATACGTTAACATACTTTCACATACACATCGACTCTGTCACTCTATAAATTACTTGCTTTTCCCTCTATGACATACAACCAATACTTTGTGCCTCCTATATTCTCAACCTGTGAATGAAACATTTATTCTATTATACTTCATACCCATACTTATGACTTGATACAGTGTTCAATACGAAATATCATCACAAGACATACTGCATAACAATACTTGAGTTCAATCATCCCTGAAAGATAATGCACGCTAGCTAAATACTTTTATTCTGCACTTATGAAGACAGTCATTTCTCAACTTATGAAAGTCAGCCTTACATAGACACTCATAAGAAAGGCTTAGAAACACTTTATCACTACATCATACTTCCATTTATGAATATCAATTCATTCTACATAACAACCCATGTGAAATCTATCAAAGCTACCTTTCATCAACTGTGACCCTTTAACTTTATTTACATAGTGTAACTGTTTCATGTGTTCTATCCTATACACTCAAAACCTGTAAAGACATTTATTCTCTTCCGCTTTTCATCTATAAACATGATGTGATACTTTGCATTCAATCTTGACAAATATCATCATAAAAACTTTCACAGTACCTGACTTTCAACATAGGCTGAATTCCCCATTTACGACAACAGTCATTTCTTCCAGTCAACCTCATCAATATGAAAGACTTGTAGCACCTTAATACGTTCGTGTTACTCATTTGCTGTTGGAAATAACTTTTCATATACAGTTGGCATACAATCATTTCAACGCATACTCCATTGCATGCTATTCCTACGTTCACACTCATAGTATCTTGTCTTCATCAAGTATACAAACTACTTCAGTTTAACTTTACGTGAATTACTTTCATAAATTAACAGTCCTAATGCAATATGATACTATCACGATATGTTACTGCGGTTTCTTCTAACTATGTCTAACCAGTTTGCTACACTACCTATTCATTAAACTTTGCAATCTCAATCTTTGCTTTCGTTGAATATGAACATCCAGTTTACATGCAACAACTATGATATGTGTTCTATCTTATACACTCAAACAGTAGAAACATTCATTCTGTTACATACATGAACATGACGTGATAAAATTCACATCATCTCAAAACCTTTTAACAGCGCTTGTCTTCAAACATATGCTGAATCTCACATAGCTTGTTTGTTACACTACCAATTCATTTCAATGCGAGCTAATCTTGTATCACTGATTTCATGCGACATAACTTTTCACTTTACTTATTCCTACAATGCTATTACTATGTGTTCTAAACTTTATGAGATCGCTTTCACTTCTATCTCACACTTTCTCCATCATATAACTAAGTGAATAAAGTTGATGATACATTATCTGACTAAACTCATTGAGTCACATCCTACACGAGCAGATATTGCTAACATGGATCATATAAGACGCTATGTCTTGTCATAGGGTTGACTATACTATGGACTTAGTGATTTATCAAAGTAACTTGTACTTCTAAAACTCTAAATCCCTAAATCTCAACACAGGGATACCTATCCTATGGTTTTAGTGATTTAGGAGTTTTGCTGTATGATTTAGTAAACTTATGTCTCTGTCAGCATACGACTTTTAAAATACAACACTGACTGATGAATGATGCTCATATATTCCTAGCTTGGATAACAAGAAACTTTCCTGCGTTGACTATTATATATTTTAACTCTTTACACACTTATTATTCCAATCACTAAGATACATACAATTCTTCTATTGAACATGTATCAATCACCTTTCAGCTCACCACATCAAATGTAAAGTGTATAACATAATGAGCATGTAACTATCTCTCATCAACGATATGAAATCTGTCTTTTCAACCTGAAATTAAGTCTTGCCTTCAAAGTCATTTTATAAAGCGAACATATGCATCACGTATTCTACACTAAAAGAGATCGTTCATTTGTGTTATCCAAAGCCCTAAGTCCCTAAACCCAACGGTAGGTAACCCTACCCCTTAGATGATGGACTTTAGCAATTTATAGGTCAAGTATAAATAAAGTGACAAGCATTTCAGTGTTTGTAAGTTAGGTAAAGTATAAAATAGTGTCACAAGCATTTCACTGTTTGCAACGTTAGAAATAAAGTTGATGTTTGTAAAGTTTGAAATCATGTTGGAATCCTTTCAGTGTTTGTAAAGTTAGAGATAATAGGTTTAATAAGTTTGTTAGAGAGTTGACTGTACTGAGGTCTAAGGATGTGATGGTCACATTAGAATTCAAGTGACTGAATGTCATCCTAATGAAGATAGAAATGTGTTTGTGGCTGCATGTGGTGCAAGAGTGTCCTCCCATTCAATTCCATTGATCATATATCCTTCCCCTCTGCATTCCATATCCGAAGATATGTGGCGGGCTTGGGACCGCTTTAGCTGCATTAGAAGGAAGTTCTTATAAGAACTCATGATCCATTCACGAGGAAATGTGGTGAAACAGTGTGCTGTATGTGTGCATGATGATTTTATGAACTAAAGAACGCCATCACTCACTCCATCACTGAAAGAAAACATGAATGAGTTGAGATGATAGTCATTCGTATGCATGTGTAAAACTCTTACTTCATCATCCGATATCACAATGACATCTTCACTCGCTTCCACTTCCTCACTTTCTATGTTATCACTTTCCGAGTCCTCACTCCACATCATCTCCTCTCTTTCCATGTTATCACTTTCGACCGTCTCGCTCTCGCTGGTTGCCATCTCGGCCTCGCTCCCCACCGTCTCGCTCTCACTCGGAGATTCCTGCAGATCCATCATCGGGGATTCGGGTGGAGGTATGACGTTCGATTCATCGAACAAGGAATAGTATTTCATAAAATGAAATACTATATCCTCACTCTCATCGGAGATAAACGTTTCACCCATATAAGTAATCCTATATGGGGTAACTTGAGCAGTTGGCTTCTCGGACATGATTATGATAGTAAAATGCACGAGACTCTGCTTTATATGAGAATGATACAGCCTTTCAAATGTCTGGTTCGCGCAATCAAATCGCTCTAAGCTTATGGTTGGTGGACGAAAAGGGAAGTCATATTTTCATTGACTGCCATCCTCAACCACTCAACAAACTTAGATGCATTTATCGCGTGAATCTCCCTTCCGGTGCGATAGCAATGAGCTGTGTGGGAATCAGCTAGGTGCTACGATACGTTCCTGCATCCTTGCTCGTGGGACAGATGCGATAGCTCTCTGTTTCATGTGACAGACGGGCGCCAGAGAGAGAGAGAGCGCGTGCATCTTTGTGTTCTACTCTATCTGCTGAGGGGCTACCGCGACAGACGATTGCCCACCTGCTGCGCTGTCATTCATCTTTGTGTTCTACTCTATCTGCTGAGGGGCTACCGCGACAGACGATTGCCCACCTGCTGCGCTGTCATTCATCTTTGTGTTCTACTCTATCTGCTGAGGGGTTACCGCGACAGACGATCGCCCACCTGCTGCGCTGTCATTCATCTTTGTGTTCTACTCTATCTGCTGAGGGGCTAGCGAGACAAACAGGCGTCAGAGAGCACTTATGATTCTTCGTGGGCACAGGAGGGGTTTTTCACTGATAGGTTTCATGATAACATTTTGAATGGCAGCATGTTGACTATTGCAAGCCATGTTAAATGTCATGTTTACATCGTCTGCATTCACACAGAAAATGCTGTTTCCTACAAATGAGTTTTCTACACAGACGTATTCATTGTGTGAGTTCAAGGGTCGAGTCATTGAACTAAGACTTATGCGTTTCTACAGGTCTTTATATCAGCTTTCAACACGCCTGCAATCTATGAAATTTTTACCAACATAAAGTTGTTGACATAAAGTTTCTTACACCGCAGTTCATGTTTACGACTTTCATTTGAATGTCAGATTTATATGTTCATCTGTCTATGATGAGTGTAAACGTTATCACAGTTCTCCTTTATTTCCCGTAAACTAGTTGTGACACTTTTGTGTTTCACTTCATCTAGCAGGTTGATTTTTATCTCACACATAATGTTTCCTATCTCATATGCATTCGACTAACAACAAGTTGTTATGTCTATACTTGTATGCTGTCGATGCAGAGTGCAAACACGCTGTCTTTATTTACAAAACACACACATTCAATTTGATAAAGGCAAACAACACATTTAGTAAAGCTGGTACGCTAACGAGTGTAACTGAAGAAACATTTCATAAAACTTTTTTCAACGTTCGCTAAGTTTCACAACAACCTGTCAAAGACTTCTTACAAACTTATTTCAACATTTGCATTTAAGCAAACATGTGCTTCACGTATTCTACACGAACGGTTAACACATGTGATATAAAACCCTAAATCCAACCATAGAGGAGCCTAGCCTTGGATGATGGACTCTACAACCCAGGCGATTCAATGTCATGGAATCACACTCAACGTGTGTGACAACATCTGGTTTTATAAAACATTCAACACTTATTCCTATCCATCTCACTTTTATATCCAACATGTTAAACCTAGACTTGGTTTCAACCACTCAAGTCGTCAAAAACTTGCATGCGTTGTCTAATATTCAATTCATTCTGTACACAGATTCGCTTTTCTTCACATCCAAAGTTAATGACTACCTAACAGATGTATTCACTCTGAATTTACACTTCACCGTTTGTGAAAAGACTGTCACATGAAAAATTTTACACACTGCAGTCCGGATCTCAACTAAGGATAAAAACTTTCTAGTGCTGTGGCGAACACTGTTTTCATATAACATTCTAAACTCTCATTGCAGTAGAAAACTGCTTTTAGTAAACCTGATGAAGCGAATCTAACAGTCATGAAGTTTGAATTTTCTAATAGGGAAACAGTTGGCAACTGTCTCCAATAAAACTTTCTAACACTGTGAAAGTAAGTTCCAAGACAATGTACACTGTGCAGTAAAACCTTCTAAAACTTTATAGTGCTGTGATGAGTTCGGTCAGTCATACAACGTCAATGATCAAACATTATTTTCACAAACGTGTGTCGTAGTAAAATTATTTGACTACACTAACACTTGCATTTCATGACATGTGTGTTTCATAAAACATCATGATCAAACTTTTCTAACTATACATCAACCTGTGTTGCAATATAAACTTTTACAAACCATGATAAAGTTTCTGACTAGACTTACGAATACAACGTCAATGATCAAACTTTACTTTTACAAACGTGTGTCACAGTAAAACTACTTGACTACACTAACTTTGCAAACCATGATACACTTTCTGATTAGACTTACGAATACAACTTCAATGATCAAATTTTCTAACTATACATCAACCTGTGCTGCAGTAAAACCTTTGTACAACATGATGAAGTTTCTGACTAGGCTTACGAATAAACGTCATGATCAAACTTTCTAACTGTACATCAACCTGTGTAGCAGTAAAACTTTTTACAAAACATGACACGAATACAACTTCAATGATCAAACTTTACTTTTACAAACGTGTGTCACAGTAAAACTACTTGACTACACTAACTTTGCTTTTACAAACCATGTTACAGTTTCTGACTAGACTTACGAATAAAAAACGTCAATGATCAAACTTTATTTTCATAAACATGTGTCGCAGTAATACTAGTTGACTACACTAACGCTTGCATTTCATGACACTTGTGTTTCGCAAAACTTCAATGATCAAATTTTATTTTCACAAACATGTGTTGCAATAAAACCTTTGTACAACATGATAAAGTTTCTGACTAGACTTACGAATGCAACGTTGATGATCAAACTTGACTAACTATACATCATCAACCTGTGTTACAGTAAAAATATTTGACTATACTAGACTTTGCTTTTACAAACCATGATACACTTTCTGACTAGACTTACGAATAAACGTCATGATCAAACTTTCTAACTATACGTCAACCTGTGTTGCAATAAAACTTTTGCAAACCATGATACAGTTTCTGACTAGACTTATGAATAAAACGTTGATGATCAAACTTTCTAACTATACATCAACCTGTGTTGCAATAAAACTTTTGTACGACATGATGAAGTTTCTGACGACACTGACAAGAGCTTGTTCACTAGCAAAGAGAGAAGTCTGTGATGTGTTGCGTGTGGCGCATGAATGTCCTCCCTTCATTCCATTCATCAGTTCTGCTTGTCTCTATCACGGAGACGAAAAATTGCAAACATGACGCAGAGAGGTTTCACAAGGATTACCATTGCCCACGTCCCGTGCAGCTACGGACTTCACCGCTGTCTCGAAATCACCCACAGGAAGTATCACACCGAAAATCGTGCACCGTCCATGACTTGATCGCCAGACATGAAAACCGGTGGAGTTGGTAAGAGGTTGACAGACTTTGATCTGCTTGATAGCAAGCCGTGATTCACCAGCGTTTTACAATGGAGATGTTTAGAGGCCACCCATGACAAGATAGCTAAGACTCAACCGATTGGCGTTCAAAGTGCTACGTTGAGAACTGTGTCAAATGCCCAACATGAGACATGAGTTGCCCCAGCGGTTTCGGTCTTAACTATGACACACTCCCTTGCCACACTTATCACTACGGCATCGTCCGCCGTCCCGAAGGAACACCCTGTCAGTGGAATATTACAGCAAAACTCTCCGTGTCTTGCTCGCTTTCAGTGAAAAGCTGCTTAGTCCATATGTGGCTCAGACATGAAAACCGGTGGAGTTATTTACAAGAGGAAACGACCCAAGTTACAGAGACTCATAAACGACTGCTTTTTATTCAAAAATTTTAATTATTATCATTAAATATGAATTTAAATTTTTCAGTATTTTAGTACTACTCATAAAACGTTTATAAGTAGTCTGTCACCTACAGCACAGCAAGAGCTGTCGAATGTTTTTTGAATCAAGTCTAAAGGACTTGTAGAAGCAAAGTTATAGCCGTTTGAAGATTTCGGCCTACTATCATCAAATGGTCAGTCATGCTATACTGACTAATCTATAAGTCTGACACCTTAGCTGATATCAGCAATGGAAAGTCAGAAGTCCGATATCGGAACTCAAGAGAAACGACTTACCTGTAGTCAGTTTCCCAACTTAGTGAAATTCCTCTCCCGATCCCATTCTTATATACCCTGTGAATATGCAATCGATAAGGGGGGTGGGGGGGGGGTCAAAACATCATTTGTCTCAAATTTGACGCTGATTCCAAATCTGGTCTCTTTTTGCCCGTCCGACGCTTGCTTCACCCGCTAGAGCGATTTTCATAAACATTCTAACTCTGTCGTTTTTCGCCAATCTCCCAAAATCTTAAATGACGCATCACATCTAAACGAAGGCAGATACGAACAAGCCATGTTTTCCACTGAATTTGTCTCACTCTTAGCTTTCAAACGAGCTATTGCACGACTTTCTACCATCTCTACAACCAAAGTTGGAAGTGTGACAGGAGGGGGTGGGGGTGGGGGTCAGAACTTTTTCTCTCCGATTGAGTTGGGAAGATGTTCCTAGACCCAAAATTGGCCAAAACGTCCGAATTTGCACTCCATTTTCCCATCCGAGCACTCCTTCTGCCTGAAAAACGACTTTTCTCATCCCAAAACCACCAAAACCTGACTTTTTCCAACTCTGACAGTCTCCTGCCATTTTCCTCCCTAAACCCAAGAAAATGAGTCCAAACTGAGCTTTTCACTGCCTTTTTCTCATTCTCAGCTTTCAAATGAGCTGTGGCACGACTTTCTACCATCTCTACAACCAAAGTTGGAAGTGTGACAGGAGGGGGTGAGGGTGGGGGTCAGAACTTTTTCTCTCCGATTGAGTTGGGAAGATGTTCCTAGACCCAACTTTGACCAAAACGTCAGAATTTGCACTCCATTTTCCCATCCGTTTCCGCCTCACGGACCCATTCCTCCCAGCACATCCTTGGCCATGTCCCTTACACTGCCTGCCAGAAGGTGGAGGGGGACGGGGGTGGGGTGGGGTGGGGGTGGGGGCTGAGTCAGCATGATGACTCATCACTGCACCGCACTGCACTTGCGTCTGCCACGGGGTTACTACTATCTTCCTTGAAAGTAACTTTTCCAAATTTAGGTAAAAGGAAATTCTTCGAATCCGATTAATCGCGTCAGTTAGAGTTTGATTATACACTAATAATACACTTAATTATTCACTCCATGATGGCACTCTTTTGCACCCTGCATTTGTAGATCCACGATGAAGGTTTATGCCTCAGTCCTACTGAATTATATTTATTTCAGAGCACTCAGATTTGTCTACGACACAATCGGTCATAAATATGTCATATCTCATGGCTTTACAAGTTTATAGAACAATTGCAATTCTTATGTTTGCTTGACAATGATCAACTGTATCTCAGATATCATCACATATATCTTAAAAATATCTGTTGAGTAAAAAGCCGATGCTGTTGGTGCTAGGAAATGACAGTCTCTAATGCTTCGCTATATATATTGTATTCCCTATTTGTCGGGAGAGACATGGCTTGAGCTAGGAGAAGCATTGACTATGTTATAATTCAATACCACCAGCATCGCTTTTTCCACATTAGTAATATGTTATGCTGCTAAAGCGAAGTTATTGAGATTTATATGTATTTGTAATCATGAGATTCTGTCAAAACATGAATTTTCGATGCCGATGTACGCGATTGAAGATTGACTGATCAACCGAACATTTTTCCTTGTTCGTTATTTTCGATTATGTATCTAGACTGAAGGATTCATTGCTTTTTATCAGAGGAGTGCCGTCAAAACAGATCTATGTTTTATACGCAGTTTATTGCGAGTACTTTCGGACACCACCGGAGTCCATCTTCAGGCGAATGAAATAACAAAATTGGCATAGATGAAAAGAGACAACCGATTCCATATATCAGAGGAGTGTCTGAAAAGATCGCGACGGTTTTGAGAGAAGTTGATGTGGAAGTAACCATGAAGCCGAGGACTACCTTCCTTTCCCTTCTTGTTAGGAAGAGACCAGAGCCCGCCACTTTACTTGGTTCTGTTTATAAAATTACATGTGAGGAGGCTGATTGTGACTGGGTCTATGTGGGTGAGACTGCTCGCCCCATTGAGCAGCGTCGGAAAGAACATTGTCGTGCTCTTCGAGACAAACATGTTTCTCGCTCTGAATTGGCCCAACACTCAGTTTTTTGCAACCATAATATAGACATTCATAGTATCACTGTCATTGATAGAGAACCAAGATGGAAGAAACGGATTGTGAAAGAATCCTTATGGTCACATCGTCTCAATTCATCTAATCGAGTGAAGCATTCCTAGAGTGCGGCCTGGGATTTTTGACTTAATTTGTGCCCCTTTTTTCTGTTTTGTATCTTCACAGCTAGTTACTTTGATTTTCTTCCGTCCTTTTATTTCGATTTCGCATCATCTTACTGTTTTAATTTTGTCGAAGTAGTCTGGTCTTATCATCCCTGTGAACTCTTTTCATCTATGCCAATTTTGTTATTTCATTCGCCTGAGGATGGACTCCGGTGGTGTCCGAAAGTACTCGGAATAAACTGCGTATAAAACATAGATCTGTTTTGACGGGACTCCTCTGATAAATAGCAATGGATTCAAACCCGTTATTCGAAACTGAAGGATTCATGAAATCTAAATCAAGGAAAATTAAGTGACCTAATGAGGAATCTTATTGAGTTGCACTTTACATCATCTTGATGACACAAGCATTATCTTGTGGGAGACTGATGTCATCCATTTCATCATCATCGTTTAGCGTCCTTATTTTCCCATTATCTTGGGGTTGGACGTGCGACATAGGCTCTTGTCCAACTGCTCCTCTTCTTAACTAACGGAATTCCAGTGATTCTTTCCTGATTTCCAGCTTTGCCATATCTTCTTCCACACACCTTCTCCACGTCTTCTTCGTTCTTCCTCTCTGTCTCCTTCCATACACTTCCATGATTTCCACTTCCTTCACAAGGCAACCTTCTTCCATTCTATTAACGTGGCCGAACCACCGGAGTCATCTCTACTTGATCTTCTCAGCTAGGTCCACTGTACGACACTTATCTGCTACCTCCACGCTTGTCTCTCCATCCTGCCATCTCACTCCTGCGATAGCTCTCAGCATTCTTCTGTCACAGCTTCATAGAATATTCACCATCCTGTCCGTTTGTGTCCACGTCTCCGAACCATGCAACAGAGCCGATCTCATCAAAGCTGATGTCATCTATTTCAGTTAAGTATTATCTTATTAGAACAAAGTTACATTTACTAATAGCAGAAATATTCAAATACAACATGCGCAAAGCAGCTTTAGTTGTAGAGCAGCGATGACGCATGGTGAAATAGGCAACCTAATCACAGCATCGATCCTATTTTGTGGATATGGGTAAATACGAGTACCGGCATATACACAAAGCTCGAATACCCTAGTCTACATTATCACGAAGGTTTTTATCAGGTCCACGTACTCTTTCAAATATATACCTTGATAAATTCCTATGTTTACTGTGCACATTTGACATGTCTTTTGAAAACAACAGCTGTCATATTATCTTCTAACTTCATATTTCTAACATACTTGCGATGAGCAATTAGCGTACCTTTCCCATTGGTCATTGCAATACATTTCTTAACTGCATCTTCTGCATGATGGCGGCCCATACGTCGGATGTCGTTGAGTTGACCATATATCCCATTGGCCCTGTCATTTAAATCTCGATCATATGTTGTCCGTCCTTGGATATGCATTTGTGTTGAAGAAACGACACCGGGAACTGTGGACGAATAGCAATTGTTTACACAGTACTCCAATTGAAAAGTAAGTACACATGTGACATAGCAAGCAAAGACGACTCAGCATAATTATGTGATTCAGTTGACTCATTAGTGACCAGTTGATTAGATAGTTTAATAAATATTTGAAATGCAAAGTGTCCACTTGAGATATGATAATGTCACCATGGATGACACATGGTTCAATGGAAATGCCTTCTTATGAGATTCGCTACGACGGAAGAGATCGCAAATTGGAAATTTGAAACAGATTAAGAATATTGCATCAGCGAACAGTGGTTGTTGAGACTGTGATTATCAGCCGACATAGATTTGACAGAAATTAAGTCCAAATGAACACCCTATCTGGATTGAGAACTTGTTTGGCTTTCTAACTGACGAATTACGATCAAACGAGCTGCAGTCGAGAAATCAGGGTGCTATAGTTTATTTGAACTTACTTTGTGATATATCTATGAATCCAAGTAGTTAAGCAAGATTTATCTTTATAAAATAAAGTAAAGAAAAGAGTAATAATAATACTGTGTGCCTAAAATATTTTTCTCTCTAATTTGCTGTGACTAAGATAACAGATAAAATGAATTTATTATCATTGAAACCATACAGTAAAATAAATATCAATTTGATCGAAATTCGCACATTATGTGCACCGACCTGAGAACCGATGATCCGCATACAGTCCTAATAGAAAGATTTCAGACTTTATGGGACCAAACATAGAGGACTACAGAATTATTTTCATTTAAGATTTGGTTTGCTCGTTGATACAGTTGTTTTATAAGCAACGATGCTTTTCTGACGCTGTCCCTCTACAGGACAAGACAATTTTTGTTTGATGATTTAAACTAAATTTCTTATAAAATTACTTTGAATCAGCTTTCCGTTACAGCAGAGAAATTAGAAAGGAATATCATTGAAGGCATCTTCTTCAGTGCACTATGCTTCAATTTCGTGATTCTTTCGAATCGTGCGAATTTCAAATTTGGCTATCAATCCGAGAAATCATACACTGTCTCCTCAAAAAGCATCACTCACTCAATCCAAAAAATCATCTTTTGTCAATCGAATTGCTCAATATCAAAAGTTTCAAAATAAGATTTGAATATTTCGCCTTGATTGTTGCTCAAATCAAATTTTGTTGGGAAGGCAAAGTTGCTATAAAAATTTTGTTTCAGTTTTACACCGACGTATTGCAAGGATTTATTTTTCAAAGATATTCAAAAATCTTAAAAAATGATTCGCCTTTTCTCAATTTGTAAATAATAAAGCCACTAAATAAATTTTAAGAAAATCAAAGCTATTACTTTGCACAATGCATTTCGGCCACTCTTATTCAAGTGCAAACATTTAACTGAATAAACTTATGAATCATAATATACTTACAGAGTAAAATATACTATATATGAGAGCATGCAAGCCTATCAGACTGAGAGACATGAAATAATAACAATTGAGTAATTAACCTAGCTATTAAAAGAAGCAGAAAAAGAAGACTTGAAAGCTACCAAGGCAAGTAAAGGAAAAAATTTCTTAAAATGAATTTGGTGGCTTTATTTAAATAAGTAATAAAATGGATATGAATATTTGTAAATACAAATATCAAAAAAATATCACATGAAACGATTTCAGACGTTCACTTACATTGGGAATACGTAGTACTTAAAATGTAGTGATATTTTAGAAATATGTGCACCCATTATTATTACTTATCCATACAACAAATCTGTAAAATTGATAAAACAAAATTTTTTGTTGCTTTATAATGGAAGCTTGACATTTGAAAGAGTTTGCTAATGATGAGCCTGGTTTCCTTTCATGATTCATTATTTCTCAGGAACGCATAGGTTATGCAAAGCAATTTGTATTATTAAAAGCATACCTTCATTTAATTGAAATTTTACTTTAGATTCAGTGTTTGAATAAGCATATAAATTCAATGAAGCTGAAAGTGAACTTAATTTAGTATTGACATGATTCAGTCACCTCACTATTGACATGTAGTATTCCGTGAAGAATAGAGCTTACGGGTGCCATATGCCGGGAGTCTATCTTTCTTCGACCCAAATCTCGTGGTTGGAACTCGGAGTTCAGACGGAAGAGGGGATGGAGGAGCATGAATAGTTCGATTTGTAGATTCCTTGCTATACTTGATGCGTGACATTGGGTCGTTTGGAAGATCTGTGAAATTAGCAGAAACGTCAGCTCCTTGAGGAAGTCCTGTAAAATCCGATTGATAGACACTTCTACACTTTCCGCGAATAACACGATCGAATTCCTCTCCAGTTACTGCCATTTGCATCTCCAGATCCATGTTTTCCTTGACGTCGTTAGATGAAGAAGTGTTGGATCGTGGATAGCGCCAAACCATAAACTCCTAACAAAAAAAGAGATTTCGTTTACGTCGTCAACAACACTAGGGAAATTTACGGCCAGATGAGCAATGCTCACATAGATGCACGATCTCAACTTCCGATCTATTTATCCCTGCTCTTGCGACGTAGTGAAACTATCGGAGAGAAGTGAAATTGAATCTCATAGTCTTCGATCGTCAGATTATTAACACATTTGGTGTGAAAGTAGTGATGAAATTCAAGTTGGCTTAATATCGTAATCTACACCTTTACAAATACAAAAACCGAATTAGTAACGATTAGTAGCAACACTTTGAATGTATCAACTGACGACAAATCTGTCCGATCAAACTTGTAAGCATATTATAGCTAATAATTAAATTCCAACTCTAGCAAAAACAAGTCTTACCTCAGTCAGCATCATAGTGACATTTGGTAACTTGCGACACTGACGTGAGTGATTGTCTTATTTTCAAAGGGCATTTGTATGATGTTTATAATCTGTATGTTCATATGATGTCATGTATGTTCATATATGTGACTGAATTAATTTCTGTTTTTGTTTCATGAAGATAATTGAATTTCAATGTGGCTATTAATTCATTGATTGATAAATCAGTAAGTTCGACAAAATGATTTGATGCCGCAAGTATAACTTTCTATTAAACAAATGCGATCGCAACACCATAGTTCATTAAAGAGGAAAAATCTAAGTGCGAGTTCCTTAAACGCGCCTTTTCTCTTGACATGCCCAAAGATCTTTTGATGCTAATTTGCATCTGCCATTCGCTGCTTGCCATTTGTATGACTTGTCCGTTGCTCATGTGTTGAATCCACGTGATCTTCAAAAACATCCGTCAGATGGAGCACATTTCCCCTGTGGAGAACTTTCGTTTTATTGAGGGTCCAAGCGTTACTGTTTTACAACCGCACATCAAAGTGGAAAGAAAAAGCACTTTAGGAGACGTCTTCTCTAGTGTTCAATCCCAACGTATGTGCTTTATGAGCTCATGAAGCCAAATTTCGCTTTTGTAAGGGTCTATACGTCTCCTCACAAGAATTGTGCATTTGCGCATCACGTGAACTAGGGGTCGAAAGCTTGCGCCCCGCGGCTCCTTTTCAAATTTTCTTAATGTTGAAAAAACTGATTTGTACCTTCGTCATTTCGTAGAACTGATTGCTTACTTTTGTTCCTCGTTTCTCGTCCCTTTCACATTGAAGGGGTCAGACCACATGGGTCAGACGCTGCAGCAGATCGCAGACCTTTGCCGTAATCAGGTTCACAGCTCAGAGATCAACCGAGGAAGCTTGTAACCACGTTTTACTTGGTCTTACTCTTGGCTGTCTGTCTCCAACCTCAAGATGGAAAGGTCTCTACAGCAGCTGCATGGCCTTTCATCTTCAAGGTGGGATCTATTGATGAAAGGATAGATGCAAGTTCGTGGAACATCCGCCATCCACACCAATCCTTTGTTTTTAATCCACACCCTACTGTTTTGCTTAGTGCACCACTTCTCTATTGAGTGCAATCCAAGCTTATTTTAAATCATAAACCAAAGTCCTGAACCTACAGTGTCCGCAAAAAGTATAGAACGCACGAGTCCTGATCCCCGATTTTATGACCACATACGTGGTAATCAACTCAAAACAAAAAACTGCACATGCTTTGTATTTTCTACTTGCATATTAGTACTTCGCCATCTGTCCTTTCATTCTGATGACCATTTGTAGGCGCGTGGGCATTGAGTCAGTCAGTCTTTCAAAATAATCTGACACAGTAGAAGGTGCTTTCATCACTGAACTCAGTGAACATGTTTTTGTATTTAATGGTTGAGGAAGATCCACGGTTTTAATGATGTTATAATTAAATTAAAGGTATAATTGCTATTCGGCAACCATCATCAGATAAAAGGAATTAAAACATGGACGCAAAAGTCATGAATTCAAATTTCACATTAACATAGAAATAAAGGAGTAGACAAGAAATCTAGCAAAGTGTATAAAACTATTTAACAAACTTCAGTAGGTAAAAGGAGGAATAGAAATATGCGACAGATAGTATTGGGCTGCATCTTATCAATGGCAATAGCAACATTAAATAGTTTTTTTCACATTACCTTCCTTTTCTACATTTGTATGCACATGTGTATTTTGTATATTTTTATAGTAATATTTCTGGTCAGATCAATTGCTCTTGCTATTGGTATGATGTAGCCCAATACTATCTGTCGCATATTTCTATTCATCCTTTTACCTACTGAAGTTTTTCAACATAATTTTATACACTTTGCTAGATTTCTTATCTACTCCTTTATTTCCTATGTTGATGTGTGAAATTTGAATTCATGACTTTGGACTTTATGTTTTAATTCCTTTTATCTCATGATGGTTGCAGCTGAAGTAGTTGGCATCATGTCGTGGATGTTGAAATTAAATTCAGCAGATCAGACGAGCGTTGAACGAGAATGGAGACTTTCATCAGTCTTGGGATTCTTCCTGTTGTTTGAATTAATGTCTAGTTTGTTATTCAATTAAATACAAGGTTCACAATTTCTTAATAAATTATGGACTTCCATTATAGGTGATAAAAACATGGATCTAAAAAAATAGATAGAATACAGTAGACAGATAAAGAAGTTGTTTCCCTGTACGGTAGAGTAGAAATACTCTCCAAGATTGGATTGTTGTCTTTATGTTCAAATTCCTTAAAGTCGGGTTCAGATGCTTTGTATCTCTACTCTTTTCAAATTTACCTTCTTTGGATGCGGATTATTGTTTCTATTTCCACTGCTTGTGCCTGATCGTATGGGCTCGGTCTTCATTATTGTCGATTTATTTCTGAACTCTTCTCCGTACGTCGTAGTACCAACCGCACCAGACAAAGGATGACGATTTATGAATGAATTTACTGCTGTTGATGGTCTGCAAATAATTACAGCAAGCACCGGTATTATTTTGTTTCATCGGTCTTTTGGATTTCAATATTTGATGTCTGATGACATTAAAAGACAGATTGCATAATTTTTTAACATTCGTTTTGATCACTGACAGAAAAACAATATGATATTCCGTTGTTTTAGAAATGATTGCAACTCAGATATGAGCTTCATTAATTTCATGTTCCATCAAAATATCAATGCATTTTTCTACATTTACTAAATGACTTAAATCGATTTGTGCCTCAATTGAAACTCAAGTTTGTATTTGCCGATCATCAGTGGTGTATATATCGGATACAATGAGTGGGCAGTTTATTCACACGATTTAATGAAATACATACAGAACATTTTCATATTACAATTAAGAAACACCGTAAAAGGGTAAAAGGATTGAACCAATCTTCATGAATCTACTGATAATGTAAGGGAATCCTATCAGCGTCATGTTGGCTTTATTTCTACTATAATTAGAATTAATGCAATTTAATTCACACACCAAGATAAGCTATCGTTATATAGTACTAGAAAGTGGACACAGAAATGTCTAAACTCTTTTCTATGATGTTGCCTTTGCACGCATTGTCATGACGGATCATCGGTATGCACGGAAAATACTGTTGTCAGAATACTGTGCTAACTTTCAATGGAACTTCCGCTTACCCAGCCCTTAAGACAGAACACAGCGCCACTACTCTATGTTCAACCGACAGATTAGTATACCGTAAATAGAGCAGAATTAAGAAAATTGCTGTAAAGAATGTCTGTTCACTGGACTAATTAAGATTTGACTATACATCTCCGGAGATCAAAAGTAATCTGATAGGATGTCATCCGGCACCTAAATGGCTCCTTAATGTCAGCCTGTAATGCTATGAGTGTGTGCTCCATTTGATTACCCCAAAAATATCCACACAGTTATATTGTGGAAACTTTCAATTATATCACAATTTATCAAAATTAGATTTCGAACAGCTCTATGAAGCCTTCAAGTACCAGGCGTGTTCAAATGAAACCCGTTCGACTTATCTTAGCGGGTTCATGCATGACCAATTAATCAAAGCAGACCTGTGGAGTACTATTCAGTGCTTTATAACAGCGTGACAATGTGTTTGTTCATCAAGTGTATCTGTTGTTCACGGTTAATGACGAGTGAAATGTCGTTCATGGTAGAAAGTCCGTCCGACTAGAGAGCGGTTATCCTATTCCTGACCGCAGAAGGATGCATGCCAGCAGAGATCCATCGCAGAATGGCATCAGTATACAGAGATCGAGCTGTTTCAAAGACCACAGTGACAGAGTGGTCAAGGAAGCTTCGAGAGGGGCGAACTGAAACATCTGATTTGCCACGTCCTGGACAGGCGCACAAAGTGGTGACTGAAAGTCTGACTGAGACCATCGATACCGCAGTCAGAGCCGATCGTCGACGAAGCATTCGAGATCTGGCAGATGACTTCAATGCCTCAATTGGCTCAATGCATACCATCGTGAAGGAAAAGTTGCAGTATCACAAAGTTTGCTCTCAATGGGTGCCTCGAATGCTTACTGAAGACCACAAGGAAAGACGGAGAACACTCAGTTTGGAACACCTGACTCGCTTCAATACCGAGAATGAGCAGTTCTTGCGTCGCATTGTGGCTGGAGACGAGACGTGGTGGCATCATTTCGAGCCGGAAGGGAAGCAGAGCAGCATGCAGTGGAAGCATCCAAGTTCACCCAAGCCGAAGAAGTTCCGAGTGCAACAATTTGCAGGGAAGGTGATGCTCACGGTGTTCTTCGATATTCAGGGCCCACTGCTCCTCCAGTTTCTTGAACCCAACGAAACAATCAATTCGCAGCGGTATATCCAAACTTTGGACAAGCTTCACCAAGCGATAAAGAGCAAGCGACCCGGTATGTTGTCTTCAGGTGTCTTTCTTCTTCATGACAACGCAAGACCACACGCTTCGAAGGTCTGACGCATTGACAAGGAAGCGTTGGGAAGTTTTGGATCACCCTGCATACAGTCCTGACCTGTCACCTTGCTATTTTCACATTTTTGGTCCCCTGAAGAAGTTTCTCAAGGGACAACGATTCCGATCAGACGAAGAAGTGAAGACAGCTTTAGGGATTGGTTCAAAGGACAGCCGAAGTCCTTCTTTGCCGACGGAATTCAACGCCTACCCAAGCAATGGGACAAGTGCCGGGAAGTCAACGGAGACTTTTTTTGATTGTTGCTTCTGTTTTATGTTAATAATACACAGTTGTTACTAATTGATTGTGCTTTTACTTTGTCTGCTTACTATTCTACAAATACAGTATAGCGAACGGGTTTCATTTGAATATGCCTCATATATGTATTTAGTTGTGAAATAATGCATGCACTATTAACATGCTTTTCAATATTTACATGTGCAATAATTTGATCATTTATTGTGACCGAGGTACAGTCGACGACAAAGTACCTTCAAATTCTCTAGAAATATAACAAATTGACGGCGCAATTTGTTAAATAGTAAACAGTGGCATCGTGTGATCGATGCCCTCAAGTCTTGAGCGATCAAAATTTTGGCGTCCTAATTTTGATAAGTTTAAAGGCTCTAAACATCAACGCATCCAGATTTTTTCTTCGGAATGGAACAAATATTTGGAACTTTGAGCGTTCACAGAAGCAGTGATAATTACTTGGAGCCAGTGTACTTGGTGACTGCCTTCGTTCCCTCGCTCACAGCGTGCTTAGCGAGTTCACCGGGCAGAAGGCGAACGGCAGTTTGAATCTCCCGACTGGAGACAGTCGACTTCTTGTTGTAGTGAGCAAGTCGGCTGCTGTCGTTGGCAATTCGCTCGAAGATGTCATTCATGAAACTGTTCATGATTGACATGGTCTTGCTGGAGATGCCAGTGTCCGGGTGCACCTGGCGGAGTACCTTGTAGATGTAGATGGCATAGCTCTCAATTACGCTTACGCTTGCGTTTCTTGTCAGTCTTGGGGGGCTTAGTCTTGCTAGACTTCTTTGCGGCTTTGCCAGATACTTTCGGTGCCATTGTGATGTTTGTACCTACTTATTAATTATTTGTACCTACTCCATGAAGGGCATCCATCTCCAGTGATTTAACATTTCCATTGTAAATTACCAGTAGGTATTATGTAAACAGGGCATCTATTTCCCAATAAGTTCTCTCGCCAAACGTTTTGCGTTCTTGAATTTTAGTTGGATCTTATGTAAAAGAATTGGTTCTTCATAGGAGAAAGGGTTCCTCAAAGGCACCGTCAGTTCCAAAGGCCACCGGGATTTGGGGAGGAGAGACTGTCGCTCTTCCGCCCCTGACTGAGTAAGAGTAAAAGTAAGACCCAGCTTACTGCATATGTCCTGATTTTGGAAACGTGTGAAGGTAAAGGCCGACACTATCCATTTTTAATATTTTGAATTGAATTGGAAAGAGCCAATATTGAAATATGTTGATTTATTATTTTCGTTATTCATCACAATTAATTTCTGTTCATATCCGTTAACTATCTTCAAGTGTAAAGGGAAGGAAATTAACAGGTCCAGTATAAAATTCAAAATTCACACAGACGTTCAAAAGTCTATATGTCATAATGACATATGGGCTGAATATAAAAATACGGATGGGCTATGAAACAGGTAGTATTGGGTTGCATAGTACCAATAGCATCTTAATAATGACCTGACTTAGATAGGAAAACACATAGGACATAGTAATGGATTGTTAATACAAAGGCATGAGTTATCAGTACATGCATACGTATAAAATAGCTATAAAATAATTGAGAGAATCTAATGTACTTACCACAGAGTGAGGTGTGAATTAGGAATCTGATGCCGTTATAGTATAAAATATTGTCATGTTTTATGACTTTTACATTATAGAAAATTCTAATCAAAAAGAAAATTTGCATAATTGATGAGCTCGATTTTGTTGTTGATGGTGGGTTTCATTTTTCTAATGTAATATGCTTCACGGAGTTTAATGTTTGATGGATCACTATCATGGGTAAGAATGGTTGTGGAGAAGTTGCAACTGCGGCATTCCATAGGATGGTTAAACATAGAAGACTTGCTGTTTGTTTTATGCTCACGGCAACTGATATGCAATGGTCTGATAATGCTCCAATGTAGAAGTTACTACACTTGTCACAATTCAGCTGATAAATCACACAGCTGTATGACAGATAGCCCAGACAATTTATTTAAAACTATCCATTTTTAAGCTCCTACCCACGACACAAAAAGTGTCATCACAACTGATAACAATCCCTCCAGTCAAACTTGCTCACTTTCAAAAACGAGCGTCGGATCATTCAGTGATTTCATTCTCTTTGCATTTAAGTCACGCTTCAATACTTATATGAATTGATTGTTGAAATCGACCCTGGCTCTTGCAGTGCAGTCGCTTCGAAATATGACTTCATTACAAGGTCTTAGAAGTTGCCACCTCCGTGAGTTGAGGCAAGACGTTATTCAAACTCCTTAGGCCCATTAGATTTTTCTGTGAACTTAATAGACAGTACCAACTGATTTCCATGATTATGTAGCTGAACACGATGAAACTGAAAACTGGTAAGAGCAAAATATGTCCCTGTACTATCAAAGCTGCATTTGCTGGTCTTGACTACGTTTGTGACATCTACTTTTTTGCAAGCGGTATAACTCACTGTGAAATTCGAATATAATGACATTCACACTTTGATGAATTAAGATCGTTCAAACGATTTGATGATAATCCTATTAGAGGCAGAGTTCAGACATCGTGTACTGAATTCTTTCGGAACTCCTTCGTCGTAGATCATCGTTTAGCTCCTTCTTTCAAATGCGCTTAGCCAAGATTTACGTGTTGAATCTTGATTCATGATATTTGATGTCATCTTTGACGTACCCAAATATTTGCCTCTCGTGCCTTTTTGATGTGCCCTTTCCCAGCTTTATTAGACCTTGTTAACCTGAATTTGTATTTAATCATTTAAATTTAGATAATTTTTTAGATAATTAGTTTTTAAATGAATAGGTGTGTCTTGTTTCTTATCCTTACTATGAACACCCTCCCACAACTATGAGAAAATTTAAATACAAATCGGGTGTGTTAGCTAATGATGCATTATTGATATATTATGTAATTAAATTGTGGCCGAAAGAATCGACTGATTTGTCCTCACAGATCGCTCCATTAACTGGCCTACATTTGAATTTAAGTAATCGAGTGTCCGCCTAAATTTATTGACATATCCGTAAATAAGCCTATAATATATTATATAATTTAGGAAAGGGATCAATTTGACTTCAATCTCAGGCAAGTATTGTGAGCATAATGAGTTCAGGATAAGCACAAGTTAAGCTATTGTTAGCACAACTGATTCTATAATATATATTGTGGAATTCTATGCATTTTATATACAGCATATATAATTCCATTTTTCGATTTTTGAACAATGGTTAAAAACATGACGTTGGCTTATGTACATGTATATAACTTGTAAACTTACCGATCAGCTTTTGCTGTTGTCATGGGCCGTGTAGGATAATGTGATTCATAGCTTGTCTCATATGGATTAAACACACTGCTGCTCATATAACCTGGATCTTTGCGGCTTCCTAAAAATGAAGACAAGGAGAGTAGTATAGGGTATGACATCCGGCGCATCGCTTCGCTCGCACCGGATGTTACATCTTCCGAGATTTCAAAAATTTACGTAGTCCATAAATTTCAAAAATTTAGGTAGTCTCCAAATTTCAAAAATTCAGGCAGTCTAAAAATTTCACGTAGTCTCAAAATTTAGGCAGTCCAAAAAATATCACGTGGTCGAAAATTTGACGTAGTCGAAAATTTAAGTAGACTAAAAATTTAGGTAGTCTAAGAATTTCAGAAGATTGTATTCAAAATATTTATTAAAAAAATGTATGAAACAAAAGTGGAAGAAACCTCAAAAATGGAAGAAACTTCGAGAATATATCCTTCGTTAATAAATGAACATAGTTCTATTTTAACGGACATTGAAAAGATGAACATTGAAAAACACAAAGATAGAGTTAGCTATATGAAAGATAAGGAAATGCAACGTAAGGAATTGGAATTGTTCGTGTTGAGATCTCTTTTTCTTCTTACTCATCGACATAACTGACAATCGCACTTGACAATTGTTCTCGTGATGCGGCTAATTGACTGAGTGATCTGATGTCTATTCATTGCCTTTGTTGATCCGTATTATATGATATGTATATCATGCCATGACATTGTTTGGTTGGACAACTCAATTAAACTTTTACGGAGCAGCGTGACTTCTTTCTCTCTCTCGATCCTGTTTGTTACAGGAATATTGTATTCACAATGACATGCATTCTTTAAAACAATTGTTTGTCTTCAATGAGAATAATTCCCGTATGCTTTTAATAGAATGACCTTGAACGCTTATGGAAATTTACACCAGAACCAGAACCAGTTTTGTAGCCAAAAAATGTGTCAGAATGTTTGTCGACATGGCTGTCGATAAAAGTGCCGACATGGTTGTCGATAAAAGCGCCGACATGGTTGTCGATAAAAGTGCCGACATGGTTCGACAATCGGTGTATTTTTCCATTCAAAATAATGTCGCATGAATTATTGTTATGGAAACCAAAATGAAGAGAAATGTTCATTCATTCTTCATTTATCCTCTCTCTCTCATATGTCTATTGTTTTGTTCTTATAGTGTGAATGTAATTTCACAACCCGCATTATGCGCTATTGTCTGTGATTTCCCTCATCCCTATCAGCTGTCACAATTTTAGCAGCTGCTACACGCCAATTCTCTTGAGAAATTTTTTTTATTATAAAATGTCTAGCACAACCGAGTTCTTTAAATTATACGGCAAACAAACCACGACAAATTTTGACCTAAAGAAAATTGCAAATCAATTAGGAATAAAAAATTTTCACTTGTTAATGAGAGATGAATTGCAGTTGATGAAAGATGTACCTGAAGTGAACTTCATAACAAATCTCCATACATCAGAACAAAAAGGAGTACATTGGTCAGCAGGGAAAACAAAAAAACGGTTCTAATTTTTATTTTGACTCATAAGGACTTCCCCCTACAAATAAAGTCAAAGAATTACTTGGTAATGTAACATACAATAGTTTTCAAATTCAAAAACCAGGAACTACTTACTGTGGACAATTATGTATTTACGTTTTATACAAATTGCAAAAAGGAGTACCATTTCTTGATATTATGTTACAGCTAAAGGATGCTTGTAATTAAAGTTCAGTCTTTTGTAATTCATTTTCATAAAATCTAGCTTTGATTTCCTCATTATCTAAATCTTTTATTTCATAAGTAATCGGATAAGTTTGATTTATTTCACAATCTTCAAATATCTCTTTAGTCCAATAACCAACAAAACTTTTTTCAAAATTATTTGTATATTTGAATATTCTAACTCTATCTCCAATATTAAATTTCGGCTTAAGTTTCTGTAATTTAGCATTACTTTCATTCTCATCATTATTTTCAAATATCTTCTTTCTTATTAAATCTGGATCGTTAGAAGCATTCTTTGGAGTTTCCTCAATACTTGAATGAATCTTATTGTTACACTCTTCTATAATTCCTGGTAATATTTTTAACCATTTCTGATTACCTTGTTCTGTAAATTTCTTAAATAATTTACTTTTTAACGTTCTATTTAACCTTTCTATTACTACAGCTTTTCCAGCATTTTCAGTGGAATAAACTGAGCTTGGGCGATGACTTTCGTCTGTTTCAAATAGTGGCTTAACATTTCTATTGTAAAACTCACAGCCTTTGTCAACAAACAATTTTTTTGGTTTTCTATTACTTTCTTTAAAGATTTCTTCAAACGCATATTTGTCTGATAAACCACTTTTATTCTTTAATGGCTTCACCCAAGCGTATCTAGTATAAATATCAATGACTGTCAATGCGCATTTAAAATCAGACTCATTCGGCATATGAATAAGATCAGCACTCCAAACATCATCTTTATTAAATACTTTTACCTTCAATAGATATTTCGGCTTTCTATATTCCTTGTGAATTTCGGACGCGTAGGTTTCAGAGTTATGAGTTTTGTCTAAACCCTGACCGAACAACATTCTTTCAATTTTTTCTATAAATGCAGGATTTTAAATATTATCTAATTCACCTATCATTTTCCTATCATCGTCATGATGAGATTTTAGGTCATGATTTCGATAAGCTAAATCGTGTCTATAAGCTGCTGCATCAACTCTGTTTATTGGTTCTTCACCTGATTTTGGATTATTATTCTCATTAGTCTTGTATCTAATCGAGTTTCTGGACCGGTATATGAATGACCAGGAAGATGTTTTTCTTTTGAATATTTACTCCAAATAAATCCAGGAAAGTTTTCTAATGTTTTTTGCATGTCACCTCCGGTGTGCAGCCGATGGCCAGAATGTATTTTTAAGAGATAATTCAATAAATCTAAATTAGAAATTTTTAACTTAATTAAATTTTCGGAATTTATGGAATTTGTAGAATACATTTTACAGATAAAAAAATATTTATAACTTTATAACAATATGTTTATCACAAATGTTTGTCAACGAATCGGACCAAAGGTCTTGAGATTATTACCTAATCATTCTAGGACTCAGATATATTCCAGAACCATCTTTAGTTACTTTTATTTCTATTAAATCATCAACATTATGTAGAATGTTTTTGAGAACTCATTTTCCTTCATCAACTAAATTTAATTTACTAATAAAATTACCTACTATTCCTTCACCTCTAGCAACTTTCTCCAACTCTTCATTATGACGTTTTTGTTCTTCTAATGCTGCCTTCTCTGATTTATTTTTATTTACTGCTTGGACAGTACCAGCTGTCCCACCTGCAACACTTCCTGCAGCTGCTATGCAACCTATTATTAGAGGAATTAATGGGAGAATTCCACCATTCTTTTCTTCTTGTAATTTAATATTCTCTATCATTCGTTTACTTAATCAATATTTCTTTTTGTTAATCGTAATAGTTTTAGGTGTATTTTTGTCATTAATTTTACGTAGTTTTAGTTCAACAGTTTTATTATTATTATTAATACTTTTAGCTTGCGACATTTTTAATAAAAAAATTTTAAGTAAAGAATTTTTAATCTATTCTAGTTATGAAAAAATTTTAAGTTAAGAGCAAATTTTAAGTTACCAAAAATTTTTATTAGCTTATCGACGAAGTCTTGGGTTTAACCTATAGAACTTTGTTCAGAGGCTTTAGCCTATCGGATCAAAGGTCCTCAGGTTACTAACCAATCCCAGCCATCTTTCCATCAAGAATTTCAATAGAATATTTTAAATCTTCTAGCAATAAACCATCTATGAAGTTGTGGAATCTTTCTTTTCAATATTAATTGTTACATCACAACCAGTCTTGATAATATCTTCAGATTGTGCACTTAAATCGAAATAGAAAATTGGATATAAATGTCTCCAATCTCCAGGAGTTAATTGTGGTTTAACTCCAAATTCTATACAAAGATTTCTATAAGCATCATATCCTTCCATAAATTGATTATTGGTATCATCGAATCTTAATGGATCAATTGGATATCGGGTTTGATTTAAAGCAACTTGTAAACTTCGAATTGTGTTAATATGGAAATGCTCGTTGTTCTTATCAAAACTTAGGGGATTAATTTCTTTGAAAAGTTATTAACAAATATCTTGGAGTATTTGTTGTCCTTGTGAAATGCCAGTTAAATCTTTGTTCAGAAAAGGTTATAGAACAAGCAGTACGCTTTCGAAAATTTACTGGAATTGGTTTGTTAGTATTTAATTTTTTGCAACAGTTGATTCAACCTCTAAACTAGGAGTAATATGTTTAATCCACCATTCACGTCTATCAATTTTTAAATATGCTTTTTTCCAGTCTTACCATAAAAGCTTAATTCATTATTTGCTGTGCGATGAAATATTAATTTAAATTTTAATTGATATGATATTTTATCATAATCTAAATATCCGAATAATGGAGACAATGACCAATTTACTGTCTGTTTACTTTTTTGTTAAGTTCACGTCTTTCTTTATATGCACTACTGGTTGTTTTATTTAAATGATTTGCAATATTTTCTACATCTTTCGCAATTCCTGCTGCATCTGTTCCAGCGTGAGTTAATTCATCAACAATTATACCATCATTAGTATGAGGAAACCAACCTTCGATTTCATACTTTTTATTGTTTTCACCAATTGTTACAAATCTAAGCATTGCATCAATTACACCTGGAGAATCACTTATTGTTTCTATATTTTGAGTTGCAAAATCTAAACGCATTTGTGTAAATCTTGGAAAGAAATTATTCTCTAATGCAATATTATCGGTATCTAATAATGGTGTTGTAAAATTGGCATCACTATATAAAGAATATTCACAGTGTAAAAAGAAATCAGGTAAATATAAATAACTTTGTTGATTATCAACTTCAAAGATTAAATCTCCTCCAGTATTTACTCTACTAGAAGATCCGGGATTCATAGCAATTCTTATATAGTCATTCTTTTTTTGATTATAACTGACGAACGGAGGATCGTCTAATCTAAATTTATTTTCAATCGAGGAAGACATTTTTATAAAAAATAATTTGACTTTTTTGTTTTTTCACACACAAAAAAATTCTCACACACAAAAAAACTTCTCACACACAGAAAAAAAAATTTTCTTAGGCTTCCTTTTCGAATATATTTTAGAATTTTGCTAAACCCTTACCTCTCATTTCTTCAATTGATTTCTTCTCCTGTTTACTTTCAGTCGGAGTACCACTCCTCATGGTTTCACCTGCTGTGGCTATGTTAGCAATTTTGTTTCCTATGAAAGTTTTTTAATTTTTTTAGTTCTTCAGAATCATTCTTAAGTTTAGCAATAGTTTCTAGTTGTTTTAATTCGCTTTGAGACTTAACAGCATTTGATATTGCACTAGCTGTACTACCTATAGCAGCTGCTCCTTTTGCAGCAGATGTAATCAAATCTTTATTAATTCTAATGACATCGACGATACTTCCTATACCAGAAAATATTCCATCTCCTTCTTTTTGTACTGTTTCCACACTCTTATAATAATAAAAGGGATTCATACGTAGTTCATCGGCAATTCTTTTATTTGAAGCAAATTTTTAAGATTGTTTTTATAAATAACAGGCATTTTTTAGGAATAAATTTGACTTTTGGGAAAAAATATTTACGTTTATGATTAAGATTTACGTGTGTGAATGGACAACAACCGCGTGATAACTTTATTAATTTCCTGTTGCACTTTAACTATTGCGTCAAGCAGCGTGTGATGTATTTTAATTTCTTTTCTATTAACTTGCATTTTCTGCTGATTCATCTTCAACGCCGTTTTAAGAGCATTCAATTGAACTTTAAGAACATCTAACTGATTTTTAACAGCATCTAACTGTTCTTTATTTCCTTTATAATTTTTCTTTAATTCATTTTCTAAATTGATTTTAAGAGTTTTCATTGTATCAACTTTTTGATTAAGTGAGTTTACTTTATTTATTATTCTATTCATCTTTTTCATTTGTTGAGTAATTTTAGAACTCAATTCATCAACACTCTTTTGGAATGTAGCTTGTAACTAATCTAAATTTTTAAAAATTTTTAGGAAGCTTTTCTAATTCATTTTCCAATTGTTCTTTCAATAGTTGTATCTGATGTTTATTTTTAATGACTGCAGATTTTAACTTTATAGAAAGTGATATTAAAATTTTTGATTGTTCTGAAATTTTTTCAAAAAGTTTTGCTATATTTACTTCTAGCTCTCTATCCTTTTTATCAAGTTTCGACAGTTTTTCGTTTAATGATTTGTCATTAAGTTTAAGCAACTTTAATTCATTCATCAGTGGAACCAAAACATCGTTTATATATTTTTCTTTTAAAACATTGATTTGTGTATCAACATATTGTTTATTCGTTAACTCTGTATTTTGTTGCGGAAGAACAGAAAGATGCAATGGACCAGATAAAACGTCTCCAGTTTTCATGATATAATTTTCTATTTCTATTTCTGATTCACCATTATTCGGGATATATGCACCTCCACCAACATTTGGTAACATCATTTCTTAACAATAAAAGATGTCATGAAAATAAAAATAAATTTTTCTCACAAAAAAATAAAAAAATGGAAATGACTCAAATTTGTCAAGTTTGTAATATGCGTTTTACAAATCAAGCGTTAGTATATTCACATATGAAATATGCACCACGTGGTCAACTTATAGAACAATCTCAACAAAATATGCAACCTATGCAACAATTAAAAAATTTGTTTATACCTCAGCAAGGACAAAATCATCATACAGCTAGAAAAAATAATTTAGCTCAAAATAATCATGTAGCTCAAAATAATCATTTAAATGCAAAGTTTGCTATAGCAATACCTAGCAGATTAACGAATAATGATACATTAAAATGTTCAAAATCTGGAATTGATGATGAAAGAAATGCCTTGAAAAAAGCAACACCAATAGTATCTGATGCCAAATCTACATTAGCTGAAGCAAAGCAAACAATTGAAGATAAAAACCAATAATAAACGTAGTGAGTGCTGTAATTAACTAATTATATTTTTAGATATAAATTTTAGATATAAATTTTTTAGATGTAATAAAATTTTCAGTCCTAAAATAATTTTTTTAGATACAGCAAAAAATATTACTCCCACGTAACATCATCATCATCAAATAAGTTACTCTCAGCGAAGATTGTTTGAAATATTTCAGCTTGAATATCTTCTCCGTTATAAAGTAACATAATTTCATTTTCATCAGGTGCTTGACGTTTAAGAGTATTTATTTGACCAGAAAATTTTTTTTCTTCAGTATCATTATTTTTATCAGGAATACTAATTCCAGTTTCTAAAGATCTTTTCCATGGTTTATTAACTGTGGTCGATAATGTTTTGCCCGAATGTAATTTTAGAAAATCTTGTACTTTTACTTTATCTTGTGGATATCCTTTAAATGTTTTCTTTTCACTAAGTCTTCCTTGTTCATCTACAGTAATACAGTATTTTACTTTAGGTGCAATAAACATTGCAAAAATAATTCCACCATTTCCATAATCATTTTTTCCTTGACACAATTCTCCCCCAACATATCCAGCAGCATCTAATTTATTGAAGACCTCATTAAAAATGTATATTGAATCAGTGTTTTTTACAATTAATGAAAAACCACAATTAAATGCGCCATCTTCTGTTTCAATATCATAAACATATTATGGTTTATTATTTAAATATCTTACAGTGGTAACATTTTTGGTAATATTATTTTTAACTTGACACGCGTTAAAGCATAATGGTCTATCTTGTCTTTCGCTTACTACCAAATTAATACTTAGAGATGATGCCAAATTTTAAAGGTTTCTTTATTTTTCTGTGTAAAACGAATAGTTGCATATTTCCTTGTAAAAAAATATTTCTTGTCCCCATCTGCTGCATAAAATCCAACAAACAGCTAATGTCTAATATTATATTCAGCATTTAGAACATTCCAAGGAAAACGTTTTTCTTTAAACTGATTGTAATAATTTTCACTAAAGTATATAGCATATTGCTTTGGATTTTGAAAATCAAGTTTGTATACACTAGATGATCTCATTGTATCATATATTTTACAATCATTGTTATAAACTTCATTAATATATGTTTTTAATTTAATTAAGAGGTTAAGGTCTTGGTTATTTAAAGTACAACAATATTTGACTCCTGATTTATAATTATAGATTCCAGCAGAACCATCTTCTAAAAAGAACCCTTCTATAAATGCTCGCCTACATATCAAATTAGGTGGATCATTGACATAAATATCACTTAAAATTTGTTCGAATATGATTGTATTGTCGTGTAAAAATAATTTATTATGTAGTGAATTTGTTCCTATATTCAATTCTTGTGGCTTTATTTCATTACCTGTTTCATCTAACAATGAATGATCTTCAGTAACATCTACTATTCCCATTTTTGTTCTTATTCGATAAACACTTTTATTTGTAAAATGTCTAATAACTTTTCTTACTTTACTCCATCCATTATGAGTATAAATTTCTAAATTGTCAACTAATGAAATTTCTTTTATAACACCATTAATTTCAAACGGATTAATTTCATAGTTGTTTACAACACTATCTATTCTAGAAATAAACAAAGAAATATTCTTTCTCAATATTACAGGCGCGTCAGCTGTTACTGAATCTGTATAATGAATGTATTTTTCGTTGAAACCATTAATTTCTAAAATAAAGTTATTCATGATTCTTCCAGAGTGAGAAAGAATAAAAGAACCTAAGTGTGATGGCATGAATGACGTCTTCCCATCTTTTACAATATTAGCTTTAAGAAATTCATCAACTTCCATTTCTACTTTCGCTAAATATTGTTCATCATTTAATTTTTCATAATCTTCTAATTCTTGTGTAAAATTTTTTTTCAGTGTACTTTCATTCCATAAATGATATTTAGTGGTTATGTCTTTTTGTACGGTTTTGCCACATAATGAATTCATCAATAATTTAATTAACTCATCACCTACAGTATTTCCCTCTGTTTTATATTTCTTTTCTCAAATTAAAAAGTTTTTCAATATATTTTCGAAATGGTGAAACTTGATTATTTTTTTCATAAATTATACCATCATTAATATGTAAGATTTTTCCACCACATCTAACAATTTCTTGTATGTCTACAGAAGTTAATACATCATAACATATACCATTTTTAAACCTGATTAATTTTACATGCGAATTATTATTTTGATTTTTAACTTTCTCTTTTATAGGAACTGGTTGAAAAAACATATCAATTGGATATTGAAACACAACTGTAAATATTCCAGTTGTAGGTCTAAATGTTTGAGTATTAAACTTAGATACTATTTCTCGTTCTTCTTCTTGACGAAATTTTCTAGCTGATTCAGATTTAGGGTATTCTGAATTTTCATCATACATAGCTGATGGACATAAAGATGTTGCATCAAAAGCCATTAGAAATTCATTTTTTTGTTCAGTTGTTGATTTGAAATCTTTTACAAATTTCAGTTTTATCTCCTAAATGTCGATACTGTTTCATTAAATCTATTAAATAACCTCCAGGTAAATACTGTTTTAATATTGGTAACAAGATGTTACAAAATGGAGATATGTATTTTCTTATATTTGCTGACACCCTTCCACCTTTAACAGATTTTCTAATATAATTTCTAGCCCATAAATCTATATGAGAATGAACATTTATATTGTCATTTTGTACGCTTTTCATCCAACCTTTAAATGTTAAAGAGGAGGATGTTAAATTAGTAGTTATATCTTCACCGACTAAATCTCGCATAACATTATTATATTTGTAGATAAAAAAAGCTAAAGAAAGAATATCGTTAACTAAATATGGTCTCCATTCATTTTCTTTTTCTTTATAATTTTCATGTGTAATGTCTCCAATTTCATAATTCAATTTACACACATTGGTAGGAATTTTAAAATTCTCACACCATTTAGAAAGACTTGTTTTTACATGTTGATAACTACATTTCATTACAATAGTTTGAAGTGCTAATTTACCTGGTGGTAAATTTTTTTCATATTGTTTTTAAATCTAAAAGATTTTTGAATATAACTACTAACACATTCAGTTGTATGAGGATTTTGTAATGAAGCAGTTAATATTCCTCTTGAAGTTTTCAGAGGCGGTTTAGATAATTTAAAATTAGCTTTTATCGGAAAATAGGAATCAAAACCTGATGAATTGTGAGCTATTAAAGTTACTTTCGAATAATTAAATTTTCCAAGAGTTTTAAAAAATTGATGTATTGGACATTCATCATCCTCAGTTCTCGTAAATATTTTCACACAATTTTGAAGTTTATTAAATTCTAATTCAGTTAAATTATCATACTCATTAATTTGTTTTTTAAGTTTTTTAATTTCAACTTCGTCTTTTGATCGTTTAATTCTAATCACATCACTTAACAAACGTGTTTCTAATTCTTTCAATCTTTGTTTCGGTAAGCAACATATAAATTTATGAAAATTAATAGCTCCTACAGCATAAGGAATAGGATGAGCTGTTGAACAGTTAGGATCAAGAAAAGTTTAGAGATCCCAAATATATGTTGAACTATAGTCAATTTTTTTCTTTGTTATGATTTTATATGGACGCGTTGTTAGATTTTCATCAGTAACTGTTTTATATAATGGCTTGAAATTATTTTCAATTTCTCTAATAGCTTTTAATTTATGAGATTTATTAATTAAACAATAGTGTCCAATTGTTGAACCATCGTGAAAATAATTGTAATAAACATAATTATGAAACGTTTCAATTCCTCTAGGATTTAAATGATGATTCGAAAGACTGTAATACTGAAAACTTTCTCCAAAAAATTTATTGAACTGAGAAAATTTGCAGTTTGACATTACTCCTGTTCTAGATGTGGCTTTCTCTATATATAAAAAATTATTAAACATTTCTTTCATCATTTCTCCTTGTTCTTCATTAAAACCTCGTAAAACATTATAACATTTAATAAAACAAAAATCTTCAGAAGGAATACAACAATATTCACCGAAATATTCTTTGATTCTATATTTCATATTAATACCTGCGCCTCTATGCGATCTTTGTACTAACTTCATTCCAAAATCTTCATATTTAATATTTTTAATATTACCTGTAAAAATCCATTCGTTAGCATCGGATTTCTCATCCAGATTGGAAAACCATGTTTCAAATGATTTTTTATTATAGAAGGTTACTTAAAAATTTTGAATTATATTTTCCTGATCTTTCATAACTTTTCCAAGTAGATTAATAATTTTACCACTTGCTACAAGTTTCCGCATATCATTTACTACATTAGTAAAAAGTTCATTTTCATACGTAATTTCATTCGGATAAAGCAGATTCAATTGATCGTCACTAAGTCTATCCTTAGAGAATATATCAGTTTCCAATGTTTCTAATGTTTCCTTTGTTCTACGGTTCTGTTTTTTAATACTACGTTTCACTTTTTTAATACGTTTCTGTTTTTGTGTACGTTTCTGTTTTTCTTTAATCTACTTCCGTTTCTTTAATGAAGCAATTTCTTCATCAAATTCTACAATTTATTTTATTAATTCATCAATAATAGGTTTCGTACCTTTATTCATCTTACAATTCATATTTTTTAAACAAAATTATGAGTTTATTATTCAAAAGAAATTATGATTTTTTATTCAAAAAGAAACTATGATTTTATTTTAAAACCTGAAATAGATAAAGGTATATTCAATTGTTGTGATGTTTGTAAATCATAAACTGTTAAATGGTCTTTATTAATTAACCACCATAAGTTATTGTATGCTAAAAATACTCTAAAACTTCTTAAACAAAGTCGAAAATTCCTTGTTCTTTCATAACTTTTTATTCTGTGTTTTATTTTAAAATCTTTGACAAATTGCATATATCTGCGATGGTAATAAAATTTAACTTCTTTCTTCGAATTTACAGGATTTGTAGGATGACGATGATCTTTTAAAACTGGTACATGTTCTATCTTGTACGCATTCAACATATTTTTTTTATTTTTATTAATAAAAAATTTATAAGAAAAAAATATTCGATCACTCCGCGAAAATATTTTCTATAACTCTATCATGTATTTTTTTATCAATATTAATTGTAATGAAGCCATAATCTTTTGACCAAGCATTGTTACACGATTGTTTAAATTCATTTTTATTTCTTACACATAACTCTCTTAGAAATCACTTAAGTTTCTTGCATTTATTTCAAATAGCATAAATATATTTGCATTCTTTCTGATAACACTTCCATCGAATGAAAACATACTTTGTGTTAAATAAAAAACACTGCAATTACTATGTCTACCTCTTGTGAAATAATTTCTCTGAACTGACTGATTTCTATCATTAACACAATCATCAAAAATTACACAATGTTTCATTGCTTTATCTAGTTTGCTGAGATCTTGCATATTACCACTATCATCTATTAATTGTATCTTTATATGCTTATTTTTATTGGATTCTACTAACTGATTATTTTTTGATGCTTCTTCACACCACGAACTTATTTCTTCTTCATATTCAGATTTTCATGTTCTTTGAATAATGAAGCAATTGCTGTTTTTTTAAGATTATTTTCAAATCCATATTTTAAAAATTGATAGACGGGTTGTTCTGCTGTTGTTGTATAAATTATAAGATTGTTATAATCCAAAAAATTTGGAGTCGTTAAAATTTTAAATAATAAATATGTTTTTCCGCATCCTGATCTTCCACAAATAACTGACAAAACTTTATTAGATAAATTTGGATGATGACTAAATTTAAGTTTTTTTATTTAATGGGGGCAATTCACTCATTTTTAATAAAAAAATTTAATCTTTTAAAGAAGAAGAACATTAAACTTCTCTAATTAAAAGATCTATCATAATCTCTTCACCTCCAAAATTTATTTCCTGTCCTTTCTCATCAGTGATTCTAATGTTAATCCTGTTCATAGTCTTTCGTGTAATAGGGAAATATATTAATGTTTGTGGAATTACATTTAATCTATAACCAATGGGTACAGTAAAAGCTGGAAAACTGAATATTAACTTTGACAATTTACCATTTATAGATAATCCTTCAATAATGTCACAATGTACAACAATTGAATTTATTTCAGTTATTTTTGGAATCTTCTCACCTAAATGATAACCTTGACTATAGGTTTGTTTATTAAATCCTAATAGTTTTGACAATGATCTATCATGATTAAAATCAACTTGATGATTTTCGTCTAAAGTAAGAGAAAATTTATTAACTGCCGGTTCAACTGCAAAATGTAATTGTTTCTTATCTTTAAATGGTATACCTAAATGTCTCTTAATTTCATTTGATATTGATTCAACTTCGTAAGAACCAGGAACAAAAGTTAGTATTTTCCACGTTTTACCTTGATCAGTAGAATATCTAAATTGATCATTCACATCTTTGATAACGTTTTGAATAGTGTTAAATGTGGAGAAACTAGTCAATGCAATTTGATAATTTTTGTTTTGTTCCAAATGTAGAATGGGTTCTAAATTACAAGTGTGTGATGAAGTAGTTGTTATAATTTTTAACGTCGTACTAAATTTTGATGAACCCAAAATCTCTGTTAGATTTTCTAAATGATTATTTATTTTGTCTAAATCTGATGAACACATTTTTTAGTTAAAATTTTAAATAAATATTTTTATAAAAAAATTAAAAACAACATATTTCAGCTATGCATTTATAATCCTCTTTATTTAGAATCTTCTTTTCTAACAGTCTTTTCGATATAGCATGAATTTCATTGAAACTAGAATTATGTCCTTCTTTTATTGCAGATGTTTAAATATTTAATCTATTTAGTAGTTCTTGTGGATCATCTGGTAAAAATACAGTTGTTTCTGTTTTAAAACCTTTTCCTACTTTAGCCCTGTTGATAATAAATTTTCTAATGTTTTATAACGTCTAAGAGATTTTACTGCACCAACTCTATCTAACATAGCTTTATATTTTATGAGATCATCTACAACATAATTTTCTAAATCTGCTCCTCTTAAAAGATCAACAAAATTTCTATCTAAACTAAAAGGAGATTTATCTGGTGAAAACATTAAACCTCGAAAAGGTTGTGGAAATATTTCTTTTTGTCCGAGATAAAATTTAGGTATTTTTTCCATCTATAGATGAAATAGAATGTTCAAATTGCATAGATTTTGGCAATTTCTTATTAATGTTTGATTCTAGTAATCCATAGTCATCTAATATAGTTTTGTGTTCTGGATCTGTTATATTAATTTGTTTATCATTATTTGTACTTTCTTTTTCAAGCTTTTTAAATGGTTCAATAGTTTTCAAAATCAGTTTTTACTTGCTCGGTTTGCTGCATTTTTTCAAACATATCAGATTGAATACCAGCTTTTTTTATTCTATGCTGAGTATGATTTTCTTTCATAATATTTTTTTGCTTTATTAACTCATCTAATTGTTGGATTCTTTTTTGATTATCAGCTTTAATTTTATCCATTTTTAAAATATAATATTTGAATTTTGTTGTAACATTGGAATACAACAAAAACATTTTACTGAACAAATTATTTTTTTATTGTTTTGTTGTCTAAAGTTTTGTTTAATAAAGTTTTGCTGAAAGTTTCGCTTAAAGTTTTTAGTTTTTCTAAAAACGTTTTATCATTTTCTTCATTAGAAATTTTACCATCACTAGAAATTTTGCCATCCTGTTTATTCTTGTCATTAACTTGTGTCTGTAAGTGAATTGATATTTTATTAGCTTCATTAGCTATTTGATCAAATTTTTCAATTTCATCCAACGTAATAACATTATCATCACAGACTCTTTGAAAGTAGTAATGTAATTTGTCATAGACTTCTTTAATATGTAAATGTTTAGGTTTTAATGATTTCCGTTTCTTAGTTATTAAAGATTTATCTAACATTGTAACAAGTGAAGTTGTAAAAACACCCGTACCTATTAAAGCAGTAGCAACTACTGGAATTACTAAAACACCTGAAGATATAACAACTGTTAAAGCACCTAAACTTATCGTTAAAATATTCCAATACCTTGTGTTACATTCCTAACTTTAGACCCTCTCTTTCTTAATTTATCATAATGCTCTAACCTTAATAATAATTGAGATTCCTTATCTTTCATATAGCTAACTCTATCTTTGTGTTTTTCAATGTTCATCTTTTCGATGTTCATCTTTTCGATGTCCATTAAAGTAGAACTATGTTCATTTATAAACGAAGGATATATTCTCGAAGTTTCTTCCATTTTTGAGGTTTCTTCCACTTTTGTTTCATCCATTTTTTAATAAATATTTTGAATACAATCTTCTGAAATTCTTAGACTACCTAAATTTTTAGTCTACTTAAATTTTCGACTACGTGAAATTTTCGACCACGTGATATTTTTTAGACTGCCTAAATTTTTGAAATTTGGAGACTACCTTAATTTTTGAAATTTATGGACTACGTAAATTTTTGAAATCTCGGAAGGTGTAACATCCGGTGCGAGCGAAGCGATGCGCCGGATGTCGTACCCTATACTACTAAGGAGCCAGTTATTACATCATCATCATCATCACATGTAATTCGCGGTGTTATCATTTTACTGAGCAAGGATCAAATCAACGTGAAGCGCGGCATTGTGGTTCGTGGTTCGTCGCGCAATTTTTTTAAGGTCGTGCTTTACAAATATCTAATGACTTTTTTTCAACAATTTTTAAATCGTTATTTTTTTCATTATACTCTATGATGAGTTGCATAAAATTTGCATGTCCACAATCCACAAAGTATACATCTGCTTATCTGAAGACTATTGTTTGTCGCTACTGTAGCATTATCCGATATAACTGCAGCCTGATATTGCAGCTGGAAGAATGACTGGAGTTTACAAAAGACTGGAGGTGCCTTGTTGTACAAAATTTGAAGCTAAAAATTTGAAACAGTTTGCTCAATTGCCAAGTTGACAATCATTGATAACATTCTGACCTTCTTTAGAACACGAAAACTAATTATGTCACAGAATATGAAAGCTCGTTATTTGGTTAAAATTTCTGATTGAAGAAACACTTGGTAACTACGACTTAAAAATACGACTTCATGGAAATTTTGCAATTTAAATTTCAACCTGCTTTTATCCATAGACTTACTGCATTCTACAGTAAACACATGCGCATTTGCTAAATTTTTACAGAGACTCAAAGCATTAGAAAAAGCTTTCGTTGCTATCACATATTGCATGAAAATTAGGTCTCTACGGACGTATGTTGTCAAAAGTATTAATGTCTCCACTAATAATGTCATTCAAGGATTGATTAGATCTTCAGGTACCTAATTTGTCCGTTGACCTAATATCGTCTTCTATCTCATGTACAGGAATTCATGTGACACCAAAACAGCGAAAAATATTTTATTCTCGAAACAGTTTTGCACCAGAAGATTGGATAACTGTTAAAGCTTCATAATACTCCATCTATTTGACAGGTCACAGACAGTCATCATTGGAAATTGCATCGAATGTTTTGACCAGGTTTTGCACCCAAATACGAATTTTGTTCGGCGATACACGTGCAAATGTTTTTAATGACTTCTGAACTCCATAAGAAAGTGAAGCTCTTTCCCGTTTGACCACTTTTCGCTAGACAAAGATGCCACCCACGTCCGGTGAGTCCGCTGAAGCTTGCAGAGCAGTTAGTCGAGCAAAATCAGTCACGCCTTGATTCATCACGCCTTGAACGGAATTTGTTTCTCAAAAATGGTGCCATCTCAATCAGAAATCGTCAACAAACTTGAATGAATGAGTTTGACTACGTGCTCAAGACGAAACCTAGACCGAGAACGGTTCAGAAAAGAGTCTAAGATATGACCTTTTGCGACTGAACAAACTCCATCTCTGATCAACAACATGAGCTCCAATTCTTCCAAAAAACAACTGAATTCTTTACACTTCGAGGTGTTGATGGGGTTTGGCAATGCCATGGCCTGGGCCTACTTACCAGATTTAAAATTGTGTGATAGGTGTCTCTTTGAATGACTCGAATGAGAAATTATGGAAATCTAGTTTTCAGATGAGGATGTTGCTGTGGATCATTCTATCGAAATTTTTCGTTCAATCTCTCCAGAGGAGTTCTTGATCAATATCCGAAAATCTCTTAGACTATTGTGGCATTGTGATTGAATATGGTGGAGATAATTCAGCTAAATGAATGTCCAGTTCACCTGAATGCCCTCATTATAGTACTATCTAGCAAAATTTGGTAGATTTCCATGAAAATCTGACTAAAATGTAATAAACTGAAATCATTTCTAATTGAATTTACACGATACACGCTGATTTTTCTATCTCGTTGCACTTAAAGTGGTAGGGTTTTTCAGAGCGTGCTGAAGAGAGGTACATTTATTTATTTTCATCACATTTTTGATGCATAAGGAACTCAAGCCATAAATGTATCAGGATTACAATCGATAATAGCCAAGTCGTCCATTAAATTGGTCTTCTGAAATAGTTTCAATAATTTCTTTTATTACACCTTGTATTTATGTACAAACTGGCCACAATACATTTTCATGCATCCTACTAGTGTTGCAGTGTCAATGTTGGCAATTTTGACTGGTTCCATTCTGTTTTGCTGTTTATCAGTCGTGTTTTTTGCTTCTAGTAATACGGCTTCTGCGATCTGTCTTTCCATTGCGTTCTTACATGTTAGTCTTTACAATGTCTCCATAATACAGATGATTCTTGTCTTTCCTTTAATTGCTTGATGCATCCATTGCTTCTTTTTCTAGCATTTCTCGACCATTAGTTTTTTCGCTTTACTTTTGTCACATTTGTCTCATGAATTAATCCCGTTGTTTCACAATTCCCTTTCCGTATGATTTACAGTTTTTCAAAGCATTCTATAAAAAAAGCATTCTCTTCATGCTTTGTTTTCAGAAATGTTGTGATTTTTGTGATTTTGATTTCAACGTTGTTCCAGTTGTTTTCTTGACATAATTCAAAAATCATGCATTTGTGATAATATGAAGAGACGAGCAAAATCATATCTCTTTACAATTTATGGAAACCATAGAACTTGACAGAAAAGAAGGAAGTGGCCTCCCCCTGTTCCGTGTTGTCGACAAAATCAAATTTAATGTCGGCTATATAAAACGGGAATCACCGAGGCCCACTCAAGGTGACACTTACAGAAAGTTTTCGAGCACTCATTACCTTCACTATATGGTCTCATTACCTTCACTATATGGTCTTAATCATGCTCTTGCTCATTTTTGATCATTATGAATATTGCTTCTCTAATTTCGATGATGCAGTTACTGTTGTCAGGTGCCAGGAAATTCACTGAACAAAACTTAAATATTAGGCCCTGGGCATGATCAGTACAAAAGTACATGATTTTGATGATTAACTACGAATCTGGCGCCTCAAAAATGATAATGATGTCAATTAGGTTCCACTCGTATATATCTATCTATCTACACACAAAATAAACATAAAATAATAATTGGTGCAATCATCGTATCATCGTATGGTGTATATGTCTCATATGTCGTTCGAGATCCAAAATCCCCGTCAAGATTTGTCGGGATCTCGAATCGCAATAAATCTAATTGTGTGGAGCACATGATCATCTCATGCAATGATGAAAATCATCCCAGCACTCATTTGTAATAGAAATCAATTATTTCAATAATTTTAAACAATATTTCAATTTATTTTAAATTATTTCTAATTTGAATTAATTGAAGCAGTGCTGATCAAGACGGGAGACGTTCCCTTTACTAATTAAACCACAGGATGAGTTTTTATGAAAATAAGCAACGTCTTTTCAAATCAATACAATTATTAAAATTCCAACCGGTTTCGATTGGAGGACAGTAACATGTGCTGCTGCTCACAATCTTCGTCAGGAATTACGTTGAAAAAAGCATATGTACATATTAACATTAGTAAGAAGATTTGAAATTTGGGCTATCATATATCATTGAAGATTAAGTCATAGTATAGTGTAAGTAATGGAAAAGTCATATACAAAATCACTCATAGAATAAGGACATAGGGATAGGAGATTTGGGCTCAACAATAGAAGATCGTTGTAAAATATACTGCATATTTATTCCATGCGGCCAATCTGTCATCAGTTGACTAATGAACCTGAGTTCTTCTGTTTTCCTTTGCTTCTCGTTTCCGTTTAGTTCTTTTAATATAGATATTTTCATTTCAGATTCATCATGTTTGTGTTCTGTGCAATGAAAAGAAACAATTTTGTTTTTATTCTTATGGGCAATATCATAGCGATGTTCATTCATACGTTCTCTCAAACTTCTGCCCGATTCACCGATGTAAATGAGGTTACAGCCATTAAAACGAATAGAATACACAATGTTTTTTGTTATGCATGTTGTGTTACTTGCAGTTATCTTGTATGATAAATTTGTCACTGACGATGTTATAAATTCATCCGACGAAAGAATGTGACATGTTTTGCACCTTGTGGAACCAAATCTTGAAACAATCCCATATTCTGCAATCACTGGAATTGTTTGGACATTTGATAACTTTTTCTTCATGATAAATAATTTGTTCTCATCTATACGAAAAGCTCTGTTAACTTGATGTTGAACACGGCTGCGAGGATGTCCTCTCTGTACTAGGGCTTGGCATAGACCTTGTAGATGAATTCTTGCTCGCAAAGAATCAGAACAAATGCGTTTTATTCGCAAAGCTTGGGAATAGCTATTGGAATTTTATGTTCTGGAAGATGACATGATGCACAATGTGAAAACTGTCGGGTATCAGTTGGTTTGATATACAAATCAGTTCGAATGGAGGACCCGTCTTTTGTAACTGTAGTGTCAAGAAAGTTTACATTTTCATCACTCTCTTCAAAAGTAAATTTTATGGATAGATAAGTTATTAACATGATTTTCAAATTCAAGAGAAGATTCTAAGCCATGTGTCCAAATCATAAAAATGTCGTCAATATAACGCCACTACAATAGAATAGAATATCTTTATTCGTCCACACGTGACAATTGACGAAGCAAGGTACAATATTTGATCAAAGTTTGCAATATTTGATAAAACTCTCGCTAAATCTCTTGGTTTTGGAAAAGGGGGTAACAAAGCTTGTCTACAACGAGTTTGGCGTTTTACTTTCGTTAATAGTGAACATTTCTCTCAAAGGATGTGCCGAACAGGCACTAACAGAACGCATCAGTTTCAAGCAAATTGAGTCTGCTGCTTCTGACAAAGATAGAAAATCAGTTGAGGACCCCATGATTCGAAAAACACGACGTTCAATTGCAAGCAACTTGGAAAAAAGACACTTAGGAGCATTGCACAATACCGGATAGCTGAATAAAATAAGAGATCGTATAAAAGCGCAGTAAGCTAAAAACATATGCTTTTCACTACAACCAGATCTGCGCAAATTAATGATAACAAAAATCCTTTTGCAAGCCTTGCTAACAACAGACTTGATATGGTCATTCCATCTCATATCCTCACGAAACACAACACCTAGAAATAACATGCACTTCACAGTATTCATGACACCAGCATCAGGCAAGCTGATACTGGACAAAGTCATCTTCTTAATAGAAATATTCATGACATTGCATCTTAGAAAAATTCAACGGCAAAGCCACAGAACTGGACCAACTGACAATATGATCGAATTCAGCCTGTAAACAATCATCTGCAGCATCTCGGATGAAGTGCAGAACAGAAACGTCATCAGCATATTTGATATACACACTATTGGAGCAGACCGGCGAGAGACTATTAAAAGCCAAGCAAAATAAAACTGGCCCCAACACGCTTCCCTGCGGCACCCCGCTGGTTACATCAGCCCAACAAGATGTGGAATCATTCATGACAACGCGATGCTTTCTAGAAGAAAGAAAACTTGATACAATATTACATAAATATCTTGGCAACAGAAAGGAATCACAAGCTGTCAAAATGTATCCATGACATAGTTTATCAAACGCCTTTGAGAAGTCTAAGGCCAAAACACGGACAGATCCTGAAGCTTTATCTAGAAACTGAACAATTTTATGATACGCAAGAACAGATGCGCATGTAGTACCAGATCCGGGCCGAGGAATGTATGCGAACTGAAGAGGATCAATTACATGCATAACAATAGGGAGAATAAATTTCACACACAACAATTTCTCAAAAACTTTTGAGATTGATTGCAAAATCGAGATAGGTCGAAAATCATACAAATTCTTGGGCTGTTTACACTTGGGCACAGGTATCACACTGGCATACTTAAAGCATTCAGGAAAATAACCAATAGATAAACATCTGTTAAACAAATGTGTTACAGCATCACATAAAAAATCAGCACAGTTACGTAGTACCCAAGAAGGCACACCATCAACCCCACCAGCCTTATTGGGAAGACGACGAAGAAATGGGTACATATCCATAGAGGAAAGAATAGGAACATCGGCGTATATAGAATCATCATAGCTCTGACTCTGAAAATTTGACGCGAAGAATTTGCAGAAATCTTCAGCAGAGAACTGCAAGTTGTCAGATCGTGATGTGGAGTATCTTCCGATGGCACGGTGAAGACCAGAACTTACGAGGATTTTGAGCATTAGCTGATGATGCAGCAAACTGTACTTTGAGTTCTCTGGTATGGATAATAACTTCCTCGCGCAAACGAAGATACTTCTCATGCTGGTTGTTGTGATAAGCTCGGTCTCGATCGTCTATCAACACTTTCAGGGATGGTTTCATCCACTTGGGCTCCGTAGGTCTTGTACGAATCGTGCGCAAGGGAAAATATGCCGCATAAATGCGAGATATAGTTTTCAAGAAACAAGAAGCAGCTGCGTCGAGATCATGAATTTGCTCAAGGAGCAAGAGCCAATTGAAGCTGGAGATTGACTGATGAAACCTGGCAAGGTTGGAACGGGAGAACTTTCGTACTTTGATCTTCTTTGTCAAATTGGGTTTGAGCGATGGTCTCCAAACAACTACTTTGTGATCAGATCTGCCGACAGGAGGAGCAAACACAGGCTTGATGTCCTTCGCGAAATTGGTAAGAATCTGATCAAGACAATGCTCACCTCTAGTGGGACTCTTAACAACAGGAACAAGCTGCGTAAGATCAGTAAGGTCGGAGAGATGTTCACGAAACTGATTAAAATCTCCACATAAGATAAGGCGAAGGTCACAACCATAAATCAACAGATTGTGGTCAATGATTTCAGTTATCCGAGAAATCGCGTCTTGGTGTTTGGATGAATCACTCCAGAAAGGATGATATAAAGAAATCATCAGGAGATGAAATTCTTTCACATAAAGGACGAGAAACTCGGTTAGGCAAGACGATGAAGATGGAATATCCTCCAAGTTGATCACAGTACACGACAAGGAATCACGAATATAACATATAATTCCACCTCCACCGCGGTCACGTCCGTCTTGGCGGAAAACATTGCATGAGTCAATTGCCACTGCCGAATCAGGATGGCTGTCATTCAACCATGATTCCGTGAAGACGCACAAATCCGGATTCTGGTCACCGAGAAGTAGACAACACTCATCCATCTTGTTAAACACCGACCTGACATTCGTAAGAATTAACGAGGGATAAGAATTGTGAGGCCTTGATCGTCTCAACTTGATGGTACGAGGAACCGGAACAAGATATCTCTGCCTGCGACTATCTTCATCACAGTCTTCCTGCAGCTCGTTACTCTTTGTTCTGTTCTCGTTAACATAATCGATTTTCCGAAGAGCACACGGACGTTGACATTTCTCGGCTGGGCTTGAATTACCCACAGGGAAGAGAGAGAAGCCGCGAGCGGGAATCCATCTCTGAGGCAGGAGAATCCCGTCTCCATAACGACGTGTGATATGCACCGGAATAGGATTTCCTCGGTCTTCAACATTAGGGAAAAGTAACGATGGCTGTGTTGTATGCGCAGAATTGTGTGAATGCATGTGTACATGTGACGCATTCGCATGTGTACACCAAGGGTTTTAACACTGTACTTGACAGAATTTGTTTCTCAAGCCAATTCATGAAAATGATGGCGTAGTTAGGTGCCATCTTTGCACCCATGGCGGTGCCTTGTATTTGAGTGTAGTGCTGGCTTTAAAATTGAAAATATTTTTTTGTCAATCCTAATCGGGCCAAATATACAATTGTCTCTGGGCTTGGAAAAGTATACGTGTTATAATTAAGTGCCTCATGCATTGCTCTTAGACCATTATCGGTAGGAATATTTGTATAAAAGGATGTCACATATGCCGTCACTAAGATAAAATTACTTGCTAAATTGTCTCTAATTGCACGTAATTTCTGAACAAAATCAGAAGTATCTTTTATGTAAGAGTCAACATTTTGTTCCAATTGTTGGGCTGTTGATTATTTCAAAAAATTAACCGTAGGATCAGCCAGTTATTGAAGGAAGTGAACATAGATTTCTCGTAGCAGCGAATTAAAATTGGTCAGCTTTGGCTATGACTGGTAAAAATGGAAATCGCAAGACTACTGTTACAGTACCACTAATTCTTGCCGTCACTCAACTGACACTGATTTCACACAACGCTGTACATCAGAATATCAGATTATCAGCAAAAAATATGCCGTACGCATATACAACACAGACGGTTGCACATATACTGCACACATACCAGCTGTGGAAAAAGAAAAGGACAATAGTCGCCATCAGTTAAGGAAATTAAAAAAACTGGTATTATAAAACTCCGTGAATTGAATGGATTGAAAAATGGATAATGGAGGTGAACAATAGAACGGCTGTGACATTACTACACCGAACATAATTGAACCAACACCACAGACTGTAAGGCAGGGGTTCTCAAACTCTGGGTAATTACCCAAAGTTGGGTAAAATGAAGAAAATTTATGGGTAACGACGGATTTCCTACCTAGAATTAGTTAAAGTAAGATTGAGGTCCACTGCAGTATTCGCTATGATAGGCCCTAAGCTTTTTTAAGATATTGGATCATAATTTTCTCTCATCCTCTGCGACTGATGTTCTGGTCTTCTGATCGAACGCTAGTTAAGTGAAAACAGCTACAGATTGTTTCAAAAAAAATGGATCACCCATAAACATCGCCTTAACTTCAACTTTGTCTAGCTCCGCCAAACTTGAACGAATTTCTCTGAAATTTGGAAGATATGTCAGTTGTGCTTACTAATATCATTGTTGGAAATTTCAAGCATGAATATTGAGTTGTTTTCCTGTTATAGATAGAAAAGTAGTAGATAATTTGATCTTCATTTAGCAATGTTACACAAAATCATGCCTCACTCTTATAAAATTACATTTGTTTCCTTTGTTATGTAATATGTTGTTCTACAAGCCAAAAGCTATCAAGCAAAACAAAAATAAAGAAAATCGGTCAATCAAAGCCAGTATAGCACCATTATTCATCAACAATAATGTAGCTGCTACATGTGATTAACTGGACTTCATGTTCCATAGCTTCCTGACTTCGTTGCGGTGGTGTTGGCAGCACTCCTGATTGCTTTCAGCTAGAAATCTATCTCTTACCGGTTGAAAACAATACAAAGCACAAATGAACAATAACGAGATCGCATTCACAAAAGGCAAAGTGTCAGCCTTGCTAGAACTACTTCACATACAGCAAGGAACCATGAATTCTGAACGCTATGTGAATGCTTTACGAATGAACATTGGCCAAATGACAGATCAACTTGGTGATCCCATCAACTTGGTTATTTATGGATGATAATGCTACGTGTCACAGGAGTAATAGAGTCAATTTATGCAAGTCTCAATTAGGGCTTAGGACATTATCTTGGCCAGCTCGTTCTCCTGATCTGAATCCCATAGAAAATGTATGGAGTATTCTAAAACGTAACGTTCGTCGTTCACTGCTACCTACAGATGGCGTATCACAACTTACGTCACTGTTAAAAAGAGAGTGGAGAAAGATAGATCAGTCAAAAATCAACGATATCATCGAATCAATGCCTAGATGAATTGGTAATGTCATTGACAATAAGGGTAGGGCCACAAAATATTAGCTTATTAAGAACCGTTACTGTATCATAGCTTATCAGATTATATAAGGACATTTAAATATATTAGGAACATGAAATAACATGAAAAATGCTTTCTGTATCATACTTATGTTTTATTTAGTCAAATTTTAGGATGATCCACTTTTTATGAAGCGGACTGTATATTGTCTTCTCATTGGTCGCCGCCGTTGATTAGGGAAACGCAGTAGAGCTATTGTTTGTAGCCTCCGTAGCCTGAGACAATGTTGCGTGAGGTAATCGATTTCAGTGGTCGAGGGCAAGGCCAAACTCAGTTTCCGTACTCGTAGAGACAGTCGATGTCATATCTCACGTGACGAACTGGCTCGTCAGTTTCTTCCTTACACACGCACTGTGCACAGGACAGACTTCTCCAACGAGGACAACATTTCGTACGCCGCTCTTGTTTTCTGCGCATCGACTTTTTGCTACCACAAACTGTCTTTTACTTCGTATGACGATGCCGCCGAGAAAGAAGCAGAAAGTCATACCGCAACCTGAGCGGAAGTACAAGGACGAATTTTTGGACTATGGATTTACCGAGTTTGTGGATAAAGGACTTAGTAAACCGCAGTGTGTTATTTGCCACAAGGTCCTCTCTAGTGAAAACATGAAACCGGGAAAGCTTCGAGCCCATCTTGACAATGTACATCCTGAGCACAAGGATCAAGATCGAGAATTCTTTCTGAAAAAGGAAAGCATCGTCCGAAACCAAAGACTAGACGCGACCGGTCATTTCGCAGTAACAAATCGTAATGCAGTCCATGCTTCTTATGATGTCGCTTACCTTCTTGCGAAGGCAAAGAAGCCACATACATTGGCGGAGGAACTTATTATGCCGGCTGCGAAGATAATGACGGAAAGGATGTGTGGAGATAAAGAATCGAAGAAACTATCAAAGGTGTCAGTGTCCGATGATACCATGAGACGGCGAATTGACGATATGGCAGGTGACGTCGAAGAGCAAGTAATCTGTGAGATAAGATCCTCTCCGTTCAACTTTGCAATTCAACTAGACGAGTCCACTGATGTGGCGAATTGTGCACAACTATTGTGCTTCGTCCGCTACGTCGTGTTGAAAGATAAGACATTCAAGGATGAATACCTTTTTTGTATTTGTCTCCAAACAACTACTACTGGTTACGACATTTTCGACTGTGTTTCCAACTATTTCGACGCTCATCAACTCGACTGGAATAAGCTCGAGGCCATATGCACAGACGGGGCTCCCGCTATGATTGGAGTGAGATCGGGTTTCGTCGCACGTGTCCGAGAAAAGAATCCTTCGATAACCGTCGTTCATTGTGTTATCCATCGACAGGTCATCGCATCAAAGACTCTTCCCGATGAACTCAAGATTGTCATGGACACTGTCATCAAAAGCATCAACTTAATTAAGACGAGAGCGACAAATACAAGGTTTTTCAGAGCAATGTGTGAAGAGGTTGGTAGTGAACATGTTGGACTTCTGCTTCACACTGAAGTGCGATGGCTATCGAGAGGACGAGTAGTTCAACGAGTGTACGAGCTCAGGAACGAAATCTCGGATTTTCTTGCCACTAAAGACCATTGTGACGCCGAGAAATTCAAGGATGACGTTTTCCTGGCCAAATTGGCTTATCTCTGTGATATATTTGGTGCCCTCAATAATTTGAACATCTCGTTACAAGGACAAGGATCCTGCTTGTTGGATGTCCAATCAAAGTTGGACGGTTTCTGTGCTCAATTGGATCTGTGGATACGGCGGATTGACAACGGCAATGTTGCGATGCTGACAACGTTGGACTCGATTGTCCAGTCAACGGGGGTAGCATGCCCAACCGACCTTGTTTATGAACATTTACAAGAGCTTCGAGGAAAACTAGAACGCTATTGCCCAAAGGCACACCGCAACACAGATGTCTGGGTTAAACAACCATTTGCTTCGCGTGAAACATGCATCGAGGATAGTGATGATGCAAAAGACGAATTCGTCCAACTTCGAGCTGATGAGGTCAGCAAAGAAGAGTTCTCTGCTCAAGATCTTCCAACGTTTTGGTTATCAACGAGTAATGATTATCCAAAGCTGTTTCGTAGAGCTTTGAAAGTTTTACTGCCCTTCCCGACAACCTATTTATGTGAGTCGGGCTTTTCTGCCTTGTTTTACATGAAAGATAAGTATCGCACGCGACTACAAGCCGGCGCCGACTTGAGACTGGCACTTTTGAAAACTAGTCCACGTATTGATCGCTTAATTGCAAAAAAACAATTGCATTCTTCTCATTAAATGACGAGATTCCCCTGATATTTCGTTTAGTTTTGAATATCATTTAGTTTAGTTTACTCTGATCTTTCATTTAGTTTGGAATATCATTTAGTTTAGTTTACTCTGATATTTTGTTTAGTTTTGAAAGCATTGTTTTGTTAGTATTTACGAACACGGAGATGAATGTATAATCCTACAATTATTTCGACTTTTTTGTTTTACGGTAATGATAAATAAAAAAGTGTAGCCCAAATAATGTCGTTTTATTGATAAAGATGGGTAATAAAACGTTAAGAATAGCCTAATTTTCGAAAATGAATTGCAGAGTATAGTCGCACTAAAATGGGTAATTGTTAGTCTTTGGGAATTTAATGGGTAATCCTCATAAAAAGTTTGAGAACCCCTGCTGTAAGGTATAGCGGTCTATTATAGGTAGCCTACATTTGAAACACTGCATTAGGAGATGAGACAGTATTCATTGTTAATGATTGAGATAATGATTGAGGGAATGACTTGATTGCGTATTTACTACATGAGGTTTGCAGAATCGTAAAATGTACATGATTTGTTAACAAGTGGAGATCGGAAAAAGCATGATTTATTTGCAGATGAGATGAATTTAATGACAGGATGAGTTTACATATTGGAAACGCAACATGATGTCTGACGTATCGTGCTATCTTCTCGACATATCTGTGCGAAGCATATCACTACGAATTAATTCTTTTGTCAACCGCAATGTATTGAACCTCGCTTGCCTGGTGGGTTTGAGTGCTCAAGCTATGACATCAATTAGCAGTAAAAAGGATTGTGCATAATTCAGCTATGATACAATATGGAAAAAAGAAGGCAACAATGTATCCCGTAGTGATGCTATCTGTATCTATGCATGTGAAAGATGTTTAAAAAAATTCAGTTAGCACATACCATACGCACAGTAGTATTAACATGAATTTTTGAAGGCAACAATGTGGGACATTTGAGGGCGCTTACGCGGCCTCAATAATGTCCTACATTGTTGCCCTCAAAAATCCATGTTAATGTTATATTGATAGGAGCTCACAAACATCACCTCATTGCATTAAAGAAGACCATATGAACTCATTGCATTTGACTGGAACAGTGCTAAAACCATCAGGTCTTGTGAGCATATATATGGCCTTGAGTTTATGGAAGCTTGGTACTCCTCAAAACTCTCTGGCAATAAACAAAGGTAACATCTACATAAATTTACGCCAAGCTGTGTCATCATGAATTTTTTTCAAATTTGGTGCTTATATGTCTCCCGTGTAATTGTCCTTTTCTCCGCCTGACGACGAGCTGAAGTAACAACCTGAATATTTGTGGCTAATCAATTATGTTCCTGAAGTCATCTTTTTATAAAATTACCGTATGTGAATATATTGTCATATAATATATATAGTCAATAATATTATACTTTTTTGCAATTTATAATTCCAAATCTGCATTGATTATTTCCAACAAAATGCAACCGATTTCTTGAACTAACCATGTATCGTTGTCCGATAATGCTAATTCAACAATGATTTTGCAATTGTTTGATATCTTTCATAATTCGTTGGTAGTACTGCAGAAGAAATAATGAAATGCTATGACATTCTCTTAATCAAAATGCAGCTCAAAGGATGAACCGAACATTGTATCATCATCGGCTTGAGCTCCTTGTGGATGCAATAGAGCAACACGCTTAAAATTGTGACCGCACACAAGTTTGTTCAATTACATGGTCACTCAATGACCTATATACCACGGTGCTTAGAAAAGAAAAATATTTTTTCCTGATTTTTTAAATATTTTTATGACTGTTAAATAGGAAATCTTTAAACGCTTTCATCATTATGTTGTACTATATTGCATTGACTTCCCATCAATTTGTTATTATTATGGTCGTTAGAATCAGAGATTGACTTTTGCTGTAACGTTGCCTTTCGGAATGCTGGGTGGTATGATAAGAAATATCGAAACTAATTGCCACAGTAAAAATCAAAAACTATGCTCATTAAAGAAGTCAGTTAATTGTTTCAGTAAACTATGCCATTGATAAGAAATTACCGTGATGAATGAGCTTATTCCTATTTCAAAACACGAGTAGAGTATGCCTGACAAATCTAATACCTATAAATTTGAAATTATTCGGATTTCTGGAGCACATGCTCGTAGGTGTGTTTGGAAAATAGATTTTGGAAGAAAGAATGACACGGTCAATAAAATAATATCTTTATACTGGACTGTATATTCGAATATACAGTCCAGGTCCAGCATAGAGATCTTATTTCATTGACCGTGTCATTCTTTTTTCCAAAAACTAAATATATATATATGCTACACCTGTATAAGTTTCTTTATAAGTGGCGCGAAATTGGTAGCTGTCAAACGGAGGCAACATTTTTAAACTTTGAAAAGAGGGCTGGACAACTTTATGAAATGGCTTCGGGTTATTCGAGTTGTGCGTACTTGAAATCAAATTTTCTTCTCACTACTTGTTTTACATAAAATAGTAGAATTATCATTAGTAGTCTTCAAAGGTTTTAATCGAACCACTAATTAATTTCTTAGGATAATCTAATCTTACTAGTTTTTGTTTTAATTCTTTTGTTTCAAGTCGCAAATGAAACATTTCCTTTTCAGACACGATTATTTTAAGGCGGCAGGCTAGAGTGAATGGAAGGTTCCGTAAAATATGTCATGGATGGCAAGATTTGTATGGAACATAGGACATACTGTCAGTTGGTCTCCAGTATATATCAGTATCCAGTCTATTACTTTTTGTATAATTTCACATCCAAGAAATGCATTAAAGATGAACTATTTTCCGTTGTGAATACTATATTTTGATGTAAATCAATTAAGCAATTGTAAAGAAGAGAAATATCTTCGAATTCTTTTGGCCAAATGATAAAGCAGTCGCCAAGATATCGTGTCCATTTCGAGATAAAATACCAACATTGAGTTTCTGATGAAAATTCTCTTATCTTTTGATAAAGTATGATTTCTAGATGTCACATCACAAGATTCGCATAAGATGGTGCACATTTAGTTCCCATAGCGGTTCCCGATATCTGTTTATAGAATGACTCGTCAAATGTGAAAATATTATTATCTAAGATGAGATTCAGCCCAGAAACCATTTCTTATTCTATTTGGAATCATATGTCGTTCTTCCGTTAACCAGAATTCAATAGCCTCTATGACTAATGAATGTGGTATGCTTGTATACAGAGGTTGAACGTCAAAAGTGTCTTGTCAGTAAATGTACAGTATAAATCGGTAATACAGCAAGAATGCTATAAGAGTTTCAGCTCTTATTGATACTTTTCCTCAAAGTTCAAATGCTAGCATAATCATCATTGTTACTCAATTTAGAAAAATCCCAAATGGAAAATCGTACATTTTAGTAAGCGCTGCGGCGTTTATACGGTGTATATAATTGCGTATCTTATGCGCTTGCTGCCAAGCAGTATAAAATGGCTGCTATGAGATCCATATTTTACGGGTTCTTCGCATTTGTTGCGATCAGCCTTTGCACAGTACGATGCGGCTGTTGAAAAGATAATTTAAATATTTAAACAAAATGGCTTCCCCGATCCACTAATTTTTGAAGCAATGTCCAAAGTTGAACAAAAGTTCTTCTAAGGCCATCAATCGATAGCCAAAAATGATGATGAAAATAAAGCTATTTTTTGTACGTTCCGTTCATTGCTGAAGGTAGCACAGCATTTAAAAACACCAGACTTGAATCGAATACGTGTATCGATAATTTATAGTGTTAATATCAATAATAATTATTAGTATCAAAGTAAATCAGATAACATGTTCAGACGAATTTTAGACGTGATGAAGTGTCTTACGAAATATCGTCTGATAAAATTTTTATCTAATTCTTTTCTTGTTTCTCTTTTCAAAATCTAACTGAGCAATGGCGATCAAAAGCATATATACGTATACATATATAGATATTTAATATGTGTGTGCATGCATAGTATGGATGCAGTCGTCACGCTTGTTGTTTTTTCCCTAAAGTTTTAGTGTCTGTGTCTACAGCCTTTGGGTAAGTTGTCCTGACGTCGTCTATCAATAAAGCCAATTTTTTAACACGAGAACAATTAATTATTAGAGGAAATAAGACATTATGGGAGATAGGAATCTTCTGATGTATAACAAATCTCTATCATACATACCTAGCATTGCCATCGCTGTTTTCGGTCGCTGTCGAAGTATATGTCGTTCTCGTGGGTTGATGTAATTTTGCGAACTTCGATGAGTTTGCAGATGATCTCCAAGTGCTAAAGATGTCAGTAATTCCAAAGCCTGCCCTTTCACTTTAGGACAAGCGCTTTTATCAAATAGCTTCTCAATGTAAGGTTTTATTCCCGGACTGAGCACTTCGCCGGCGACCTGGCAAAACAAATTGGAAGATCATCAGAGCTGCGAGTGGTGATCTGAGTTTGTCGTCATGCAATACATTATGCATGAACGCTTGTCAACAACATCAAGGTAACAACAGTCGCGCAGATCAGCCGAGACTGTGATCCTCAGGAAACGAGTTTGCATAAGCAATAACTTACGTCTACTGATTGCAGATCCGGGAATCGTTGGACACTTATCCTCAGGAGGCTAATTGTATTTAGATTTTTGAATACTCATTTCACTCATTTCAGCAGCAATCAACTTCCCATGCATCTTCAGTTGATGGAATTTGCAAAAAGGCTCAATTCGAAGTTATTAGCGCATGGTATGGACAAAATGCTCGAATGCTGCGAAGATTGCAATAATCGTCTTTGAATTATGCAAATGCAGACCTTCTTACATTCAATTCGAATGTTAATTGAATCCTCCAATGTCAAATTTTTTCACACTTAAAGTTGTTTCTTCAGAGTAAAACACAGATTTGTGTGGTGAAAAGTCACGGTTCACATTTCAAATTATTCACAAGATTTTCAACAATTTGTTGGAATATCTATTGTATAAAATCAGTATGAGCCTAAACCTATCAATTTCTTTCCGTCAGGATGAACGTCATTGTCCGACGAATGTCATCTCAAAAGCCATAATCAAGACAACACAGCAGAAGATAGACGGCCAGTAAAATGAAATTCATGTTCACGAAGTTCACGAGGTTTTCTTGCACATCTTATAAACTGAATACTTTATGTGCATATCTTCTCTAGAATATTTTCTTATGTTTTTCGTTGACGTAAATTGCATTTACAACGAATTTTTCCGCTAAATTTCGATCAATTCATAACTCGACTTCAAATATATATCTATTTTTGAATACTTGTCATAACGAAAAGTGAAGACTTTGAAGAATGCGCACACTTTAGCCATCATCTGTAGATGTCAATTGTCACATGATGGAGAAAGTGCAATCATGTTGTCGTGTAATATGGAGTTAATGTTGTTATCAATTTATTAATTTGGGTACTTTAATTGCTGCGTGCATTCGTCGCTCGAAAGGCCATTTCAAGAATTTGCACAGGAAAAGAAGAAAAACATCGTGAGCTACAAAAAAGTTATAAGAGATATTCTTTCATGATTTCCAGAAATCAGAGCCGGGTGTTTTATTAAAGATGCAACTTTGGTATTTTGAGATATTAAACGCATCTTCTCTCACGTTTCTTGACAATTGACGGAAATTTACGAATTGTTATCCTGAGAATTTTTAATAGGCTTTTTTAACAAGTGCCTCGTTGAAAAAGGTGGCACATTTTGTATTTGAAACGTGTCATCAAAATACAAAAAGGATCTGTTTTGTGTAATGCATCTGTGTCTTTTACAGTATTTGGAAATGCATATTTTCATAAATTCTACATCATAGCCTGCATTATAACGCAAACACAGGGACTTAAATAATTTTAATTTAGTTTTACATTTTTTTGTGATATAGTGCAGACATAATTTTCCGAATCCAATAGGTACTCAATCATCAGGCAAAAATGTTTCAAAATGCATCGGTGTCATTATCGTCTTCTAATTTGTCTTGCCATGTCTGATATACGCAAGTACAAGTAGCATTAAAATCCTGAAAATCAGGCTATCCTTTAATTTAAGGTATGCATGGATGCACGATTACATATTTTCGAGAAAAACCTTTCTTCTCTGAGGAAAATGGATTCAAAAATTATAACGGTCTGACTAACAAGTTAGTACAACTACAAAATAGCAAACTCTGTAAGTAGGCTACGTATCGCTCGTCAACCATTCCTCTAGAGGCATTCTAAAATGGATGCAGCAGCAATGTATCTCTTTTAAGGGTACAGAATACGCAATGTACTGATTTAAATAGGTCCATTGGTCAAACTGTGAAGTTAGTCTGACCATTTTTGAAAGTTGTGCTACTCAAACTAACGGCATAAATCTCTACTTTTCGGATGTGCCAGCATGTGCAACTCCTTATTTCTACAAATATCACCCTGAAAATTCTTTCCCTGTCTGTTTCACTCATGGCATGGTTAATTTTAAAAGTGACCGGTTTTCAAATGATTTATTGATTTGGTCAGTTCTAGATTTTATCCAAACTTGTTATCTTGTCATAACCCTACCCCTACCAGAATTCGTCTAATGGTTCAGTAAGTTCAAATGCTTGAGAGGTTGATCCTTATGAAAAATATCCTTAATTTAGTCTAAATGCATTATAAATGTGTTATCAAATGTAAGTTAACCTGTGAATCACGAATTTAGTCTTTATAGAATATTATTCACAATAAATGCTATGCTTTTAAAAGCATTAATGAATAATATGCAAGTATTTAGTTAAAAAACCAGTCGGATTTTGTTGAATTTTAGCATCTAGATTACCGTAATCAAATTGCTCTTATTGGAAGCTTCAACTGAATGAAGTACACAATTTCCAGTAATCAGGTTTTCGCCGATCTTACACCCGTGCCGTTAACGTGATATATATCTTGTATGGTGTACAGATCGTTGATCGCGCTCTACTTGTAGTAATTTCGCTTTATGTTCCATTTGTGGCAATCGCTTTTTTCATAAAATTTTGTAAAATATCAGACCTCAAAAATTATCAATGTTTTAAAAATGACATGTGCTATGACAGGTTATTTTATATATAGACCTACATAGGTGAACCGTGTTTATATATATACTCATTGACAAAATTTTTGAAACATTTACTTCTTTAACTTCTTTCATTTTTGACTGGTATGTATATATGAATGCATATACCTTGAATGTATATATGAATGTATATGAATGTATATATGAATGTATGATACCTTGATAATTTAGTCACAATCTCCACCAAGTCGCAGCACAGAAAAACAACGCATGTAGCAGATTCAACTTTAATAGCGCGTGTGCCCCCCTCTAGCTCCAATACATTCAGTAATCCGAGATGGCATGGATTCACAAAGTTTCTGAATGAAGGATGTCTCAAGGAGAAGCCACTGCTCTGTCAGTCTTTCAGAGAGAATCTTCAGGGACACTGGTGGAAGTGAATAGCGGTCTCTCACTCGCCGCCCAAGCTCGTCCCATACTTGTTCAATGGGTGACAAGTCAGGTGAACGTGCAGGCCAGTCAAGGGTTTGAATGTTCAATCTCCTAATAGTGGCAATGACAGCCGAGGAGCGATGTAGTCTTGCGTTGTCGTCTTGGAAGACGAGATCCTCCTCCTTGACCACTGGGGCAACAACAGGAAGCACAATTTCATTGAGACACATCTCTCCAGTCAACGTGTCTTTGATGATGACTGCTGTCGTTCGTCCGCCATGCCAAATGCCACCCCACAGCATAACACTGCCACCACCATATCTGTCGTGTTCTGTAATACAGCATGGGGCAAAGCGTTCACCTGGAAGACGATGCACTCTGACACGACTGTCATTGAAATCCAGAGTGAATCTCGATTCATCGGTCCACAAGACTTTCTGCCAGTGATGGTTATTCCATGAGCGATGGGCATCACACCAGGCAACTCGTCTTCTGCGGTGCTCAAAACTCAATGGAATTAGGACAGCTGGTCGTCGCGATTGAATTCCAGCTTTTCGCAATCTTCGGTAAGACGTTCGAACGCTACAGTCTATATTTGAGGCACTCTTCCAGTGTACGACTAGCTTTGGGACTGACACAAATCTATTCCTCTTTGCAGCTAAAACTAGACGTGCGTCTGTCCTTCCTGCAGACTTTCTTGGTCGACCAGATCCCTTCTTCTTTTTAACATCTCCTTCTGCTTTCCATCGACATCACCACCTCCAAACAACGACTCTCGATAGTTGCAGCTCTTCGGCAACACTCGCACAACTTCTACCACAACGAATCATTCCAATCAGGGCTGTGGGGCCGATGCGTTATCTCATCGGCTCCGGCTCCACGACACTGATGTGAAAGGCTCCGGCTCGGCTCCGGCTCCGGCTCCGGCTCCGACTTCAAATTCAGGTTCTATCTATGCTGGTTATCCTGGATCCGTTGAACGGGTTTTTTGGATAACGGTGTGGCCTTTAGAGGCTTGCTACAATCATCAAATTAGTTTTCATTAACAAGCAACGACTTAAGTTAATAATAAAAATGATAATAGCCTAATATAATGATAAATAGCATACTTGTCATATATTTTTGCATGAATTGACTATCTCTGAAAGATAAAATAAAGTTATAGCCAGGATTGGTTAAATTAGATAAAGATCTCCCGCACTGGCTAAATATAAATTGGCCTAGCCTGCAACCAGTCTACTACGAGGCTACATTAAATAAGACCACATGAGTGATGATGATATACCTAATTAGCCTTCACAGGGGCCGAATAGTAGTATAAGCTTTTTAACAAAGCTTGAATATGAAACTGGATAGCGTATGCCTCTAAATAGCTTATAGGGCTTGTATCTACTCGAACATGGAGAGGGTATACGCTATATAGCCAAATATACCGTATCAATAAAGATATCAATTGCTTTATTGAATATTAAAGTGTATATAGGCTAGCTTAGGTTGTTATTGTTATTTGTTATTGCCTTTATTCAATAGTCTGTTGGTCCATGAATAATATGTTCGGTGGGTAGCTCACGACTCATCATCTGTATAAATTGTAATTTAGATAGCCTCATTGCAGTGTAGGCTAGAAATGTACAATTGAAAATTATACCTAAAAAATTAAAAATATCTAATTTAGGACAAGTTTTGTAATTCTATGCAGCATACTTAATAAGTTAAGGCCTAACTTACATTATATTAATTTCGTATTTTTCATTATGGCGTAAAGTTGCACTAAATAATTCATCAATGATTCATGTATATTATTATATTCAATTTATGTATAACACATTACCACTATTCCTCTGATGATGGTTAGGCTGATGAAACTGAACTCGGAGTATCACACAGTATGTTGCAGGGTGCTATGCATAATAAAAATTTGACTGCGAGCACCGAGCAGAAATCCCATCTACTTTGCTAGCTTTCGAATGCGCGTGCGGTTTAATGTCACAGACAATAGAAAAGGGAGGTCAAAAGGCGCCTTTATTGAGAGCGTCTCAGTCTTTTTTTATTGTTTATATATAAGTCAGCATGATATCAGCATAAAGCATAGAAATTGACAACAATAAAACCCCTAGAATGGAAATTAAGCTTCATGCAATGCACAATAACGGCACATAAATCGCACGCATTTTCACTTAGATGCACCTGCCAACGTCTGTATGATTGGGTTAGAATCAATCACATGTGTAAATCGAAGCTTTTAATTGGTGCTTCATGCCCCAACTTAGTTCCCCCGGATGTGCCGCGACCTTGAGTCAATTTCCATTCTAGCGAACTTCAGATAAACAGTTTATTTCTATGGCATAAAGTGTTGACAGACGGAAAAAATAATAATGAAAATTCTTGAAATCCACAGGTCTATGACATTTGGGGAAATATTATTACACGATACGGCTCTTGTGCAGTCCTTCCCCCCCCCATTTTTTCTCTGGTCAAAAGATGCAGCACCATTGGATGTCCGTTTCAGCATCACCGGTTTGAGTGAAGCATTCCGTGCTGTTGTAAAAATCTACGTGGGCAATTGCGATGTCATAGTCGCAAACTTCGTCAGCAAGTCAACATTGTAATTTGCTTTCGGGTTTTTTCGCATTGAAATATACCCTTTGAATTTTGAATCCAAAGGAAATTCATTGTGAATGAGATACCTTAAGAATAATAAGGCGCTACTAGAAGTGGCTGGGTCGCTTATTGCTATAGCCATGCGAGGACTTGTAGTCAGGTCATTCGTGTGAAAGTGAAGAGTTATCCCTCCAATCAAAATTGATCAAATTGAATAATCGATTGTTTTGAAAAATGTAGGTGGGGGACTGCACAAGAGCCTACAATACAATCTAAGGAAATTGGCATTGTCAGAGATGCCAGTAGCCATACCGATAGATGGTAACCTACATAGTAACCGTATTAGATTTAAGACATTGCGCAAGAAATGTAGCTATATTATCTTTGCTGACTGAACTGGAAATGTGTACATAAATGACTGGCGACTTGTCTCTAGGAATCTACAATCATCTAGTTAGCATGCATATAACAAGTCTTCAAATTAATGGATTTTGGAGAATACGTTGTCAATATGGAAATTAGTCTTACGAAACATATGCAATAAAAAATATTACACATGTGTGTAAATATATAATAAATATAATATAAAAGAAGGCGGCAACTGCAAAGAAAGATATCGTGGAGTACAGATCATTGGTATACTTAAAAGACATATCTTTAGATTTCAAATGATTTAATTTTTTTATGATGCCAATCAATAACTTTCAAAATTCTAGATTTATATCAAAGCTCAAACTATCGGAGCCGGAGCCGGAGCCTTTGTGATAAATCGTCTCCGGCTCCGGCTCCGACCAAAACCATCGGCTCCGGCTCGGCTCCGGCTGCGGCTCGGCTCCGGCTCTACAGCCCTGATTCCAATAGCCATGCCTCTGGTAAACTGCGTGTACCATTTTATTTTACAAAAGCTGGATTTCAGTTCACGTTTATGTTCAATTTCTAAAAGCAATTGTGACAGTTGTATCGATATCGAAATTTGAAATTTGACAACCATAGATCTTTCTTCATTCTCTAATGTGTTGAATGGTAATACATAGAAAGCGAGATATTGCATCATACCTGAGAAAAAAATGAAACAAACTTCAATTCAAGCCAATGATAGTTTGTTTCATTAATTATGTCAATGAGTATATACAGTATATGAAACTAAAGGGAAGCGCACCAAGACTCCGTTTCATACCTTGGTTACGCGCTACTCCACGGTTGACAACCTTGTAGAAGGCCTTACAGACGAATTCATCAATAATTTCAACTTTGATGATGATGTCAGACTCCTTCCTCTCAGCTTTGTGGATTGGAATTTCGTAATCTCTAGTCAAGATGTTTACAATAAATTGATTAAGCTAAACCCAAAGAAATCCATTGGACATGACATGATTCCGAAAAAATTGTTAATTGCCGGTGTTGCATGTTTAAGCGAGCCCTTGAGCGTGATTTTTAATCGGTCTATTAAAGAGAAAATATTCCCGTCTTTTTTTAAGTTTGCTCATGTTAACCCTGTGGCCAACAAGCCTAATCCCACGATTCAAGATTTCCGCCCAATCTCCATTCCACCTGTTATTGCTAAAGTTCTTGAGAGTTTGGTTTTGGACAAAGTGAGAGACGAACTGATAAATTGTTACAGCCCTACCCAACATGCCTACATACCTCTTGGTTCCTCCGTAAGTGCTCTAGTGAACATTCACGATGAAATTACCAGGCATCTCGATGTCAACGAAACTAAAGCGGTTCGCGTTTTATTCCTCGATCTGTCGAAGGGATTTGATTGTTGCAGGTAAAATAGAACTCTCAATTATTTGAACATCAAAGGTCTGAATCATGGTTTTTGGGAGTGGTTGCGCTCTTATCTATCTATCTGCCTCAAGGATCCGTTTTGGGCCCTTTTATCTTTGCACCGTACATGAGATCAACATCACAGCATATGACTGCAATGTTCATTCAGTATGCTACGCTGACGACGCTACACTTATTGAAGCTGTAAAGGATAGCAACATCATTCCTTTCAGCTATATCGAACTTCAATTTCGCAACGCTGGACTTAGACTTAATCACAGTAAGTGTAAAGAAATGATAATTCAGCGCTCACATTCTTTCACTATAAACGATGATTTCACCGCAGTTGACTCTGTAAAACTCCTTGGTGTCATTTTTTCGAAGTCATTAAGACGGTCTTGCCAGTTTTCCAGCATCTTAACGCGTGTTTCTAGTCGGTTCCATACCATTCGCTGTTTGAAGAATATTGTTACATCTAAAGAACTTTCTCAGGTCTATCATGACTTAATAACATCATTATTTATGTATGCATCTCCTGTTTATGGTCATGTTCCCTCATGTTTATTAGAAGAATTTGAGTGCTTTCGGAGAAGGGCTCATAAACTGATTTGCGGCAAAGGATGCCCTTGCGTGTGTTTTCCACCGATTGCAGAGCGTTTTACAGAAGCCGGACTGAATTTTCTTAGATGTTGTGAAAATAACTCACATCCCCTGAAACGTTTCTTACCTCGTCGTCTTCCTCGAACTGGCCACTTTTGTATTCCTGTGTGCACTACTACGAGGCGTTTGAATTCATTTTTTCCTTGGTTCTGCCAACAATTTAATGAGTGTCTATACAATGAACGGTATTAGTGCTACTTACTTTGCTTGTGCTTTTCGATTTTCATTTATTTGAAATATACACATCTCTACTCTACTCTATAGGTAACTCACATAACCAGATCAATATTTTCATGCAACAATTAAGGTTATAAGAGAAATAAAACATGTCGACTGCTTTCTCAAAATTGAGCGTTGTGGTGCTGTATAGTCTATACTAATCAGATAGATATTTCAGCTGAAAATGATGACCTGAAGTTACACGCAAAAGTCCTCACTGTTTTCTCTTATCTTTTCGACAAGGGACTTAGAGCACACAATTTCGTCAGCAAAACATAATTGTTGGCTACAGTATATTTGTATTCAATTTGATTTCATGTTGATCGCTACCGACAGAGCTTCAGACATTTAAACTATTAAGTTGAAATACATCTTAATTGAGGATCGAGATTGGTTTGAGGCACTCACTCGCAGGATAGATCGAATAAAATTAGATAAGGATAACATATAATAAATACATGGGATAACGAAAAATCGCGCACTCAGTCTACATTCTTCTCTACTCTACGTGGCATGCATATATATTATGGTCATGAATGTATATCGAAGAGAGTACATTAGAAATTCGTGATAAAATGACTTTTACTCGCACATGTAATTATCCTATTATATCCAACACGAGCATTAGGAGGAAGCTGTATGCGATGAGAAGCAGACCTACCTGAATATCGGTCATGATGATCACATATTCGGGTGAATTTGATGAATTTGGAGGATGATGTGGCGAAATTACTTGAGAATTTTCTATAATCAACTTTTTCATGATGCATAAATATGAGCGCTGGTTGAACTGACCAAATTTAAAAGTACAAACCTAGTGAATTTCGCAGCACGTCGCAAGAATGCATATCTCTTCCACGAATTCACACATTTGATTGTGAACAGGCTACAATAACCGTCCTTTTCTAAATTATTGTACTCAACATAGTCTATCTGCGGTATTAGGCGTTTCCTTGGATACACACAAAGCATATTCATTGAATGTAAAGTTGCAGTTGGCTATCAGGAATCCTGCTCAGGAAATCCTTCATGGGACACTTCTAAATTAATAACTAAATTGAAATGTCACAGGTTCATCTAACACTAATATTTATCTACGCCGTAACAGCGACTTGTCAACAGCTGTCATGTGAAAGAATCATGGAAAGTTGTTAAGAATACAAGAAGTTCTTTGAAATACATGTGCTTAATTTAAATTGCAGCTGGCATAATTTGAAACCCATTGCTTTCCATGATAAGTCTCATTCTTAACGTAAAAAATATGTCTTTCAACATATTTCAATAGAGTTTTTTATGACTTCAGTCACAGAGCTGATAAACTTGAAACTACTGAAAGCAGGCCTACAGCACATTGATTTGCATTAATGATAATAGGCTTATCATTAAGTATAATGATCGGGCAGTGGCTCGTGCTTGTGGCAGTGTTCGCTCTGTACTACACTATGAATCCTGCCTAGCATTCAACTTCAAAGATTCATTGTGAAATTTTATAAATATTGTAGATGAAAAAAGAGCGGTTATAATTAAAAACGAAAGCACAACATGTCAAGTATTATTTTATCATGTCAGAATTTGCATGTATCTTGGATAATTTAGTCGAATTTACAAGTGGCATTTTCACTTTACATACACAGATCATTCACAGATGAAAAAATGCATTGGCAATCCAGTAGGTCCTATGTGCTTCAGTCTTGCTATAAACAAGCTTATTGATAGACTAACAAGTGAAGTGAACTTGTGGTACTTAGACGATGGTTGTTTGATGTGAGAATTTGAACAGGTAACTGAAGATTTGAACACAATTAGTCATCTTCGTGATCAATTTGGATTAAATCTAAACCTATCCCAAATATGAATTTTTTGATCCTATGAGAATGAGTGGAAATATGAAACCCAATACTTTTCAACAAATGATGCCATTAATTGAAAATAAGCTACCCTTTTAGGGGCACCCCTTTTTAAGCAGTCCGCTGTAAATATTTTCCTGATGAAAATTGATACTATGATCAAGTTGACTGATCGCATTGGAGACCTTGATTCACATTACGCCTTTTTTATTATGAAGAACTATTTTTCAATACCGAAACTGCTCTACAACTTGAGAGCGTTTCCTTTATGATTTACCTCATTTATTAATTCACTTTGATGATTTGCAAAGAGTTTCTTTAGAGGCTATTCTGAATTGTGCACTCTCAACATCCTCTTATATCCACGCTTTCTTGCCTGCGTCTGTCGGTGGTGTCCTTCGTCCACCACCAGACTTGGCCCTTTCAACATACATAGCTCCCTCTTACGGTGTTTCAGTGACGTCTTTGATCCCAAATTTTGATTTCTCTGATCCTCTGTATGAAGTTGCTTTCGAAATGTGGCAGACAGCTTGCCCTGCTGAACAGCCGCATACAGGTTCTTCTGCTCTCTCTGAAAGAGCATGGGATCAGCCTCTTGCGAATAGAAAATTTGATGAGATTCTTCATCAAACCTCGGACGCCAAATCAAATAAGCCGTCTCCTATCCGCCTCAGCATCCAGTGCCGGTGTTTGGCTAAATTTTATCCCTATCCAATCTTTGGGATAGAAATTAAATAATGAACAATTGCGCATAGCAAATGCCTTGCGTCTGGGAGCAGAAATTTGCATTCCCTATACTTTCAAGTGTGGTGCAATAATTGATAAGTACGGCATTCATGGGCTATCCTGTCGTTACAACTCTGACAGATCTGCACGTTACAGCGAAGCCAATGATATCATCCGTCGAGCGCTAGTCTCTGCAGGTACACGTGCCGTCTTGGAACCCGTCGGCCTTAGCCGAAACGACGGCAAAAGACCTGATAGAAACACTTTAACTCCATGGAGTCGAGGTCTACCACTCATTTAGGATTATACATGTGTCGACACCTAGCAGCTAGCAACATCCATTTCAGTTTACAAGAAGGAGGAAAGCTTTATTAAGTGCTAATATTTTCTGTCCATTTGCAATGGAAACTTCGGGAGCATGGGGGTAGTGACGCCAGAATGCTAATTGACATCATCGGGAGGAAGATCTGTGAACGAAGTGGAGAGACAAGGTCGACATCGTTTCTGAAGCAACGTCTGAGTCTTGCTGTTGTTAGCATAATATCTTGCATGCCGGCCACTGAAGACTTGCGTGAAGTGAACTTTGATTTCACTTGTAATTTGCTCAGTTTAACATCGACAAAATGACTTAAAATTATTAATCAATTCGTGTAACAGCATCGAATCCAGCAGCAGCGAATATTTTCATAGAAATTGGCACAATATAGCTTCATTAAACCCGATAGAAATCATTTTTATACAGAATGTCAAGTAGTGCCAAACAAATTGAATGTCGCTTCTGTATGAAAGGTGAGTTGGATATTTAGAGAAATTCTAAATATTAGAAAAACTACTGAGCATACATGTATTTCAAAGATCTAAATAATCGAAAAAGATAACAAGATGAAAAATAATCTGTAGAAAAGAGCTATCAAGTATGAAAAACAAAAGAGCAAATGTATGCAATAAAGCTTTACGAAAGGAATTTCGTAAAAGAAATTTAACAATGAAAACTTCCTCAAAAATCCCCAAAACGTGAGACGCATAGTTCCGAGCATAGAAATCCAACTTTTCGCTTCGTTTGAGTTAGTGAGGACAACAGCTGTTTACTGATGATCATTTTAGCTGCTAGATCTTAAAAAGAATCAAATTGGTGATACCTGCCATAATTCCAAATGCTTGCCGCAATGCTGCATTGCGTAAGCTCATTTATGAAAATGATTTTATATTTATAGAGCAATTATAAAAGTCATGAATCCTAACAACGTACAATTTCAAGGCACCGGTGTTACGCTGTTCACTTTCCCTTAGTTTCGTCTCACGGTCGGAAATTGTAATCTTGCTTTTACACTCCTATTTTCCTACTGGAGTTCTTAGTCTCATTTTCCTAGTAGGAAACTTAAAACCGTAACATGTAGTGCGACGGTGTTGTGAACATAATTGATTGAATGGTGTTCCATGATTCCGAACGTTTGCAACATTATAAATAGGCTCGTGTCTGATCGCACAATGTCTTGGTGGTTCTTTTGCGGCAATGAGAAGAAATGCTGAAGAAGTTTAAAAAGGAGTTATTGAGCCTATTTGAATAAAACCTATATATTCGTGCTCCTCACATCACAAGGATTCTGAAGATATCAAATATCAACATTTTTGATGAATAAGTGAGAATATGACATTTTCAACCGAAAGAGTCATGATTTCGTGATAACTTTCCTAGTTCACGAATTTTGATGACCAGCATATCAAAAGTAAACTCGGAAAATGTTCGTTCTCCCCATGCTCCATATGCTCCATTCTCCATATGCTTCCTTATTGAAAAATTGCGATTTGTGAAATGAGAGATTTTCATGCACTGAGGACTGCTCAGCAAATACAATAGCGATGCAGGTTTGTCATAATTTATTTGAAAACTGAGAATTCAGAAGCTCTCGAATGATGTATAGCACGTTGCTGTGCGACACGACTGAAAGGCATGAATCGATTAAGTTTCAGCATAACTTAGGTAGTCCGTTTTTTTATGATCAGCTCTGTGTTCTTCCTCTAATCCAATTTACAGATCATCATGGAAATTTTGCCAGTAGGCCTACGCTTGCCTTTTTTCTCACAACGAACCCAGAGTGCTCTGTTGACATAAAGATGAAGCGCCTTTGGGCAGTTCTGACCGTTGTTTGAATACCAAAAAATCCGCAACCCTTCAGACTGCTTCTCAAAAACCTCCCAGAAGACGTATTTGGCGCTTCAGCCAAGCATCTTGGGATGATCTTAGAAATTTCTTGGTCACTTTCCTTGGAACGATGTGTCAGCTCGCTCAGCAGCCGCCATTTGGATGACATTTGTTCTTCTGTTACCGAAGTGGCTATTTGTGATATGTCAGCTTACATACCTTCTTCCTCAACAGCTGGTAAACTAACAACTCCGAAATGGTTCAACCAGGAGTTTGCAACAGCAATAATTGAGAAAAATAAGCATTTTCAATTCTTCAAGCGCTTTCCCACCGTTGAGAACCACGCCGCCTATCGTTGAACTCGCAATATTTGTAAAACAGTAATTGAAAGTTCTAAAGCTAAGCACATCTAGCACGTTTCTGCAAAGTTACTAGCGCTTCCAATTGGTAGCCGCGCGTACTGGTCTTTGTTTTCTAACTTGAGTGGTTCCAGTTTTCCATCTTTGTGATTGCCTTCAGGATCACCCGCCTCATCAGCGTATGACAAGGCTAGCTTGTTTGCTAGTTGCTTCGCCGTTAATTCTACTCTCAGGTCTCCCACCATAAACGAAACATGTTTTTTTAGGTTTTTTAGGATTAGGTTTTCCAATTCAAGCTCACTAAATTTCATAAAATTGACGTCATCTGACTAAATCATTTACTATTATCAATTAGCAATTGAAAAAAATCTGATTTAAGGGATAAGGCCCCAATATTTTTCATTGCATTGTACATGTCATGACCTGCGATCATGATTAGACTTTTAGTGCTCAACTTAATTCATGTTTATCGCTTCTTGTTATAGATAGACTTGCAGTTGCATGTAAATCATGTTCGGCAGTGGCGGCTTGTCTTCGCAACAACAAAAGCAGCGTGAGTTGGCCCCAGTGAGCTCTCGTGATTTATTTTCCCAAGGGATCATAATCCCAGGATCATGGAATTGATGTCATTTTAGGAAAGTTAGAATCCAGGATTCAGTCAACCCGGATGTACCAAATGTTACAAGCCGCCGCTGATTTTTGGTATTTCTTCCTTACTCTGACACACACTAGTTATAGCATGATTTAATGTGATAAAAGATACGAAAAGCAATGTTTATGAATGTTATAACTACCTATTTATATGTCTGTACCGGCATATGCCCAAAGAAAAGAAAAGATATTTCACAATAAAACTATATAATGAGTTTGGTTGGAACGTTATTGTCACGATAACAACAAAATAATTCTTGCCATTAGAGTTCGATGATTATTCTATTATCTATAACTGCATTCTGTATGTTGACCTGAGACTACTATTTGATCATCTACAGCTTTCGCTTCTTTAGATTTTCTATTTCCTCTGTGAGCTGACGCTTTCTTTGCAATCCCATTTCGATTTGCGAACTGGCACTTAGAAGAGCCACTTGGTCCAGAGGCTTCATCAGCAGTTCTTGCAACCTTTTGTTGCCCTCATTGACAGTTTCCTCTGCTACTTCAATACCCTTTTTCCTTCTGAAGAATTTTAGCATTAATCTTAATGACCGATAACTCTTGTGATACACAATCAGTGTCACTGCGTGATTTGTTTTCGTCATGGGATTTCAGCCACAATCACTGTCACTGCGTGATTCATTTTCGTCATGGGGTTTCAGCCTTCTCTTTAACTCTTAATCGCTTTCATATCTTTGCTTGGATCGCCTGACATTTGCCAATAAAGATCGATTGATCGGGGAGTTCTTCAGTCCACCGACGCGGAGCAAACTATCTTTGACTCGTCTGATAGCTACCAAAGTATCGTCTGATAAGCTGAAGCCGTGTGACTGAAAAATAGCTTTGTTGATTGAGAAGCCCTTTTCTGGTCCGGAATTGCCATGACTCAATGTCAAGATACATTTGATGAGAGCTTCCAGTTGAGGAAACTTCCGAGTTCCACTCTCATCCTCGATGCGGAAAATTCTGTTCTACAGGGTGTCCGAAAAGTCTGGACACATAGGAAATAAGCGAAAATTAATTCGAGATGTCTCACTCATTTTGATGCTTGATTCTAGCGTGAGTAAAGCGTGAGTAGCCTTGACTAGCTATTGACTCATTCATTTTTGATGCATGATTATCACGTGATAAATGCGTGGGTGACCTTCACTAGGTAGACATTCATAATTGTATCAAGATTTTATCAAGATTGTATCATATTTTTACCTTGTATGCACAATATGGAATATAATTTTCGTTTGTTTTATATGTGTCCAGACTTTTCGCACACTCTGTAGAAATTATCAAGCCTCAATGGTTTTGAGTCACTTTCTGTTGGTACATGATCTACCCAACTTTGTTCCACTTCTCTCCAATATGATGTTTGAGGACGACTTGGTGATGACTTGTCATTACCCATGACAAACCGTTCTTTAGGAATAGATTCCATCTGATACAGGCACCACTGTTGGCGCACCATGTCACATTTGTCTTCAGAAGAGGCACTTGAATCAACAGCAAATACCTTTTGAAGATGATTCTTCATACAACGAGTTGTTGCAAGTGCAAGCCTTGAGATGGCTGGCAACGACTGCGAATCAAGCTGTTTATTGGGATGCAAGTACTGTGCATCTTTGAAAAGTGTGGTCTTCAGAGAGGTAGGTTGTCTTGTAGATACTTGGTTGCCGGTCTGAAGAACTGCAAACAGTTGCGCCGGAATACTTCTTCCTTTTCTTCAGATATTTCCTCCTCATGCAACAGGCTTTTTGCTCTGGCACCGACATGGATCTTCGATAATTTAACGTTTCCTTTTGCAACATCGATTCCGGCAAGCTTATCACCATCTAAAAACGATTCATTGTCAGATGAAGAGATTGTTTGTCTCTTCATAAACTTAGACATAACGTCTTGGAGGAGTTTTGTCATGCTGGTGAACACTGTGTGAATCATGGGTTCATCTCGCTGCAGTTTCAACAGATACGCTTCAAAATCAGTTGCAATAAAAGCAACGAAACAGATTTTCCTTTTCGAAATGGGATCTTCGAGGGTTTTAGAAATCCTCTTATACCTTGACATTTCTTCGATTTCTCGTTTGAAATTTTTCTGGGTTGGTAAAAACTTTAATAAATACTCTTTCAAGTTTCTCCATACGCATTGACAACCAGCGAAATGTCACATGACGCAAAGCGAATCAAGCAGCCAACTCCGTAATAACCTCCATTGCCAAATAGTCTTTTCTTCTTGAAGCTGATAATTTTAAAAAGTAACTTGTATCCAGAATGAATCCATCGATGTCAAATTCTCATATTTGAACTCCTTTCCTGAATGCGTCATGTATTTGGTGTAGAGTGCATGAACCAACATTGAGAAATTCGGTTCCATATTTGCTGGGATAGCACGATATGGTAAAGATCACTGAGAACACATGACTTCACAGAAGCAATTTTCAGTAAATTTTTCGATCAATTATCAAGGAAGATCTAAATAAATTTCAACGCTGAAGATGAAGTAACAGATTTCAGGGTTTTTTAGGTTGTTTTGGAAGAAGTTATGTTTATATGAAGAATTTAGGAAGTACTTCTGTCATTTAGGTTATTTAGGTTTTTAGGTTGAGCGGGAGGCCTGTACTCGGGATATTCCACCTCGAACAACAGCCTGTAGCCACTGATACTCAGATAGGCCCACCAGTCTTCAGTATCTGTGAGAGGAAAGTTTTGGAGGTGTTAAGGAAGCTTAACTCTTCGAAGAGTACTGGGCCTGACAATATTGCATTGATTGTTCTTAAAAAGTGTTCCGGAGTTGGCTCCAGTACTCACTCTTCCAGACATCTATGGCAGCGGGTAGGTGCCCTTCCTCTTCGAAAGTCGCCACGAGGTCTTATTCCAAAGAAGAGAGAGAGAGAAATGATTCATGCAATTATAGTCCAGTTGCAATCACTTCTATTATGAGGCATCTATTATCTCATGTCGATGCAGTCGCAGTTAAATTGCAGGAAGTCATACGCTTTGAAGGTATGATATTTTCTGATTTAGCAAGTGAACAGTTGCAAATGTTTGGTCAATTCTGATGAATATTGACTTGGCACACCTAATGTACATATGCACTATTGTAATTTATTTGATGTGAAACGGTTTCAGAGCTGAGTCATAGCAATTTGTAAAGTGGTTGTGCTAGCGAGGAAGTGTTGGATATACTAATTTGAATTTCGGAGAAAGTGATTCCACTAACTTTATACAGGCAATCAGTTTGAAATTTGAATCAAATTTTTTTGGCCTAAGGAGTGAGAATTTAAGAAATTAATGGGTGGCACATAATCAATGACCCAAAACCTCAGGTCCTCGCTTGGTCTAGTCATGAAAGTGTTTTGATCAAGACGCTACATTGTCTATCCCAATCCAAAAACCCAGCATCGACAAGTCAGGATTTTGCAATATGTAGTCTTTAAACCTATTGGAGGCCTATTTCCAAATGGAATTTTTGTTGAAACTCTGCCTACTATCGTTCTTGTACTTATTAAGCATGAGTACTAACCTTTGTGCTTGGATCCACCAGCTGAGTGACATTGTCAGAGATGTTCGTGAGCCTTCCGCTGTACATTTCATTATCTAATTCCCTCAGAGACGTTTCCATCACCATTGTCTTCGTTTTGATTTCTCGAGATAAAAGTTCACTTAAATCATAAATGTTTCTGATTGAATGTTACCAGCGCAACGGACCACTTGCTTTCGATCTCTATGCAACTCTGTCAGTCGTCTAGATGTGGCGTGTTAAACATTATTGTTTTAAGTGTCATCAGCCGCGATGAATTACGACACTGAATCTAGTATCGCCAATCAGTCATACAGCAACCACCTTATTGTCCAAGTGACATTGAAGTAAAATCTGCTGGCTGACAATTATACATTCAGTGCGAATGAAGTAAAGTGTGTACATATTCTTCGCCCGCAACATCTAAATCGTTAAATCTTCTACTAAATAGTCTGATCGATGCATCATACAAAGTCAATTTAGAATGTATACTTTGACACTGCAAATATCCTACCGCTTCCTGCCATCATTCTCAGTCTATTTCAACAAAATACAAAGCAACATTATACCTACCACATTGTTAAGGTTGTATCAATGTTTTTAAGTCAAATGATTGGTGATGCAGTATTTCCATGTGCAACGAACTAGGAACCCAGCCCGCGACATGGGGCTTATTCTCATTCAGTTGTCGTAAAATGGGAATCGTGAATCTATAGACCCCAAATTTTTATGCACAAATGGCAAACTTCTAACCTAACATTTCTAGCAGTCCTGGTGTGACCTGCGAATTTTGTGATTTTTCCAAAAATTATCTATAGCTTGTATTTATACTTGTTTACTTGGTACTTGTTTTGTCATCGACATCAGCATATACAATCTGCTTAGAAGATATTGAAAAGAAATTTTGAGGAAATGTGTGTGATATTGCCTATGTATGAAATCATCACACATATTCGAATACTGAGAGGCATGATGAGGAATGTAGTGAATGTGCTTATTATCTTTGCATTTGTTCTTCGCTTCGCATACAGAGGTGTGCGTTTTATTAGGTGATCTGATTAGAACTCGCATTTGATAAGTTGCTTCTAACTCAGATGCAATTCGACAACTCGCTGATTAATTGATTTGTCCCATTCCTCAAGTGTCAAACTCGAATTCTGATTGTCGTTAAATTGTTCAAATAGCTATTGTTTTTTTCGGCGGTTTATCCTTCAACAAAAGTTTCTTAAGTATTTTTAGATTTCCCAATAATTTCCTATATGTCAATCAACAGATAGTTTCTTTGTAACCATTGATAAAAAACTAAAAAAATGTCAGATTGTGTATTCAATTGTGCTCAGTTTCTCTGGAATTCCCGGTTTCCACGGATTTCACTATTTTCTGGTGGGACACTGAGATTCTTGCAAATATGCATGAAAAGTAGACCTCTCATCCGTTTATGCCATGCCATCCATCCTGTACATCGGGGTCGGTGTTCTGGAACCTGGGCGTGGTGACCCTGCCTTTACTGATATTACCTGAACAACGCCGAGTGCTGAGCGGCGGTCAATTAACCTAGCTAACCGCAGTTTCTGGGGAAAGGGTAGTGGGCCCCTGATGAAGGAAATGCCATCAAAGCACGATGGTAGCCAATTCTTCCGGGTTGATGACCCCGTTCGCCTAGGAAGGCAGTCCATCCAGGACAGTGGTTCAAGGACATGGACAATGGAAGAGGCTCGCGGGCCACCAATTTTGAAAGGCAGCAGTATAGGCTCAATATTCTTTTATTCGGTACTTTTAAGTGCACATATGGGGTGCTGTGCCGCACGTGCATATATAGTGGTCGCATTGCACAACAAAATTTAACATGTAAATGTATACAGCAGTTCTGTACGCAACTAATTTGTTCAATATTAAGGAATCATGATTTCCTTTTTTCAATTCATGTGAGTATTGAAGAGCGAATAGGCCCAAAACAAATTATGGAAGCTTTTCTTTTGTGCAATTGAACGGTCATCTGACTGTTTTGGTGATGTGACCAACATAACCTTATTTCATCAAAAAACAGCGGTCTGCAAGTGCAATGCAACTATCCGCCTGAAAGGCCCACAAGATAAAATTAATTGTGCTACAAATATTGATCATGCCACATGTACATCCGTCGACATGTCACCCAAATATGTACGGCTTTCAAAAACCGTGCATGCTGAGCTCCAAAAATGATAGTCGTGTGCTAATGCCAATCGAGTATACGAAATATATATCAGTGTAGTAGTATACAAATAAAATTCAGCAAGAATATTTGAAAATAATGTTGGCCTGTCAAAATCTTGCGGTTGGATTCCTCCATTCGTAGTCAAGGTCTAATTAATATAGCCTCTTTCTAGGTTCATTGAGTAGTAATAAAACGGCGAACACCCAAACTGCGCCCCCCCCTGTCAGACTAGGGCGGCCGCCCATTCCGACACCTAGTTTCTTCGAGTCCGACTCCCCCCCCTCTGGAACGACAGAGGTTGGAGTTGCCAGAGGTTGTTCGTGGTGTGCTCTCCAAGCTAGCGTGGTGTGCTGGCTAGGCTGGCGTGGTGTGCCGGCCAGGTTGGAATGGTGTGCCGGCCAGGTTGGAATTTCGGTGCGAGACCACTCCCATCGTGTTTCTCGTCAAAAGTTGGGTTAACAAATTTTTTTCACCCCCCCCCCTCGGGAGACGTGGCTTGCCGTGGTCGGACTAGGTCGTGCCTTATATCAATCGAAAGCTAAGAGTGAGAGAAATTGAATGGCGATGGTCCCATCTCAATCGGTTCAGCCGTTCAAAAGTTAGAGCCATTTCAAGATTTTAGGTCAGACCTCGGATTTCACGAAAAAATCCTACGTGTCAGAGTGACTTTGTATGGGGAAAATTAAAAATTTTTCCAAAGTGTCGAATTTCGACCTGGGACCTTTACCAAAACATTTTTCATCAAATTTCTCCGAACCCCCCCCCCCCGGGAGAGGTATCTTTCAACTCTACTTCTAGTGGACGGATTGACACGTGTGAGGTCTCATTTGAAAGCTTAGGATGAGACGAATTCAGTGGAGACTCATGTGAGTGTCTACCTTTCTCCGTTTCTGCTTCCGAAAGGCTACAAGTATAGGCAAGTGGCTTGCTACCGTACACAATGATGACCGACCTCCCGACATCGTGGCGTGTGGCAAGAGACCTTGGATATTCACTCCAAGCGATAGAAACTGTCACACATCCCAATGAGAATATCAAGGCTGGTGATTTAGTTGAAAGACTCATGGATTTGGATGAGCATACCATGACTCGAAATTTGGATAGAAGTTGGATAGAGGATTTCTCCATGTCAAACTGCAGCGAAAGGAGGGTGATACTGGAGCGGTATCGAAAGACGGCGACATTTGCTGATGATGAAAGTCCTCCGAACAAGAAAAGTGACTTAAGAGAGAAGTTGGAGCAAGAGACATTTAAATTATTATGTGAACGTAAATGTATAGTATGTTTTCAACGGGAAAGGTCCCTTCTCACCCTACCATGTGCTCATACCGTTCTCTGTTCTTCATGTTATGCGACATTGAAAACTAAACGTTGTCCTCTTTGTTCTGAGGAAATCTATTCAACTGCCAAGGTCTATCTCCCATAATGGGAAACAACGTGATGCTATTATCCAACGAGAACCGTCGTCCAATGAGAATCAAGCATTTCTATATAAATAGCGAGCCTTCCACAGTGAGAATCATTCCATCGTTGAATCGCACGAGTGATGGACGCACATTTTCTCTCTCTAGTTCCCTATTCTATTATCCAACTAAAATGGTAAGTCGCTACTTCCCTCCCTCTCCTCCCTTGAACGTAAACTTAATACAATATTTTTCATTTTCAGGCATCTACTCCATCTGCTGCACTAGTAGAACAAAATGGCGGTCAGACGTTACAAGTTTCGCTACAATCAGATCATCTACAACTGAGGCCAGTGGAAGAAACAACCAAGGTACATAATCCTACACCGCTACAGCGTAAATTTAAACAAGTCTTGCGTTATGACGATCATAGCGTAGTACTACAAACGGGAATGCTCCCTTCCACGGATGTCAAGATAATGCGCAATCAGTATTGGGACTACATACTGATCCCCGTGAGTCCGTACATTCGTCACCAACTTGACATTATTGAGGAGTACGTGACGCTAAATATGGACATTCCTACTCCTCTTGCTCAAGAGTGGAAGGCGAGAGATGACAAGGATACTCCCTATAGAAGGATTTGGGATGGTAATCACATTTTCCTACCGGTATCACATTGGTGTACTTACTATAAGAAGGAGGGAGATCATTCAACATCCATCACATGCGACGAGCTCGGAGAAGGTACTTGGGATATCCTTTTCAAAGTGAATGGGCTATATTATGGTCGGCACAAGGATAATAAAATAGCCTCTCTCTCCATGCATATGGAATCCATCCTATATATTCCAAAACCACCCAACGTGGATGACATAATTGATCAAATCCTTAACAGCAGTGGTACGAAGCGCAAGTCGGAGAAGAATGCTGCCTCAAAACGCAATTCAAAGAAGGAGAATTACTAGTCCTTTCCTAACTCTACCCAATGACAATTCGCTTATGTGCTTTGAGTGTCGTAGACGTGGTCTTATTAGATACATTTTACTTATTCGTTGCCATCATATCATTTGTGTATTTTGTCGTGAAAAGCACCGATGTAATTCTTCATTTTGTAATATGTTATAGAACGTTTCCTTAGATGTGTAAATTTCCGTTTTAGGCTTCTATCATCATTTTTATGGATTGTGAGGGTGAACCTGTACAGGAGCTCAGTGCTATTGCTATAAACAATTGGACATATCAGATTGTTAGTGTCTATCATCAACATGCCAACTGTGATCCCAATGTTGATCAATGGGCGAGAAAACACATTCATGGACTTAATCTGAAATATTTGCAAGACTATGGCTTTTCTTGTGAGAGTGCTCTTCTTATTGACTTTAAGCGATGGTTAGCTGCTTTCAATGATATACGCATCTTTTGTAATGATCCTACTAAGGAGAGGAAAGTATTTCCCAATCTAATCATTGATGATATTTTGCTCCCGCCTTGGGATAGTAGAGTGAATCAACATTATCATGAAGTCACGAAACGTTTTAAGGATTTGTGTGTTCCTATTTTGTCTGTTCGTTGTAGTAGCTACGTTCATAACCAATGCTTCTTTCCTCCTTACCTCAACACTGCCAAAGTCCTGTATGGTTATCATTGCTCGCTGTATGATAGTTACCAGCTGTATCTATTTTATCTGTTTCAAACCATTGATTTATAATGCATGCTTGTTACACTTATTCAATAAATGTTATTATGAGAAGAGTTGTTGTTTTCATGCAATGGATGGGTTAGTTAAAGGCGATCATGTCTTTCTCAAATGACTGCGGAACATTGCATTTTCATAGGCAAAGTTTAAAAGGAGCTGTTCAAGATTATGTGATAAATTTTCATAAAGATGAGACCGACATCGAAGCAGTGGTCGATGATGCTAGCACTCTATTTCTAGAGTTAATGAATACATTCTCTGATAGCATTGTAATGGCGCGATTAGTTGCGAAAATTAAGTTTAGTTATTTTGGAAAGGAAGAGGTGGAAAGTCGCTCTTTCCAGTTTGCTTCTTATTCAATGGAAGTTGTAGATCACCCCGAAGAATTTTTTAAAAGACATATGATAAAAATTGCTGAACGTCTTAACGCATTTAACCATCATGGTAGTAGTCTAGTGATTGAAGCGATTTCAGATATTCACATTCAACTTTCCATAAAGAAAAATTGAAAATGCAGTGGTACTGGATTGTAGCACAACTGGTTTTCGAGCTATGTCTGCTCACTCTCGAAGTATATTCCTTCTGTACATGCGTCTATTATTTAGAAAAAGCTAGCAAATTCATATCTTCAAAAAGACTTGCTATAGACGTTACCAGTAACGGTGAAACTATGTGTTGTGATGTATGTAAGCGAAAGGATGGAAATGAAAAGCGCATCTTTAAGACATGTAAGCATGCTTTTTGTCAACGCTGTTTCATACGTAATTGCATTCAACTTTGCAAATGTAACCACTGTGATATTGCTCATTTCGAGTGTCACTTATGCCGCAATAGTTAGTACCTATGCAAATGTGGTAAAGACAGGTTTTAGCAAAGACTAACACAGAAAATGGCGAAATGTAAAATGACGAAACGTAAAAGTCAAAAGTCTTCAAAGTTTTTTTCAGCCATTCAAGCTCTCCGACGAATGAAAGCAAATCAGCGATACAATGCTATACAACATGCTAACGCTAAATTCATTCCTGAAATTATTTCTCATGTGAGAAAGTTGAGGACGAAGAAATTAGCACCAAAACAACGAAAGTTACTTAAGCGATATGCTACGAAATTGCGTTTCATCTCCAATCCTAAAGTCACCTTTCAAAGAAAGAGGGAAACTCTAACACAAAAGGGCGGTTTCCTTTCAGCGTTACTACCGATGCTAGCTCCTGTCGTGGGTGGTATTTTAGGCAATATCTTTAATCCCAGACGGTAATGTTAAATCGCAAAGTATTATAATGGATTTCAGACTTCAATGCGATAAATTTCTGACTGTATCAGGTCCATCTCATGCAGGTAAAACTGTTTTCACGCTGAATTTATTGGATAAAAGAAGGGAGTTGTTTAAGGAACCTATCAATCGAGTGATTTGGTGTTATGGTATTTATCAACCGTCGCTGTTTCAGGAATTGCAAAGTCGCAACTTTATTCGACATGAAGGAATTATTCCAGTGGATAAACTTCAGTCTAATGATGTTGTTGTATTGGATGATCTATTAAAAGAAAGTAAGAATTCAAAAGATGTTACAGATATGTTCACTCGCGCAGCACATCATAAAAGGTGCTTTATCATCTATATCACACAAAATTTGTTTCCTGATGGAAAAGAAGCTCGTACACGAAACCTGAATACACACTATTATGCTATTTTCAAGAATCCGCGACATAAAAGTCAATTTGAAATTTTAGCGCGACAATTTGCACCAAGAGGATCAAAAGCCTTAATTGAAATTTTTCAAGCAGCTACTGAAAAACCACACGGTTACTTATTCATTGACTTTACGCAAGAGTGTCCGGAAGAATTTAGATTTCGAAGTGATATTTTGAAAGCGCCCATGATTACCTACAAACTATGAGTTCTTATTCTCGCATGATTGTTATTCCTCAGGATGAATATATACAATTTACTGCTATACAACAAGTAAAGCAACCTCTTGCAAATCAAATGTATGGGAAAGAATTAGATTATCAGCAAAATGTTCACATCAAAGATCCACATCGTGCTGTATTATTACAATTGGAAACTGTTGAACAATTGAAAAATTTGAAGAATAAGATGCGTGACTCTGTGTCGACTGCTACACCTTTAGCATCTCGTGCACATGCCATATCTCTTTTCAACAGTATTGAACCCCGCCTCAATGTAAATGATAGAGGAGAAATCATTAGAGATGAAAATAAAGTGTTTGATGCTTCACGTTATGAAGACTTGATTCAGTATGCGACACGTAGAAAGCGCCGTCAGGGCTATGTTCCACCTGGTTGGACATACTTTCTTAAACTATTGAAAAAGCATAATGTGCCAAAATTTGCTTTGAATAATGAGACATTGAAAGAACTTGATTCAACAGTGGCTACTGCTCCAATGCTTCAGACGATGAAAATGCCAACAAATTGGTTTAAGACGTCACCTGCTACATCCCCTCCCACACTCACTAAGCAAACAAGAGGAAGAACTCGACGTAGATCTACGCCACCACTAAAACTAGTAAAAGGAAGACGTAAAACAGCTCCTCCCAAAGAAATACATGTTCTCAGACTATTAATATGAAGCAGATGTGTTGCTTGCCATGTAATGAGCCACCAGAGGTGAATGTCGTTGTCACTTGCACTTGCTGCGCCAGCTCTCACAATGAAACCCCTAAGCAATGTGAACACGATCGCAAAACCGCTATGCTAAATGCTGCAGTTGTTGTAAATCTAGAAAGGCAAGAAAACAAAAAGATGAGAAGGAGGAAAAAGAGTCAGTCGTCATCAACTCAACGTTTGAAGTCAATCTATTATGATGCAAAACATCCGGCAGGATTTGCATCTATCAAGAAATTATCAAAAGCGAGTGGTCTTCCACAATCACAAGTGAAACGATGGTTAAAGGGTCAGGCTACCTATACACTCCACAAACAAGCGAAAAAGAAGTACCGTACCCGCCATTATATTGTTCATGACATCGATGAACAGTGGCAAGCAGATTTGTGTGATGTCGCCTCCATTTCAAAACATAACTCGGGCAATAATTTTATTTTAACCGTCATTGATATTTTCTCGCGTTGTGCGTGGGCTCAACCTTTAAAAACTAAAGAAGGCAAATGAGTAGCAAAAGCATTCCAAACAATTTTTCGAGAAGGTCGCATTCCAAACAGAATTCAGAGTGATCAAGGAAAAGAGTTTGAAAATCAGCATGTGCGAAGATTATTTGAGAGGCATGACATTGAGTTGTTTAGTGTAAAGAGTGCTTATAAAGCTGCACTAGTTGAACGTTTTAATCGCACATTAAAAAATCGATTGTGGCGACATTTTACTGCCAACTTGACACAAAATTGGACAATGGTTCTACAAGATACACTCCATGCCTACAATCACTCTGTTCATCGTTCTATTGGACTCAGACCAGTAGATGTAAATGCTGACAATGTAGATAAAGTGCGCGAATCATTCCAGCGTAAACGCACTCATGGGGAAAGTGATGTGAAAATTGGTGATAAAGTTCGTATCTCAAACGTTTCTCGTAGTGAAAAGTGTTTTTGCGAAAGGGTACCTTCCGAATTGGACAAAGGAGGTATTTGCAGTATCAAGGATTGATCAAAAAGACTCTCCCACCACCTACAAGTTGCAAGATTACAATAATGAAGAAATTGAGGGTATCTTTTACCGCGATGAGATTGAGGTAGTCACTGAAAGTGAAACATATTTGGTAGAGAAAATCATCCGATGTAAAAAACGGCAAGGTGAAGAATGGTGTCTTGTTAAATGGGCTGCTTGTCCTTCAAGTATGAACTCTTGGATGCGTCGTGCGGACATCTTTCATCTAAGTGATCGACAGTGATTCATGCAAAGTTGTAACTAACAATGTTTAGGGTTTGAGCTATGAATCCAACTGCCTCATTTTATTCACGACCTTCCTATGTAAGTGGTGGAGGACAAATTTACATCGGCGCTCGCCGCCAACGTGGAGGTAGGATACTTGGTGCACTGAAATCTGTTGTAGCACCTCTCATATCCAATGTCGGAAGATCTTTAAAACGAAATGTTTTAAGTAATGCCGTTGGCTTTGCTGATAATGTTGCTAGTGATCTTTCCAGAGGTAGAAGTTTTAAGAGCAGTTTGTTGAATCGTGGGAAGGAACGCGGTTTAAAAACATTGAAGCAGACCTTTGCTGGTGTTACTCAAGGAAAGAAATCGCCTAAACGAATGAGAAAAGGAAGGAGGAAACATCGCGGAGCTGGGAAGGTGCGATCTTCAGTCAAAAGGCATTCACGCAAACGTCGCAGAAGCTCTAATCATTCATCAGGCGCTAAACGACGACGACGCTGCCATAACTTCTAATCATGGAGTGTAAAACTTCCGGTTTTTGTTTGTTTGATCAACAAGCCATACAGACAGATATTCTTAGTTCAAGTATTGTAGATTATCATCCTCGAACAGCTGAGAATGCTGGCCCCATTGAATTTGTTATTCCTGGTGGTAGCGATGACTACATAGATTTGAGTTATGCGATGGTTGATTTGAGGTTTAGAATTCAACAAGCAGATGGAACTGCTATTGACGATACACATAAAGTTGGACTGAACAATTTACCATTGACTACATTACTTCGCGATGTTTCTCTAACGATTGGAGAGCAGCAGGTGGAAGGTGGTCAAAGTGATTATCCCTATAAATCATATTTCAATCATGTATCACAGTTTCATCCAGCAGCACAAAAAAGTCATATGGAAGCCATTGGATGGTACAGAGATGAAGCGGGAAAATTTGATGTTGAAACAAACAGTGGCTTTGTAAAGCGATCTGCTATGATTAAAGATAGTAAAGTATGTCAGCTATATGGTCCGCTGAATTTAGACTTCTTTAGACAGTCAAAGTTTTTACTCTGTAATACCAGCATGCGACTCAAGCTGACATTGAATAAACCTGAATTTGCGCTGAATGCATTTGGTAAAGTTAACAATTTTAGAATTCATGTGGAAGATATTGCACTTTACATTCGTCGAGTAGTACCGAATCCAAGTGTCATTAGAGGACATGCTGAAGGTCTTAACCGCCAAAATGCCATTCACCCCGTTCAGCATACAAAGCTTCTCACCTTTACAATTCCGAAAGATCAAAAGAGTTTCATGAAATATGGCCTCTTTCCATCGGAAGCACCGAAGCTCCTCATGGTGGCAATGGTTGAAAATGATGCATTTAATGGTAATATAAAGAAGAATCCTTTCAATTTTAAACACAAACAGTTGAGTGAAATTGCTTTACGTGTAAATGGTGTGAGTCATCCTGGTTCCCCCTACAAACCAGATTTTTCTACGGATCAATTTATGCGCAGCTATGTTGATTTTATGAATGTCTTTGGCTTTTACAATACGGATGACACCAACGGACTCACTATGAAAGAGTTTAAGAGTGGATATACTATTTATGCATTTGATTTGACTGCTGACAGCAATATTAGTGCACCCTATCGTCAAGCGAACGTGCCTCATAATATTCGTTTGGATATGACGTTCAAAAGAACACTACCTGAGACGATCAATGTATTAATTTATGCAGTCTTCGATTCAAACATTGAAATTACAAAGTATCGTGACGTGATTCTTCAGTATAATCGTTAATGAGTTGGTTGACTACTGACGATATTAAAACTGAAGTACAGCGTAATGCAGATGAAGCGACGTTGAAAGCCTTCGATAATGTCTATTCGCTCGATACCTTACCACCTGCAGAAAATCACTATCCCATCTTTATTGTGCTAAACACTCATTCGCAGAATTTAGGCGGTGAACATTGGAAAGCCATCTTTATTGGAGAAGACCGACGTGGTGAACTATTTGACTCTCTTGCTCAACCTCCAAATATACCAACACAGCAGTGGTTGAGAAAACATACGCGTCAATATCAGCGAAATGAACGCATACTACAACATCCACTTTCATCAACGTGTGGTGCTTTTGTACTGTACTTCATCTTAAAACGTTTACATGTATCTCGATTTGTATCTGTTATTCAAAACTTTTCATGTAATCCATCCTCTAATGAAAAAATGATTTGTAAGTTCTATCATGATTTGAAATAAAAACATCATGTTGGAAAAAATGTTTTTTATTTTGCAATCCGCTGGGTACGTACATACTCGATGAGATAGTCTAGGATCACATTTGCTTGCACATGAAATTTTATTCCAGTAATGATAACTTTACTATTATGAAAGATTGCAACATGCACAGGTAACCAACAACTAATGGGAGCTGCAGGAAAAAGTTCGGGTTCATAACACAAATTGTAACTGCTGGTACGAATCTTCAAAAATGATACACTTTCACTCAATTGAGTAGAGATCACCATATTGTCCACAGTCAGATTCGACATCACACACCTCTCCCTCTTCCATATCCGACGTAGTAGTCTTTGTAGCTCTAAGCGCATTGACTGCGCCGATGAATGAGAAAGGGCGCCGAGAATCTGTACAGTCCCATTTGGGAAGAGTTGAAGATTCCGTAAATTGTTCATCTTCACCACTAACATTTGAGGACGGCCCGGGTAATACTTGCTGTTTGGAAGCTGTTGGTGTAATGTTGTGAGATCGATTTTGGTGTAGAGTCTGAAGCGACGGAGAATGTTGACGATGGTGTAGCGATGGCGCTTCATGATGAAAGAATGAGTAAATTGAGCGATGTACCTTCCTTTTATACTTTTCCCAACTACCTTGATGAAATGTGAAGTTAGTATGGAGTTGGGAATGATAGAGTTGAATTCGCCGTTTGTTGACGCGCAACCAGATGCGATTTCCAATACGTGAATGTTTTTTCATATAGAAGTATTTCAAATCATTCATGATATGATGTAGAGATTGAAAATTACGATAAGATAAAGCAAACTCTCTTCTCACATTTCCAGTTGAATCTTTGAAATAGACGTTCCGATCATGATCCGTTTCAATACGTTGTAGGGAATCTAATTTCCAACTCATGGTGCGTGTTGGTCATGTCTGATTAAGATTTACATAGTAGGGTGATGAACTCACGACGAATAAATGTCATGATGGAGCGATGTATGTATCTTCTATACTTCTCCCAATTGTATTTGCGAAATGAGAAACAGTTTACGGAATGAGAATGGCAGATTTGAATTTCATTGATGCAACGTTGAAGCCAAACTTGATCACCCAAGGAGATGAATCTTAATGTTTCAAAATATTCCAAATCCCTCATGATATCATTGAGGTTGACAAATTGTCGCCATGTTAATGTAATACCTCTTGATGTATGACCATGAGAATTTTTGAAATGTACGTTGCCATCACGATCAACTCTGATATATTGTAGAGAGTCCAAAATCCAAGTCTTCATGATGTTATGCAAAGACGGAGATCAGCAATATAAAAATGTCGTTTTATCATATTTTGCTTAGCAATGCGGCCATAAAGAGATTTGCTAATAATCGAGCCGCACTCTTTTCTACACCCATTGATCATACACAACAGCTGAATGGAAAGTGGGAAGTGGGTGTCTTTCAACTTGCTCATAGCAACTGTGTCTATACTTTCAATCATGAAGTGATGACGATCAATGTGAGGCGTACAGAGGCTTATCAGTGTGAAGAAGGTTGTCGAGTTTACATTCCACAGTGGCCAAAGAAAGATCTCTTATCATGTAAAAAGTTTGTATATGATTTCCTGAATAAAGAGGGTAGACACATCATCCACTTTTCTCCTAACAAAGGTGAATATGCTTATATGCGTCATACAGTTGAAAAAGATTGGATTGTTGCTTTGAGTCCGAGCTTAAGAGAAGATTTAGGCTACTTTGCTAACGCCTTAACAAGCTATGATAATTATACTGTCAATTACTATCCCAAAGGTTGTAAAGATTTGATTTACAAAGAGAAAGCTTTTTATGTAGATCTTATTCCGAAAAATGAAAAGACATTGGTGAAGAAGATTGCAATTAAGGCCAAAAATACAAACATGGCTCCTGAAACATTAGTGAAGAAATTTAATTTTCTCCTTCAAGTAGATGGTAAACAAGTGGCAACATTGACTTATACGAAATCAACGGATCAAATCGTCATTAGTAAATTAGATGATGATGATATAGTATTAGTTTGTTCAGAAGATTTTCATCAGTTCTTGCGACATCGCTCTGCAGCCGTTCATGGAAAATTTGATATGCGCTATTTGAAATGTGATGGGTCAAATCAAGTTGATACAGAATGGTCGGTATCTTTATACAGAAAGTGTGTAGAGCCTTTGAGTGGAATCTCACATAGAACAAGAGTGTTGGCACCTCGCATGATCACTTCAGTTAAGATGGCAATAGATTATTTGAATGAAGTGATTCAAGATGAACATATTTCGTTTTCTGAAAAAGAAGGTGTGCCATCTCTTCGTGTTAGCGGGAAAAATATTTAGCCGATCATGGACAAGACCTTAAAGGACATTTTGGGCTTTGATCAAAATACGTTTAAAAGTGGTACTGTAACCAAAGCTAGCGCGCATCTATCATTATCGCGTCGTATTAACTATTTTCAGTTATATTCCAATCTTGGTGAAGATGTGCGTGTGGGAGATGCTGAAACTCCACTTTTAGCAATGATACCATACCAACCAAAAAGCTGTAGCATTATATCGGAGCATACTTTTAAGAAAGTGCATTATACAGACCTGAAATCAAACTATATACCACAGATTGATATTGCCATATATGACGATGCTGGCGCGTTGATTCCTTTTCATAAAGACGCTGTGACGAGTATCACACTCCATTTCCGAATGAAGAATTAATGCAAACGCATTCATATTTTTTCTCCAATGTGAATAACATGGAAATTGAAAATAAGGATTCGTTTCTAATCTACTAACAAAGCAATGCTTCTATGGATAAATTTCCCAAAAATAAAACATCAGATTATCGAGTAGAATTAAATCGCCCACTACATTTAGAAGGAGAATGGGAGGTTGGCGTTTCTAGTATTTGCTATGATAGCAATATACAGAATGTGAATGATGTGGAAGAAATGACATTGACTACCAGCATCTATGATGAAATAACGATGAGTCATGCATTCAAGTTTCCATACAATTTAACATCAGACGGAAAGTGGAATTATGAATGGATTCAGATAGAATCAGATTATTATGGTTCATCAGATATGGGGAAAATTGTTAAGGCATTCAATAGTGGTAATGCCTCTATTATGAAAAATAAGGGTCAGAAAGTTCATGAGTTCAGTATCCATCATTGGCGAGGAAGACGTTTTTATCGTTTTGACTCTTTTACGAAAGGTCTTACCCTGAGATTGGAAAATGAATTCTATCCACATCTTGGTTTTGGCCATGGTCTACATCTTACATCGATGTCTATCGCAAATGTTGCACAAGTTTATTCAGATCGAATAAATGAATCTCATTATAGATTTTAAATATTTGATGAAGATGATGTCGAACGTGAAGCACGCATCATTTTAAAGAAACGTGGAGTCAAACCTTTAACACTTGATGAGTTAGTCAAGAAATGGAATGAGACTGTGGGTAAAAAGTATGGAGAGAAAGTCAAGTCAGAAAAAGGAAAACTGGTCATTGTGAAAAATAATGACAAACTTACTGTTTATTTCTCTGCTAACTTGCGTCAAATTGTAAGGCATCTATCACCTGTTATTGGACGCGGTACGGTTTGGGCTAGTCATGAATATTACATTAAAGATGAATCAGTTGGCGATGAGTGGTGGGTAGACATCTATGGTGATCGCATCAAGAAAATTTACCAATCTTATCAAGAATATAAAATGAGCATCTATACAATGCCACGTCAGTATAATACAGTTGAAAACTATATTCATGTATTGAATTCATACAAAATAAGATAAAGAAAGTGTTGAAAAGTAAATATGATGCAAAAGCACATCACATTTCATTTTTGATTGAAAATCAAAGTGCTGTTCTGAAACTGGGCGATGACATTCACTGTCAATTGAGTGAAAATTTGATAAAACTCTTTGGTTTTTCATCGCTACAAACTGTGTTTACTGCTACACGCACGAATGGTGTAGAAACACCTATGACACTTGATAAACATGAACAGCACCTTTACATTCAAAGTGATCTGATTTCGCCTATTTCTTTTGGTGAGAAAAAAGAATACATTTTACGTGATTTCATTCATGATAAAGACGCTTCATATGGAATAGTCGAGAAGATGTTTGAACCTATTTTCTATCATCCCGTCGTCAAACAAATGATACCCTCTATTGCTATCAAAATTACCAATGGTTTACAAGAGTGCATCCATGTGAAAGATACTAAATCCCTCATAACGTTAGTGTTTCGGAAAACAAAGTGAAGTCTTTATACAACATTTATTGAAATATATACATGAGTGTGAAGTGATAGACTTTATACAACTTTCATTGAAAATATGTACATGAGCGCACTTCAATAGACATTGTTATATACAAAAGTCTTTTTACTTCGTAAAGTGAGGAAATATACATGGGTAGGAAAAAATGTCTTTCAGCGGGAAAGTCTTCACATGGGGAATGTACAGATGTGGACACATATTCACAAGGAAGAAACGATCTAATGCGATACATAAAACAACAATGTTTATCTACAGAAATCAACATCAAAATACTAAGTTAATGATGATTATGCTAAGACGTCTCCTGAATGTGGTAGTGTGAGTTTAATTCTTTTGGGTGGTGGTATGTCTGTATCAGGATGTCCATGTCGAAGAGATATGTTATGTTTTAACCAGCGCCTCTTATCATCCCATGCTGAAAGCGCCCGTTTCCTAAAAGTATGAGTTTTGATCTCATGCGACTTAGATTTTAAGATTGTCATATTGACAAACGTTATATTTTTATTTCTATAGGCTTCCCTGAAATTTTTATGTTTCATGTTAGAGACCAATGATCTTGATATGCCTTTAGCGCGTTAATACTATCGTCGCTATCCTTTAATTTCATAATGTACATTTTTGGACGGAGGAGAATCATTTCATCTGTTTCCTTCCCTGCTGTCTCATCCTTAAAGCAGCCAAGTTTTGCCTTAATTTTGATGGAGTAGAGTGGGTGATCAGTAGGATAATTTGATGTATCAAAATATCTTTCTAAAGATTTTCCTACTTCATTGAAATTTAAATTTTTTTGAGTGGTAATACCTAAAAAGAAACTATCTGTATCACCACCCAACAAACGAACCTCTTTTACGAGAGGACATGGTTTTAGCATTTTATAAAAGAGTTGGTACATTTCAAGCTTAGAGTAATCTAGTACAGCTTGGCCAATATATATGGGCTTGCACAACTCAACTTCAGATTTTATCATTTTAACACCTACAAGGTCCTCATCGATAATGTCTCTATCAATGAAAAGAGGTGATGAGGTCAATTTGTGATACTTTTGATCTTCAATGAGTAGTTTGTAGTTCATGCGTTTTCTAACATCCTCCATCGTCTTACCAAATAGACTATTATTCTTATACTTATAAAAATCTTTTTCAAAATTATTTTGGGCTAGTGCTCGTTTCTGGCTGTTACTATCAATATATGGTTTGAGGAAGGCTTTCTGTCTAAATTTAATAATGCGGTGAACTGACTTTAAAATCATGCCCATTTCTAAATAAAATTTTAAGATGCTAAAGTGAACTAGATAGTTTTCCTTATCATATTGGGTGAGTAAAAGTTTGCGGCAAGGCTTATAGTCGGGCTGACCGCATGATTCTAAATCTTTATGAAATTGTTTCATAAAGTCGGAAAACATATCTTTGGTCACTTTACCTGATTCGGGTGCGAGTGGAAAATCTACGGTTTTATGTTTAATATTATTTGGATAGATTAGATCTATCTCAAAATAATATCCCCAATCACCTTCATCTAGAATTGCTAGTATGTTAGAAGAGTTGGAGAGATGCTGAATTTCACTATCATCTAACCAGCTCAACTCAGAGTGAGGGAGTGGTTTGGATAGTGAACTACCATATAGATTATTTTGGTCATAATACTTAAGATGAGTCTGATCATCGCCTACTATTTTTGATTTTACCTATGTTTATTTACAAATGTGAGACCACCGCGAATTCCTCGCTCAAATAAATTATACATCTCTGGATCTTGTAAGAGATGAATGGTCTCACCAGTCATTTTAAAAGCAGACTTAAATGACATGGCTGGCAGACTGACAAAGTGGACGGGATCTAGCTAATATTCTTCTAATGCCACTCGTCGAAACTCCTGAAATACATCAGCCAGCAAAAATACATCTAACTTAAGATAGGCAATCATATATTCGCCAAATGTATGGCCGTCAAATTTTATCCATGCATCTTGTGCATGATCATAATCTTCGGTCTTACAGTCTGCGCCGGTCAAATCATTTTTAAATTTATCTATGGGTGGAAGAGAAGTCTCGCCGAGTTTACTAATCGCATCAAAATATGCATATGGAAAGACCCCTTTCCGTGTGATGACTTCATCGGTTAGATTTGGATATTGTTTCTTAAGATTTTGTGTTAGTGGAAGAGACTTTAGATTTTGTACGAGAGAGGCCAGTGATGCAGTCATAAATTGGTAGGAATCTAAAAATTTTATATCAAAATAGACCGTCTTATTTTCTTTAGTTTTATCGACAGACACTTTTGCTGTCATGGCCATAAACTTCTCTCTCGTTTGTGCTATTACATCAAACTTCCACTCTTTCATTTGACCTAAACCTCCTTTTATTATCATATGGCTGTCGTAGCCCTTGAAATTATGGAAAATGACGGGTAATGTACGCCGTTTCATCGTAAGTGAAAAATTGCATTTTGAACATAGTGCGTTTCTAAATTTACCAGTGATGTGATCATGGTCGCGCACTTTCTTAATCTTATCATCATCAAATGTTTTACTACATTTGAGACAAACGTTGCAACTATCAAATTTTGCTTGATCATCTACTTTCATATGCAATGATCTGCGATAGAGTTCACCATCATACTTTTGTTGAAATTTTACAGCCTGTTCGAGGAATTGTAGGAATTGGTAAATACAATCCTCACCTTGCCAGACGTGCATTTTATTTTTCTATTTTGGAAATGGTCATGCCATACTTCATAGCAGGAAATGGCTGCTGCTCGATGGGTGCTATCATCGATATAGCATTCGATGTCAGCATAGATGACACGAAGAGGACTTAGTTCATCGCCATTCTCTCTATATGAAAACTCCTTATCTTTGGGCATGCTTTCCATTTGTAGTTTACCTCGCTTACACCATTCGTAATGAGTTTCAAATTTATTTTTACTCCTAAAGTTGCGAATGCATCTGTCACAGTAATAAATCTCTGATGAGCTAGAAATTCTTAAGTGGTATAAGCGAGAAATTTTGGGAATACCGCAGTAGTGCCATTCCTCACTATCATCCTGTCTTACTAATAAAAGGTTGACAACGTGGTCTTAACAACTCGAACGCGTGTTGTAGTGGACACCCTTCAATCCCTTTTCCCAAACATGGAGAACTATTTTGATGTTGTTCAATTTTTCAAGTTTTTCTATATCTTTAATTTTCATATCTTCACTATTGCAGTCATCAAACTTTAATTCATTCTCCCACTGTTGATACTTACTCTTACGGTATCGGTTATTCTTTACATCATTATAGTGGAGAATGGAGAGGACGGCATACTTAAAACATTGCGATTCGCAATCTACAGAAATGACTGCTGTTTTATTTTTTAAATTTTTCGGAAGTTTAAAGGAGTCTCGTCCAGAGTAGTTGTCTAATAAAGTGATTTTAATCATGGTGGTCTCAATACCATCAAAAACGAGACCACTATCACGCTCGTTAAATTTATCTATGTTTAATTTTAACCCTTGGATATGAAAATTTATCCAAGACTCGCAGTCTACAACTTCGGTTGCAGGAGAGGGTATGTGAAACTCCAACCTCTCTACTATTTGACCAGTATGGTGGTCGATTTTTGCATATTTTATTTTGAGATAGATGAGCGCCTTCATTCTAAAATTGACTAAATTGTTGAAGAGCGCACCAATCAAAGATGAATTTTGATGAAACCATTCTTCAAAGTCAGTAATGGTTTCTGAGGATTCCATCTGGTAGTTCCTCACTAAATTATTTATTGACACTTCAGAGAGTCGGATAGAGGAGGTGCTGTTAGTATAACTATCGTCACTGTGTGTATGTTGAAGTCTGTGCGAAGATAGTTCAAAATGTGACTCAAAAGACTGAATGCATAAATCGCAAGAAATGGAGACATCGTTGACAGAATCATCTCCACCTTCGGAGATTGATGCTGACTTAGGTCTACAAACACCTCGCTTGATGTGTTGGATGAGATTGCGCTTCCTCGTAAAGATGTGTCCACAGTCAGCACGTTCCCGATCGTTGCATTCCCGCGACAATGTTGACATGGAGTCGCTGTTGTTATCCGACTCGCTCGAGATGGGACTGGTATCACCTGAAAGAGAAATCATTCTATCATCTCTCTTAAAGTCTCAGTGTATTGTTACAACCTACCTTCACTCAACAGCTCTAAACTTTCCTCGAGAAGGGAGGGCTTTGGTGATGAAGTTGATGCCTGAAATTGAGGAAGATGCTATTAGCCACACGTTTGAGGGAGATGAGAGAGGAAATCTTCAACTTACCATTTCAAGGAAATTGTGTTTAAGGTTGATGCTTCAACAAGATAGAGACTTCACTCAAATAATGCGTCTGAAATTTGGAATTCACTAGAGAGCAGTTCACTTGCACGCCTCAAATATAGAATTCGCTAGAGAACAGTTCACTTACACGTCTCAAAGACAGAGTGAAATGACACGAATGTCACTTTGCATATATACTTTCATATTCATCATTCATTGGCTGTTCATTCTGATTGGTTGCTTGTTTATACTTAAAATTTTGGAAACATTTCAAAGTTATTATCCACAGTCAACATGACAGGCCCTCCAAAAACACCAAACACTACATTGGAGTTCTCTTCTCCATGCTCATCACCAAAGACGCTCGTTGCACCAAACGCTCCAACGAAGGGGAAGGTAGAGAAGGTGTACCGACCCGACAACATTAGAAAGTTGACATTACCAGCGGACGACGAAGAGGAGAGTGTATGTGAGAAGGAGTGTCCCGACTTAACAGGCATGAGGTGGAAGTATCTGCAGTACGATACTGATGATGTAATGGAGATCACCAGCACCAAATTCCTACATCAATTATGGGAATGGTACACCCCTAAATCCCAGCCACGAACTATGGCGGAGTGGGAATACATCGATTAAGTGAGGCTCGCGGTAGAAGAACGATTGAAGCAAGTGAACTATTTTTGTGATCTGTATGAAGTCAGACTCTGGGACGATATTGACGATGAAGACCTTTTGAAATACATGCCATAATAAATTTTTATTTCGCATTATCTTTGCTTTCATACTGACTTACTTGAATTGAGCTTAAGTGGATGATTTAACCATGTATACTTTTTCATTTGGAAATAGTAGCACACTTAGTTTAACTTGCAAATCTTATAACATATCATATGGGTGATAATGGAAGATGAAATAGTGTTAGTCACATTTAAAATTTAGATAGCTTACATGATTTTGGGATAGCAATCGACTGCGATCCATGTGTAAAGAGCTTGTTAGACTACGGAAGAGAGAAGTGTGTTATGTTGCGTGTGGCGCGTGAGTGTCCTCCCATTTCATTCCATTCATCAATTCGTCTCATTGATAGAGACAGGTAGAACTCATGGTTCTCATAACGTATGCAATGGAAAGTTTATAAGGCAACCTTCGACAGCTGGCTAAATGTCGCCCTGGCGCGAATGCATACTACGTTGAGACAGAGGCAACCACTTGCAAACATGACGCAGAGAGGTTTAACAAGATTGACCATTGCCGAATGTCCCTTGCGGTATACATAGCTACGGGTTTCACCCCCGCCCTTTACAGGAACGCCCGTCGAAAGGAAGTATTACACCGAACTTCATTTGCAACGTTCAAGTTGACTGATAGCAGATTCAACTTAATGATAGTATTCGCCAGTCTGAAGACTGCCCAGGGCAAACCGCGTGGAAGTTCTATCATGTCTTGCCCCTTGGTGGCCCTTATCAGGGCCGTTGGTTCGTTCTCGGGAGTGAAGTGATGGGACGGTAAAGGCAGGGAAAAGATCTGCAATGAAAATGATATGTATTAGAATAAGATATACTATCTTATTTGCTTTTCACTTACCAAGTTAGCCATCCTTGGGTAGTCTCCCGCGCTTCCTCACTGAAAATTTATTGAGTTGCCCGCGCATACAGAGTGTGGCGTGTAGACATTTTTTATTTGGATGCCCATTGTAACAAATGATGCTCTCGTCCAGATTTTGGTTGACGAGGACTCGACCGTCCAGATGGTTATCCCGAATAGGGATGTGGAACTCAAACATTCTGTCGTCATTCAAGCGATTCCATTCATTCCTCATGCGCTCCAACTTCGCAAACGACTCTGTCTCATCACCCTGCCTACTCACACTCCTCTCCAACTCAGCATTCCTCGCTCTCAACACAGTCATCTCCTTCATCAACTCCTCATACTTCGACTCTGCCTCTCTCATTCTCCTCTCTGCAGCACTCGTCCTCTTCTCTCGCTCATCATTCTTGTCTTCCAACACTCTCGACTTCTCCTTCAACTCTTTCACAACACGTCTCATACGGATATTCTCATCCGCCACCTCCTTACATCGCACCTCCTTCATTTTCAGCTCACTCAACTCGTCCAACACTCTCTCATTCACCTTCTTCAAACTTTCATAGCGATCAAGCAACAAAGCATGTGCCGCTTGCTGCGACACATGCTTCTTCTCCATATCCTCATCCCACCGCGCCGACTGCATACGTAACCCACCACTCTTCACTATTGGGGAAGATGAGCTCTGCGGGGGGTCCACGATCACGTGCTCGGACACCTCCGAGTGCGAAGAGCTTATCTTCCTCACTCGCTTCCTCACTCGCTCCCTATCCAAATCCACATCATCCTCATCATCACTCTCAAACACTCTCTTCCGCCGCATCTCGGCCTTCAAACCAGCCACAGCATTCTCTACCTAATTCTCCACAGCATTCTCCACAACATTCTCCACAGCATTCCCCACAACATTCTCCACAGCATTCACACTAGCATTCTCAACACCATTCTCGGTATCAGGTTTCTTGGCCTCTCTCTCTTTCCTCAACATTCGCTCCTTCTCAGCATTCATCACCTCCACAAATCTCAAATCGTTCACCAACCCTCCTGTACACCCACCATGCCTCGCATAGAACTCGGCCTCCTGCCCAACAACCAACAACACCCTGCACTTCACACAGGCAACCCTACTCAGGATAACCATGTGGCCGGTCCCTGCCTTCTTAATATGATTCTTGATTTCGTCTCGGCGGTTGATCCGACCGCACACACACATTTTTACATGGAATTTTCTATTCCTGTCGCTTGTCATGATTAGGTGTAAGATAATGAAATTTGAATAAGTTTTGAATCATGTAGTATACGGCCTAAAGCATAACACTTAGTGAGGAATGATAGATTTGAGTGTAGTGAGTGGCACTCGACTCCGTCGACAGCCCGAAGGCCTTGTACTGATCACTAGGGAAGTGTAAAATCTTCCCCGATACCCGCTGTTTACAGCTTAAGACATCGATGTCACTGCCCCGATGTGGGAGCAGCAGCGTCGAGCATCATTGTCACTGCCCCGAAGTGGTAACAGCAACGCCAAGCCAAAAGTAGTGATCAGTAGCTGGGATCTAACCCCTCAAAGCTGCCTTACACTTAGTCAAATTTAAAATCTGATAGCAGATTTGAATGTAGTATACGGCCTAAAGCATAATACTTAGTGAGGAATGATAGATTTGAGTGTAGTGAGTGGCACTCGACTCCGTCGACAGCCCGAAGGCCTTGTACTGATCACTAGGGAAGTGTAAAATCTTCCCCGATACCCGCTGTTTACAACTTAAGACATCGATGTCACTGCCCCGATGTGGGAGCAGCAGCGTCGAGCATCATTGTCACTGCCCCGAAGTGGTAACAGCAACGCCCAGCCAAAGGTAGTGATCAGTAGCTGGGATCTAACCCCTCAAAGCTGCCTTACACTTAGTCAAATTTAAAATCTGATAGCAGATTTGAATGTAGTATACGGCCTAAAGCATAACACTTAGTGAGGAATGATAGATTTGAGTGAAGTGAGTGGCACTCGACCCCGTCGACAGCCCGAAGGCCTTGTACTGATCACTAGGGAAGTGTAAAATCTTCCCCGATACCCGCTGTTTACAACTTAAGACATCGATGTCACTGCCCCGATGTGGGAGCAGCAGCGTCGAGCATCATTGTCACTGCCCCGAAGTGGTAACAGCAACGTCGAGCCAAAAGTAGTGATCAGTAGCTGGGATCTAACCCCTCAAAGCTGCCTTAGACTTAGTCAAATTTAAAATCTGATAGCATATTTGAACTCAGCATACTTGAAAACCTCAGATTACATGTTAAAACTTTGAAAAAAATGAAAATTAACAATTTTTTTAAAATTCCGCATTTTACTACTCATACTACTTTTAAAAAAATTTTATCAGTAGTAAAGACATAATCAAACTCCATCACACAAACTTTGAAGTAAGAAGATAGCTTGCCTACATCAAAAGATAGAGTCATGTGAAATCCCGATATCGGGAGCTCAGAGCGACGACCGTCGCTTACCTCGTCTTTCGATGAAGTGATGAGAACTTAGGTTGCAGCGCCTTATATAGTCAGAGAAGAAAACTTAAAATGGCTCTATCTCCGAAAGTATTGATCGTAGCGACATGCGGTTTGTTGCAAACGATTCGTCTCATCATGCTCTATCATGTGACCACGGGAAGTGGGTGGCTCAGCACATGGCCATGTAACATGCCACAAGTGAAAAAATTCTTAAGTGTGTGAGCTCCAGTGTGGTGAAAATTTTGAAAAATATTAAACTTCCGAATTTCAATCTGGGACCCTTACCAAAACTTTTTTCATCACTTTTCACTGATACCCCCCGGGGGGTCGGAGAAATTTGATGAAAAATGTTTTGGTAAAGGTCCCAGGTTGAAATTCGACACTTTGGAAAAATTTTTAATTTTCCCCGTACAAAGTCACTCTGACACTTAGGATTTTTTCGTGAAATCCGAGGTCTGACCTAAAATCTTGAAATGGCTCTAACTTTTGAACGGCTGAACCGATTGAGATGGGACCATCGCCATTCAATTTCTCTCACTCTTAGCTTTCGATTGATATAAAGCACGACCTAGTCCGACCACGGCAACCCACCTCTCCCGAGGGGGGGTGAAAGAAATTTGTTAACCCAACTTTTGACGAGAAACACGATGGGAGTGGTCTTGCACCGAAATTCCAACCTGGCCGGCACACCACTCTGAATTAAAACCACCAACCCCCCAATTCTAGAGGCCTTGCAAGCCGAGGACTGATTACTTATCTGCAACTACAACGAATAATGAATACAAGAAACACCACGGGCCTCAGTACGGTACACTGCGCGTCCCAGCGCCCGCTCTACGGCGGCAGAGATTCGGCCAGGGACGAGAGGCTGCTAAGAACGCATGACGCCATCTGGAAACCGGAAAACACACCTCGGCATCGCAACTTTCAACGCCAGGACGATATCGAGGGAAACAAACCTGACGACTATAATTGAAGAGAAGAAAAATATCAGATATGACATCCTTGGTGTGAGTGAGACACGGCGACAACGACCACTGTGCTCTATGGAGGGATGGGTCGACAGTCGCGTTGGGCGCTTCCGAAGGAAACAAATCAGTTGGTGGAGTTGGCTTTATCGTTTCTAAACGCTGGAACCCGCAAGTAGACCTCATTGATGTGAGCAATTCCCGAGTCGGTATTTTGACTATACGACTAGCCCGGAAAGCGACTGTCCGCATCGTACAGGCCTTCGCATCAACATCGGCTGCAGATGACAACGACATTGCCCCAAGAAGCACCTACCTCATGCTAATGGGTGATTTCAATGCTAAGATAGTCCCGGGCTTTGACAACGAGCAATATATCGACCCCATGGTAGCGGTATTAGGAACGAAAGAGGCAAGCGATTGCCTGCAATGGCCGAATCTAACCGGCTTTTCATCGGCAGCAGTTTCTTCCAGAAACGCCTCGGCCGCCGCTGGACGTGGCTGTCACGCAATGGGGCCACCAAGACTGCGATCCATTACATTCTGTGCAGTCACCGACGCATTCTTCAGGATGTATCAGTTATTGGTAAGAACGGATTCAGCAATGAAAGCGATCACAGACCAAACAGAGCAAAGCTGATAATCGATGCCAAAATCGAAAAACACACTCTAATTCCCAACAACAACCGGCACCGTCAGCGACATACCAACATCGACTCAGCTATCGTTACGACTATCCCTACCAGCTGCAACTGGAATCAGATCAACACAGATGACATCACTGCAGATTACAACAAGTTCGCAGAACAGTTCAGGTCGGTTCGAGATGAAACCAAGAAGCCAAGATCGAATATCGGATGACACTATGTCACTTCTTCAAAGAAGAAGTCAAATGCGGGCGGATGATGCAGACCATGTTGAGTACAACATTCTATGCAAACTTATTCGATTCCGGTTTAAAGTTGCTTGTCTTGTAGAGAAAAAATCCCTCATCAACATATCAAGAATCTAGGAATATCTAGTTAGTGGAACACCTTGAACTTTCTACTTGAAGTCACGAGTCATTTCGAAATATAAATGCACGCTTACTCCAATGAAATCACAGATATAGATCTGCGACATTTGCAACAGCCAATCAAAATGAAGCGCTGTAGCTTTGTCTCACTAACTGCATTTACCTTCCGCATGGCTCTCACCAGTATCAGCTATGTTTTCTGAATTATGTCCTTTTTAAGTGGTTAGATTTCTCAGTCACTAGTTCAACAATACCTGAGAAGTTCAAGTATCTCTATCAAAAACACGTTGCCGCACACCTATCATCTGATACACATTCTCAAGTACCTGTAGATGTAAATTGATGCAAATTTGCATATGGTAAGGAGAAAATCTGGTTGTGTTTCTATCAGCAAAACCTCCATCATATAATTACTTCAATACGAAAATATAACAGCACAGATTGGTCGTCTTTGAATCAAATTACGGCTTCTGTAACAAAAAGCTGAAGCAGACTATCAAGATTATGACATGTGTAAACTGGATTTTTATCTAGAGACTTGAAATTCTATGCGTTTTCATGAGAGAAAAGTTGCTGAAAAGGATGTTTTGGTGATAGAAATACACTCAGAATTTTTCCTTGCCATAGGCAAATTTGCATCAATTTGCATCTAAAGGCACTTAGGAATGTGTATTAGATGATAAGTGTGCGGAAACGTGTTTTTGATAGAGATGCTTGAACTTCTATGCATGTTCACATGAGAGTGTTAGCAAAAATGCTTCGCTTGACGCTTATTGATGGAAGAAATTAAATGTTCTGTCCTAACATATACAAATCTTTATCAATTTGCACTCTACAGGTACCTAGGAAAGTTATCTACAAGACAAGGGTGCATAAGCGCGTCTTCGACCTAGCGGCTTAAACAGCTATGCGTTTTCACAAGACGGTAGTTGCAGAAAGTAATCGTTTATTCATGGTAAAACTCTCAGATTTGCGGCTTAACGTGTAGAAATCTGCATCCGTTTGCATCTGCGTTTGCATCTGCAGATATTTGCATGTATTGTTGAACTAATGACTGAGAAACCTAACCACTTAGAAAGGACATGATTCAGAAAACATAGCTGATACTGGTGAGAGCCATGCGGAAGGTAAATGAAGTTAGTGAGACAAAGCTACAGCGCTTCATCTACAGGGCTTCGGAATGAGGAAGTTCAGGCGAAGACCAGAGTGGCGGATGTGGTCGACTTGGCTGACAAATCGAAGAAGAGATGGGCCGGACACCTCATCCAAAGGACAGACAATCGATGGACGAAAGCGGTAACCGAGTGGATTCCGCTGGAAATGAAGCGCTCGTCGGGTCGACCAGCTAAAAGATGGCGCGACTCTCTAGGACAATACCGGACAATATTAGCTCAAGATAGAGAATCTTGGGCCATTCGTTGTGGTCTGCCCCGATCCTGATCGGCGATGACAGACTGATCGGTGATTGATCCTGTACCTTGTCTTATCGTGCCAAAAAGTGGCCAATTGTTGGCCCATGGTAGCTTACAGACCAGGGAAATATCCATACTTGTTATTGAATTTGAGTACTTATTGCAGCTTGATAATTTCGATGAATTTCTCTTTGTGCGTGACAAAGTTTCCATCAACATTGTATCACGAACTACTTATATTTTGTCTTCAGCAGTTCCTCTATCTCTTGGTCATGCAATACTACGTTTGTATTAGTTGATGAAAGGAAACTCGGTCACGAAATAGGCCTTGGATTTCCAAACTATTCTAATCCACTACTTCAAGCTGTTAAAGATAAGCCATGCGACATTGATTGTTTCACTTCGCAGAATTGAATGAAGCACAATTTTAATGCATTTTTGATGTAGGATGGCACTTAGTTGTGCTGATATTTGTAAATAATTCATAGATTATGAAGGACGTGTAACGCAGGAGTGCACTGACCGATTGATAGTGAATAGAATGTTGCGATATTCATGCCTCCCAGTGCTGCCCTTTTCAATAAAATTCCTCTTTTTGCTGCTTAAAAATGAATAATGCAAGTGCTCGTTTCAATCGTTGTAATGTTTGATATGTACAGCCCTTGTCTACATTTGAGATAATTTTCAATGAAGTATCATCGTAGAACTTTCTCATACGCCACGCAACAAGTGATGATTTTGCAGAGAAGATATTCATCGCAATCGAAAAGTCAAGACTGCAGTTATCTGGACTTCTAATGTTGGATAGTGACTGTCTAAATGCAAGCAAACCAGTATGGGGGAGGTGAACCATAAAATGACATGCATGTAATTGCGGCTTGATCGATGCTGATACTAGTGTCCTCCACAAATTTCACACTGCATTTTCAAAAGGAATGCACGAGGTCGGCTCAAATGCTGAGGAATTGAAAAAAAAATAATTTTTGCTGGCTTCTGGGATTAGCTGCAAGGTTAATTGATCGGCATGGCGTTTGCAGATGACGTTTGGAAGCATAAAAGCCGATGAAATTTATTGGATGAAGTTGGCAGTCTTCAGGCCAATGGCCCCAGCTTTATAACGTCTTCGAGAAATTTGGGAGTCAGTCAAATAATACTTCTGCACATATATTCCTCAGAATCATTTGGACGCTGTGATGAGAAGAAAACAAGATGCGCAAGATAAGAACAGGATTGCAACAACCCAGTAACTTTGACGAAACTGAAATATCTCATATTTGATGCGAATACCTATGATGGCTAGCATCCTGTCAGCTTCGGGAAACAATTATCCATATTCAGTACGATCGAATGATTGAATTTCTTCACAAATTGTTCGATGTAATAATGAAGAACTAATCAATAAGCTCAAGCCAAAATGTGAAAGACACCGGTGTATAATTTGCAGCGCAAGTTCTCATGGGGTTGCAGAAGCTCTATGTAGCGGTCATTACGTAGCTACAAAAATCTACTGACGCTGACTAATCCGATTATGCCTGATGCCTCAGTTTTCCAACCTGAAAAGAAAGGAGTAGCTTGGTCAACCGATACAGGTCGGAGGGTGGCGGAAAAAATTGAGGTGGAGGGCGTTTCCGATGATTGGAAGCGACGTCAAGTCTCAGCAGACAGGCTTTGAGTGAGGTTACCATCAATGGTATCGAGGCAGTGGTGTCTGTAATTCGCTCTTATATGAACAAGACAGAGGCAGTTCCAAGCACAAGTGATTTTATTTTTCTAGGGAGACTAGCTGATCGGAAATCCAATCTATGTTTGGTCAGAAGAGGCGCTTAGAGAAGGAAATATGCGAGAATTGATGATTAAAGATAGAGAAGTCAACAGAATGCCATTTTGGAAAACCTCAGATCTAAATAAATCTCGTAGAAAACAGAAAAGTTAAAGAAGGTTGCGAAAAGATTCACGATATGCATGTGCTTCAATTGCCACGAATAAAGAGGTGCAAAACGTATAAATTTAGATTTGCATCGAATTTTCAATCATGTCACCTGCTTTTTTCAGCATGATGGGAGAGCACGAAGAAGAGGCAGTGCCACAATCAGTCAAAAACTACAATCTTCAACTCCAAAGATTTTTAACATTTTTTGATTTAGCTCACTATTGCTTCACCACACTCCTTTTATTTTCAGATGAAAAATTTATGATAATTCATCATCTATGTATTATCATAACCGGCACACTGACCACTTCAATCATGACTCCGTGAACCAATTTTCAATTTGTGTTCTAGCATTAAAAGAAATCGGCTATCGGCTAATAATTGCCAATGACTGCTACACATTGACGCAGTATATTGACCCATGGAATAGTAGGCTATTTCAAATGCGACAATGCCACCATCACGATTAAATTCTCTTCAAGAAAAACTTGCAATCTTCTGTCAGCAACTTCACAACTGCATGAAACTTAACAAATAATTTGACTTTGATACAATGCATTAGATTTAAATCAATCTACAAGCCATAGATTATCCTCTGCGTCATCGGTTGTACTTAAGACATCAAACTTCCATTTTAGCCGCTTAATAGGAACGAATTGACTCGTCAGGCACACCTGATTACTCTGTTCTGAATTAATGATGAAGTTGTCTTACTGAGTACTGTGAACGAGTAAACTCGTTTGATGGAGTAGCTATATCTATTCCAGCCAGTTTGTTGTCAGCGGTACGGTGGACGAGATGATGCGTTCGTATTATATAGTTACAAACAAAATTCAGTATAATCCATTCACAGAAAACTTACAAAAGTTCGTAGAAACAGGAGTAGCTATTGAATAGTAGTATAAATCGTCAGCTCTCACCATGGACGCCGGCAAGGGTATTGCAGGTGTTGCAGCTGTTGCATGCGTGCCCTCCTCATAAATTGCGGTAATTTTTTCCTAAACTTTATTTATCGGATTGATTTGACCAAATCGCATTACATATTTGAGTTGCTTATCAACATCTTGCTGACACTAACTAAAATTCTATTGTACTCAATGTTCTCCAACCTCGGGGAAATATTCAATCGAGGCTGAAATTCAATCGATTCTCATGCTTTCCAAACGTGTCGCACATGAACGTGCTATACATCATTCGAGAGTTTCATTCTCAGTTTGAAATGAACTATGATAGACTTACATCCGCTATTGTATTTGCCGAGCAGTGACTTACATATTTGCACTCCTTACATCGCAAGGATTCTGAAGATGCCAAGCATCGACATTTTTTATCAAAAAGTGAGATCACAACATTTTCAGTCAAAACAGTCATAATTTCGTGATAGCTTCATGATATCACTAATTTTTTCCTAGTTCACCGATCTTGATGACCAGTAAGCCTATATCAAAAGAGAGCTCAGGAAATGCTCATTCTCCCAGTACCAGATATTGATCATACTCACACTTTCTTATTGAAAATTGTGATATGTGAATTGAGCGATTTTCATATTTTGATCACTGCTCAGCAAATACAATAGCGGATGTAAGTCTATCATAGTTCATTTCAAAACTGAGAATGCAAGCTCTTCAATGATGTATGGCATGTTCATGTGCGACAGGATTGGAAAGCATGAGAATCGATTGAATTTCAGCCAAATTAAGGTGGTCCGTTTTTTTATGATCAGCTCTTTAGTTCCTTTACTTGTAAAATTTGCAGAAAGACATTGAAAGTTATCTAAATTGCGAGGTGCAAATCCTGATGATGAATTAGTATGCGAATCTCGTGCCTTGACAGTTTTATTAACGTGTCTGCATATGAATGGCAGTTTCTTTTGTCCTCAGATGAATTTTTAAAGAAAAATACCGTCCAACTATGGTTGTTAGTAAATTAGCCTGTATGACTATATCTTACAACTACCCTGCCTTGTCTTATCAAGTACTTTTGGCTCTTATTGCAATAAAACTTAAACGGTTCGTAATTGGATTGACACACTTACGTGGCGACGTATGCGAAGTAACGCACAGAAGAGCTATAGTTGCACCTCACTCACCTTTCATACACAACTCAACGAAAATGTCATGAACGAGTAAGAACAACACATGACATATCGAATACCCCAATCAAAGATACAATTACAAATGCAGCATGTTTCTCCATTTACTTTGCGGTATGATGAAGGCTTCATAAAGCTATCTCGCTCTTATATTCTGCCCGATTATTTTTTCTTAGTTGATTTTGATAATGCTTGCTTATCATTATTACATAATAATCCATCTCAGCTGAGGTAAAATATTTGTGTTCATGACTCATGAGGCATGATTGTGGTCATTAGAAATAGTCTGATTTTGTTGCTTCAGACACAAATTAATTAATTTTTAAACCATCATCTTTTGAAATCTGTATCTATCAAGAAGACAAACATCCACACACTTTTGAATAGCAATTCTGTTATGCGCTTTTTACGGAATACAAAAAATATGGAAATGCCTCAAGGGTTGATTAAAAACCGCCAAGTAACTACAAAATGAACGGTTAGGCAAGTCAACTTTATCCCACTTCATCTAATAATCTAAAAGCTGTGTCAAGCAAGTATCAAAGAGGAATTCTAAAGTGTACATGCATGTGATTCATGTTCCACATCATGCATTGAATTCTTCAACTCCCAGACAACGAAACGTTTCAATATTTCCGCCGTAATATGATATAAATATCCATGTGGATATACAAAGCATCCCCGACTGAATTTAAAGCAGTTATACATAAGAAATTGAATATGCATAGCCACAAGAAATCAAAGAACATGAATACAAGAAAAGCAAGATTTGCTGAAATACCTCGGCCGATAAGCTTTTACGAAGGGAAAGCAATTACGAGGAAGGATTAAGGAAGAAACATTAAGGATTAAGGAGGATTACGGAGCAAGTAATTGGAAATTAAATTTCAAAGAGCATCATCTGAGAAGTAGAAAATGCAAAAATGTTATTGAGAAGAAATGAGAAAATATCACGTACATACACACAACACAGCGGGAACATAGGGGTGATATTTTAAGACAATTTTGTGGAAATGCATGAATTTGCAATCGAAATATGTGCGTATTTGCTGCGATGTTTCCTTCACAGAAACGTGCATCAGATACAATAAAACAAGGACTATCATCAAGACTTGAAACCACAATTTCATTTTCCATAAGCAGATGAGTATTTATGTGGTGCAACCATTAATTGCAGCTTTTAATGTAAGTAGTAATCATGTGGTTGAAGGTGGTGAGAGATGCAATTGTATTATCAATAGGGACCTACTGACAAAATAATACCCTCTCACCCCTTCCCCCCATGCCGTGGTATTTTGGGTCTCGGTTCGAATTTCCGCACTCCTGTTTTCAATAATGATTTTATTGAAAATATAAAATGCGCTGCATTTATTCTTATAATGACAGCAGTGATCACATCGTATGAACATACCGTCTGAACGCGATATAGCACATCTCCCTGAAAATATGGACTGAGATGCTGAGCTGAAGATGTACGAGTATATATATATATATATATATATATATATATATATATAAATGAAATCAGACACGCGAATATCAGAAAAAACTTGCAAATTTATCGCCCGACCGGTTTCACTTGGTCACCCAAGCTTTTCAAGGGCATTCATTTAATGAAGAAATATCATATTTACATGCATTTCACAAAATTAAATCAAAAGAAATCATGCACTGAAATGAAATATCAATAATTATGAAAGAGTGCAATGAAAGAAGCAGAGAATTAACATGTCTATGTACATATCAAACACGATTTAGTGATGGTCTAATTATATTGGTGCATAGCTTTTCTTTGCCTTCCCTATATGAACGATCACAATTGGTGGGGAGTTTCAATATCGGAATGATGTTAAATGGAGGATCCATGTCTTTAGCACATGAATGAATATGATGACTGACATTAAGAACTCGATATTTGTCATCTTTCACTTGCTGTCGGTGGACTCGAGTTCTTGCTCTCAGGGAAGTCCCTGTCTGTCCCACGTATAAATCCTGACAGCCCCTGCATTGCAAAACGTAAATAAGATCACTTGAATTGCAGTTCATATTATGTTTAATGTTGAATGTTCATTGTTCATTATTGATTTTGTAATTGAACGACTTGCCGGTAAGTAATGAGTTACAACATAAACATCTGGTCTCCCCACACTTAGTAACGCCTGAAATGATAGTGCGTTTATTTTTTGATAATATACTCAGAAGTGATGGGGGTTGTCGATAAGATGGAATGAGTTTATACTGTGCAAAAGGCTGAGTAAGTTTTAAATTCGAATATACCGGAACAATCACATCTTTGAAGAAATTGGGGTTATTTGGGTTGTACGTTTGGATGTATGGAATAACTTTTGACTCGTTATCATTAGCTGATTGACTTTGGGGCTGATTGTTGGCCGATTTCGCTCTTAGCATAGCATTTGTAATTAGAGTCTTAGGATAACCCAGCATGATAAGACGATTAGTCATTTCATTGAATCTCATATCTTTTAGAGCTTTATCCGTAACAATTCTATTGATCCTATTTGCCAATGTATATGGTACATTGCGTATGATATGTCGCGGATGACACGAGTCGAAAGGAACATGGGCATGGCTGTCAGTATTTTTGAAGAAGATATCAGTCTCAAGTTTGGAGCCAACTTTGTATACCAAAACATCGAGGAAATTAAGTCTATGACTGTTCATTTCGATGGTAAATTTAATGTCATTACTTAATGTGTTTAGAAATGAATGAAAATGGTCGATTTTTCCGAAGTTCTTACTCCAAATGATGAAACAATCATCTAAATATCTTAACCAGGATTGACGGAAGGATTGAGCATTGGCGGGAGAAAGAATTTGATTAGTAAAAGAATATACTTTTTCTTCGAGAAAACCCATGACGAGATTCGCGTAGGTTGGGGCAACCTTTGTCCCCATCGCCGTCCCGGATCTTTGCAGATAAATAGTCATTTCAAAACTGAAGTAGTTGTTATGCAATACGAGCTCCAATCCTTCAAGTAAAAAATCTTTAGAAAATCTATCATCAATTAAATGTGTACATTTATCAATCCAGAATCCAACGGCATTTAACCCTACCTCTGATTTGATATTCGTATACAGAGATACTACGTCCAAAGATACAAAGACATCATCCTCAGATATTTCTTGAGGTAGCTTGGACAGAAAATAAAATGTATCTTTGCAGTAGCTTGGTAGGGATGGAACTATAGGTTTCAATATCTCGTCCAGAAAAAAACTAAGACGACTGGTAGGCGAATTACGACTGGCAACAATAGGTCGAAACTTTAAATCAATTGGTATATCGGTTTTCAAATATCCATATTCATCAATAGGTTTGTTTGATAAAAGATGTAATTGTTTATGGATTTTTGGTAACCCATACATGAACGGCAGTGTTGGATTAAATTTGCACAAGAATTTATTTTTTTTCGTTGTCAAAGAACTTTTAAATTTATGACAATATGCCTTTAACTTATTCATAGTAGTTGATGGGTCATACTTATCTATCGATTTATATGTATTAAGATCATTAAGATGTTCCTTTAGCATATATTCTTTATAGTTGGAATAATTCAGTATCACAAATGTGCCACCTTTGTCTGCATTAATAATGTGTAAATCTTCATTCTTTCTCAATTCGTCAAGTGTTATTCGTTCATTGTTCGATAAATTATTTCGTTTACCTCTATTGGTATTATCAATTGAGTTGACTTTATTAGTGATCATGGTAATACCTTGGTCAAGATCTATATTGAGTCCTTTTGGAGGCTGAAAGTTGGAAGGATTATGGGCTATGGAAATAATCGATTTTTCAGAATGCATTTGATTTTGCTCATTCGCGAAAAAGTCAATTAATCGTAATTTCCTGCAAAATTCAAGCGAATCAGAGTATATCATTGAGGTATTCGATTTTGAATAGGGAGTGAATTTGCAACCTCGAGATAGTAACTTTTTTTCGGATAGAGTCATATCCTTTTTTGAAAAATTTAGAATTTTAAAATTCTTTAGTATAAAAAATGGTTCTGATTCTGATTGAAATTTTCATATAATACAGTTTGGTTATCATTCATTTCATTTCGTGTATCTTGTACACCGTATTCTTCATTTTCATCGAAACTGTCATAAACATTACTGTTAAAACGATTGCGGTTATTATAACGGCGATTTCTGTTGTTGAAACGAAAGGAGTTAGGATAATTAGGATTATAGAAATCATTAGAATTGTATCTATAAAATGGGTTCCGATTAAAACAGTTATTATAATTAAAACAACTTTGATTATTCCTAATATTACGATTTTGGATCATGAAATTATGTCTAGCAGGTTGATAATTAAAATTAGGTCGACCGAAACCGTTATTGTTCCAACGTTTAGAATTTTGAAATCTTTGAAAATTCGGTCGATTGATGGGCTTATTATAACGCGGGTAATTTTTTTCAGTAAAGTTATTCTGCATCTTACCGTTCCTACATAGATTCCTGAATCCACAATTTAATGACACTAAATGTTTGTCTGAATTAAAAAAGGCACTCTTTTTCTCCCAAATTATGTGACTTAACTGTTCTTCCTTTTCTACCTCCTGTTTCCAAATTTGTAATTTACGTGCCGCGGAGTCCTCGTCAAATAAATTTTTAATATAATCCTGTAATTCTGAATCAATTTTGTTATAAAAATCTGTTTTGATATACGCCACGGACCTCAAACGTTGAATCTCGTTTTCTACTTCAGCTGTAGTGAGTGAATTTCTTAATTCTAATTCCTCATTGGAGATGCCATCATAAGATCTTCGCCAAAATTTTCTAGGGACCTTTTTCTCATCACCAATTAGGGCACTCTCGTATATACCAGCGAGATTATTATTCCGGAAAGCTTGGAAATAAGCTATTTTTCTTTTATACAACTTTTGTTCTTTGTACCTCTCAAAGTTACCACCATTCATTTTAAGTTGAATTTCCTTCGACATTTTCGAAATTTCGGATTTAATATTATTGCTCAAATTATTGATAGGCTTCTCCATATTCGCTGCCTCATTACCAATCAGAGATAAATTAATGCTATGCACAGTTGTTATCAATGACTCCAATTTCCCCAATAATGTATCAATTTTCTCTGCTAAAAAAGCAACGTCTTCTCTGATAGACCCACGTGTATCCATTTTTGGTATATAAAAGGAAAAATATAAAAGCAAAATTGGCAAGTAATATAAATGAAATCAGACACGCGAATATCAGAAAAAACTTGCAAATTTATCGCCCGACCGGTTTCACTTGGTCACCCAAGCTTTTCAAGGGCATTCATTTAATGAAGAAATATCATATTTACATGCATTTCACAAAATTAAATCAAAGAAATCATGCACTGAAATGAAATATCAATAATTATGAAAGAGTGCAATGAAAGAAGCAGAGAATTAACATGTCTATATACATATCAAACACGATGTACCATATACATTTGCAAATAGGATCAATAGAATTGTTACGGATAAAGCTCTAAAAGATATGAGATTCAATGAAATGACTAATCGTCTTATCATGCTGGGTTATCCTAAGACTCTAATTACAAATGCTATGCTAAGAGCAAAATCGGCCAACAATCAGCCCCAAAGTCAATCAGCTAATGATAACGAGTCAAAAGTTATTCCATACATCCAAACGTACAACCCAAATAACCCCAATTTCTTCAAAGATGTGATTGTTCCGGTATATTCGAATTTAAAACTTACTCAGCCTTTTGCACAGTATAAACTCATTCCATCTTATCGACAACCCCCATCACTTCTGAATATATTATCAAAAAATAAACGCACTATCATTTCAGGCGTTACTAAGTGTGGGGAGACCAGATGTTTATGTTGTAACTCATTACTTACCGGCAAGTCGTTCAATTACAAAATCAATAATGAACAATGAACATTCAACATTAAACATAATATGAACTGCAATTCAAGTGATCTTATTTACGTTTTGCAATGCAGGGGCTGTCAGGATTTATACGTGGGACAGACAGGGACTTCCCTGAGAGCAAGAACTCGAGTCCACCGACAGCAAGTGAAAGATGACAAATATCGAGTTCTTAATGTCAGTAATCATATTCATTCATGTGCTAAAGACATGGATCCTCCATTTAACATCATTCCGATATTGAAACTCCCCACCAATTGTGATCGTTCATATAGGGAAGGCAAAGAAAAGCTATGCACCAATATAATTAGACCATCACTAAATCGTGTTTGATATGTACATAGACATGTTAATTCTCTGCTTCTTTCATTGCACTCTTTCATAATTATTGATATTTCATTTCAGTGCATGATTTCTTTTGATTTAATTTTGTGAAATGCATGTAAATATGATATTTCTTCATTAAATGAATGCCCTTGAAAAGCTTGGGTGACCAAGTGAAACCGGTCGGGCGATAAATTTGCAAGTTTTTTCTGATATTCGCGTGTCTGATTTCATTTATATATATATATATATATATTGAATGTAAATCAAAAGGCGACAAAGGCTCAAAATCATTGCATTTACTGCGAATTTTCGTCGAAGACTTCTTCAAGCGACAACATACTTTACAAAAGTGAAGTGACAAGAATCTCAAAATATTTTATATCGTAAGAATGTTGCATCATTTTCTGCAGTTGATGGACGGCTTTAATTTCCCAACTTAGGTGGACTCCATTAATCGGCGATGATGAGAATCGTAGGAACAGCGGGCGAGGATGGATGGAGTTACATCACTAATGTTCGGACTTTTGTTATGTTTAGATTTGAAGTGTTGATAAACTTGACTACATTTCATTGTAAGATGCTACGAAATGCTCCGAAATTCTCTTTCTAAAAGTTCTATGAGTTTCACCTATATATTCCTGAGAACAGATGTTACACATGATTTTGTAAACCGTATTTTTGATATTACAAATGTTATGACACATACAGTTGCTATTACAGGGTAATTTAGGTTTCTGTTGTAAGAGGCGATGCAAAGGTCTATTGGTTTTAAATATAGGTTGAATGTTCAGAGGGAGATTCGACTTTCTAAAAATATTGAAAGCTTTGTTAGACCAAGTGTCATTGATGAAAGGGAGGTTAATGCGGATAATACCTTCCGAATTTCTCATTTTGTTCTTATTAATAGGGGTGGTAGATCTATAAAGAAATTTCTTGACAACAGCAGGCGGATAACCATTGTTAAGAAAGCGTTGATATAATATATCAAGCGATTTTTGAGCTAAATCCTCAGTGGAGCTATTGCGTATAGCGCGTAAACGTTCAGTTTTTATTATATTGATTTTTCTAGTTTTAGGGACTGCGCTCGTCCATGGCAAAATGTGGCCACTATGAACCTCTTTGAATAGTTGTGTTTACGGTTTACAAATTCATCAACGACAGACATTGCTTCATTTATTTGAAAAGTCGTTTGCCTCAATCTGAAATTTCTATCGCCTGAACGCCAAACATGTGTCACGTAATCATGAAATGTAATTTCATGTCAATTACAAATTCCTTACTTAAAGATGTAATTGATTACAATTACTAATTATTAATTATTATTACTCCGTTTTTCTTCGATTACATTTCAATAACTTTACAATTACGCAGAGGTGTGCAACCGGACAATCGGACTAAATAGTCCGATTATCTGAATATTCTGAGCTTCATTTTTAAATCGGATAATCGAATAGGAAGTAGATTAAAAAAATCAGTTCGGATAATCGAATCGGACTGTTTGATATTTTAAAGCGATTCGCGATTCGGCTGAATCGTTGTCATCACATAGAATCATATTGACTTAGTGATTTTCAATTAATCATTTTGCCCTATCATTAATTCAACCTCGATTGCAGACCATAAAATAATTTTGATTAGTGACAATGTACATTACTTTTACGAGTACATAGACTTATTTTCGTTATTCTTTACAACACTCATGTAGCCGGTGGAAGACAACCATGGTCATTTAGAACAGGGATTGGTTATAAAATTACTCTCTCACTCGTCTGTCTCTCTCGCCGTAGCGACCGATCGAATGGTGCCTTGAAAACACGTGTACGTGTCAGTAGTGTTAACTACTATCAAAACAATTGGACTAATGCTCACCACATCTTAGCGCTCAGCAGTCACTCGGACAATAAGAGCCCGACAATCCCACGTTGTGCACTTTATGCAGCGTCATAATAATCGTGTGTAAATCATTGATGAAGAAAAATCCTCTCACTTTTAAATTGGAATTGCACCAGCTCATATCCATAATAGCCACACAGAAAAATGAAGAACAAAGAAAATTTTACCAGCGCTAAGAACACTTTCAGTGGCCAGAGCTCCCAACATTGGCACCAATCGCAACTATAGTCATAAATGTCGACAAACGGGTGGGGAAAAACAGTTTGAGCCCTCCGAGTTCTTAGGAGCTATTCTTCAATATCAACGAAGATGACGACGCCTCTTGTTCGAAACGGCAGGTCCTACTTTTCTAAGAGTTCAGCAACGGACTGCGTCGAATTTGAAGTTAGTACACTACTTATATTAATTTTACTTTATAATTCGCAATCCTTCAGTAGGATACTTCATTCAAATAAATTTCTTTTGACCATGTTAGTGAACTTTGACGTAGGCCTAACATCCTGTTATCCTGTAGGCCTATATGCTTCACGATTAGCATACTTCCACATGACTAATGTCATCACAGATTCCTAAAATACATGGTGTAGAAGAATGATGTATATTGTTTAGTTGTTTATCTGTACCACTGATAGTGGATTGCAGAATTGTTCGTATATTGGTCTATTTGATTTGTCGATAGAGACACTATCGTTCTCGCCACGCACGCTGGTTTTCCCTTGCCGACTCAGGGGCTATAAGATATTACTACATGGTGGCAGCGGTAAAGGTGGACGTGAACTGAACAATGACCGAAGATAAACCTGCGGGAACTTTCGGAAACCCATCTGGAATTCCATTGCCTGATCCATTGCCCCAATCCACTATTACACAAGCTGAAGTATGGCCAACATGGCGCAGACGGTTTGAAAGGTATAGAATTGCTTCTCAACTGAACCTAAAACCGGAAAATGAACAAGTGAGCACACTATTGTACGCCGTAGGCAATTCTGCTGACGATATTCTGTCTACTCTCAATGTCGATGAGACTGTCGCAACATTCGAGGACATGATAGATGCCTTCGACTCGTATTTTGAAGCGCGGAAAAACACAATAGTTCTTAGAGCAAAGTTCAATAAACGCAGCCAGAGAGATGGGGAAACAATTGATGATTTTATACAAGATTTATTCAAATTAGCTGCAGAGTGTAAATATGGTGCACTACGAGAAGAGTTGATACGCGACAGGATCGTTGTCGGGGTAAATGACGAGGGTTTGTCTGATCGGCTCCAAGGAAAAGCTCATTTGACTCTCGAAGAAGCAGTTACCTTAAGCCGCCAACATGAATCGAGGAAACTAAATCGCGAAGTAGTTCGGGGTAATAAAGAATCTGTTGATTTTGTCAAACAAAGCAAGCAAACTGTAAACCAAAGTTTCGCAAACAGACGCCTTACCAACAGTTTACTATCGAACAGAGGTCCTACAACCAGTGGTAGCACTAGCTATACAAAATTATGCCGCTTTTGTGCTATGAAGTATCATGAACGAGAAAATTGTCCTCCTAAGAACGCTATTTGTCATCACTGCTCAAACCGGGGACATTTTGTAAAAGCCTGCAGATTGCGAATGAGATCCCCAAATCTAGCTTCTAAAGTTAATGAGTTAAACATAGCTGAGGGAACGGAAAGGAACAATGAGTGGTATGACGAAAGTACATTTTTGGGCGAAACAGTGGACTGCAATTCCAATAGCTTTTGGACCGCAAACGTTCAGGTTAATGGTCGAAAAACGGCATTCAAGTTAGACACAGGTGCGGCGGTCTCCATATTGAGTGATACAGTCCCTTGGCTCGACGTAGAATCATTGACACACATCGATAAATGTCTCCAAGGACCCGGTGGTACAGAATTGAGACCGATCGGAGTTATAGAAGCGACCCTGACCATCGGAGGTAACAGCTGTTCCGAGGTTTTGTACGTTCTCAGAAATCAGAGATACTCTCTCCTGAGTAAGGTGGCCTGCGAAAAACTGAATCTAGTTACTCGGACTGCAATTAATGAAGTTGTCGGAAGTTCTTTAAAAGATTTCAAAGTGAGATACCCTAATTTATTCAACGGATTAGGAAAGCTGAATACAGAATATCATATCACATTGAGACCCGAATCTAAGCCAATACAAATATTCACACCCAGAAGAATACCCCACCCACTTTTGCCCGAAGTTAAGATGGAAATACAAAGAATGATGGAACTTGGAGTCATATCGCCGGTCACGGAGCCAACTGAATGGTGTTCTGGACTCGTATGCGTACCGAAAGCCAATAAGAAAGTAAGAATTTGTGTTGATTTGACGAATTTGAACAGATCAGTAGAACGTGAAATTCACCCGATGGCTTCCGTGGATGCCAGCTTAGCAAAACTGGGGAGAAGTACTGTAACTTGATGCCAACAGTGGATTCTGGCAAATACCTCTTGATGAGGAATCGAAGAATTTAACTACATTTTTGACACCGTTCGGAAGGTATAGATATAACCGCCTGCCATTCGGTATTTCGTCGGCGCCAGAAATCTTTCAACGTACCATGTCAGGGATCTTAGAAGGTCTCGAGGGAGTTATTTGTCACATGGACGATATCTTGGTCCACGGTGCCAATCGCAACGAACACGATTCGCGACTACATCAAGTTTTAAGTAGATTGCAAGAATCCGGTCTAACGCTGAAGTGTGACAAATGTGAATTTTCCAAAAATTCCATAAAGTTTTTAGGAAATATCATCGACGAGCAAGGAATTAGTATTGACCCACAAAAGACTGATGCCTTTCGAAATTTTCCCCCGCCCAGAAATATAAAGGAACTTCAGAGATTCATGGGAATGGTAAACCATCTTGGAAAATTTATCCCTCGACTGTCTCAGATCAATGAACCACTGCGCCAGCTATTGAAAGACGATAATGAATGGACATGGAGCTTCGGCCAAGAGCGAGCATTCGAACAGATAAAAAGAATGTTGACTTCGTCGGAAACATTGGCCTCTTATGACCCACGTAGAGAAACTATTATCTCAGCGGACGCCTCATCAACTGGAATCGGAGCCGTTCTTCTACAGTTACACGATGGAGCAAGACGACCGGTATGTTTTGCCTCGAGATCCTTAACAGACACGGAACAGAGGTATGCAGTTATTGAAAAAGAAGCCCTGGCGTCCTGTTGGGCATGTGAAAGATTTAGTGAATACGTCCTTGGTTTGAACTTCCATCTGGAAAACGATCACAAACCGCTCGTTCCTTTACTCAGTACTGCAGATTTATCGAAAATTCCCGCTAGAATACAGAGATTCCGACTTAGGATGATGAGGTATTCGCCCAATGTCAGATATGTACCAGGAAGCTTTCAATACACTGCTGATGCGTTATCACGAGTGTCACAAGAAAACCCGACAGTGTCAGAAATTGAATTTATCTCGGAAATTCAGCACTTTGCAAGGCACACAGTTTCGAAACTTCCGGCATCACCTCAGAAACTATCCGAAATTATAACAGCACAGCACAACGACGAGGACATCCAGGAAATCAAGACATACGTTACAGGCGGTTGGCCGAAGTATAGACCAACAGAACCCCACTTGAATCAGCTCTGGGATGATCGATCACATTTTACAATTATCGACAATATCCTTCTCTACAATGAACGTATTGTTATTCCAAAATGTCTAAGGGATGATGTACTCTCAAGACTGCATGATGGCCATTTAGGGATATCTAAATGTCGTGCCAAAGCAAAAGACGCTGTTTGGTGGCCTAAAATTTCAAAACATATTGCGAACTTTGTTTCAAATTGCGCTGTTTGTTTGAAAAACAGGTCTGAAAGGAAGGAGCCTCTAATTCCTACTGAATTTCCTTCCAATGCATGGCAGAAAGTTGGATCCGACATTTTTGAGCACGCTAGCCGAACTTATGCTCTTGTTGTTGATTACTATTCCCGTTGGATTGAAATCAGAAAAATGAAAGGTTATACGACAGAGCATCTAGTCAACTGTTTGAAAAGCATTTTTGCCTGCCAAGGAATACCAGAAACTGTTATTTCTGATAATGGGCCTCAATACAATTCTGAAGAATTCAGGAAATTCGCTCAGATATACTCCTTCAAGCATGAAACCAGTTCCCCAAGGTTCCCTCAAGCTAACGGTGAAGCAGAAAGAGCAGTTAGAACAGTAAAGAACTTACTGAGAAAAAATCCAGAACCTTACATGGCATTATTGGCATACCGAACTGCTCCTCTGATCAACGGCAAAGCTCCCTGTCAATTATTGATGAATAGAATGCTTCAAACCAGAATACCTGTGATACCTTCCAAGCTGAAACCGGAAATCGCAAATGAGGATAATTTACGCAAGAAGGAAGAATCCTACCGCATGAAACAAAAAAGAAATTTTGACAAACGCTATCGAACTAGCGAACTACCGGAGTTGGGAATTAATGATTTGGTTTGGATTAGAGACTTGAAACGAATGGGACATATTATTGCTCGGGCGGAGCAACCCCGATCTTTTATTGTAGCTTCTGGTAGCAGCCGGATACGTCGAAATCGTTTGGCACTGGTATTGATGACGAAGTCGATGTCAGCGTGTTCTTCGAGAGGAGACGAGTTCAGCGATTCATTCGACCAAGGGCGAAACTCGTGGACGCTTCACGGAGAGTATTCTTCATCATCATCTCCGGTTCGGTCGGGGGAGGAAGAGAAGACGAGAGAAGATTCATCTGCAATTATCTCGAGAATACCAGACCCTCTCCAGGATGCAGTATCTCAATCGAATGTGGTGTCAGCAACAGATGACTATTCGCCTCAGACGAACTGTTACGTGACACGATCAGGTCGACCAGTTATTCCGCCTAATCGTTACATCTTTAATAGTGATTAGTGCTTCCTCTGAATTGCATGCCTTGAATTGATTTGCAGTTTAATGTATCATCATGTGATCCGAACTGTTCACACACACCGATGACTGTATACGCCTACTGTGAAATGACAATGTTTGTTAAAAGGGGAGATGTAGAAGAATGATGTATATTGCTTAGTTGTTTATCTGTACCACTGATAGTGGATTGCAGAATTGTTCGTATATTGGTCTATTTGATTTGTCGATAGAGACACTATCGTTCTCGCCACGCACGCTGGTTTTCCCTTGCCGACTCAGGGGCTATAAGATATTACTACACATGGAAGCTAATATGTATATGAACATATGTGAACAGCTATGCGTCAAAACGTTTTCACCAAATGATATTATGTACCAACAAAGCATCAGACATCTCGACCGGTCACACATCCCTGATTGCTGATTTGTCAATGCCTCCAACCCGAAAATATCCACATTTTAGGGTCCTGCCGCGGTAGGCATTCAAAGTCAGTACAGATATCGTAATTAAGCTTCACCCCACTGGGTAGATCGACCTTAGGCCTAAATCATCACCGATCTCATAATTAAACTTCGCCCCACTGGTTGTGGCCTGCGCCAATAAAATATTATCTAGTGTACAAATTAAGTCCCACATATGATATCCAAGAAGTGCAATTCTCTTTAGAATTTTTTCCGTGTAATTGTCAGCTGTAAGTGCCCTCGTACTTTTTACTATACGAGGGCACTTACAGCTGACAATTGCACATCCCTAGTTTAAAAAATTGAAACTGAATTGATATTTGGAGTAGCCTATACTTTTTTGATGTAGTACATTAGATGATTATAATATGAATTTAATTTAGTTTCATCTGATAATCGAGTAGCTTTAATTAACATGGTAATCGAATCGGATAATCAAATAACGGAACTTGATCTTTTAAATTTGAATCGGAGCATCGTACTCAGAACTCTGAGCTGACAAATCGGATATTCGCTGATCAGAACTTCATTTTTCCGAATCGCGTCTCTCTGCAATTACGCAAGATAACGGTCGATTCTTAATTCAGATTTTGACAATAAATTTCGTCCAAAATTTCTTTTAAAAAAGTTATACTTTGCACCCTTGTACACATCTAGGTGCAATGTCGTATTATTAAAAATTGTATCGCATTATCGACGAGGAAAATAAAGAAATTGCATAAGTCACTAAATGAATAGGCTGAAGTACCGACTACAAACCCAGTAAACAATGTGACGTCATTGCGACGTCCCATTGACGTCATCATGCGTCTGAGACGTCTATGACCAGAACGGGATGTCGCAGTGACCTCCCATCAAAGACGTCAGAATGACCGCCTGTATATGACGTCACTGTGACATCCAAAGTGTGACCACAAACATGAAAAATGAGCCACAACCACGATGAATCATGAAATTATAACGTTTACGCTATGATGAATGAATTCCACTTAATTGCACTAAGTTTTGGGACTATCTTTTTTAATTTCCATTCTCGAACTCTCGATCTCTCACTCACTTTATCTATCTCCTCGCTTTTCTTGATACTTTTTCTTCTGATAATGATTCTCTGTCATAGCATTAGATCTCATTCATAATTTCTCTTCTTCTTCCTCTTCTCTTTCTCCCTATTTCTATTAATCTCTCAACTTAATTCTTTTCTTCCTCATCTTCTATTTCTCCCCACTTCTCTTCATTTTTTTCTCTTGTTCCAATTCATCATTTCTCTTCTTCTTCCATATCTCTTCTCACTTCTCTTTTTCCTCCTCTCCTTTCTCTTGATTTCTCATTCTTCCTCCTCTACTCTGTCTCCTCATTTCTCTCATTTATCTTCCTTTTATTCTTCTGTTTCCTTATCAGCTCTTCTTTTTCTTCTTCTATTTATTATTCTCCCATCAATCTGTTTTCTGCTTTGTTTTTATCTAAAATCGATGTATATTCGATAATAACATAATGTAAAAATTCATCACTAATTTCTACCCATGCATTTCTTATTACTAGAATTCATGTTTATCGCATGGCATTTGATGAATCCCAATTTTGCGATTGCAGTTGGAATAGAATACAATTGCAATACTTCAATATCATAATTCAACGGATCTCTTTTTCGGATTCATTCGTGCCCGTACTCGATGCATGGAATGAGTCTGTCTTTCGATGATTTAAAAGCATCGCAGCGTTGGCGGTCACGTCATTAAGTGCAGCCCTCGTATTTCATTTCTGAATAGAGGAGAACTGCGCACAGATTATTTCCCTACTGCCGCCTGGGCGAATGACCTTCAATCAACACGTCACTATCGATAATCACATGACAGCGAGAGGAAACGTGCAAGCAGTCCTTCATTTCATTCATGTTACTCGCACTGCGCATCGAACGTGATTCATGTTTTGCGATACGGTTTAGTGATAAGTCTACGAATTAGACCAAACTTTCTTAAACGACGCCTCGAGCACCTTTCCTTTGGACATTTGGAGGAATTTAAATCCACCACCCATATTCGACCTCCACAATCAATTCACAGATCATTTATTTCTATTTTCAAGTTGCAGACCAGCAGTTGACGACTAAGCTTTTGCCTTTATCATCTTACAAAACATCTTGCGATTTGGTTCACCTCATATTTAGTGACTTGACTTTATCTCCTACATTAGTCGCTGAAAACCAAGGCTTCGAATTTCATCTCGTGATCTCTGACAAGAAAATAGTCTAATGCAGTACAACAAAATGTTTTCGATGATTGATATCATCAATTGCCGGAGTTTTCAGGTGAGATGTCTACTCTTTTCACTTCTTATTAAGTTTAAGTGAATTAACTACGCACTGGATTAGTTATAAGCCTATTTTCACGAAATCATTATAAGTTGAAGCTAATTCATGAAATTTCAAAAATAAAAGAAAAATTATTTTAATTGTCTATAAAACATGGCATCATCTGATATCAATTAATTTGTTTCAAATTTCGTGGCTCTCGAATTGGAATCAGATTAGTTCCTCCCGCCGAAGATAATTTACCATAATTAGAGGCTTTACATACATTTTGCCATGCTTAAAAAGGAACGCTGCTATTCGAACATTTTCATCTTCCTGCTATTGAACTGTTGTGTGGTCATCAATATAATACTTAAAGTTTTCTGCAAAATACTGAAGTTTGTACCATAGGATTATAAATGACAATGCATAGGCAACCATTTCGACGATCAAAATGTTGTGATTGCGCATTGATTTTTTCACGTAAGTGAATCATTTAAATGTACTGTAACAATGTAGTAATGTAAGTTACAGGTATCTAAGCTTATTAAGCAAATCTAGATAATGATTATGATTCTACGATTATACAGTATTTGAATAATTGGACGATTGTACGTCACACATATCAGTTTGCAATATCGTAATGCGTGCACATGCATAAGTTTTGTTGAATAATATTCAAATAAGCTTATTTTGTTGAATGTTATCAATTATTGCGAAAATGAATGAATAAATAATTTGCTTTTCTCATGAATGTATTGGATGCAATGTATTTTTTGCTAGCCTGGATTTTTATGAAATGGTTGCAAACATGACAATATTATAATTTGCATATTTGTAAGGTTAGGAACACATTCTGGGCTACATAAAATAGGCCTGTATTCGATTTAATTATAATAAAACGTTATGTTTCGTATTATGTTGTAAATAGAACAAAACGTTTATTATTTGATGATAATTATGATGCCTAAAAAATGATTACCCTTTACTCAGTTCATAAATAAAGCCACTAAATTCATTTTGATAAAATTAAAAACTAATTCTTGCACAATGCATTTCGTCCATTCTTATTCTAGTGCAAACATGCAGGATTGAATATAAAATACAAAATCTGAAATCATACTTCTACAGCAATGAATCTATGAACAAAAGGATTGTTCATAGATATATTACTGCAGAAGTATGCTTATATGATTCTAGATTTTGTATTTTATATTCAGTCCACGTTTATACTTAAATAAGATTGGGCGAAAGACATTGTGCAAGAATTAGTTTTTAATTTTATCAAAATAAATCTAGTGGCTTTTTTTTATTTATTGATAATTATGATGATTAATTTTATCATGATTGTGCAATTAATTGTGTGTAAATAAATTAGCCTATAGCCGGAAGATGATGGTCGCTTGTCCCGCATTTGCTTGAAAAACAGAGGAAATACTATCTAAACAAGGAATTCTCTCATCATATGAATGTCAAATTTTCTTGGGTTGTACAGTATTAATGCAAAATCATGTTAAAATTCATGATCTAATTTTACAGGCGATAAATATCCGAAGATGGTCAAAAATCAAAAATTGTGTCCCTGTCCAGATGCAGAGCATTGCATGCATTCAAAATATAATGACAATGTGAATTTTAAAATGTATGTTTTTCTAAATTTTAGTTTCTAATTTTAGTTTCTAATTATGTCTTCAATTTATAATTTAGCTTCGATAGCCTCTAGATTTTAGGCAACAAGCATGAAGAAACTTTTATTTTGGATCAGTTGTGCCTCATGTCAATGAAAGAAATTTTATATTTTACGAACTATACAGAATTATATATTGTTCATATTCAATGTAGGCCCTATATGCCTACATGTCGAAGCATCTTCTCTACGGTGACTCAAATTCAATAGGCATGCATTTCGATACCTCTGATGAGCAATTTCATCATATTAGATATTGATATTCTAATATAGTGATTTCTCTTTTGAGCGTTGTATATGTATGCCTATATGTATGTAATTTTTGTGATCTAATGAAAATTTTGCTGTTTCTTACTTCAGGAACGTCGTGCTTACAAAAGGTCAATGGAATATCGAAGAAGGATCCGTGATTTATCAGCGTCTGCTTTTGTCTCAAGTGGAACGTGTATGCAAACAGAAATACTTAGATAATTTGCGAAAATATAATTATCCACAGATGATTCCAATGTTTTCGCTATCTTCATAATTGGGTAAATGATTGAAACTAGTTTTAAGTATGGTAATGGGATGTCTGTCACGATGTCAAGTGACTCATTAGGAAGTCTCCTAGGAGCACTTTGAAGACGTACGTTGGATGTCCCGGCGGGATGTCAGACTGACGTCCTGTGAGAGTTCCGCTGTGACGTACGTGGGATGTCCCGGCGGGATGTCATACTGACGTCCTGTGATGCTTCCGCTATGACGTCTTTTTTACTGTCAAATAAGACGTACGTGGGCCATCCTGGAATGACGTCGTCATGACATCCCGCTGACGTCACATGTTTACTGGGAAGCAACTGCAATTACTTCTCAAATACTTTTAAAAAATGCAAATGTTTACAATTAGGCTATAAATTGCTCATCAGAAAATGTAACTGATTACAACTACTATAATTAATTGTAAAATTTCAATTGCGTGATTGTAGTTGCAATTACAACTACAACACAAGTCTGCTGAGCTGCAATAGACGACATCTGATAAACACTATAAGTTTCAAATGGTCTTTATGAATTAATAAACTACCGTGAAAAGTTTGGAGCATGCTTCTGGCATAAATTTCCTCACTACAATTGGTTCTGTTTTAATAGAACGAAAAAGTGAGTAGGAAATTTATGCCAACTCTGATAACCTGTAGGCCCCCATCTTCGTACTGGGTGATGTCAGCAACAATGTTTGGCATAAGCCGACATCATGTCTTATACTCAATGCTGTTTATAGACCCATGAAAAATCATGGCCTTCGTTAAAAACGATGAAATTGGCCAAATCAAAAATGTGGTGCAATTTTTTTCCAAGAGTCACCTTCTAATTGCGTCCTTAACGCCAATCTTTAAGTACAGAGGGCTAGGAGGAAATGCTATTTGGATGTTGGTTTCATGCCCAGAATGAACAAGTGTAACAATGTTGAGGTCCGCCTCACTTTTTTTGAAATGTTCCATTTTTTATAGGATGACCTAGAAGCGTATGTTTTCTTCGTCAGAGAATAACCACTGATATCAATTCTCTAATTCATCAATGGAATGAAAATCAATAACACATAAAGATAGGCTATACAAAATCCAAATTCTCAGAGGAAGAGCTGTTTGTAAATAAGGCTCAAGTTCATAATAAACAAAATTCAAAAAGCTTCGTCATTTGTTTAATTCAATCATATTTAGATTGCTAAGAGTGGTCTTCGTAAAATGCTAGTCATTGCGTCAATTTTTCTAGCCATACTTTTAATAAGAGCTATAAATTATTTAGATACAGTACCAAATAAATTTGCTATTGCGACGGTTATTGAGGACGAAAAATTGAAATTTACGGCTACCTGGGAGGCCTGTAATAATCAGTATGCGTCCCGAAAGCAACTGACTTGATGCAATGTTGCCTTTTTTCGTATTTTTCTTATTAAAATCTGATTTTCAAAATCGATGAATGAATAAAAACAAGCACATATCATGTCAAATGAAGGAACGTTTATTATACAAGCACGTCATTACTTTCTTATATTTACACTTCTGAATAAATAACTCAAAAGAGCAATTTCGAATGAACGAGTTAATTATGCAGGCCGAATTCTTTTCATTTATCTTTTGTTTTCTCCTGAAGATTTCTCTCGAGCTTATTGAATTCTTCGCTATTTATTTCATCCAATTCGTCTTCAACTTGTTCCACACCGAGTACTTCAGGAATATAGAATTGCAGCATATTTTGAACACCATTCTTCAGTGTTACGATTGAGCTTGGGCAACTTGTACAGGATCCTTGTAACTTCAACCGAACTATGCCATTTTCGAAACCCTGTTGACAAAAGCAAAAATGGATAAGTGTACCACATTATCATTCCGCATCTATTCTTTGAAATTGTCTGATGCATGCGATCACTCACATTTCATCGATGATTGCGGGGGAAGAAAGTGTGTTCAAAATAAAATTTAATTAGAGTTGTGGATTGGTTGTGCCAGCAAAATTCATTCTATCTGATTTCAGGGTTGCAGCACAACACAATTTCTTTCTCTGCACCGGCGCACAAAATTTGTGCAGCTGGACTTACCTAGCCATCCTGTGAAAAACAAGGTTGATGTAAATTAGATAGTATCAGCTTCTTTTATTACGCAATATGTGCTGTCATCATTTGTTAAAAAACAACAATAATACTAAATATAATGCGTGAAAGGAATATTTATTATTTGGTCATGCTCGAATTTGCAACGATTGCTATTTGACACAGATTCCTAATTCGACACGCGCAAATTTACTCCACATGTTCCATTCTGTGAATCTATTGATATTGTTGAATGCTTGGACCTGCAGGTGCACCTAACGTCGGATACTTAATTTTCCATATGAAAAGAGAGTAATCGAAAAATCAACTAAATTGCTGAAATGTCGTAGAAACGTCCTTCATGACTTACTTCATTGCTCATGCACTGATTTCACTTGGTCTACTCGTCTAGCTAAGATCACGCGTGAATGTCAATCACCTGTTCATAATTCTATCAATATTTACCATACAAATAAATTGTTCATCTGAAGTTGACTAGAGTGGAAATTGATTCAATGTCGCGGGACAAGGTCGGGGAACTAAGTTAGGGCATTAATGGCCAATGAAAAGCTTAGATTTACACATGTGACTGATTCTAACCCAATGATGCAGGCGTTGACAAGTCTATTTAAGTGAAAATACGTACGATTTATGTGCCACTATTGTGTATCAGATGAAGTTGAACCACCATTCTAGAGGTTTTATTGTTATAAATTTCTGATATTTACCGTCAATGTAAAATCATCTTTTGTAATACGAAATACTCTTGTCTAGATGAACTTCATTTCATCACTTTTATGTGAAAGTCAAAAATTATTGACTAATGTATTAAACAAAAATCTAGCTTGAGTGAATATACAGAATGATCTATAAATTCCTCCGTCCTCGGTTGTGATTTGTAGCAACGGCATAATTATTCAGTAAATTGTGCACTAATTTTGATATAACAAACTCCATTATATGAAGGTGAAAGTTTTTATTAAGCAACTAAATTCGTGAACTGACTGTCAGATAATAATCAGAAAAAACTGATTTATTTCCTTTAAGACTTCAATTAAAGATGGAGAAAAATCAAATTATTGCATGTTTTAAATGTGCTGCATGATATTTAAGTCTCTTCGGGATTTGATTTGATCGTACAATGCGAGGTTGAAAAAGGCATTTAAAGAATATTTATGATGAACAAGGAAGTCTGAAACATAAATTCAAAAATAATTTTAGTTTTTGCAAGCCTGTTATAGTAAAAAAAGAAAGGTCAGTGAGAATGACCAAAGTTTCAAGGGCTGCTTCCATCCCGAGAAATGTTGCCGTGATATTCAGAGATCACAACTTTATGCAACAAAAGTGTCGGGTACTTTTGAGGATTCAAATACATCCCGTTTGGCTTCTGTATGTTATAACATGAAAATGACATGATATGAGTCCGTAAATCGGAACACAAAAGAAATGGCAAAAAATTCTCATCCCGAAGAGAATCATCCTCTTCCGGCATGTTCAACATATTTGACAACAAATGTCTGTCGTTGTACATTGAATGTCTAAAGAGAAAGATATCGATAAGATTCTTTTTAGATATTAACCTTCAGGTTTGTCATCCAAATTCATCCATCTTTGTTTTAAGATTATACATCTCCAATTTTTCATCTGCTAAATAGTTGCTTTACGGTTACATGCAGCACGTTGTCGGGCTTATCAACGTAGATTTTTTACATTTATTCGTTCGCAGCTATCTATCAGCGGAAGAAATCAAACCATATTAAACCGGCGTGAGCAGCACAACAACTCTAATATACTTTCGAACTCCGTTTTGATCGCTTTCACACAATACCTTTCTTTAATCTAAGCTCGGGGGAAGAGGACGACCCTATACAAAAGATGTACCTCAGCAGAAGATCAAAAGAAAAGAAGCAGAAAATCGATGAAAGAAAGTTGTGGATGACAGCGGAATACAACTAAATAACAAAGGCATTGTAGAAAGATATAACTCACAACTGGTCCGTTGATAGATCCTTGAACTCAGGAGAATACATGAACATTTTGAGCCAGCACCTACGAATGAACCATGTCTGTGAGTTGTTATCAACAGGAAAATGCTCCCTTATACTGCATCAATATTAACTAATCATCAATATTTATGGCCGATATCAACGATCAATATGTTCTCTTCTTGGTATTGTGAAATAGAGTGCTTCAAATATTCAAAGTCCTTATACACTGATGATGCCTGGCAGCAGACCCAGTTGTTATTAAGAAGTGGAGGCCTAGGACTTCGATCTGCCTCTCCTCTCAACATGCAGGAGCCGCCTACATCTCATCATTCTCAAGTGCTAGTTCCAAACCTTCAAGCTATCTGATGAAAGCAATTCATCATTTCAACACTCGCATGTTGCCGACTGAAAAGATTCAAGATTTTGACAACATACTTGGCGTTAAAATATCACAACATCGTCTTTCACAGATGATTGACTCAAAATCACGCAATGACCTCCTTCAAGCAGCTTCACCGGCCGATAAAGCTCGACTTGAAAATGTCATGACGAAATGAACGCATTATTAAAATGGTGGCTGGGCTAATGCTTGGATGGTAACTCAAAGAAATGTATCTACCATCCTGATGTAATTCTTGATTCACATGGACATCATGCGTTAACTTGTAAAAATGGAGGGGACATCGTCAACCGGCACAATACCATACGAAATGTCGTGTATGAATGCTGCAATCGATCGCTATTACGACAACAGCTAGAAAGAGGCGATGGCTTGAGTGATCAACCAAAAACTCACCCAGCCGACATTTTGCTGCCTGATTGGTCGTTGGGTAGATCAATTGATGTGACGGTCGTACATCTGCTCATCTGTCAAACTTAGCCGAAGCGAGTACGACTGTCCAGTATATCACAGCAGCTGCAGAAGCTCGGAAACGTGACGTCGACATCGAGAAATGCCATGAGTTAAATTAGCACTGCCTCCCCTTTTGCTTGACAGCATATGGAGCTATGGGTGACGAAGCCATACAATTTGTGTCACGCCTAGGGACTAGACTCTCAACACAGACAGGAGTGACTGTCTGCAAAGCCATTGCTTCCACTTGTGGAATGATGTCTGTTGCGCTGGTGAGATGCAATGCCAAAGCAATCTTAAAAAGAACCGAGGCTTCCGTCGGTCGAAGTGAGATCATAAGGACCGTGACTTAATCACTTTTTTCAATTTATCTTTGACTTTGACGTGTTCTCCTCTTTTTCTCTTTCGTTGAAATAAATATTCATATCTATTAAAAAAGTCCTTGAGTGATATAACTGTAGAGAAAGTCATATAAAGACTAGGCAAGCTGTATAATTTGAGCGTGAGCTGAAACTGTGTTGATCATTGAGTCAGTCAGTATAAACGAGATTAGGGTTGTAAGCCCGGGCTTGTGAAAAGCACCGGGATTGAACCGCGCGAGACTAGAACGATGTCCCTCGTCAGTCACCGCATTGAGTCTCCAAGTCCGGGATCCCGATATAAATATTAATTTATAGCACCTTGCTTGATTTTGTTTTAATTGGATTGAATCAAATGAAAGCCTGCTTTCTGTCCTTTGCGAGTCATAACCTTGAGGCATATGCATCCATTTGCGAATCTTATATTTTATCTTACAGAAGACCGATTATTGACCATTGGATTCTGAATGCCATCTGTAGTATGTAAATTTAAACAACTATGATGTGTTTTGATGATGATCATGAATAAATAGGCTAGACCATAGGCGGGGCGCAATTAATTGTGCAGCGGAATCAATCGCGGGACTGTCTGAATGGCCAAGAACTCTGAATGGCAAAGTAATTCTTCAATTAAATTTGCTTTATGAGGAAAGAAGCCGTGATTTTCTGATTCTATTGAGGGTCATATTTTGAACGTTTGATAAAATCGCAGTGAATTGTCATCGTTCTGGCAGTTCACCCATTCAGCGCTGCGAGAAAAAGGTTTTTCAAAACTGATGTAAATTAGCACAGTGAAATAAGAATGGGATTAGCAGCGAATTGAAGCTGGGACATTCCCATAACGACGTCTAAATGTTTCATAATTTTAATAAACTTATAGTTAATAAGACTTAAGGTTTGTCCTTAAGAGGACAGGTGGTGCGTTCCCACCGGCAGACATTAAACGTTCAAGGCGTGTCAAACTTTTGACTATCCTAGGACTACATTTTAGAGCCAAACTTGACGAGATCGGTGTGGAGGACCTTCCCACTAGTCCATTTTTCAATCAGCGCTTCTAAAGCGGGGCTGGACCTTACCCCTAATGGTCCTTTGACTTGTGATCCTCGACAAATGCATGAATGCATGAAGGTCTTTAAGCACAAAGACTTGACGGATCTGATTGCGTGCCGGGCGGACCTTCCCGGGGGTCCATAACATAGCGCTATACGGGCTGGACTTCACCCTTGGAAGAAAGAGAAAGCTGCCATTGCTGTGTCGATTCTGCTACCCACATGCACATATATCCATTTAAGTGAAGTAGCCATCAAAAAAGACGGTCTAATGACCAGATGGTTCACCCACTTATCAGAATATTGCAATGATGTGTCAAGCTACTCCATCTAAGTATGCCTATAAACATATCCAGTCTAATATCTAAACATGACATACTCGCACATTAAAAATTCATGCAATTTTTGTGCCTTTTTCTACAAAATGCTGATTACTTTGCAACATCTTTTCATATCAATTCACCCATGGACAGCTAGAGTACTATCTAGATTTCTAGCTGTCCATGATTCACCACGTGTGATAAATAGTGCCACCAAGTTTTTCAAAAGTGATAAAAAATAACTCCGATTTTTTCATGCATTTGTAATCGTCACGTAAAATTTACAAACTCATCAGATTTGCAATATAATGCTCATAATAGATTCTTACTAGATTCTTAAGGCTTATTTATATATCATTATACATTATTTAATATACATTTTTGAATAATTAATAAAGTATGCTTTATTGCTATTCAGCTGTATGTCTGCTTTCTTTATGAGCAAATCTTTATATGCTATGGTGATTGTTGGCATAAAAAATGATAAAATTAGAAATTCACGACTTAACTTACGCTTTCTGAAATCTGACTAATAAAGCATGATGGCGACACGGAGTAGGCCTACATGTAGTTAAGTGGTGTGCAACGCGTGGCCCGCCACCAATTCTCGTATTCAAAGTGGTCCGCGGACATTATTTGAATAGGTGATGTGAAAATGACCAACTCCGACTTGAATCTTCTAAGTTTAATCTTCTAATACTTCTAAGGTTGAGGTTGATCTTTAGAATTTGCAAAAGCATTTAACTAATGACTTAATGAGCAATATGATAGCATGAAACTTTTCATTCGAATGCTCAAACCACCTTCCGTTCGCAATGAATATCTTCCCAGTATGAAAGTAAGCAAACTTGTGCTATAATTATAGTTGAAATTACAAATGCGTAATCACAATTACCGTAATCAGTAATTGTAATCAATTACATTTTAGCCATGTAATTGCAATTACTTTGCACTTTGCAGTTAACACAGCTTCATACCCATTCATTCCGCACGCAGCTTAAATTACTTGACTATCCTCGTAGATATTGCGTTACCGTACTTAGATGGTAACCGGGTGTACAATTACCGCTTTTTTCGAAGAAATTTATGACGAAACATATTTCCAAAATCCAAAATAAGTGCCGGCATTATGATATTCTTTACTCCTATCCTAATTGCTGAACTGAAACTGAAAATCAGAAAGCCACTGCTGCCTAATTTTCCTCTCGGAAAAAGAGATGCAAATAAAGTCTTCTCGAAGCGAAAGTTGAAATCTTCGAATCAATTTAAATCTTGGCAGAGATGTAATTGCATATAAGTCTCCTGGTAGCCAGTCTCGATCTGTAGCCAATCATGTATCTTCAGTTTGGTCATAGTAGACATGTTAGGCGAAAAGACTTGGGAGAGAATAAAAAGCTGGTAATTTAATATCAATCTGCTTTTCCGGGGAGCGGTTGTTATAAACCTAAGAAATTCCACTTGAAAAAATAAGTGGTGGGGAAACGCATAACGTAATGCTGACAATTATCTACAGTAATTCAAGAAAACGGAATGATTTGTAATTGCAATCAATTACATTGATAGAGATGTGATTAGTAATTGTACATTTTCAAGCAAGTAACTTGTAATTGAAATCAATTACATTTCATGAGAAATTGACACAAGTCTGAAGGTAAATGATATAGCCATCAACTGAGTGATTGCTAAGTCACGTGGTGTTTGAGGCTTTGCTGAGAATGTTTCACGAAGTAATGAACAACGTTGCAATTAGCCTGATAAATACACAAAGTAGGCTCCGCATGAATGAATACAACCGCATGAAGATGTGTGATTTTTATAAGCCAACTTCTGCTTCAAGTATTCTTTCTGGATTTTATTTGTATACTGCACCAATTTTGTACTACGAGAAGAATGGCATTATCGAACGAGCATCGTTAGGAGAGCCTAAGTGCGGTTTTCGAAATCCGCCTATGTTTGGGTGACGTAAGCCCATGTACACGTAGGTGCATGTACATGTAGTTTAACCAGTTTTCATTTATGTTATTTCATATTGTGCGGTATGTAGGCGAATGGATGCACTGCATATTTACAGACCATCATTTTTCGATGAAATTAAGTCATACTAACTTCAATTAATAACAAAAAAGCTTCCGCCGCAATTAGTTTGGCCTGTTCACATTTCATAATTCATATAGATTTTAGAATGTAAAATACAGTTTACTTAAAAGACAACAGCTTAGTTGAATACTTTTAAGTACAATGCTGCTACATACATTTACATTACAAATACAATGATGTCATGTGCTGCCACAATGTAGCAGTCCTTAAAATTGAGCTCAAAAGTAAAGGAATTTGAACATATTTCTGCCTTTTGAAACTGGTGGCCCTCTATCCCAACTTAGCTGCCCACCACGTATTGCAGTTGATTTAAGGACCGTCCTCCCCTACGAAGAATGGATAATGGACATAAAACGAAAAAGTAAACTTAGTTAAAGGGATAAAACATTTGTTAGGATACATTAATATGGAATTCACATGAATATATTTAATTAGACATATCCCTATCAACTAGTTTGCACATTTAGAAATAATTTACAATTATTATGTATGATTACACATATTTATATCAATAAAATCAACTTTTTTAGCGCAACTTTTGAACATGTTTTAGTCGTACTTGGAAGATGCCCTGGCTAGTCATGATGTGACATTTTTGAGTTGGAAAGAGCCAGGAATTTTCGGGATGTTAATTATTATTTTAAGTTGTCATATACAAAATTTTTCGATTACCATACAGTAGTCATCTTCAGGTACGAAAGACTTGGGTTAGTATAAGTTTGATATATAAGTAATTTGAAAATGATATTTACAATGAGATGATGATAATTTACAATGATAATAAACATAAACCTGAAGTAAATAGTGGAGCTGAGCTTGACAGTTACCGTGATTTCCTTTTTTACTAATAATAACTTCTCATTTTTTCACTACCTCATCTAACATAGAATTCATCAATCATGTCAGGTCAATTTTTGCTACTGGTATATGTAATCCAGTACAACCTGCTCATATCTACATCCTATCATATCATATCATTGTAAATTGCCACATCTTTTCATATCATTGTAAATTATCATCATCTCATTATAAATATCATTTTCAAATTCCTTATAGTATTTCAAACTTCTACTAACCCTATTCTTTTGTGCCTGAAAATGATTACTGGATGGTAATCGAAAAATTTTGCACATAACTTAAAATAATAATTAACATCTCAAAAATTCCTCGCTCTTTCCAACTCAAAAATGTTTTAGTCGATGATTATAACTATGTAAGCAGGTAAGTAAGCGCATGCTTGTTTGAAATGAAAATCGATAGAGACAAATGCAGCATGACATAGACACATAAAAAGACCAAAAGAGAAAAATCAGGTAGTGAAAATATACACAGAATTAAATGAGTAATAGACATCAACTTGTATAAAAGTAGTGAAAACATCAAAAACATACAGTACTCACACCTGTATTTGCTAAACTGAGATTACATCAGAAGTTCGAAAGCTATCAGAATTTAGCAGAAAGGAAGTCCAAAGGAAAAATGTGTGCAGTCTTCGAGATGCTCTTGCCTGTGGCAGCCGAAGAAGATTTGAATTAGACATACGAGGGGCCGGAATGTACGGAGATGATGGACTGTATATAGATCACATGAACCAAAGAACTGTTGAGCACGTCCTACTCTCAGCACTGAAAGCGTGGGAACTTTCCACACTCACAATTCTTCCCACTAATAATCTTGTGCGCTCTTTCATTGAACTTATCCAACTTATGTTCCAATCCTTTTGGCAGCCACGCAAACAAGGAGGATGCGTAGATTAAACGGACACAATAACAGATTCGTGTTGTTTCGTAACAGATTCAATAACAAGATAGTGAAGGTTTCAGCACCCGTATAACAAATAGACGTTTGTAACTGTGAGTAATATATCGATGTGAACGGATGGGCCGATTTTTATAAAACTTAAATATTCTTGGAGCTGATAACACTATTTTTCATTTCAGCCTCGTGATCTCGACCATTTTTAAGCGTTCGAGATCTTGAGATTACAGTGCCGAGATCTCGATCAGATTTTTTGTTTAAATGCACACTTAGCAGATGAAAATTACTGCTACATTTAATTTCTTGTTGGAACATTTGGTCAACTCTTGACGCCAAAGGTACTAATATTCCCACGCCAATTGATTAATTGCCATCTGAAAGGTAATTCGAAAGTAACAGTAATGCTAAGTTAACTTGTATTATTTTACGACAAAAAATCCAATTAATTTTTGACTTCGTCACGAAGCTATCTTCAGGAAACTTAAATATAGTGTTAAAATTTTTTAAGAGCGCGACGCTTTCAACATTTTTACGTGATCATCCTACTCGATTGCCAATCGTAAAACCAAAGTGTGGCACAAACATTAATATTTGGCCTAGGAACCCTTTCTTCCGTAATAAAATAAAATAAAACACAGATAACTTATCCAAATTTTCGCTTCTTGCCTTGTCAAAGATGTTATAATGAATGGATTACAAGTGTACGAGTATAATTGAAATTTGAAAGAACATTGATAAGTAAAAAAGATTAACAGAAAAAAATGAAACGTCAGGAACAGAAGTTTGGAAAGTGAAGTGAAAAATGACCATAGCATTGTTTTCGACCTTAAAGGCAGGGTCAACGGAAAAATAATTTTTTCATCAAAGATACGACATTTGATCGCGAGTAGAACGCACCGGGTTGCACGCTGCATCGTTGTCTCGTTTAGCCACAGGAGCGCTTTTCCCTATGCGTGCTGACGTCATCGCCACCAAGCAGCAAGATTCGGCAGTCGAGTTAACGCAGACAATCATAAACAATAACATTTTGCTACGGTTTGATCTGCGAATAATGGAGAGCAAAGAGGTAAGTTGCAAGTTTTTATAATTGTAGCATCTCAAACACACCTTCATATCATTAAGCGCGTGTCTACATCAAATATAGTACATCATAATCTCAGTACAATTAGAATAATGAGCTTAACAGTAGTTCAAATAGATTTAATAACGTCGAGCAAAATAGCATGTCGCCATTCATGAGACTTTTTACAGTGTACTTTGCGGTTCTTGCAACACTTCGTTGCTTTTTTCCACACTCTTTCTGTCTTTAAATCGTGGCCATCACGCCCGATTCCAACATTATGATCAATCACGGCTAGTTGAAGTCGCATCTTCATTGTTGAGTAGGGAAAGTATAATCGCTTAGGAGCATACTTAAGAATAACGTTATGGAAAGTTTCAAGATATGATGTATGTATGAAGTGCCTACACTTTCGTAAATCTCTCAGCAATTGAGGATTTGAGGATGTATTACAATCTACATGAGTGCTTTTCTGATTAGTTGTCGAATTAATCGACGTGATCAGGCCTACATGCATTACATTAATTTTGCACTTATTTTCATTTATACAGAATTTGTGTTTGCCTCTAATGCGAATACTCGTATATACCAAATACCATCAAAACATGTGAGACTGCAAATATCTTACCTTCCATCTCCAATCATGACTGCTTCACCATTTTCTTGAACACAACCTGATGCCTCAGACATTAGGGAATTATAAGCTTCATCTACCACTGGTAATACAAATTTCTTCTGAATCTTTGAGTATGTTTGTTTACTCATGATCTGTAGATTCAATGTATTCGAAATTTCCTTGAGTGTCGAATGTGTATTTCCTGAGATGCAAATTGAGAATACAAACGAGAATACTCGAGACGTCGGCTCGATAGGAGAACCACACTGTGAACAGAATCAAAGTAGTTCTAGCAAATTTTCGAAGTAGACGAAGAAGCACTTGCCAAACAAATTATCATTAGGCTCCTCGTCAGAATCTATGAAACTCGATTCTGATGAAGATTCAGATTCAAATTCAGAGCTTATATTCTTTTCGTCAGGAACACCTGTCATTGATTCTTTGTCGGCAAAACCTGCAATATCAGATTCCAAATTTCGAGAAATGCATGGTGACTCTTCCAAATCAATAGAGCTCATAGGCCGATTTGTAGAGAGACTTCGCAAATATCGGGCTGTGTGAAGTTTGTCCAATACCGCGGATGACGAAGGCGAAGAATTTGCACGCTCGCGATGAAGGTTTCTAGAGGGAATGGCATTTTCTTTCAGGCGTCTGGGGCGGCGGTTGACGGTTGTAGCTGATGAATTTAGTATTTCACTGCGAAGGTCTCTGACGAAATCAGATTCAGTGAAATGGTCACTGCAAATAATACTGAATGGCGATGGTCCCCATTTCTTTCCGTTGATATCCTTTCAATCACACCGATGAATCCATTGTTGTCGAATTAATTTGTGTTCGGGAATTTATGATACGATCTATCTTTTGCTTTTGAGTTATGGTTAGTACAACCGAATACACTGCAAACTACCATTCTTAATAGACGGTCACAAAATCTTAATTGTTGTTATGAGAATGTATAGTGATTGTCTGCGTTGACTCGACTGCCGAATCTTGCTGCGTGGTGGAGATGACGTCAGCACGCATAGGGAAAAGCGCTCCTGTGGCTAAACGAGACAACGATGCAGCGTGCAACCCGGTGCGTTCTACTCGCGATCAAATGTCGTATCTTTGATAAAAAAATTATTTTTCCGTTGACCCTGCCTTTAAGACAAGTGTGAGGAAAGTCAAGGAAAGGTATAAGACTGATTGACTGAATCTTCAACAGTAAAATAAATATTGGAATGAATGCTATTGGCAGTATTTTAAACTTCTAGTGATGCTACATTAATATTAGTAACAATAAAAACATCTTCTATATACCTCTTACAGTTAAATATGATGTATCACTATTTCTTACAATATCTTCTTCGATGGAATTCATGAAGATGATCGGTTACTGGAGGAGCGCAGTTGTTGCCCATTGCGACACCTGTCTTCTGAGGCTTTGCAATGCCATTTAATAGATAGGTATTAGATGTCAAGGACAATCGTAAGAGAATTTCCAAATCACCCCTTGACTGGTCACCAGCGTCTCCAATTGCCGAGCGGAAAATTTCCGCGCAGTAAACAGATTTCCGCGCAATGATCTACACTGTAGATTCACTAATTCATTTTCATAATTTTGAAAAATGAAAATATTTGAGGAAATTTCCACGGATGCTGCTATTTCACAACTGCACGACGCTTCGGCTTTCACTTTATTCATGTGCCAAACAAATGTAAGTGAAAAGATTGAACATGCAGATAGGTGGTGGGAATCTATCAATTTGAAGACCCTGCAATTTAGCACATAAGAGACAAATGAAATTCACGGACTTTCGAAAGAAAATCTTAAAAAACTTCTTCATTAAAAAAACATTTCGATAGTGAGTTGAGACTGGCGGAATTGTCCTGCTATGGTATCCTTCCTCAATGGTTTTCTTGAAACATCAACAGGCAACTGTGCTGTTGTTCAAAAGGAAGCCTCTTTCAAAAGCGTAACACTTTCATATGCATTCACAAAAAGTTCATAACACCAAAATTCTCCATTGAAAGATTTGATCAGAGCGTACTAGTGAGAGCGCAGAATATCAGCAAGCAGATCATCAATCGACGAATGTAAAATATGAATGATAGGAGTACAACTTTTAAAAAACGCTTCGAATTGACTAAATAGTAAGATGGTAGCTGTAGCAGATAATATCCAGATAAGTGAAAGTATTAGATTGTTGGTAGGCACTCATCTTCTGATCGAGGTTGATGAGAATATTAAAAAATAGCGATTGCGTGATTCATCGAAAAATAATGCACAATTTTTGGCCAAAGCTATCGCCGGGTGCAATGATGTCGGGCTCAATTATTTGATCAGAATGTCAGATGACTCAGTTCTGATAAAAATTTGCTTCCCTCTCGGTTTCGACTTGGCTTACTAATCAAGAAAGCATCCCAGAATGATTGCAAGCGAACTACACATTTCCATGAATTTGTCGTCAATTGTGTCTTTGAAAGCAGTGAGCCTCTTCCTTCTTACTTTACTTTACCTTTTCGTTTTTCGTCTCTTCTTCCCAATTCCACCGGGGTTGGACGTTGCTTCGATGACTTTTTTCGATGCATTACGATCCAGAGCAGTGTCCGCCTTGATCTTCAGGTATTCGAGATCTTCTTTAACACAGGCATGCCACGTTTTCTTCGGTCTTCCTGGTGGACGGCGACCGTCAACCGATAGATATGCCTCACCCATGATGATGTCGATGCTTCCTTCGAAGAAACAAACCTTTGAACAATAGCCGCCCGAAAGCAATTGCTACATGCACTCAAATCAAAAAACGTCTGATTGATGCATAAAGAAAAATGAATGGACTCAAGAAAAATGGAATCATGTAGTTTACCACGGCTTCGGTAAAAGTAGGACCGAAACCTGGAAAAAATCCGAGACCGGTCAAAAACCACCGAGTCCGAGCTCGAGTACGCAGCCTTAGTTTTTCTGATGAATGTTGTTCACATCTGCATCCACGAAAGGGACTACGTTCAGAAGGGTTCTGATTATTTATGGTGAGGGGAGCAGTCTGCTTTGATAGAATGTGTTAACTTGTGAGATGCAGTGGAAATGTTGATTATCGGGAGTTCCAGAGGATGCCCAATGTTGCAATTCCCCGCCAGTCGACATATTTTGCAATACGATTGAACCCCATGCCACACATCCGTTTCAACTTGACATTACGTGGAAATGAAAGTCAAACGGCAATTAGCAGACAGGCTAGCAAAAAGCCCTGATCTTAACTTAATTCAGTACGTGTGAGATGATTTGAAAAGATATGTGAGACAGTTCAATTCAACGACCCTAGATGATAACCATTAGGGCAGCGGCTGGGCAGCAATATTAGGTATTTGTGACTCTGTATGAAAGCATGAATAGACGAATTCATACGGTAGGTTATGCTAAAGGTGGAAACACCAGATACTGACTTTCTTTGTTACTGAACTTCTCACTCCCTATTGAAATTATGATTTCTGTGAACATAAGATATATTCTTTGAATCTGATGTTTTCAATCGGCTCATTCCTTATGAGCAGTTGAAATTATATAACAATAGAATTTACATATGGATTGAGAGAAAATCTATATTCTTTGACAGAATCATAGGTATTAACGCCTCAGATATGAACATAAATGACAGGAAATTAGTTGTTTTAAATAATGGTTTAATGAATAAGACTGATCTAAGGTTAATCTAAGTGTGATTACTTATCATACTCAAAGCTTATGATCGGGTGTTTATGTTTCCGGATTGACGCGAGTCCTTGAATTTTGTATTCACATCCAGCCCTGCTTTCCGCGGGCATCACACATATAAACAGGTGCGACACCATGATCTGATAAGTTCATGGCACAATCAAACTACGAATCAGTTTTCAATTTGCACCACTCAAAATAAATGAAAATCTTCCTAACACGGAAGCGACAGAAATTTCCGCGCTGTACATACGATTCCTGAATTCTGCGCCATTTCCGCGCGGCGCTGGAAGCGCTGCAAGTCACTAATCTCACTCTCTGACCTATGATTTCAAAAAAATACTTTGACGAAACCTTTGGAAACCTACGCACAGAGTGATAGATGCCAGACGTTTGATTCTTGAGTGCATTGAAAGAGAAAGCTGAGTTTGCTCATAAAAAACGAACTACCTAAATCATGCTGACAGTGCAGCATCAGCAATTGGATTACATGAAGACATCAACAAAATACATCTAAGCAGAGGAGTGAGATGATGAGACAATATCTCTCCAAACTTGTTCAATGCCTGCCTCAAGGATGCAATCTTCCGGAGAATGAATCTTGAATGCAGAGGAATAAACATCGATGGAGTTACTCACTAACCTGCGCTTTGCGGATGATCTTGTGCTAATGGCACACACACACACACACACACACACACCTGAAGAATTAAAATACCTCATTGAGGACCTCCACAACAAAAGCACAGAAGCCGGTCTCAGGATACATGCTACAAAAACGTAGGTGATATTTAACGAGCATGCACGACAGGGAGTCATCACCATCCGAAATGTGACACTGGAAAATGTACAGCACCACAGATACCTCGGCCAGATACTGAATGGAAGCAGAGGCAATACTTCCGAAATAAACAGCAGAATAAGGGCTGGTTGGGCAGATTTCGCAAAGTTCGGTAACCTAATGAGAAGTCGATCCATTCCACAAAGATTGAAGACTAAAGCTCTCAACTAGTGCATTTTACCATTAATGGTGTACGGCGCAGAGACATGGACAACAACAGCAACTCAAGGTTTGTCTGTTCCTTGTTGTAGACCGTAAGAGGCTCTGCTGTATTGGCGTTGGTGGAGACGGGCGAGCCGAGCCTGAACCAACAACGGCAACAGCAACAGCCATGTCCAAGTTAGCAGTGGCGCAACACTCCACTATCGCAAAGCGAACGAGTGGATCATTCAGAGATCAGACGAAGTTGAAGGCATCACGATTTACCATTATGAAAAGTAAATGGCAATGGGCTGGTCACACAATACGCAGGACAGACGAAAGATCGACCAGGAGAATAACTATGTGGCATCCAAAAATTCGTTCCAGACAACATGGCAGACCTCCAAGACGGTGGGACCATGAGTTAAATACATACTGCAACCAGCACTGGCGACAACACGCGATCGACCGGCAGAGGTGGACAACACTTGGGGAGGGGTTCCTCCAGTAATGGAGCGATTAAAGCCCCGTCAAGGTAATCACACAACTACTGAACGCATTGGAGGTTTTACGTTACTAATTGGATGTATTGTTATTGCTTTCATTGATTTGGACAAGTTTTGGATCGAAATCATGATCACATTGACGATGGTAATAACTAAAACTCACCTGATAAATTATGTCTCCACCATCTTCTTGAACTGTCGGCCGAATTCTAGTGTCGAGTAATTCTTTAATCATCGCTACGGTTTCATCATCGTCTTCATGAATTGCTGCAATTATAATAAGATAGCATACACTTTTCAATTTTACATGAAGCATCGGTTAGTGATGGTTGAAAACGAGTTTCCTTCAGATTTGCTGAAAAAATGAAGGCAATAATCTACATAGTTAACTGTCCCGACGGCAGTTATGATAACGTGCTGTTAACTCGCACAATAGTATTTGCGCCATTGTTCTCAAATCTAAAAATTTGCAAATTTCAGACTTCTGAAACATAATGCTGTCTGTTGAGTTTTGAAATGATGGGATATTACAGACATCATCGAATGACAGGTATTGCTCCGTAGCCCGCCTTGCTCCGTAGATATATGACTTTAATACACGACATTATTTCAAATCGATGTCGTCTTTAACTCTTAACGTGTTTGAATCACAGCAATTTACATGGGACCTATATTACATTCCAACCATAGACATTCGACACTCTACAATAAATGACTAGAGCGGACAAGGACATTGAAAACAATAGTACGTTGTGGACATGTGCTGTCATTAAGGTTCACAGCCCCGGCTCCTAGGACCGGGCTAGCCCGCGCAACCTGCCCGATTCTTAGCCCGGGCTGAATTCACAATTTTCGGGCTTAAGAGTCGATACCTGGCCGTTTGAAATATCCCCGATCCGATAGCTAAAAATGGCGGCTTTATCCACAGTGGAATTTTAGCGAAAATTCACTAATTGAACAAGCATTCATTCGCCCACCACAAGTGATAGTATGCTGACGTGCATTGGATGCGCTGTCAGTCATGTTGCAGTGATGACACCATGTCTACAAAATGATTGCTCCGCTTAGATTTAACGGCGTGGGCAATTATGAGAAAACACATGCCTCACTGTCGGTTCAATGAGTGCAGATATAAATAACACAACCAATAGCTGAAATCAATGTTAAAAAACGATTTATAATTATGAAAGTAGCGGATAATGTGAAAGCAGCCTCATCGGCGGTCTCGCATAGTTCAGTATTACATTTGATATCACATAAGACTTGCAATCTGTGGGTGCTATATGCGACACATGTGAAATCGTTCGACCTCGAAACGATATCAATTTATCGACAGTTTAAACAATCAGTAATTTGAACGATCAGTTGTCTTAAGATCTAGCAACATTGACTAAATCAGCAGGTGAAATGGAAATAAACAAGCCGCTATTGTTCATTCTAGTCTCACTAACTCAAAGGTGTACTCCGGTCAACTTTTTAAGTTGGTCCGTATCGATACAAGACCATCAGTAGTAGTAAGCAAAACTCCACTTCTGGACCGCGCAAGATGGCGGCCATCGCTGCGTCCCCCCCCCTCTGGCACGGCAGAGTGTCGTGGTCGGCCGCCGTGGTGCTTCGTGTCTGAGTCCCCCCCCCCTCTGGAACGACAGAGGTTGTGGTCTGTCGTGGTGTGCCGGCCAGGTGGGTCCACGTTCACAACATGTTCGCTGACGTCCCCCCCCCTCTGCAACGACAGAGTGTGAGACTCGGGTGCGTTGGTCCGACCGCCTGGTTGACGTGGGCGACCGTCTAGGTTGACGTGGGCGACCGCCAGGATTAGTCTTGAGGCTATAGTGTGTGATGTTTTTGGTGCAATCTGCTGAATGTTGGGTTGTAAAATGGGTTGTTTCGAGTGGAAGGAGTGGTCCGATGAGAAAACGGAGGTCAGATTCGGATTCAGCGTGAAATTCTGCATCGGTAGGGTGAGTTTCAAGGCAATCGGTGAGAAAAAATTTTCAACATTTTTCGAAAAACGACAGAGTTAGAATTTGGGACGTTTTGGTGTGTAGCGCCCAAACGAAGCATCGGATGAGAAAACGGAGGCCAGATTCGGAATCTACGTGAAATTTTGGGTTAGGAAGGATGTTTCCAGCGAAATCGGAGAGAAATTTTCGGCTGACGTCCCCCCCCCTGGACAGCTTGCTTCCAGTGGACGGATTTTGTCGTGCAATAGCTCGTTTGAAAGCTAAGAGTGAGACAAATTCAGTGAAAGAATCGGCTTGTTCCTATCTGTCTTCGTTCAAAAGTTAGAGCGGTTACAAGATTTTAGGTCGGAGCTCGCTCACCTGAAAAAATCCTAAGTGTCAGAGTTTCTTTGTATGGGTAAAATTTTGAAAATTTTCCAAAGTGTGGAATTTCGACCTGGGACCGTCACCAAAACATTTTTCATCAAATTTCACTGACCCCCCCCCCCCCGACAACAATCTTCTAACTTTGGTTCTAGTGGACGGATTTTGTCTTACAGCTACTCGTTTGAAAGAGGAGAAAAAACTGCTCGACAACATTTTTTGTTGCGAGTCAATCGGACCAGCCGTTCACAAGTTAGAGCGGTTACAAGATTTTAGGTCGGAGCTCGCTCACCTGAAAAAATCCTAAGTGTCAGAGTGGCTTTGTATGGGTAAAATTTTGAAAATTTTCCAAAGTGTGGAATTTCGACCTGGGACCGTCACCAAAACATTTTTCATCAAATTTCACTGACCCCCCCCCCCCCGACAACAATCTTCTAACTTTGGTTCTAGTGGACGGATTTTGTCTTACAGCTACTCGTTTGAAAGAGGAGAAAAAACTGCTCGACAACATTTTTTGTTGCGAGTCAATCGGACCAGCCGTTCACAAGTTAGAGCGGTTACAAGATTTTAGGTCGGAGCTCGCTCACCTGAAAAAATCCTAAGTGTCAGAGTGACTTTGTATGGGTAAAATTTTGAAAATTTTCCAAAGTGTGGAATTTCGACCTGGGACCGTCACCAAAACATTTTTCATCAAATTTCACTGACCCCCCCCCCGACAACAATCTTCTAACTTTGGTTCTAGTGGACGGATTTTGTCTTACAGCTACTCGTTTGAAAGAGGAGAAAAACTGCTCGACAACATTTTTTGTTGCGAGTCAATCGGACCAGCCGTTCACAAGTTAGAGCGGTTACAAGATTTTAGGTCGGAGCTCGCTCACCTGAAAAAATCCTAAGTGTCAGAGTGGCTTTGTATGGGTAAAATTTTGAAAATTTTCCAAAGTGTGGAATTTCGACCTGGGACCGTCACCAAAACATTTTTCATCAAATTTCACTGACCCCCCCCCCCGACAGCAATCTTCTAACTTTGGTTCTAGTGGACGGATTGTGTCTTACAGCTACTCGTTTGAAAGAGGAGAAAAAACTGCTCGACAACATTTTTTGTTGCGAGTCAATCGGACCAGCCGTTCACAAGTTAGAGCGGTTACAAGATTTTAGGTCGGAGCTCGCTCACCTGAAAAATCCTAAGTGTCAGAGTGACTTTGTATGGGTAAAAATTTGAAAATTTTCCAAAGTGTGGAATTTCGACCTGGGACCGTCACCAAAACATTTTTCATCAAATTTCACTGACCTCCCCCCCCCCTGGTCAGCTAGCTTCTATCTTGGCTTCTAGTGGACGGATTTTCTCGTGCAATAGCTCGTTTGAAAGCTAAGAGTGAGACAAATTCAGTGAAAGAATCGGCTTGTTCCTATCTGTCTTCGTTCAAAAGTTAGAGCGGTTACAAGATTTTAGGTCGGAGCTCGCTCACCTGAAAAAATCCTAAGTGTCAGAGTGACTTTGTATGGGTAAAATTTTGAAAATTTTCCAAAGTGTGGAATTTCGACCTGGGACCGTCACCAAAACATTTTTCATCAAATTTCTCTGAACGAGGGGGGGGAGGTCAGTGAAATTTGATGAAAAATGTTTTGGTGAAGGTCCCAGGTTGAAATTCGGAAGTTTTAAATTTTTCAAAATTTTCACCACACTGGAGCTCTCACACTTAGGAATTTTTTCACTTGTGGCATGTTACATGGACATGTGCTGGCGGACCAACTTCCCGTGGTCATATGAGAATGGTTCAGGTGTCATATTGTAAAGAATGATGAGACAAATCGTTTGCAACAAACCGCATGTCGCTACGATGAATACTTTCGGAGATAGAGCCATTTTAAGTTTTCTTCCGAGCATATATAAACCCCCGACAACGTAAGTCTGATCACTTCATCGAAAGACGAGGTAAGCGACGGTCGTCGCTCTGAGCTCCCGATATCGGGTGCAAAGGACTCTATCTTTTGAAGTAGGCAAGCTATCTTGCTACTTCAAAGTTTGTATGATAGAGTTTGATAGTGTCTTTACTACTGATAAAATTTTTTAAAAGTAGTATGAGTAGTAAAATGCGGAATTTTTTAAAAATTCTTAATTTTCACTTTTTTCAAAGTTTTAACATATAGACTAAGGTTTTCAAGTATCCTGAGTTCAAATATGCTATCAGATTTGAAATTTAACTAAGTCTAAGGCAGCTTTGAGGGGTTAGATCCCAGCTACTGATCACTACCTTTGACTCGGCGTTCCTGTTACCACTTCGGGGCAGTGACAATGATGTCTTCAGCTGTAAAGAGCGGGTATCGGGGAAGATCTCTCACTTCCCTAGTGATCGGTACAAGGCCTTCGGGCTGTCGACGGGATCGAGTGCCACTCACTACACTCTTTAGGAATATGACTGTACTACATGATTCCAAACTTATACAAATTTCATTATCTTACAGTTCACAATAAAATCTAAGATGGCCAATGACAAAAATCGTAAATATCACATCAAAATGTGCTCTTGTGGGCGAGTTAATCGCAGTGCGGACGCCAAAGCTCATGTGAAGAAGGCGGGCACCGGCCACATGATTGTCTTGAATAGGGTTGCTTGCGTAAAGTGTAGAGTGCTGAAGGGTGATGAGGATGAGGTGCGGTTTTACAGAGTGCATGCTGACTGTAGTGGTGGTTTAGTGACTGATTTGAGATTTACGCAGTTGATTGTGGAAGAGAGGGAGCGAATGTTGGCGAATGTTGCGAATGTTGTTGAGAATGTTGTTGAGAATGTTGTTGAGAATGATGAGTTGGCGAGAGCGGTTGCGTCGTTGGAGGGTGAGATTGAGCAGCGGAAGAGAGTGCTTGAGAGTGATGATGAGGATGATGTGGATTTAGATAGGGAGCGTGTGAGGAAGCGTGTGAGGAAGTTGAGCTCTTCGTCATCGGAGGTGTCCAACATCGTCATCACCGACCCCCCGAAGAGCTCATCTTCCCCAAAAGTGAAGAGTGGTGGGATTCGTATGCAGTCGGCGAGGTGGTTGAAGGATGAAGAGAAGAGACATGTTTCGCAGCAGATGGCGCATGAGTTGTTAGTGAATAAGTTTGAGAGTTTGAAGAAAGTGAAGGATGAAGTTGTGAAGGAGTTGGATGAGTTGAAAAAGAAGGATTTGAAGTCGAAGGAGGTGGCGGATGAAAACATTAGAATGAGGCGTTGTGTGACTGATTTGAAGAATAAGACGCGAGAGTTGGAAGAGAAGAATAATGCGTGTGAGAAGAGGGCGAGTGCTGCGGAGAGAAGAATGAGAGATGCAGAGGCGAAGTTTGAGGAGATGATGAAGGAGATGAGTGTGTTGAGAGCGAGGAATGTTGAGTTGGAGAGGACTGTGGCTCGGCGGGGTGATGAGAGGCAGGCGTGTGAGAAGTTGGAGCGCATGAGGGATGAGTGGGAACGTGTGAATGAGGATCGTTTGTTTGAATTTCACATCCCTATTCGGGACAATCATTTGGCCGGCGAAGTATTGGTAAATAAAAATCTGGACGAGTCAATTATTTGCTACAACGGTCATCCGAGCAAGAAGTGTCTCCATGCAAGCTTACGAATGCGCGGCCATCTCCATAAATTTTCGATTCGGAAACGCGCGAGACTACCTAAGGATGACTAACTTGGTAAGTGAAAAGCAAATAAGATAGTATATCCTATTCTAATACATATCATTTTCATTGCAGATCTTTGCCCGCCTTCACCACCCCATTAATTTACTCCCGAGAACGAACCATCGGCTCTCTTAAGGGTCACCTAGGGGCAAGACATGATAGAACCTCCACGCGGTTTGCCCTGGGCAGTCTTCGGACTGGCGAATACTATCATTAAGTTGAATCTGCTATCAGTCAACTTGAACGTTGCGTCGCGTTAGAGGGGTATATAAACCACTGCCTCTCATTTCATTTCATTTCAATCATGCAGACGCCGAACAGTCAAGTTAGCTCTCCTCGCGGACCGCAGTTAAGGCCGCGAAATTTATTTGAGGAGTTCGTCAGGCTAGAGGAGCAAGACAGAGTCCACAACAATCTTGCTCGGATTGGCAATCCGATGACAGCAACTGCTGCCAATCCAACGGAATGGCGCTACATTCCACTCTATACTCACATGCCAGTTAGTGTGGAAGTCGACAGTGCTACCAAAGAGAGAGTCTTTGACTCTCTCAGCAGAATTGGTAGGCTGTAGGATGACGACTCCCGAGAACGAACCATCGGCTCTCTTAAGGGCCACCATGGGGCAAGACATGATAGAACCTCCTCGCGGTTTGCCCTGGGCAGTCTTCGGACTGGCGAATACTATCATTAAGTTGAATCTGCTATCAGTCAACTTGAACATTATGCAGTCGATTGCTATCCCTGAAGCATTCTGATTCGCTGTTGAGCAATTCATTGTTGAAAACCCTATATAAGCCAGAAGATTGTAGCGCTTCTCATTCAATTTGAAGTCACGATGGAAGCAACATCTAGCGACAACATTCCCGTCTTCACTGATGAAGAGAACGCCATTCCCGAGTTCGTCATCCTCGACGAGTGGGATGAGGATGAGAAGAAGGGGAAGATCAAGAGGATCGTTTGGACGGATGAGGTGTGGACTCCAAATACCACACGCATCCGAAAGGTGCCAGATGCACCACCACGGCTTAGGCGGTATAGGGTATACGAGAACCTAACCGTCATACCTATTGACTATTCAAGCCAATAGTCATCTTGTTACTCCCGAGAACGAACCATCGGCTCTCTTAAGGGCCACCATGGGGCAAGACATGATAGAACCTCCTCGCGGTTTGCCCTGGGCAGTCTTCGGACTGGCGAATACTATCATTAAGTTGAATCTGCTATCAGTCAACTTGAACGTTGCAAATGAAGTTCGGTGTAATACTTCCTTTCGACGGGCGTTCCTGTAAAGGGCGGCGGTGAAACCCGTAGCTATGTATACCGCAAGGGACATTCGGCAATGGTCAATCTTGTTAAACCTCTCTGCGTCATGTTTGCAAGTGATTGCCTCTGTCTCAACGTAGCATGCATTCGCGTCAGGGCGACATTTAGCCAACTGTCGAAGGTTGCCTAAAACTTTCCATTGCATACGTTATGAGAACCATGAGTTCTACCTGTCTCTATCAATGAGACGAATTGATGAATGGAATGAAATGGGAGGACACTCACGCGCCACACGCAACATAACACACTTCTCTCTTCCGTAGTCTAACAAGCTCCTTACACATGGATCGCAGTCGATTGCTATCCCTGTATCAGAAGTGTAAGCTATCTTAATTTATTTGACACTATTTTATCTACCATCATCGTCCATATGAAATGTTTTTAGATTTACAAGTTAGACTAAGCGTGCTACTATTTCCAAATGAAAAAGTATACATGGTTAAATCATCCACTTAAGCCCATCCGTAGTCTAACAAGCTCTTTACACATGGATCGCAGTCGATTGCTATCCCTGTATCAGAAGTGTAAGCTATCTTAATTTATTTGACACTATTTCATCTACCATCATCGTCCATATGAAATGTTATAAGATTTACAAGTTAAACTAAGCGTGCTACTATTTCCAAATGAAAAAGTATACATGGTTAAATCATCCACTTAAGCCCATCCGTAGTCTAACAAGCTCTTTACACATGGATCGCAGTCGATTGCTATCCCTGTATCAGAAGTGTAAGCTATCTTAATTTATTTGACACTATTTCATCTACCATCGTCGTCCATATGAAATGTTATAAGATTTACAAGTTAAACTAAGCGTGCTACTATTTCCAAATGAAAAAGTATACATGGTTAAATTATTCACTAAAACCCCATTCAAGTAAGTCAGTATGAAAGCAAAGATAATACGAAATAAACATTTATTATGGCATGTATTTCAAAAGGTCTTCATCGTCAATATCGTCCCAGAGTCTGGCTTCACATAGATTACAAAAACAGTTGAGCTGCTTTAAACGTTCTTCTGCAGCGTCCCTCACTTTCTCAATGTACGCCCACTCCGCCACGGTTCGCGGTTGGGAGTTAGGGGTGTACCACTCCCATATTTGATGCAAGTGCGACTTGCTGGTCATCTCCATCACCCCTTCGGCATCATATTGTAAATATTTCCACCGTATGCCTGTTAGGTCGGGCAACTCCTCTTCATCCTCCTCCGATAATGATAACTTTCGTATATTGTCGAGATTGTATGTCTTCTCCACCTTCGCCTTTCTTGGTGCATTTGCTGTAACGAGCACCTTTGCTGATGTATATGGAGAGGAGAACTCCAATGCGGTATTTGGTGTTGTTGGAGGACTTGTCATGTTGTCTTTGAAATGCTGACTTTGAATAATGATAACTTTAACATTTTTCTAATTCTTAAGTATACACAAGCAGCCAATCAGAATGAACATCCAATGAATGAAGAGGATGAAAGTATATAAGCAAAGTGACATTCAGGTCATTTCATTTAATCTGTGAATCATACAAGTGACGAACGCACGATCTCTCTCTTTGACTATTATTTGAGTGAAGTCTCTATCTTGTAGAAGTATCAACCTTAAACTTGATTTCGTTGAAATGGTAAGTTGAAAATTTCCTCTCATCTCCCTCAAACGTGTGACTAATAGCATCTTCCTCAATTTCAGACATCAACTTCATCACCAACGCCCTCTCTTCTCGAGGAAAGTTTAGAGTTATTGAGTCAAGGTAGGTTGTAACACTACACTGAGGCTTGAACAGAGATGAAAGAATGATTTCTCTTTCAGGTGATGTGAGTTCCAGCTCAGGACTCTCGCGGCAAGGCAACGAGTGGGAATGTGCCGACTGCGGACATATGTTTACAAGGAAGCACAGTCTCCTTCGACACATCAAACAACGTGTGTGTCAACGCAAAGCGGCGTCAATCTCCGGAGGTGAAGTTGATTCTGACGATGACATCTCCTTTCCTTGCGATTTGTGCCCTCTTTCTTTTGATAGTCACTTTCAGCGATCTTCGCACAGACTTCAACACACGCATGCAAATGATCACTACACCAACGGTACCTCTACCATCTCCCTCATTAATGTTTCACATAATAATTTAGTACGCGACTACTGCATGGAGTCCAATACTCAAATTGTAGATTTTCCTGAGTGGCTCCTTCAAAATTCTAACATTATCGAAGCGCTCTTCAATAATTTAGACAATTTTAGAATGAAGGCGCTCATCTACCTTAAACTAAAATATATTAAAATAGATTTTCAAACGGGTCAAGTGACGGAGAGAATACAGTTTCATGTTCCTTCCTCTTCCGCAACCGAAGTTGTAGACTGCGAGTCTTGGCTAAATTTTCACATTCAATGTTTAAAATCAAATGTAGATAAATTCAATCAACGCGACAGCGCTCTCATTTTTGATGGTGTGGACTCAGCCATATTCAAAATTTCCCTATTAGAAAGTCATGCAGCTCGAGGCACATTTAAACTTCCAAAAACGTTGTATAATAAGAAAGCTGTCATCAATGTCGATTGTAAATCACAGTGTTTCAAATATGCAGTCCTATCCATCCTTCACTATAATGATATCAACGCGCATCGAGATCGCACCTATAGCTATAGACAGTGGGAGGATGAACTAGACTTTGAAGGTTGTGATAGTAACAACATGAAAATCAAAGATGTAGAAACGTTCGAAAAACATAATAAGATTAAAATTGTCGTTCACGTGTGGGAGAAGGGGTTGAAGGGTGCCCGCTATAATTCACGTTCAACTTGTTATGAACGTGTAGTCAACCTCTTATTAGTAAAACAAGATGATAGCGAGGAATGGCACTACTGTGGTATTCCCAAAATCTCTCGCTTGTACACTCACTTGGGGCACTCTAAAAGAGGTGAACATTTTGTATGCGACCGCTGCATCCGCTCATTTTGGAGTAAAGATAAATTTGAAACTCACTATGAATGGTGCAAGCGAGGTAAATTACAAATGGAACGCATGCCCAAAGATAAAATATTTTCACATAGGGATAATGGTGACGAATTAAGTCCCCTGCGTGTCATTTACGCAGACATAGAATGCTACATTGATGATATCATCCACAAGCCAGCAGCCATATCCTGCTATGAAGTATGGCATGACCACTTTAGGAAGAGACAAAACAAAATGCATACTTGGCAAGGTGAAGATTGCATTTCAAAATTTCTAGAATTTCTCGATAAAGCTGCAAAATTTCAACAATCATATGATTCCCAATTGCAGCGTAAGTCACTACATATGTCAGATGAAGACAAACAAAAATTTGAAAGTTGCACATCCTGTCCTAAATGTCATAAAACGTTTGATGACGATAAAATTAAGAAAGTGCGTGATCATGATCACATCACTGGTAAATTTAGAAACGCACTCTGCTCCAAATGTAACTTTTCACTTAGGTTGAGACGTCGTGTACTACCCGTCATTTTTCATAACTTTAAGGGCTATGACAGTCATATGCTCATAAAAGGAGGGTTGAGCCAGATGAAATCGTGGCAGTTTAATGTAATAGCACAAACGAGAGAAAAATTCATGGCAATGACAGCAAAAGTACCAGTAGATAAAACTAAAGAAAATAAGACAGTCTTCTTCGAAATAAAATTTTTAGATTCATTTCAATTCATGTCAGCGTCACTAGCTTCTCTCGTTCGTAATCTCAAGTTTCTTCCCCATAGTCAAACTTTGAAGAAACACTATCCAAACTTAACGGATGAAATAATCACTCGCAAAGGAGTCTTTCCTTATGCGTATTTTAGCTCAATGTCTAAACTAAATGAAACAACCCTTCCTTCCATTGACAAATTCAAAAACGATTTGACGGGTGAAGATTGTCCAGTAGAGGACTATGAACATGCTCAAGAGGCATGGTTAAAATTTAATTGTAAAACGTTTGGCGATTATATGATCGCTTACTTAGAATTAGATGTCATTTTGCTGGCTGATGTCTTTCAGGAGTTTCGACGAGTGGCATTAGAAGAAGACAAATTAGATCCTATCCACTTTGTCAGTCTACCAGCCATGTCCTTTAAATCAGCCTTTAAAATGACTGGTGAGACCATTCATCTCTTACAAGACCCGGAGATGTATAATATATTTGAGCGCGGAATACGCGGTGGTCTCACATTTGTAAATAAACATCATATAAAATCTGAAACAGTAGGTGATGATCATATCCACCTAAAGTACTATGACCAAAATAATTTATATGGCAGTTCACTGTCTAAACCACTACCTCATTCCGAGTTTAGTTGGTTAAATCAAAATGAGCTTGAGTATTACTCCAACCCTTCAAACATACTGAATATTCCAGATGAAGGTGATTGGGGATATTATTTTGAAGTGGATTTGATTTATCCAAATAGTATTAAAAATAAAACTTCTGATTTCCCACTCGCACCTGAATCTGGCGAAGTGACTGAAGATATGTTTTCACCATTCATGTCACAATTTCATAATAACTTAACAGAGTGTGGACAGCCAAGGTACAAACCATGCCGCAAACTTTTACTCACCCAATATGATAAGAAAAATTATCTCGTACACTTCTGCATATTAAAATTCTATTTAGAAATGGGCATGCTTCTAAAGTCAGTTCACCGCATTATCAAATTTAGACAGAAAGCCTTCCTCAAACCCTACATAGATAGTAACAGTCAAAAACGTGCACTCGCCCAAAATAATTTTGAAAAGGATTTTTATAAATATAAGAATAATAGTCTATTCGGAAAGACCATGGAGGATGTTAGAAAACGTATGAATTACAAACTAGTCGTTGATGAACAAAAATATCACAAATTGACCTCATCACCTCTTTTCATTGATAGAGACATCATCGATGAGGATCTTGTAGGTGTTAAAATGATTAAATCAGAAGTTGAGTTGTGCAAACCCATCTATATTGGGCAAGCCGTTTTAGATTATTCCAAGCTTGAAATGTATCAACTCTTCTACAAAATATTAAAACCATGCCCTCTCGTAAAAGAGGTTCGCTTGCTGGGTGGTGATACAGATAGTTTCTTTTTAGGAATTACCACTCAAAAAGATTTAAATTTTAATGAAGTAGGTAAGTCATTAGAAAAATATTTCGATACATCTAACTACAATCCCACTCATCCACTCTATTCCATACAGAATAAAGCCAAACTTGGTTGTTTTAAGGATGAAACAGCAGGAAAGGAAATAGATGAAATGATTCTCCTCCGTCCTAAAATGTATTCCATGAAACTAAAAGAATGTGCAGATAGTATTAAGCGTGCTAAAGGTATATCAAAATCCATTGTTCATAAAATGAAACATCGGTCCTATAAGAAGGCCTATAAAAATAAAACTATAACGTTTGTCAATATGACAATCTTAAAATCTCAAGTTCATACTGTGAAAACGTACACGTTCAAGAAACGAGCACTTTCAGCATGGGAGGATAAGAGGTGTTGGATAGGACATAACACATCTCTTCCACATGGACATCCTGACACAAACATACCTCCACCCAAAAGAATAAAACTCACGCTACCACATTCAGGAGATGTATTGACATAATCAACTTTAACTCAGTATTTTGATGTTGCTTTTTGTAGATATACATGGTTGTTTTATGTATCGCATGAGATCGTTTCTTCCTTGTGAATATATGCCTACAGTCAGCCCATTCCCCCTATATCTGTGAAAAGACTTTTTCATATACATATTTTTATTTCAATAAACATATCACAATGACTTCACTTTGTTTTCCGAAACACTAAAGTTACGAGGGATTTAGTATCTTTCACATGGATACACTCTTGCAAACCATTGGTAATTTTGATAGCAATAGAGGGTATAGTTTGTTTGACGACGGGATGATAGAAAATAGATTCAAACATCTTCTCGACTATTCCATATGAAGCGTCTTTATCATGAATGAAATCACGTAAAATGTATTCTTTTTTCTCGCCAACAGAAATAGGTAAAATCAAATCACTTTGAATGTAAAGGTGTTGTTCATGTTTATCAAGTGTCATTGGTGTTTCTATACCAATCGTATGCGCAGCAAACACAGTTTGTAGCATTGAAAAGCCAAAGAGTTTTTTCAAATTTTTACTCAATTGACATTGAATGTCATCACCCAGTTTCAGAACAACGCGTTGTTTTTCAATTGAAAACGAAATGTGGTGTGTCTTTACATCATATTTACTTTTCATCACATGCTTCAACTTCTGTTGTATATAAGGATTTACTACATGAATGAAGCTTTCAACTGTATGATATAGACGCGGCATTATATTGATAGCAACTTTAGATTCTTCATAAGACTGGTAAATTTTCTTGATGCGATCGCCATAGATGTCCACCCACCATTCATCATTAACTGAATCAGCTTTAGTGTGATATTCATGAGAACCATACACCACACCGCTTCCAATAATAGGCGTATAATGTCTTACAAAATGACGCAAGGTTGGAGAGAAATAAACTGTAAGTTTGTCATTATATTTCTGAATAACCAACTTATTTTTGTCCGCCATAATTTTCTCTCCATACTTCTTACCCACAGTCTCATTCCATCGTTTTACTAACTCAATAAGTGATAAAGGTTGAATCTTCATCAAATATTTTAAATCTATAATGAAATTTGTTGATTCGATTTGAATAAACTTTTTTAACATTTGCAGTAGCAATTGACGTTAGATGTAGTCCATGACCAAAACCAAGATGTGGATAGAATTCACTATCCAACCTCAGCGTAAGACCTTTAGTAAAAGAATGAAAGCGGAGGAACTGTCTCCCACTCCAATGATAGATAGTAAACTCATAAGCTTTCTGATTTTTATTCTTCATGATGGAAGTATTACCACTGTTGAATGCCTTAATAATTTTCTCATTCCCAAATGGCTCATAAGAATCTGATTTTATCTGAATCCATTCATAGTTCCACTTTCCATCTGATGTTAAATTGTATGGGAACTGAAATGCATTATTCATCGTTATTCCATCATGGGTGCGAGGAGTCAATATCATTTCTTCCAAATCATTCACATTCTGAATATTGCTATCATAGCAAATACTAGAAACGCCAACTTCCCATTCACCTTCTAAATGCAGTGGCCGATTTAATTCTACTCGATAGTCTGATGGTTTATTTTTGGGAAATTTATTCATAGAAGCATTACTGGGCAAGTAGATTAGAAACGAGTCCTTATTTTCACTTTCCATATTATTCACATTGGAAAAATATATTAGCATACGTTTGCATTAACTCTTCATTCGGAAATGGAGTGTAATACTTGTCACAGCATCTTTATGAAAAGGAATCAACGCACCAGCATCATCATAAATGGCAATATCAATTTGTGGGATGTAGTTTGATTTCAGCTTTGTATAATGCACTTTCTTGAAAGTATGCTCAGATAAAATACTGCAGCTTTTTGGCTGGTATGGTATCATTGCTAGCAATGGAGCTTCAACATCTCCCACACGTACATCTTCACCAATATTGGAATATATCTGAAAATAGTTAATACGACGCGATAGCGACATGTCTGCGCTAGCTTTGGTTACAGTACCTCTTTTAAAGATATTTTGATCAAAACCCAAAATGTCCATTAGAGTTTTATCCATAATTAGTTCAATACCTTTTCCATTTATAGTGAGAGACAAAGTACCTTCTTTTTCAGAAAATGAAATATGTTGCTCATTAATCACTTCATTTAAATAATCTACAACCAATTTAACCGAAGTAATAATGCGAGGCATCAACACTCTTGTTTCATGTAAGATACCACCTAAAGGCTCTACACACTTTCTGTATAAAGATACGGCCCATTCTGTATCAAATTGATTTGACCTTTCACATGGTAAATGTTGCATATCAGATTTTCCATGAACAGCTGCAGAACGATGTCGTAAGAACTGATGAAAATCTTTTGAACAAACTAATACTAGATCATCATCATTTAATTTGCTTATTGCAATATGATTAGATGATTTAATATAAGTCAATGTTGCCACTTGTTTGTCATCAACTCGAAGGAGATAATTAAATTTCTTCAATAATGTTTCAGGAGTCATGTTTGTCTTTCTTGGCTTAATCACAATCTTCACCAACGTCTTCTCATTTCTTGGAATAAGATCTACATAATAAGCTTCCTCTCGATATATTAACTGTTTATGACCACTTATGTGGTAATTAACGTTAAAATTATCATAGCTTGTTAAGGCGCTAGCGAGGTAGCCTAAATCATTTCTTAAACTTGGACTTAAACCAACAATCCAATCTTTCTCAACTACATGATGTACATAATTATAATCATCATTGTGCGGAGTAAATTGGACAATATGTTTACACGCTTTATTCAAGAAATCATATATAAACTTTTTACATGATAAGAGATCTTTCTTTGGCCACTGTGGAATGTATACTCGGCACCCCTTTTCACATTGATAAGCAGCTGTACGCCTCATATTAATAGTCATCACCTCATGATCAAAAGTATAGACACAGTTGCTATAAACAAGTTGAGTGACACCCACTTCCCAATTCCCATTTAGCTGTTGTGCATGATCAATGGGAGTAGAAAAGAGTGCGGCTCGATTGCTAGTAAATCTCTTTGTAGCCGCATTGCTAAGCAAAATATGATAAAACGACATTTTTATATTGCTAATCTGCAACTTTGCATAACATCATGAAGACTTGGATTTTGGACTCTCTACAATATATCAGAGTTGATCGTGATGGAAACGTACATTTCAAAAATTCTCATGGTCATACATCAAGAGGAATTACATTAACATGGCGACAATTTGTCAACCTCAATGATATCATGAGGGATTTGGAATATTTTGAAACATTAAGATTCATCTCCTTGGGTGATCAAGTTTGGCTTCAACATTACAGAAATGAAATTCAAATCTACCATTCTCATTCCGCAAACTGTTTCTCATTTCGCAAATACAATTGGGAGAAGTATAGAAGATACATACATCGCTCCATCATGACATTTATTCGTCGTGAGTTCATCGCCCTACTATGCAAATCTTAATCAGATATGATTACCACGCACCATGAGTTGGAAATTAGATTCCCTACAACGTATTGAAACGGATCATGATCGAAACGTCTATTTCAAAGATTCAACTGGAAATGTGAGAAGAGAGTTTGTTTTATCTTATCGTCATTTTCAATCTCTACATCATATCATGAAGGACTTGAAATACTTCTATATGAAAAGACATTCACGTATTGGAAATCGCATCTGGCTGCGCGTCAACAATCGGCGAATTCAACTCTATCATTCCCAACTTCATACTAACTTCACATTTCATCAAGGTAGTTGGGAAAAGTATAAAAGGAAGGTACATCGCTCAATTTACTCATTTTTTCATCATGAAGCGCCATCGCTACACCATCGTCAACATTCTCCGTCGCTTCAGACTCTACACCAAAATCGATCTCACAACATTACGCCAACAGCTTCCAAACAGCAAGTATTACCCGGGCCGTCCTCAAATGTTAGTGGTGAAGATGAACAATTCACGGAATCTTCAACTCTTCCCAAATGGGACTGTACAGATTCTCGGCGCCCTTTCTCATTCATCGGCGCAGTCAATGCGCTTAGAGCTACAGAGACTACTACGTCGGATATGGAAGAGGGAGAGGTGTGTGATGTCGAATCTGACTGTGGACAATATGGTGATCTCTACTCAATTGAGTGACAGTCTATCATTTTTGAAGATTCGTACCAGCAGTTACAGTTTGTGTTATGAACCCGAACTTTTTCCTGCAGCTCTCATTAGTTGTTGGTTGCCTGTGCATGTGGCAATCTTTCATAATAGTAAAGTGATCATTACTGGACTAAAATCTCATGAACGAGCAAATATGATCCTAGACTATCTCATTGAGTATGTACGTACCCAGCGGATTGTAAAATAAAAAACAATTTTTCCAACATGATGTTTTTATTTCAAATCATGATAGAACTTACAAATCATTTTTTCATTAGAGGATGGATTACATGAAAAGTTTTGAATAACAGATGCAAATCGAGATACATGTAAACGTTTTAAGATGAAGTACAGTACAAAAGCACCACACGTTGATGAAAGTGGATGTTGTAGTATGCGTTCATTTCGCTGATATTGACGCGTATGTTTTCTCAACCACTGCTGTGTTGGTATATTTGGAGGTTGAGCAAGAGAGTCAAATAGTTCACCACGTCGGTCTTCTCCAATAAAGATCGCTTTCCAATGCTCACCGCCTAAATTCTGTGAATGAGTGTTTAGCACAATAAAGATGGGATAGTGATTTACTGCAGGTGGTAAGGTATCGAGTGAATAGACATTATCGAAAGCTTTCAACGTCGCTTCGTCTGCATTACGCTGCACTTTAGTCTTAATATCGTCAGCAGTCAACCAACTCATTAACGATTATACTGAAGAATCACGTCACGATACTTTGTAATTTCAATATTTGAATCGAAGACTGCATAAATTAATACATTGATCGTCTCAGGTAGTGTTCTTTTGAACGTCAAATCCAAACGAATATTATGAGGCACGTTCGCTTGACGATAGGGTGCACTAATATCGCTGTCAGCAGTCAAATCAAATGCATAAATAGTATATCCACTCTTAAATTCTTTCATAGTCAGTCCGTTGGTATCATCCGTATTGTAAAAGCCAAAGACATCCATAAAATCAACATAACTGCGCAAAATTGATCCGAAGCAAAATCTGGTTTGTAGGGTGGACCAGGATGACTCACACCATTAACACGTAAAGCAATTTCACTTAACTGATTGTGTTTAAAATTGAAAGGATTCTTCTTTATATTACCATTAAATGCATCATTTTCAACCATTGCCACCATGAGGAGCTTCGGTGCTTCCGATGGAAAGAGGCCATCTTTCATGAAACTCTTTTGATCTTTCGGAATTGTAAAGGTGAGAAGCTTTGTATGCTGAACGGGGTAAATGGCATTTTGGCGGTTAAGACCTTCAGCATGCCCTCTAATGACACTTGGATTCGGTACTACTCGACGAATGTAAAGTGCAATATCTTCCACATGAATTCTAAAATTGTCAACTTTAGCAAATGCATTCAGCGCAAATTCAGGCTTATTCAATGTCAGCTTGAGTCGCATGCTGGTATTACAGAGTAAAAACTTTGACTGTCTAAAGAAGTCTAAATTCAGCGGACCATATAGCTGACATACTCTACTATCTTTAATCATAGCAGATCGCTTTACAAAGCCACTGTTTGTTTCAACATCAAATTTTTCTGCTTCATCTCTGTACCATCCCATGGCTTCCATATGACTTTTTTGTGCTGCTGGATGAAACTGTGATACATGATTGAAATATGATTTATAGGGATAATCGCTTTGACCACCTTCCACCTGCTGCTCTCCAATCGTTAGAGAAACATCGCGAAGTAATGTAGTCAATGGTAAATTGTTCAGTCCAACTTTATGTGCATCGTCAATAGCAGTTCCATCTGCTTGCTGAATTCTAAACCTCAAATCAAGCATCGCATAACTCAAATCTATGTAGTCATCACTACCACCAGGAATAACAAATTCAATGGGGCCAGCATTTTCAGCTGTTCGAGGATGATAATCTACAATACTTGAACTAAGAATATCTGTCTGTATGGCTTGTTGATCGAACAAACAAAAACCGGAAGTTTTACACTCCATGATTAGAAGTTATAGCAGCGTCGTCGTTTAGCGCCTGATGAATGATTAGAGCCTCTGCGACGTTTGCGTGAATGCCTTTTGACTGAAGATCGCACCTTACCAGCTCCGCGATGTTTCCTCCTTCCTTTTCTCATTCGTTTAGGTGATTTCTTTCCTTGAGTAACACCAGCAATGGTCTGCTTCAATGTTTTTAAACCGCGTTCCTTCCCACGATTCAACAAACTGCTCTTAAAACTTCTACCTCTGGAAAGATCACTAGCAACATCACCAGCAAAGCCAACGGCATTACTTAAAACATTTCGTTTTAAAGATCTACCGACATTGGATATGAGAGGTGCTACAACAGATTTCAGTGCACCAAGTATGCTACCTCCACGTTGGCGGCGAGCACCGATGTAAATTTGTCCTCCACCACTTACGTAGGAGGGTCGTGAATAAAATGAGGCAGTTGGATTCATAGCTCAAACCCTAAACATTGTTAGTTACAACTTTGCATGAATCACTGTCGATCACTTAGATGAAAGATGTCGGCACGACGCATCCAAGAGTTCATACTTGAAGGATAACCAGTCCATTTAACAAGACACCATTCTTCACCTTGCCGTTTTTTACATCGAATGATTTTCTCTACCAAATATGTTTCACTTTCAGTGACTACCTCAATCTCATCGCGGTAAAAGCTACCCTCAATTTCTTCATTATCGTAATCTTTCAACTTGTAGGTGGTCGGAGAGTCTTTTTGATTAATCCTTGATACTGTAAATACCTCCTCTGTCCAATTCGGGAGGTACCCTTTAGCAAAAACACTTTTCACTTTTGAGATACGAACTTTATCGCCAATTTTCACATCACTTTTCACATGAGTGCGTTTACGTTGGAATGATTCGCGCACTTTATCTACATTGTCAGCATTTACATCTACTGGTCTGAGTCCAATAGAACGATGGATAGAGTGATTGTAGGCATGGAGTGTATCTTGTAGAACCTTTGTCCAATTTTGTGTCAAGTTGGCAGTAAAATGTCGCCACAAGCGATTTTTTAATGTGCGATTAAAACGTTCAACGAGTGCAGCTTTATAAGCGCTCTTTACACTAAACAACTCAATGTCATGCCTCTCAAATAATCTTGTCACATGCTGATTTTCAAACTCTTTTCCTTGATCACTCTGAATTCTTTTTGGAATGCGACCTTCTCGAAAAATTGTTTGGAATGCTTTTGCTACTCCTTTCCCTTCTTTAGTTTTTAAAGGTTGAGCCCACGCATAACGCGAGAAAATATCAATGACGGTTAAAATAAAATTATTGCCCGAGTTATGTTTTGAAATGGAGGCAACATCGCACAAATCTGCTTGCCACTGTTCATCGATGTCATGAACAATATAATGGCGGGTGCGGTACTTCTTTTTCGCTTGTTTGTGGAGTGTATAGGTAGCCTGACCCTTTAACCATCGTTTCACTTGTGATTGTGGAAGACCACTCGCTTTTGATAATTTCTTGATAGATGCAAATCCTGCCGGATGTTTTACATCATAATAGATTGACTTCAAACGTTCAGTCGATGACGGCTGACTCTTTTTCCTCCTTCTCATCTTTTTTCTTTCTTGCCTTTCTACATTTACAACAACTGCAGCATTTAGCTTTAGCGGTTTTGCGATCGTGTTCACATTGGTTAGGGGTTTCATTATGAGAGCTGGCGCAGCAAGTGCAAGTGACAACGACATTCACCTCTGGCGGCTCATTACATGGCAAGCAACACATCTGCTTCATATTAATAGTCTGAGAACATGTATTTCCTAGGAGGAGCTGTTTTACGTTTTCCTTTTACCAGTTTTAGTGGCGATGTAGATCTACGTCGAGTTCTTCCTCTTGTTTGCTTAGTGAGTGTGGGAGGGGATGTAGCAGGTGACGTCTTAAACCAATTTGTTGGCATTTTCATCGCCTGAAGCATTGGAGTAGTAGCCACTGTTGAATCAAGTTCTTTCAATGTCTCATTATTTAAAGCAAATTTTGGCACATTATGGGAACACATCTAGAAATAGAGTGCATCTAGAAATAGAGTGCTAGCATCATCGACCACTGCTTCGATGTCGGTCTCATCTTTATGAAATTTTATCACATAATCTTGAACAGCTCCTTTTAAACTTTGCCTATGAAAACGTAATGTTCCGCAGTCGTTTGAGAAAGACATGATCGCCCTTTATCTAACCCATCCATTGCATGAAAACAACAACTCTTCTCATAGTAACATTTATTGAATAATGGTAACAAGCATGCATTATAAATCAATGGTTTGAAAGAGATAAAATAGATACAGCTGGTAACTATCATACAGCGAGCAATGATAACCATACAGGACTTTGGCAGTGTTGAGGTAAGGAGGAAAGAAGCATTGGTTATGAACGTAGCTACTACAACGAACAGACAAAATAGGAACACACAAATCCTTAAAACGTTTTGTGACTTCATGATAATGTTGATTCACTCTACTATCCCAAGGTGGGAGCAAAATATCATCAATGATTAGATTGGGAAATACTTTCCTCTCCTTACCAGGATTATTACAAAAGATGCGTATAACATTGAAAGCAGCTAACCATCGTTTAAAGTCAATAAGAAGAGCACTCTCACAAGAAAAGCCATAGTCTTGCAAATATTTCAGATTAAGTCCATGAATGTGTTTTCTCGCCCATTGATCAACATTGGGATCGCAGTTGGCATGTTGATGATAGACACTAACAATCTGATATGTCCAATTGTTCATAGCAATAGCACTGAGCTCCTGTACAGGTTCACCCTCACAATCCATAAAAATGATGATAGAAGCCTAAAACGGAAATTTACACATCTAAGGAAACGTTCTATAACATATTACAAAATGAAGAATTACATCGATGCTTTTCACGACAAAATACACAAATGATATGATGGCAACGAAGAAGTAAAATGTATCTAATAAGACCACGTCTACGACACTCAAAGCACATAAGCGAATTGTCATAGGGTAGAGTTAGGAAAGGACTAGCAATTCTCCTTCTTTGATTTGCGTTTTGATGTAGCATTCTTCTCCGACTTGCGCTTCGTACCACTGCTGTTAAGGATTTGATCAATTATGTCGTCCACGTTGGGTGGTTTCGGAATATATAGGATGGATTCCATATGCATGGAGAGAGAGGCTATTTTATTATCCTTGTGTCGACCATAATATAGCCCATTCACTTTGAAAAGGATATCCCAAGTACCTTCTCCGAGCTCATCACATCTGATGGGTATTGAATGATCTCCCTCCTTCTTATAGTAAGTACACCAATGTGATACCGGTAGGCAAATGTGATTACCATCCCAAATCTTTCTATAGGGAGTATCCTTGTCATCTCTCGCCTTCCACTCTTGAGCAAGAGGAGTAGGAATGTCCATATTTAATGTCACGTACTCCTCAATAATATCAAGTTGGTGGCGAATGTACGGACTCACGGGGATCAGTATGTAGTCCCCATACTGATTGTGCATTATCTTGACATCCGTGGAAGGGAGCATTCCCGTTTGGAGTACTACGCTATGATCATCATAACGCAAGGCTTGTTTAAATTTACGCTGTAGCGGTGTAGGATTATGTACCTTGGATGTTTCTTCCACTGGCCTCAGTTGTAGATGATCTGACCGTAGCGAACCTTGTAACGTTTGACCGCCATTTTGTCCTACTAGTGCAGCAGATGGAGTAGATGCCTGAAAATGAAAAAAGATTGTATTAAGTTTACGTTCAAGGGAGGAGAGGGAGGGAAGTAGCGACTTACCATTTTAGTTGGATAATAGAACAGGGAACTAGAGAGAGAAAATGTGCGTCCGTCACTCGTGTGATTCAACGATGGAATGATTCTCACTGTGGAAGGCCCGCTATTTATAAAGAAATGCTTGATTCTCATTGGATGATGATCCTCATTGGACAATAACATCAAGTTGATTCCAAATCTGGCATCCGTTTACCAATCCGATAGTTCGTTTTGAAGCTACAGCCCAAAACGTCCCAAATTCTAACTCTGTCGTTTTTCACCAATGTCCCAAAATCTTAAATGGCGTCTCACATGTAAACGAAGGCAGATACGAACAAGCCGATTCTTTCACTGAATTTGTCTCACTCTTAGCTTTCAAACGAGCTATCGCACGACAAAATCCGTCCACTGGAAGCAAGCTGTCCAGGGGGGGGACGTCAGCCGAAAATTTTTTCTCTCCGATTTCGCTGGAAACATCCCTCCTAACCCAAAATTTCACGTAGATTCCGAATCTGGCCTCCGTTTTCTCATCCGATGCTTCGTTTGGACGCTACACACCAAAAACATCACACACTATAGCCTCAAGACTAATCCTGGCGGTCGCCCACGTCAACCTAGACGGTCGCCCACGTCAACCAGGCGGTCGGACCAACGCACCCGAGTCTCACACTCTGTCGTTGCAGAGGGGGGGGACGTCAGCGAACATGTTGTGAACGTGGACCCACCTGGCCGGCACACCACGACAGACCACAACCTCTGTCGTTCCAGAGGGGGGGGGACTCAGACACGAAGCACCACGGCGGCCGACCACGACACTCTGCCGTGCCAGAGGGGGGGGGGACGCAGCGATGGCCGCCATCTTGCGCGGTCCAGAAGTGGAGTTTTGCTTACTACTATCAGTTAAGTTGATTTAGCGCCGCCAATTTGCAACTCGAGGCGCAATGCTCTCGCTACACGTCGAACAATTCTCGGTGAACTCACCGTCAGTTTTGATACGGTGACAATTACGGCTGTCCATCTTCGGGCTTTTTAAAGTCGAATCGCGCAAAAAAAATAGTCGACTGGTCGAATTTCTACACTTTACCGTTTAGTACTTGACTGCCTCTTTGCTGTAATTCTGCAGATAATTCTTCATCTTCTTGACGCTCGCAGGGTTTCCGCAATTTTCAAAGATCGTTTTTCCAGGAGTTTCCAGGAGCCTTCTGGTGAAATTTCCAGGAGTTTTCCAAGAGGTTTACATAATTGGATTTACAAATGGATTTTACATAAGTCATGATATAACAAATGCAGGTTCTTTGCATTACATATGCGAGGGATACAGCATCTGATTATACAATAGCTTTAACGCACATTTCCACTTCAGCCTTAAAACGAATCCCAAATGAATCTGACCAGGAGTTAAAATTCATAAACTCTGGTCCTGATATGTTGTTTATGATTTGTAACTGTTTATATATTTCAGGCACTCGGAGTACGATGTCCCAGTGTGGCTCAAACTTACCTTTGATCAATACGTCTATCCATGAAAACTCGTCGTAGTACTAAGTGCGTAGGCATCACAGTAAACAAGCATGCATAAATAGTAGGGTTAACTTGCGATGGTAATAAGTGCAAAAATAGGACAATGAAGATGTCTTTTTCATTTTTCCTCTGCTCTTTACTATTTTCTTGAAGCTTTGTTCCTTTCTCTAAGTGAATTGAAATAAAAATACAAAACTGAGATTTAACTCTTTTAAAGAAGCGGCGCCATGAATTTTTAAGATGTCTAGGATTCGACAAATGGCCATCGATTTTCGAATTCTTTAATCGAAGATCGAATGAATACCCAAGAAGTAATGGTTGGGAAGGCAAGCAGCTCTTCGATCAAACTAAGTTTGCAGAAACTCCAACTGATGAATTTTGATCTGTGCCATAAACGCCATTGACTAAAAACCTGAAACTGAGGAAAATTCGGATATTGCTATTTAATTGACGCTAATTTGATTTCGTGAGGCATCGATGTCTATTTACGTCAGAGAATGTAAAACACATTTTCATAAAGGACTATGAGAAAGCCATAATTCAGATCTGTAGGCGGAGTAGACTAGCTGAACTATTATTGTGTTCTTACATGAAACTAGCATATATGTACCTCTTCGTCATTCAAGGTTCGAAGTGGAGTTCCTGACAGACACAAAGGTGCAGAATGAGGGAATAATTAGAAAATGGAAGGTTTTCATTATTGAAAACCTTCCATTTAAAAATGCGCCTCCCGTTAACTGCCATTACATTAATAATTAGAAAGCTTGAACACTACGGCGGAACTCAATCCTCGGCCTACGCATGTAACGACACTTTCTATTAGCTAATTTTTTAAAGCAAGTCTCTCATTGTGACCAGAATCCTGATAGCATAAATTCTCCAATAAAAGGAAGAGGAAAGGGAAACGTTGTACATTGAATCGATACAGGATAATTTCTCCAAAACAAAGAAAATTAAAATGCAACGTCGAGGAATTAACAGTAGAGAATAAATTTGCTACAAAAAATTGAAGCGGGAAAAGAGAACGTCAATCCTTCTGATATTCGCTTTGTTGGTGCCCATTTGTAAATAATGCGTAGAAATGAAAGCGACATAGACTGCTAGGCGCTTCGTCCGTTCTCTACTGGAGCGTACATGGAACTGAATTAAATCAACAGCGTGGACAGTTGCAAAGACCGTCATGACAAATACTCAGGCTGGCTGGCATTGCACACAAGATACCGAAGACCATAGTAGCTACGTCACAATGTCACGGACCAAATAGTGAAGTTAAAGTCAAACACGGAAAATAACGGATGCATAAGATGCGTAAATCAAAGTCAAGGTTAAGAAATTAAATCAGATTCAACACCATGACATAAAAATGATAATAATACTGTTAATACAATGAAATAATACTGCGAACTTAAGTACAATACAAAAAATTGAATAAAACGCAACAACTGAGTAAAATTATAACACTGAAATACGCAAGGGAAAACAGAAGAAAAAAGGAAAGAAATTAAAAAAAATAGAGGAAGATTATATCACAGAATGGTAGGCACGTAAATATGATCTTTCTGGACACACAAACTCGGCTTCATCCACTTTATGGCAACATCTTCGGCTAAAAAAGCTCGTACTGAGACCAACACTTCACAGATGCAAAGTCTTCTGTGGAGGCACTAGTTCTATGAGAACACTGCTGGAGGTGCTTAGTGACACTTGAGGACGGGTCGTTAGTTGATCGATGTCTCGTCGCACTGTTGGCCAACCATTTGGGCAAATGTTTCGTGACACGAAGTCGTAAGGCCCTCGCAAACTTCCCCATGTAGGTCGCTCAGCAACCACAAAGATAAAAATAGACCACATTGTTAGACCACAGAATAGAATCCTTTTGATGATCAATCGATACACATGGAAGTCTCTCACTGCGAACAGAATCCCGATAGAAACTATTGAGGAAATTTCCGAAATATGAGCGGGAAAAGGAAAACGTCGAGAATTTGTTGATCGAGAAATCTAGATCCAATGAGCTGGTGTAATACTCAAAGAACATGTAGGTAGAGGAAAGCGAGAGGCATTTAGTATTTTCAAAACAAGTCTTTGATTCTGCCCATACAGAGCAACTAAAGGAATTTATGCCCAAAAAGTAGGAGCGGGGAAAAGAAAACGTCGACCATCGAATGATAAAGACAAGTCTCTCACTCAGGTGGAAGTATAAGAATAGCAAGTGAAATGGCGGAAATGGCAAGGAATAAATGACAGCAAATAGCACAGAAGCATGTCGACGAGAGAAAGGAGGTCGCATTTTTTTAAGAAAGGCAAAGGACGATTGACGCGTTACTGAAAGTTTCTAAGAAGCAGAAAAAAGAATTCTCTTAATACAAATACTACTTTATTCATTCAACTCCCAACTTTGCCGAGCTGTGTGATGATCCATCCTGTTTTGAAATTAAGATTCATTTTGTGAAAAAGGCATTTTCGAAAATATCATCAACTCTGATGGTCTGATTGGTCTCCGTGAAACAGTGGTTAAGTGCTTGCTTGGCCTAGCGATCTATTTGTCCAGAGGTCGAGCCTTGAAAGCTTCATTGTAAGTCGACAGGAAGGGCATCCGATCTAAAAGTACTACGACGCTCGAGAAAAGTCTGAGTATGTCAGCACCGTCCAAGCCTCCAGCATGGGGGCTAAAAATATTCTTTAGTCCTATTCAAAAAATGATTAAGGCCAACTTACAAGGAGTGTGCCAGCTTGTACCACCCCTCAGACAGTCCTAGCTCTCCGTAGAATCCACAGAAAAGACATTTAACACAAATAACAAAGACAAACAACAGAGCTTCAGTAGTTAATCAGAATAAAACAGAATTTTCGCCTGAAAGCCAAAATATTTAAAAAATCAGAAAAACAGAAGCTTGAAAGCCTGATGTATATATAAGCAAGAAGAATTTATACACAAGTTTAATTCGTAACTCGTTTAAGTGCAATTAGTGATTAGGTCGGACCGAAGAAATCGATTAAGGGGCCTTTCTTTACTAGTTGCTCTAAACATAACATCGCGAGAGCTTTGTGACCACATCTTGCACTTCATAAACCTTCCAATAAATTCAGTTAAATGCAACATGTTTCAATTTGCCAAAAATATCCGATTACTTCTAGTTCTATCTGTGGAGTTGTGAATGTACGTATAAGTTGTGATGAACATAGATAGTCTGTCTACCCGCTAAAATCATAACTGATCAGCCAACCCAAAATGCGGAGCTCTGTGAAATACATGTTTTATTATAACATTTGTTAGAGGAATACAAGTCATTTTACAATTTTACATGACTTGCAAGTTGCCAATAATAGAAAGAATTGGACTAACACTTTGATAATTATCGGATCCTAGCACTTGATGTCCGAGTAGATACATTTTGGTACAGAGCATTCTAAGATGAATTTAGGATGACATGAATAAGTAGATGGAAGTTCAGCCAAATCTGTATGTCTTTTTTACAGAATTTTCATTCCTAGCACAGCTATGAGTCAAGAGCAAAGCTAGGGGCTACTCAATGAAGAAACAATTAATTAGATTATTTTAAATTGACAGAAGCAAAACAACAGATCTTCTAATCTGATTAATTTGTCCCCATCGAAAACCTGTTCGTGCGCCTCTTGAAGGTATTAAGATTATATTGGCCATGGAAGGTGGGGTGGGGAAGCTGATTCCAAAGCTGTGTCGTGCGAACGAAATAGCTTTTCGAGCGAATAATGTGCGTGTGCGTTGTAGGCTCACATGGTATCATGTGAGGGCGTCAGCTTTGCTTGTGCTTCTGGAGAAGATCTTAGGCTGGAGTGCGCACTCATTTATTGCAGAGCTGCTGCTACCGAAATAGTATTCGTAGAAGAGACTGAGTGAAGCAACATCTCGTCTGACGGAGAGTGGCTTCAAATCGTTATTCATTTTTCCAGCCATCAGATTCTTAACACGTATTCCAACACGTTCAAGGAAGTGAAGATGTGTTTGCAGGGCGCCGGCTCAGAGATGGCAACAATGTCCATGAGGATTTAAGACTCTTAGAAACGTGATGTGCATTTGTTTAGTGATTACAGCATGAATTTAAAAAATATCCATGAAACATTACAACGGACGTATTCATCACCTGTATCATCAGTCGGCAAATCATCAGTAACAATGGGTAGTCCACTGGCAAAGAAATCCATCAATGTTGCGAAAACTTCTGGTTTCATTACTTTCCATTCAGATTCCTCGTGCTGAAAATAAATAATATTTTGAACATTTCACAGTTACATTGTTATTAAGATATACATCAAATAAAGCGTTGAAACAAATCAAAGGCAGCTAACTTCTTGCACATCCGGTGACGAAATGCATTCTACGTTGCCAACTTGCACTGCAAGACTTATCATCTGCCTTAAAAAACAGTAAGTAACTGTAAAAAAAGATCAATGAAGGAATAGCGAAAACAGAAAGTATATGAGGAAGAGATTTCTCTCAAGAAGTATTTTTGGAGCTATAAATGACCTTAAAAAGAATGTCGATAGCTTCTGTCGTCTTATCCTCTGACCGATGGATTATATATTGACACACGTAAACCATTGGGGTCTCACAAACTTAACATCAACTGTACATGTGCACTTACATGCATGAGTGTATAAAATCATCTGAATGAATCTGCATAATTCTTTTAATTTTCTGAATGAGAATCTTTAATTTCTCCTGTCTCATTATTTTGTTGACATTTCATAATTCCAAAAATGATACCAGGCTAAATCAAATCGATAATGAAGTAAATTAATATCCGCGCCTTTATACTTACTTGAGACTGATTACCAAATCTCGACAAAATACTTCATCTTTCAAGCAGGAAAAGTTTTTTTCATATAGTTGGTAAAATTCGTATATCAGTTTCTAAAGTTTTTTTTAAGTAATTATGCAAAAGATCGGTTAACATTTTAAAGCCATATTTACTGATAATATCCTTTATAAGATGCATTAAAACTACCTCGAACAAAAAATTTCAATTAACGACAAAAAAGGCATCAACAGGAAGAGTCAGCAATTATTGTAACAACGGCTTGCTGTCGTAATGTGGTGAATATTCTCCTCCGTAAGACTTTGTCTCCGGTCGGATGGCATCATTTTGTAGTTCCTGAAGGATCTCCCGATATCCGCTGACACAACTGGACAGAAGCGCAAAAATGAAGTGTAATTGGGGTCATACAGTCAGGAACGTCAGTAGAACCTCCACGTAGAATGTTTGCCACATGTCCAACTTCGTCTACAGCTTCTCTCTAGCGGTACCCGAAATATTGTTCAGCCAAGCCTCGAATCTCCTGTTGTTTAATGGAAGCAAGTAGAAAAAAGAGATTGTCGTGGATGTATGATGAAAATTCATCATGAGAGATGGAATTCTAATTTGCTGAAAACTGGCAAATTGAAATCCATTTAACTGGCAGTCGTAATATCGCATAGTTACATATGAAGGCCTCGAATCATCTGCTATTTGATTGAATTTGATCAAAGTCATGAACATTACGTATTATTCCGAAAGCTAGTTGTTTTATTTCTTGAGTAGTCAAAATAGATGAAAAACTATTATATCGAGCTTTACTGATTACTTACCTTAGACACTGTTATAAAATCGGTGCTAAAGAAGACTCCTTTTACTCCATCTATGCGGAAAAGTTGCCTGCAATTTACAATATGACGATTGTTACGGGTTTCATGTGACATAAGTATAAGTCATACACATAATTAAAGTCAATGAGATCTAGAGATTAGAGAACGATTCAAAACAAGCATTCTGAAATAACATAATAAAAACATAATCTATTAAAATTTTACAAATCGAGTATATATAAGAATTGCTAAAAGCATGATGCAAGTTCGTGACGACGAGCTGCCATTGAGAACCAGGCCAATAAAATGATCAACTCAATTTTTAAAAATAAGCTCTCCAACAGTAATTTAGAAAAATTGCGTGTGACAGGTAGTCAACCTGTTAATTTCTACACACTAGTAAAAGATCACAAAGATTTGAAAGACTCGGCTTACCAGATGCGCCCGATTGCATCTTTGATAAATACCCCACAAACAAAATTGATTGGTGCTGTAGTAGGCTTTTGAACCAACTTGTTGAGTTTGTCCCAGCACACCTCAAAAGCTCTCATCAGTTAGTTGATATTCTCGATCACTTAAATAGTTCTAATAATTTTGCGGATCATATCTTCATATCGTTAGATGTCAAGAATTTATATCCGTCGATTCCATTGAGGCATGGTTTAGAGGTCGTTAAGGAGTTTTGCATAAACCACTGGGATTCAATTGATAATTTAAATGTAACCGTTTATGATCTCATGCGTATGCCTAACTTTATATCTCAGAACTACGAAATAGCCCTCAACGAAAAAATATATTTACAAAAGAAAGGTTGCCCTATGGGAGCTCAATATGCTACGGCCTTCGCTATCATCTTCATGCATAGCATTGAAACCAAAGCCTTAGGTATCCTTAAAGATAATTATGATATTGCCCCCCCCCGTCTATAAACGTTTCATTGATGACGTCATCATGGGCCCGTTTAGCTGTAATTTTGACTTCGATGTTATCACCAACTTCTTTAACTCAGTAAATAAAGATATTAAGTTTACGATCGATGTCCCTGACAGTAACTACTTGAACTATCTAGATTTGATAATATGGATAAATATCAAAATTCATTTTTGTCATTATCAAAAAGAAATAGCGTCTGGTTGCACCCTTACTAAAGATAGTTGGGTCCCCAATCATGTAAAGAGGAACTTCATTGTCAACACTTTTGACAGCATCGATAAGAGAAGTAGCTCCAACTCTCTTAGCGTCGAAGCTAAAGCCAAAACTAAATCTCGTCTCAAGCGTAATGGTTTTTCAGATAGAGATTTCGTTATTAATAAACGCTCGCGTAAATCAAAAGCTAGTAATGAAAATAAAGTTGTTTTAAATATCGATTTCATTAGTGATAGTTGTTCTCGTAAAATTAATTATCTCATTCGCAAACATAAACTTAACATTAGATTCGTAAATAAAAGCAACAAAAAATTATGTCATTTATTTCGCAGTAAGGACAGGAATAATAAACACGATAATTGTTTTCTTTGTAGTAAACTACCTAATTATATTAATTGCAATGTTCGTTTTGTAGTTTATCAATTTATTTGTCATTTTTGTTCTTCTAGTTACATAGGTAAATCTTCACGCCCATTTCGGTTGAGATTTAATGAACATCGCAGAAGCATCGTGAATGGAGACACAGCAAGTGCCTTGGCTGATCACTGCTTGAAATGTGCCGCGAACAATATTGAAGACTTTGACGTCAGCATACTGCGAATTTTAGATTGCCCTGTCAAAACCAGCATCAGCGAATCACAATTGATTGCACAAATGAAGCCGGCTCTAAATCGTCGTCACGAACTGGCATCATGCCTTTAGCAATTCTTATATATACTTGATTTGTAAAATTTTAATAGATTTTTGCCATTGAGAAAGCGGCTGGTACGCGAAACGTCTGGCGCATAACATCTGCCTTTTTATTCAAAACACTCGAATATTGGAAAAAAGTATTGGGGAGAGACTAACGACAAATTATTGTTTTTCTCATATTATGAACCTCCCGACGAAATCCATCAACTATACTCCTGCCTTTAAGGATTTGTGCACTGCATGTTTGTGCATTATGTCGATAACTCCAGCATCATAAGCTAAAATAGACAAAATCTTGCTTCGGAAATAAAGGAATCTTCTTTTCTGAGATTTTTGCTCAATCTTTAAGATGATGGGAGCACAGCAGGATGCTACGAGTCATCGCTTCTGCAGACTGACTTAATTTTGGGGGACAGCTCTGAACTCACGTGATCAAACTACAAGCGGGCTATTAATCAATGTCCAAGGCCTCTCTCTGTTCGTCATTCCTCTTTCTGACTCTAAATGATTCCAGTAAATCCAGCATTCTAATCTCTACTCTTCTTGTCCTGCACACAGGCTCACGTCTCACAACCTTTGGGCACATGCTGCCTGCGCATGCTTTCCCTCTACTTGTTAATGCTACGGAAGATGAGGGTTCTTCTAAATTTGTGCCATCCTCTTCGAATTCTAGCAATTAGTGCTGACTCGGCCCATCCTAGTATGGGCGGACTTATGTCACTCTTAGACCCTTTCAGCACATAGACTTCGGAGAGACTTTACGGAGACTTCCCTTCGCATCACTTGATTTTTGGTGAACAAATTTGCAGTGCGGTGCGCATTGTGGGAAGCTACCATCGAACCCTCTGCCGCATTCGCTACAGGTCGACAATCTTTGGGTCTGAGAACATCTTTTTTCTGTTGAACCCACTGACTTGCTCACAAGTCACGAGAACTCACTACGTACAATATTGCAGTAGCTGGATTGTGTGAAGCAAAATCGTCTGATGGTGGTGAGCAGTTTCTACTCGCTGGGGGAGCTTATCATAATTCTAGTACCAGCGATCTTGCTATATTTAGAGTGATCCGGTGTTGACATATCTCCTGGAGCTCATTAAAAAATCTGTTTGCCGATTGTTCTCATTAACGCCACGACAGAATGTTCGACGTATGAATTATATTTCAATGAAAATTTCATAGGACGATACTAGTCATAATTACACGAATCCGACCCATGAAACGGGTATCAAGAGACAGTACTTTTGCTGATTGACTGTCCAATGATAGCGGCAGTCGTCTACAATGAAAAGTATCCACATGCGGACTTAGAATAGGAATGATGAACTCACATGCAAAGTTATTGATGTGTCTAAATTAAGCGGCCTCCGATTCAAAGTAGTCGAGTGTGTCGCAGTGCAATTCTTGAAAGGCAGACCGAAAAAACTGATAGCCATTCAATTTGAAATTAAAAACCGTCCATAATTCGATGAGATTCAATGTGTTTCCGAACCTTATTGGTGAGTCATTGCATGACCAACTGATGCAAATCAGACGGCAGCGCACAATGCATTGGTAGGTCCAACAAGCAAATTTGTTGATTTCATGCAGTAATTGATAAGATGTTGAGGTTCGTTATCAATAATAACATTGTCAGTCGCAGCAAGCCGCAGGTGGATCCACAAGGCAGCTTATGGCGAACGTTGATCTCCGTAATATCGTGATAGATTGTAAGATGCTTGATGAAGACAGTAAATGACTCACTTGTCTGGACCTTTCACATGGTAAAATTCATTCAATTTAATGATGATGGAAGTTCATCACATACAGTTGTAATCGATGAAAAATTTCATCACAATGGGTCGTATGCACAGCCTAGTCGCGAATAGACTCAACTCCCTGGTCGCGATTTGATTAGGTATGTGTGATGCAGGGGTTATCAAAAATTAATTGCAATCAATTGGGACTGAGCAATCAATTTATTTTAATTGCATCTTGGAGCAATCAATTAACTGCAATTATCAGGTGTCACCAATCTATTAATTGCAATTATTGGTCGGCACCAATCAATTAATTGGAATTAATCATCGCCATCAATCAATTAATTGCAATTATTTTCATGCCGCAATCAATTAATTGCCACCAATTAATTGCAAATATTACAATGCAGATAATCTCAACTAACCCCTTGAGCACCGTACTGCTGTGAGTTTCTCGTTATAGCTTACGTCTAATACTTCTAAACATTCGTGTAGGCCTACATTCATATAGATAATGCCACCACATTCCTACAGAGTACTTTGCACAACTACATGTACTTAAAACGTGATTTACCTGATCAGTGACCATATAAGCTTATAACTACTTGATTAGCTCGTTTGCTGTTGCGTTTGTGTAATCCTCCTTGCAATTATAGGAATGACATCTATTGAACAGAAATTTTAACCCATTCATTGACCACATTGTAGAAACAGCCACAAGTGCTTCAAAACACAAATCTATTTGGCAAAAATATTCATCTTATAGAAAAAGAACAATGAGAAAATTAGCAAAACAGAAAATAGAACCATAGCAGAATCTAGTAGGCCTACAAAACATACACGATCACATGTAGAAAGCTAGAAACAGTAAAAAAAGATCGTGACAGATTAGGTACCGGTACAAGCATTATGAAGCATATGCAGATACTGGAAAAGAGTCAAGCATGAATCAGATAAAAGCGACTAATTACTAGCTAGTAGTACAAGAAGGCATTGCCTTTTGACTAGGAGCTATAACATAAGAAGAATCAATTCTATTGACTAGGATCTCAGCTATAACAAGAATCATGGGCGCATGGGTCGGCCTTATTACGAGCACAGAAAGAAGAGCAAAGCAAAAATCAATGATTTGCTACTCTAAGTCAGACAAAACGATGGTAATATTTGCGAGTGTTTTTTCGTCCCAGAGATCATGATTCACTTTCAAAAACATTTGCATTTCCAGGTTCATTGGGAGCAAGCTCCCCCTGTATTCGTTGAAACAGTAGCCTGCGAGAGAGAAAAATCTCTCAACCGCGTTGCTGGTAGGACATAAGAACCTACAATCGATGTATGAACTTACGTCAATTTTTCTTTTCTTGCTAAAAACTGCAGCGGCGAAATCTGTAGAAGAATCCGATTCCGATTGTTCGCCGGCACCGGTAGCCATCACCGGTCGAAGGAGCTGTTCAGCACTTTCTGCTTCGCTGCGACTGAGAGAAGATTCATCCTTATTCAGAATTTTCCTCACGGCTGATTCAAAGTCCGGACAATGGATTATGGCAGCTTGATCACTCAAGTACATCTCGGTGTCCGGGTGGCGCTTTGTGACTGCATCGAACAAGAGTCTCACGTCGGCAAGGTCCACGTCCTCCTTTTGCAAGGCCTTTGTAATCGAATCCATGTCCTTCAAGATGCTTTGTAGCCGAGTGAGATTCTTGCACTTTCTCGGAGACATTGCATGGTCAAGGAAGTCTGTATGACTCTCCAGTTCTGATAAATATGGCTTTAGTTCAAAATATCGATTTTACCATGTTGGCGGTTGAACTCCATCTGGTCACATTTCTTAGAACGACGCAAATTTGTTTTCCTTCGCAGTTCTCCAGCCATCTTCAAGTTCCTCAGAGCAGTCATCAAAGAATGAAGTTTGTCTAATGTCTCTTTCCAATCCCCTAGCAACTTGTTCATAGCCAAGTTGAAGCGATGGGACGCGCATCCAATGAAATGAGTATTGCACAGATCGGCGGGAGTCTTGTTCACAGGAGCATTGTCACCTATGATAGCCACAACGTTGGTCATTGAGGTTGGTCAAATACGGAAGGTAGAACATCCGACGGGAAGCTAACAGCCTCTTACCTCTTGACCGGGCCTTAAGCCATAATTACCTCGATATATTTCTCACATTTTGTTGGTGCCGCGACCCGGTAAAGTAACTATGGACTCACTACGCAGGGCTAAAGCATCCCGCCGTGCATATGTTTTGCATTTAAATTGGATTCTATTTGAAGTAGAAAACCTCCACAATTCCTCTCCGACTGATGTAGCATCAACACCCGCTTACAGACAAAACTCCTCGTCATAAACAAAAAGTGAGGAAGTCTGTGCTACGATTTTGAACCTCGTAGAAGACGAAGACCAAGTTGAATGTGAAATTGCAGAACAGGAGAGATTGCCCCACATGATTATCGACACCTTGACTAAACTTGACTCCCTTCGACTTGAAGCTGCGCCGAGTGACACTTCTACCTCTTCATCGAACTCTGGGTTAGAAGGCCTGCCTAGGATTAGTCTCCCGACCTTCAGTGGTGACTATCTATCCTGGCGACCTTTCTATGATCAGTTTAACGCCACTGTGCATAACAGGAATATTCCAGCCGTGCTAAAGTTTACGCACCTAATGTCTGTGCTTCGTGGAGAGGCTCGTGATGCAATCCGTGGCATTCCATGTACCTCAGAGAACTATCCATCAGCGTTGAAGATGCTCAAAGATCGATTTGGTGATCCCTCACTGTTAATCAGCTTGGACGCAGACCGCCTTGTGAACCTTAATTCGGTTAACGACAGTGACACTTCTTCGAATTTCGAATCACATTTGAGAGAGATTACTCAATTAATTTATGAAGTGCTGACTACCTCTGCAGCTTCTGCTGCCTCCACTCCTGTGCATGGACTTGTTCTTGCTCCTCTTCTGACCGGTAAATTGCCTTCTGCGAGTTAGCTTGAATGGGCCCGACGCTCCAGGTCTCCCAGAGAGAAGTTCGACTTGGACAAGCTGCTACACTTCGCGAAATCAGGAGGTCGACGCGTTAGAGACCCTATCTACGACGGACAGTCATCCGCTATCAAGGCTCCTAAGAAAGCATATCCGCGCTCAAATCGCAGACCTACCGCTGCTGTGAACTCATTGAAAGTGAATTCCCTCCAGACATGCCGACTTTGTGATTCTAATGAGTACCATTCTCCCTTCAAGTGCCAGACTTTTCTTCATCTCGATTCACATCAACGTATTGAACTCATTCACCAGCGCTCACTGTGCTTCAACTGCTTGGGAAATCGTTTGAACAAAGATAACCGATCCTCCACTCGTTGTCGTCAGTGCGATGAACTGCACCACACCTTGCTCCATCGAGATCCTGCTCGTCACACCGCTCCGGAACCACCTCGACCTGTGCTTCCTGTCTCAAGTAACTCCGTTTCTACCTCGCCAACCTCAATCAACGTTGTGTCTCCAGACTACACCGCTAAACGTTATTCAATTCTCCAGACAGCTCGTGTTCATGTACGTGGTTTACAACGCACCGCTCGCATTCTACTCGAGTCTGGCTCCGAAGAAAGTAATGTGATTGACAACCTTATTTGCGAAGCAAAACCGCCACTGTTAGGTCGTGTCTCTCGACAATTCGAAGTATTCCTCAGATCTAGGTCTGCTCCTGTTGACTGTGGTACTTATCGTCTACACTTATCCAGTCTGCACGGTGCTAAGTGGGTCACTACAAAGCTAATATCAGTACCGACCAACTTGCACTCTGCCTCGTGATAAACTCATTGAAATTCAGAAGCGATTTCCGCAGATCCAGTTCGCCGAATGCGCAACCGAAGATCCCGCTATTGACATTCTCCTAGGTATGGATGCCATTCCTCAAATACTTTTATGCAAAGACCGTGTTCTAACTCATGAACGCTTGACTTCTACACCGTCGATATTTGGCTATCTCATTGGAGGTTGCATCTACAGGAAGATCGCCGATAACAGGAAGTGCTTCTTCATGTTGAAAAAGGTGTGTTATCTCTCCTTGGTAAAAGCAGTTCACGGCAAAAAAATTAGCTTAAATGTATGTAGACTACACGCGCGACGCACTTCGCTCATCAAATGTGACAACCAGCGGCAAAAACAAGACAGCAAGTAGGTAAACTGTCTTGTTTTTACTGTTGCTTGATTTTTTATGTCGCAAACTGTTTTTACCAAAGAGAGATAACACACTTTGGACATGAAAATAGAACATCTTAGGTACTGACGGGGGACAATGGGGAAAGCCCTTAAGTCAAAGCATCTTCAAAATGATTATGTATAAAGCGGTACATTTCCCATGTGTGCTTACCTTGCATTTAAAAATGACTTCTGGTTTAAGTTCATTTGAAAAAAAGTGTTACAAAGCAAGTAGATTTGACATTGTCATCTGCTTATCTTATAAGGAAATTCATCTTATGACTGTTTTCCGATGAACATCACTCAATTAGAAATCTCTGAAGGCATGCTAGATTGGCACGAGCAGCTTTATACCAGGCTTGAAAAAAGACGTAATTCCTTCTAGTCTCGACTAAGCTGTGCATGGAAATACTAGTCGCGACTAGCTATGAGTCATTCACAATCCAATCTCTGCCTCTTAACAGTCCAAAAACTAGCACAAGTTGCGACTTGGAGGCTCCTAGTCCAGACTAGGCTGTGCATGCAAAATTACTAAGTATAGCACTTTCCTAGTCGCGACTTAAGTCGCAAATAGCCCGTGCATACGGCCTAATGACTGCCGGTATTTGTGCACCTCTCAGATAATTATCATCGCTTTGTACAAACGTACAAAATCCCTCAGAAAATGTGATATACTTGACAGAAAATAATCATTACACGATCAAGAAAAGCAAAAGGAAAGCTCGAGTTACTAACATTTCACGAACTACAAAATACCACATTAGATAATTGTGAGATCATACCTTGCTAACGGCGAATGAGATGCCTCCCGAATTGAAGGAAAATCTATAGTGCCGGATTGCAAGACTTCTTTACCTGGGTAGAACTTCATGCTGTTTGGATTGGGAGTGTCCTGGGTTTGAATGAACATATTTCTTCCTGAAAAGAAGTGATGAGTTTCGATCCCATAACTACATATTTACAACTCCCGCCATTGTTATCCGGACAAGAGTCAAACTGTAGGTAATTTACATGAATTTCTCACTGTATTGATTATTGAACAAACATTCGTATGCATTTTAGCAAATTCATCCTTTCCATGAAATAAAATATTGATGAAGTACGGATACCAATGGCGGGAGCTGCATATTTATCCTGCTCATAACGTACCCAAATGCTGACTCTAAAACACCATGAAATGGTCACATTGAGATCAAATACAGTTCCGAGCCGCCAACAAAATATAAATTTGACGACTGATGGTCAGCGAGACCAATTCAAAGCGGAAATTAGATGCAGAATGATAGATCTCATTCATCCAGAGGAACATATTAAGACGGACTCATTCTAGGTGACCACAATCATATCAACGATATAAGGGAGGGACAGGACTTCACACATCTTCACTTTCAAGTCTCACCAAGTAAGTTGCAGGTTCAAATCACTGAAGGCTAGCAACCTCAAGCATGGAGTTCTCTAGTGAGAGATTGCACCTCCAGAGGCAGACCGCTTTGAAAACTGACTTCATCGACGGTCGGTCTACATCATCTTTATCACTGGGAATCAAATGAGCTACCTACCACCTGTCATACTTGAGGTTATGGTGAACTCAGTCAAAGGCATAAACACCTACTTTCTGATTTACTTTCTGATCAAACTCCTAAATTTAATATCGCAGTAATCTCTGCCCTTTGTGGGGTCCACGGAAGGGATGAACGACGGCCTCGGCAGTTGGATGGACAATAGCCTATAAATGAGTGTCAAACGGTCAAACGTTAAGAACACATCTCTCCGAGAATGTAATAGTCTAATAATATAATAAATATGATAATCAAATGTATTAATTACATTAATCTTTTATAATTTTCTCACGTGGATGAGTCGCTAAGAAAGTGAGAAATTGCACGCTGGGGATGCTTGCCATTTTCATGAACTAGTAAAAACTAAGTTGACGAAACACATTCTCGAGTCCGGTCACCAGATGGTAAATGATTCAATGACCGTTAGTCACAAGGACAGTGTGAAGAAGTCGGTATGGACAAAAAATTTTAACTCGGCAATCAGACAGAGTTCAGCCTAGGATTAATCTATATAAATAACTGACAACCCCGGTATATTACTTGTATTTTCAAAACTCCGACAATACCAGAGAGGAATGGTGCCAAAGTTATACATCAATCTTCAGTCTTCTAGAAAAAAATCAGACTATTTAAGATTTAGTTTTCACTCTGAAAATTACTTTAACAATTAGATATTTGTTTAAAAAATCTAGCTATGATATAAGCTTTTCAGTGTACATTCAAAATCAGCTGTTAAACAACAATCGTAAAATTCCTGAAAACTGCTTAATTAAGTTTTCGAAATATATTATTCGTATTTGCATTCGTAATGTAGCTTCTGAAAGTAGCATGATATTAAAATACGTTTCTCCAACATTTTAGAAAAGGCACCTGCGTCTTCAGATTTTAATGATTTAAATCATGATTTTTCTCAGTTATTGATGTTATACACAGCGAAATAATGATGCAATGGAATCATACTTCTGGTTTATAATTTTTGTGAAAATGCCAGACACCAACACATTTAGGACGATATTCCAAGCAGTATGCGAAAATAAAGTGAACTAGATCAGCTCAGGATTTAGATGAAGAAGCACATGCAATTGCTCGAAATTTAGATATGGCAATAGCACTACGATATCATGTAGGAAATTTTACGTCTTAGACATCGATAGGTTGCGTGGATAATGTATGTGCAGTTTGCCAGGCAATAAAATTTGCCCGTGACAAAAGGTCGTTGTGCTGTTGTCTGGCAAGCATAAAGTTAATGACTTTCCAAGCCACCAGAATTAATTAACCAGTTATTGCATCAATCTGGTCCAGAGTCAGAGCATTTTTTAAATTTCATGGACGAAAAATAATCGCGCGTCTTAGTGGATTTGAACTACCGTCCTTTGGCAATCAAGGTTAACGCTCTATCTCCTCAGCTATCGTCCCAACGACCAGTATGCACAAGTACTCAATTGAAGATTCTTCGTAATCCAATCAGATGGCTTCATCCCCCGAGACATTAACCGTCAAGTCAAACTACTAATAATCTATCAGCAATCCATAGTCAGCATTATGCTTTGAAGCGGGGACTTAGTCCACACAGCAAGCAAAGATAAACTGCAATGACAATTTCATGGATGGAAAGCGCGTCTTTGTGGATTTGAACCACCAACCTCTGGCATTCTAGGCCAACGCTATACCGACTGAACTATCGAGGAGTCATTCGAAAGTACAACCGTGCTTTTCAGATGACTTCTTTGGATGCAAAGAAATATCTTCCCCAGGTTTCAACCCAAATTTTCGCGCTCAAGGTCAAGTTTGCCATTTAATTGGATCTGTTTTGCGTCAGACGGACGCGAAAAATTCTTACAGATATTGTCGCCATCATTTCACCAGGCAATCGTTTAAAAGTAACCATTTTCCTATTAGACCGTGTTTTGCAACAACAATTGAATTAAAGAGTCTCGCTCAAGGTCTGGTCTCGCAAGGTCGGGTCGAAACACAACTAGACGAGTACCTGTTGATGACTGACGGACTGCAGTATTATGTTTTATATCCCTTCATCAGTAGCTGAAGTAGTGGTCGATGTATTGTATTTCAAATGAAGAAATGTGGGATTACATGAAGAAACTGGACGGAAACTGGTGATAAAAAGATAGACGGATGAAGAAACTGGCGATAACAAATTCAAGTGAAGAAATAGTGTTTTCCATGTGTAGTCTTAGGTATAGTGTGAATAGTTTCATTGCTTTCGGTGTAGTAGAGTGTCATTGTAGTTCTATTATTTACCTCCATTATCCACTCTTAACATTGTCCACCATGTGTAGTGTCAGATATAGTTCATTTGTAATCGGTGTAGTAGCATCGTTGTATTTCCATGTTTCACCTCCACTTTTCCAATTTTTATCCATCGGTCTCCTGTTGTTTTATAATATCCATTTTTAATTTCCTTAACCTATAGTGACCATTGTCCTATTCCATTTCCACTATCAGCATCTGTAAATGCTTTATTTTCAATCAATACAACGAGCGGTATGACTGGTTGCAGCAATTACATCATGTGAATCTCGAGTATTTCACGAAACTTCCATTGTAGAGTGAGGAGGATCGTCGTTGAGGTAGCAATTTCCGGGAGTGACGAACAACACGACCAGGGTCTCTCACAGTACAAAATTCGGCAAGTGGATGAATATGGGGATTACCACTGATCTTTTTGATTAGTTTAATACACATTTTCTCCAGAAAGTCACGCAGTTGGGGTTTGCCTTGAACATTTGACCATCGAATTGCAAGACGGTATAGACGGTCAAGTTTTTGAAAGTTCTTTACACTTACATCACAAATGATGGGCCAACAAAATGTTATATGACACAGCACATGACTTACAAAAGCCTGCCAAACGACTTCATCACGGTTGTTATTATTACGTAAACGGCGTACAAATGACATGGAACGACAACATTTAGCATGCAGTTTTGCGAATTGGACGTCCCAGCGAAGGTCTGAGGTAAAATACACTCCCAAAATTTTTATACAATCAACCTGATCAATCGTGGAATTATTAATTACAATATCCATGGTCTTACAATTAGAAATAATCCTGGAAAGGGTCATACATTTAGATTTTTCAACATTTATAATCAGTTGCTTCTTTTTTGTCCATGCACAGAAAACATCTATATCAGAGTAGAAGTCAGAGTTAATACTAGGACAATCAAAATGCAACAAGGTAATGTCATCGGCATAAACAATGGGTTTTTAACAATAGGTACAGTATATTAGACGTCTGTTTTGAACATGTATGCGGCAATGTTTGGAATCTATGGTATTGGTATATTAATAGTAAAAATAAGTAGTGCTATAAGTCTTAAGATTTCTATTTTTACCAGATATTGGGCCAAAGCTGATCAAATTTAATTCGTCGCCACGAGAAAGCTACATTGAGTTCTTTTAAGAACTGATTAATCCAATGGTTACAGTAGCATTGCCTTTGTACACTTGCGAATTGGAGAACGCCATCAGTCCTCATTAGGACTACTATAATTAATAATTTGAATTAGTAAGCATTATATTCTATTATAAATGGCCGCTGGGATGATTTTCATCATCGTATGAGAATTTAGCATGGTAGGCTTTCATATTTTCAAACCAAATTTCTAACATAGGATGTTATGCGTTATCGCATCAAGAACAAGAAACAAGGACTTGGTATTCATCAACGCAGATGGGAAAACAAGAAACGTGGAGAATGAGGAAGCATTATGAACAATCCTTTTTATTTTTTTGATCAAAAATGTTGGAAATTTCTAGCTTTGCTTTTCATTGAACTGCGCATGGAGTATATTTTATCAATTAGCCAATATTGAGATAACAATGCCGCCTATAGGCATTTATGATAATTTATTTTACCTGTAGCCGCTGTTTCTCAATATCCTGGAATAAATTTCATCACCTTAGACTCTACTACTGTACAGTGACATAATTAGTAATATTGCTGTCACTAGTTGTTAGTCACAGAAAACGAAGCGGAGAAAATTGATCGCTTCATTGCTGCAACGTTTAGCTCTATGGTTTAGTCATAAGCTACACGCACGGCTCCGTATGTCTGGATAAACATTAACGTGATCATTACCGACGAAGTCAGTCAAAAGTAGAGATGTGCAAAGTGGATCGGACCTTTTTCGCTTTTGCGAATAAAAATTGTGAAAAAATGCGAAATTTCATCGATTTGAGACACAAAATAAAGTGCAGCTTTAGAGATGATAAATTATATTGAATAATTATCTTCTTTAACATCAGAATGTGTAGATATTCTCTTGTGATGCGACCATTTATACATGCAATTCAAAATACGGAAGTCAGTCATAATGTTTATTGCTGCAAAGCTCTAAACGCGGCCTTTCGAGGCCAAAACTTTAGTCCAGACTTTTATGAAGGAATTCCAGGAATATCTGCGAAATTCCAGGATTTTCCACTAATATTTCTGGTCACGTTTCAGCGTTTTCAGGTCAAATATGGATGCTTTATCCATTTCATAGGTCATACTCAGATTAACAGTTCCTATACATAATGTAATCATACGAGGTTATTAATCGTAATTATAATCATTCATACGTTATCCTAACATGATCACTGTGGGCGAACCTTAGAGTCTGATTGGGCCTGATCATGCCTAGGCTTGTATGCCTGGAGACACCCGCTCGGGCTTGTACGCAAAACCCCTTCGTGGATGCTGCTAAGGAAGGAAAGGTAGTCCTGACTAAACGCCAAATATCTTATCATTTCTATCTTAATTTTCAGCGCGCCATGATAGATTTATAACAATGAGTGAATCACAGTTTAAGAAAAGTCAATATCCTGCTCTACTACTGGTTTTTCTAGCACACGTGCGAGATTCTCATCAGCTTTCTTTAAAACTATAAAATGCCGATGCTGAGATTGTACAATAGCAAGGTCAAAAATAAGTCTGATCATTACTGCAACAGCTCCCGCCCTGAAAATCCAATTATTACAGAAGGCTTGAAGTATTAAGTTACATACGTGAATATTGTTTCCATGCTTCTAATTTCTTGTATACTCCACTTCAAAAAATGATGTGCCTTTAGTTACTCGAAAGATAAAAAATCCTACAAACAGTGCTGCAATTTAAGATTTGCAATTAATTTTTCCATCAATTTAAGAAATTGACGTTGACGGCGTCAAATTGCCCCTGAAAAACAGTGTCAATTTCAGAATACAGTGGGTAAATTTGTCATTGCTAAGATTTGATCACTCGAGTTTTCTGTAGACTTGAAAGTAGCTTGAAAGTTTCCTGTATACTGCATGCTGACGCGAGAAGGGGACACAGTGTTTGATTCGGCATCTACCCAATGGATTGATGACATTTTATTTGATCGGCAGTCGGCCATGACTACGTGTGAGCGTGCTTACGACGTAGGGGAGATGACACTATCAGTTCATCAGAGCAGGAACGACTACACAATAATAAACGTTATTCGTCTGCCTCTTAGTCGTTACTCGATTCGCTTAATAAAGAACAATAAAGATTACTGCACAAACAAAATAACTTGAGGTCGAATCGCCAAACTTAGGCAAAGTTTCATTACTGCAGAAGATGACTGTGGCGTTGAAGTCGTTGTGAAGATGGCTTTATTTAACGCTGTATAGCCTGCAAGAGATCAAAATCGCTTACTGCATAATTGCATACAGTGTAGTACATTTCTGGAATATATCTTGCCTTCTCACTGCTCCATTCCGATAAGTAAGATATTTTTAGTGTCAAAAAGTGCACGTATGGAGGCATGTTTTTGTAAATACTTCGAAAAAGAATAAAAAGCAAATGTCGCATCTGGCAATGTAAAAAAGTGACATTTATTATTTGGCTCAGTGTTATATATTGGAGTTGGGAAGGTCTAATCTCGATATTCTCAATAGTGGGTATGCTAATGGCTTCAAAGTAAAGGTTTAGGCATGTCTACCTTGTGATATTTCTTCGAGAGGTCTATGAGTCATCACTTTCAGGTGGCTGAACTGCTGATGGCAATAATAAAATCAAAATTATTCAATATGACAGTTCGCATCGGCTGTGTCTGTATTGATATTTCGCCTACAGGATTATCCCCCCCCCCGACGAATGCTCCCGACATTTTTCACATATTGATGATAAACTCGACTTCACTTTTATTCCTAATTCGCCTTTGGATCTGTCAACATTGTTTTGCTGTCCGTGCGGAGTGCCGAAAGGAGAGATCTTCAGGCCTGCTGTAAAAGTCTTCGCAGCGACAAAGTCTATTTACCATTTGAGTTTCAAAACAGATGATGAAGTATGATGTAAAATTGACGCCGTCAATTTCAGGTTTGGTTGACGGCGTCAATAATTTGGCAATTGACGTTGACGCTGTCAATTTTTTTCATTGACGCGCACAACACTGCCTACAAGTAATTTGCTCATTACGTATATTCCACCAGCACTAATCATGGTGGATGTAGGAGAAAATGAACATGAGCGTTTGGCACACACTGCTATCAACATTCAACACGATTCAGAGTAATTCTGCACACAACTTGATACAATATGGATGGAATATATAGACGAAATGTCTACAACAGCTCCAGATGCATTATGTCAAAATGAAGTTCTACAGCATTAAGTAATTACGACAGCTAGACTGCACGAAATCAATAACACACAATATTAGAAGCAATAATATATAATATAACAAACAATATGAAATAATTACAGGTTGTCTATCGCACAGCATAAAGAACAATGAAAAAGATGACACGATTTTTCCAAAAGATGAAATTTCTATCTTAAAACTGGCAAAGCTAAGGTTGTTGCACCGCTTTTCCCGTTTAGAGTAGGATAACAAATAAAGTGGCCATCTATAAAGGACGTCCATCTCATATATCGGATTCAACTGTTTGTTACATGTAATAAACAAAGGGGATTTAGAAAAGCGGCTTGAATTCTGAAGATTTGATCTTCAAAGGGAAGCGGGGAAGATTTTCTTTCTTGCATCATATTCAGTGACGAGGTCACATGTTACATCAGCGGAAAAGTGAACCGTCATAACATGAGGATATGAGGATTGGAACTTCCACATGAGGTTGATGAAGAATTTGAAAGAGATTTACTCACCGCCACTGTTTAGCACGGTTTCTTGCGAATAGGTGTATGGACTTCATTTCTTCGAGGAAGACGTGAGGACGTCTGTATGTAGAAGCAACAGCCAACAATCCAGATGTTAGGAAGCTCCGATATTATTCGTGAATTGTGACGCATCAAGATATTGCCTCTCTTCAAGATACACTTTTTAATGGACAATAATTCAGACGCATAATTGATTGATCGTGTCGCGAAATTTGATTCAGTGAGTGATAAGTGACTTAACAAAATTTAGATGTAATAATAACTTTTAAACAAGACCATTAGTATTGATTGTCAAGAAAGAAATGCATGCTCACAACAGATAATGATCACGCAAGTACTTTAAACACGGTCTTCTTTTGAAAAGTTTTCACTAAAAATAGGGACGAATTTCCAAAAAAACGGATAGCAACTCTGTAATGGAGTTTCGATGCTGCCAACTTTTCAGCAGGGCTGTGGAGCCGGAACCTTAAGGAGCCGATGGTTTTGGTCGGAGCCGGAGCCGATTTATCACAAAGGCTCCGGCTCCAATAGTTTGAGCTTTGATATAAATCTAGAATTTTGAAAGGTATTAATTGGCATCATGAAAAAATTAAATCCTTTGAAATCCAAAGATATGTCTTTTAAGTATACCAATGATCTGTCCTCCACGATATCTTTCTTTGCAGTTGCCGCCTTCTTTTGCATTATATGTATTATATATATTTACACACGTGTAATATTTTTTTATTACATATGTTTCGTAAGACTAATTTCCATAGCTTTTAGTGACAACGTATTCTCCAAAATCCATTAATTTGAAGACTTGTTATATGCATGCAAACTAGATGATTGTAGATTCCTAGAGGCAAGTAGCCAGTCATTTATGTACACATTTCCAGTTCAGTCAGCAAAGATAATATAGCTACATTTCTTGCGCAATGTCTTAAATCTAATACGGTTACTATGTAGGCTATCATCTATCGGTATGGCTACTGGCAGAAGCTACTGGCATCTCTGACAATGCCAATTTCCTTAGATTGTATTGTAGGCTCTTGTGCAGTCCCCCACCTACATTTTTCAAAACAATCGATTATTCAATTTGATCAATTTTGATTGGAGGGATAACTCTTCACTTTCACACGAATGACCTGACTACAAGTCCTCGCATGGCTATAGCAATAAGCGACCCAGCCACTTCTAGTAGCGCCTTATTATTCTAAAGGTATCTCATTCACAATGAATTTCCTTTGGATTCAAAATTCAAAGGGTATATTTCAATGCGAAAAAACCCGAAAGCAAATTACAATGTTGACTTGCTGACGAAGTTTGCGACTATGACGTCGCAATTGCCCACGTAGATTTTTACAACAGCACGGAATGCTTCACTCAAACCGGTGATGCTGAAACGGACATCCAATGGTGCTGCATCTTTTGACCAGAAAAAAATGGGGGGGGGAGGACTGCACAAGAGCCGTATTGTGCAATAATATTTCCCCAAATGTCATAGACCTGTGGAATTCAAGAATTTTCATTATTATTTTTTCCGTCTGTCAACACTTTATGCTGATATCATGTTGACTTATATGTAAACAATAAAAAAAGACTGAGACGCTCTCAATAAAGGCGCCTTTTGACCTCCCTTTTCTATTGTCTGTGACATTAAACCGCACGCGCATTCGAAAGCTAGCAAAGTAGATGGGATTTCTGCTCGGTGCTCGCAATCAAATTTTTATTATGCATTGCACCCTGCAACATGCTGTGTGATACTCCGAGTTCAGTTTCATCAGCCTAACCATCATCAGAGGAATAGTGGTGATATGTTATACATAAATTGAATATAATAATATACATGAATCATTGATGAATTATTTAGTGCAACTTTACGCCATAATGAAAAATACGAAATTAACATAATGTAAGTTAAGCCTTAACTTATTAAGGATGTTCCATAGAATTACAAAACTTGTCCTAAATTAGATATTTTTAATTTTTTAGGTATAATTTTCAATTGTACATTTCTAACCTACACTGCAATGAGACTATCTAAATTACAATTTCTACAGATGATGAGTCGTGGGCTACCCACCGAACATATTATTCATGGACCAACAGACTATTGGATAAAGGCAATAACAAATAGCAATAACAACCTAAGCTGGCCTATATACACTTAAATATTCAATAAAGCGATTGATATCTTTATTGATACGGTATATTTGGCTATATAGCGTATACCCTTTCCATGTTCGAGTAGATACAGGCCCTATAAGCTATTTAGAGGCATACGCTATCCAGTTTCATATTCAAGCTTTGTTAAAAAGCTTATACTACTATTCGGCCCCTATGACGGCTAATTAGGTATATCATCATCACTAATGTGGTCTTATTTAATGTAGCCTCGTAGCCGACTGGTTGCAGGCTAGGCCAATTTATATTTAGCCAGTGCGGGAGATCTTTATCTAATTCAACCAATCCAGGCTATAACTTTATTTTATCTTTCAGAGATAGTCAATTCATGCAAAAATATATGACAAGTATGTTATTTATCATTATATTAGGCTATTATCATTTTTATTATTAACTTAAGTCGTTGCTTGTTAATGAAAACTAATTTGATGATTGTAGTAAGCCTCTAAAGGCCACACCGTTATCCAAAAAAACCCGTTCAACGAATCCAGGATAACCAGCATAGATAGAACCTGAATTTAAAGTCGGAGCCGGAGCCGAGCCGGAGCCTTTCACATCAGTGTCGTGGAGCCGGAGCCGATGAGATAACGCATCGGCTCCACATCCCTGCTTTACAGACCTTGATACTAATATCCAAACAAAATGTGTCATTACCGAGACTTATGTTATTGATTATCTTTAGTATTTACAACATTCAACACTTTCTTACCTATGAGACGTTGGATATTCAGATTATTCCTCAAGAAACTGCCGGAACTAAGAAGGCTGCGCAACATGATGCCACCTAAAAATATAAAAATGACATCAAAACAAATAAATAATTGCAATATTGTAGAAAAACCTTTACCAACTAATAAGACTGGTTTTATATATATATATATATATATATATATATATATATATATATATATATATATATAAAATAAAATGAAAGCCACTAGAATTGGTCTCAAATTATTATAATCAGCCGATCGATTTCACCAGTAACTGGCTTGTCAAGGCTTAAAATGAATACAAAATATCAAAATGATATACATTGACATAACATAGACAAGTAATACTGAAATGAGATATCTATACACAATACTGAAAGCTTGTAAAATAAAATGCATCATTGGGAATTCAAAGATGGTCTAAATAACTCAATAAACATAGATTCTTTCCTTTCCCGCTAATTCAGCTCATCCAAAGCATGTTCTTAAAAACATCCCGTACAACCTAGCTTTCAGACTAAAAAGGATTGTCTCAAATGATCAAAAAAGAAAATTAAGATATCAGGAGCTCAAACATCATTTAACGAAATTGCACTACCCAGTTCCATTGATAGAGAATGCAATACACAGAGCTGAAACAACTCAACAAACGCAAGTGAATTCGGACCAACATGAACCAAGAAACATGAAACTGATACCATTTGTTCATTCCTTTAATAAGAATAACCCTGACATTTTCAAGAATCTCATTCGACCTATTGCAAATTATATTTATATCGATGACTATTTCAAGACTTGCTGCATAAAGGCATCATACAGACAACCGAAAGGTTTGATTTCCATCTTGCGTAATAACAACCGTAAAACATTATCGGGTATAACAAAATGTGGTGATAAAAGATGCAAAACATGTAACGTACTCATAACCGGAAAATTAATTGAATTTGCTCGAGTTGGAAAATCATATGAAATTAGAAAGAACTTAAACTGTAAATCTTCCAACGTAATATATAAGCTTGAATGCCACTGCGGTGAATATTACATCGGTCAGACAGGGGACTCCTTCAATCATAGAATGACAGTGCACCGCCAACACATTAATATGGGTAACTCGGCCATTCTTAACGTTAGCAGGCATATAGCTGCCTGTGGGAAATTATTTTCTGCGGCCCCCTTTTATCAATTGTCCCCGGATGCATCTAAGTTAGAGCGGGAAAGGAAAGAATCTATGTTTATTGAGTTATTTAGACCATCTTTGAATTCCCAATGATGCATTTTATTTTACAAGCTTTCAGTATTGTGTATAGATATCTCATTTCAGTATTACTTGTCTATGTTATGTCAATGTATATCATTTTGATATTTTGTATTCATTTTAAGCCTTGACAAGCCAGTTACTGGTGAAATCGATCGGCTGATTATAATAATTTGAGACCAATTCTAGTGGCTTTCATTTTATTTTATTTACAACTTTTACCAAAACTTTTATCTTCTATATATATATATATATACATGTATATCTGACAGTGACATTTTCCTCTAAGTAGCATGACTTATCAAAATGTCTTCGAAAATTTCATGCAAGTTCACTTCTGATGGCTCCTAGTTCCGAGAAGTTAATTATTGACTATTCTATTCCATAGAAATGTGTTTTCTGTAGTGCTAAGTCATAATTTGTAGCGATTTTGTAGAATTTTGTAATTCATTCTAGGTGTTAAGAAAATCTTGAATCAGTTTGGTATTTATTCGTCCCAAAAAACCAATTAGAGTTAATCATTATTGAAGCTTTAAATAACATTGGCATGATAACTTCTTAGAATCACTAAACTTCTTCATTTTTTCACTTGAACTTATAATTCATCATATTTGTTATATTTTTGTGATAATGCTGCTTCTGTCAGATTTTTGGGAGATGTGAATCAGTCATATTCCGTTTTGATATGTAAAATTGTTGTCACATGCTGTTACATCGGCCAACCCCTGTAAATTCAACAATCCGAATCCGATCCTATCTGAATGGTATGGGTTAATCCGATCTAGCTTCGGATCAAAGTCGCGATCGGAAAATCTCACATCTCTAGCTTGAATATCCAAATTCGAGACATTTGTATTAGAATAGTTAAATATCGTTGACAGAGGCTCCAGGGCGCGCAGCTCTACGGATTCCCCTCCCCTCGCGAACGCTTACAGCGCTTTGGCGCAACATAATTCAAAATTTCTCTAAATATATCGTACACTATAAAACTTATGAGTATCCATTTGGAATATTTCACAACAAACGTTGCATTCTACATAGGATACAAAAACATTTAAAAATTCGAATTAGACTAGATTATAGAAGCATCTGTTAACGCTGGAGGATTCGGATATACTACCAGGAACAAAATTAAATATAATACATGCGCATAAAACAAAAACCATACATGATGCATGATTACATTATTATTGAAAACTTCTACAGATATCTGCAAATGAATGTCTTGAATTACAAGATTCACAAGATCTACTTCCATTTGCAATAGTGCGAGCACATGATATACAACTCAATGACTTACATGGCATTTCATACGCAAACGATGTAGATTCGTCAGAATTCAATAGGATACGTGAACAAAATGAACATCGTGGTGTAGAAGAACCTATCAAATCAACATGATTGTATGAATATGAGTAAGGGTAATCAACAACAGAACTGTTGTCATTGATCCTTCGTGGTACTTTGGAGACTACTGGATTTTCATCGGTACAACTTGATGATGCACATGCCCGCTTTTTCGAAAGATTCGATGATTGTTTAGTCGTTGAGTAATGATCCATCGTTGAATTCTCTCTGATAAATTGACTGATGCGAGACTTCAATAGACCGACCAACTTCGGCTTACGGTCTTCAGTAAATGGGAGTAACGTAAAAGGATCGGTATTCGGTGTTCTCAAATTACCACGACCATAATGCCACTTTTCTAAAGTAGTTAGATCAACAATATTTCCCGACGGTAGAAGCATTGGATTTCTCATCAGAGTATTTGTGATGGGATCAATAAAATCATCAGGAATTTCAATGTCCCCCTCTTCGTTATTGAGGGAAGCTTCTTCATGAGAAGCTTGTTGCACAGTTTGCACATGTTCACTTTTGTTGGGCGATGTCAACGAAGTGCTGTGTTTTTCACTTTCACCCCAAATTTCTAACCTATGCAAACAGGGACGTGTTTGATCGTACGTTGAAATGACATCAATTAGAATAATCCTCATCTTTCTATTCAGGTAAACATCCTTTACTACATGTTCACGACCGAACTCAACGGCTTTCGTGTAGGATGAATAAATTGAGCTAGAAGGTTCGTTAATTTTGATTTGTTGTGCTGCAGGTGCAAATTTGATCCAAACAGGACAGTTGGGAATATTTGGCAAATTACAATCCAGGACTTTCTTGCCATTTGCTCTCACTCTACGAAGACTTTCTTCTCCATCATGACCGGAGACGGAATTTTTATCCTCCAGCCAATCTGCTTGACACACAAATACTCGCATGCCTTTCACACGATTAGTGCCCACGTTAACAGAAAGGCCAATGCTGTGAACACGACTTGCTGACACGAGCTTAGCAACGATACTAACAGGAGGGCGAATCATCATGGATCCAACATATCCAACGCCTTCTTTAGTCAATAAGGAATCTGTGGTGGATGTCAACGCACAAATTTTACTTGAATATATAACTGTTCCATTGTTTGCATTGCAAAGATCTATCAAATGACGTTGAGCCGCTTGAGCCTGAAAGCAATTGAGATCATACACTACATAATTATGTCATAATACATGTAGATCATGAGCATCAAATCGTTATCGGTCATTCACTTAGTGTGCACTAACATCAGGAATGGGTTACTAGGTTTTACTGGGTCCTTAGTGGGCCAAGAAGGGTGTAATTAAGATTGTGTGAGCACTTTTTTCTGTTTTTATTATTTTTGCAGCAAGGCACGAAGTGAAATGCGTCAATCACGTTCAAGATCATACATTCCAAAAATAGAAGTAAAACATAGTAATTAGAAACGACGGAAAGCGAGACTTAATTTAATAATGTTCAAGTTGTGAGAAAAAAATTACAAAACTACAAATAGAGATGGGCTATAAAATCGAAGTATTTCAAATCGCTTTCAACACCAGCTCATTTTGTAGAGCTGTTTTCTGAGCACTATGGCATTCATTTCATCAAAATTGACTCAAAAATGAGTAGGTGCGGCCCATTGAAAAAATACGGTGAAGCTACTAAAAATAGCTACGTAGTGCCCAGTATGAACGTACTTGTTATTTACACCAGACTCATGGAGAGTCAAATTTCAATAAAAAAGACACACAAAGCATCAGTCACAAACAAATTATCAGGCATAAACGTCAAAACCTGTTTATTAATGTTCATAGAATAACTTATGGGATCATCTGAACATTGGTCACATTCTGAAATGTTGAGTGCTCAAGATGTCTCCATCTCATCATGTCATTGAATGGGCCACACCGTTCAATGTGCTCTGCTGTAAATGATCCGTCCATGTGATCACTGATACAGCTACATGTTATGTGTCCACATTCCTCTGACGCTTTTCATTGGTATCCCATTCGGCAAAACAAGGTTCCTTTCCATAATAGTCTTCTCACAAGATGGTCCTGAAACTCAGTTTTTGATGAAACTGTCATAGGGAAGTCATAAAACGAAATTTATTTGATATCGCAGGAACTATGTTAGCAATAGGCGCGAAAATTTTGACAGAGTGACTTACCATGTTTGTTTTCGTCCGCATCTACTCAATTTTGCACGGATTTCGATAAAATTAGTACCAAAGTGATCAGGAGACATTAGTGATTGAAATAAGCTGGTGTTCAAATGGATTTGAACATGTGACCTTTTTCGACCCTGTATAGCCTACCTCTACTACAAAATAAAATAACAACAATCACTTACATGTGCCTATATCAGGGCTGGCATATTTTAAAAAAAACATTTAAAAAGCCCATGGTGGGTTTTTAAAATAGGAGGCTGGGTTATTCAAAATAGTAGATTGTGTTCCTTCTATATAAGGCCAGGATTTTTAAATGCAAGTTGTTTATCATCAGATCGGTACTTCAACATGAACGACCGCTTACTTAATTGTTTTAATTGCACCTCTAGCCTAATTACAGTTCTAAAAGAGCGGCTACGGAGCATTCGTATCCATGAGAAATCACCTGTTATTAGCAATAGTGCTCACTTTCCTATACTTCCCTTTTTCTGATTACGTAATCTGTTATCAGTATTCCGTAGAAGCCTGTAGTTTTTTGTATATTTTAGATAGCTTGCTACATTGTTCACCTTTTCACAAGATCTTTTTGTGTTTTACTGTTTTTGTAACTTGTTGCGTCTTAATTATACACAGTCTACCCAACTTTGAAACTCCATCTGGTGAATGAGCGTAGTCTCGGACTTTTGTTAGTAGTTGTAGAGATGTCTTACTCTGATTAGTAAAATTCTATATTTATTCTATATTGCTGTTTCTATGTGCTTTAATCTGTCCGTTATGTCATTTAATTTTCACAGTCGTGACAGTTTCCATACATTCATAGTAACTTTTGTAATAGCCACACTTTTTGTTATGAACATTTTGATCATCGATTTTAGTATGACGAAATCATACACCTGATATTTGTTTTTATTGGAATAACTACTAAACTAAATAATTTAAATCATGTAATTGTAAACCCGTAACCGCCGTGAGATAAGCCTGCATCTCAGGGTCAGATTGTTGAGTGGATGCCATAGACTCGCAGTCGATGCCGTTTGTGATAGAGTTTACAGTAATTAATCGAGACAGAGCATCAACGACCGCATTAGCTTTACCATCCATATGCTGCAGATCAGTAGTAAATTCAGAAATGAAAGTTAAATGACGGTGATGACGCGTTGTCCAAGGGTCCGAAATTTCGGCCATGGCAAACGTTAAGAGTTTCTGATCAGTGAACACAGTAAAACGTCTTGCCTCCAGAAAATGGCGGAAATGTCGAATACCGAGATAAATTGCGAGCAGCTCCCTTTCGAAAGTGCTGTAGCGAGTTTCGACCGGTCGAAGTTTCTTGATGAAAAATGCTAGCGGTTCGAACATTTTGAACTTTCTGTTCGAGAACACCTCCCAATGTGCATTCAGATGCGTCAACTGTTAGAGACAGATCAGCATCAGATTGAGGGTGCGATAACAGAGTAGCCGTTGAGAGAGCTGATTTGGTTTCGGTGAAAGCGATGCCCATCTCCGGAGTCCAGGAGAGAGAACCAGACTTTTTATGGGACACTGCAGCGAATAAAGGTTGCATAATTTTCGCAGCGGATGGTATGAATCGGTGGTAAAAATTCACTAAACAGATAAATTCTTGTAAGTCTTTGATCGTCTTGGGTCGAGGGAAGTTGTGCACCGGATCGATATTTGCTGGCCAGAGGTATGATGCTTTCCGAGGTCACATGATGTCCGAAGAAATCTACCTCATAGACGCCGAACATGCACTAGTTTTTGGTTGATAATTAATCCTTGACGCTACAAGCGTTGAAAAAAATCGTTTAAATCGCGAGAGTTCCCATCGGGAGAAGAACTGGTGATAAGTACGTCGTCCAAATAAGCGTAAGCACACGATAAGTTCTGAGAAACGGTGTACATTAATCGTTGAAAAGTCTGTGCTACATTTTTGAGACCGAAGGGCATGAGGAGGAATTCAAACAGACAAAAAGGCGTAATGATTGCAGTTTTAGGGACGTCCGACGGATGGACAGGGACTTGATGATAGCCACGAATGAGATCGATTCTGGAAAAAATACGTTATCCAGCCAAACGAGAGGAGGAGTCCTGTATATGAGGGACCGGATATCTGTCCGGGATGGAATGTTTTATTGAGGCGACGGAAATCGCCGACCGGTCGCCAAGTACCATACCCCCTTCGGAACGACGTGGAGGGGGAGGATCAGGCACTGTTCAAGCGTCGAACAATACCCATGGATACCATGAGGCTGAATTCTTGTCGAACAACCTCTAATTTTTCGGGTGGCAGTCTGCGTGCGCGTGAGTGAACTTGAGGGCTCGTGGTAGAGATGAAATGGTCAATTCCATGCAGAGGTTTAGAGCATAAAAACGTAGGTGTAGTCAGTTTTGGATAGGCTTCTAATAAACGGGAAAACTCATTGCCGGAAATCGTCATGGCATTGAGGTGTGGTGCGGCGCGAAAGGCAGGTGCAGTGGGCATGCTTTTGAAGGTCACGGCGTCGATGAGTCGATTTTCTTTCATGTCGACCAGCAAGTGGTGATTCCACAGAAAATCAGCACCGATGATCGGTTGTGAGACATTTGCAATCATGAAATTCCACCGATACACTTGAGCACCCAGAGAGAGCTGCACCGTTCGTGAACCGCAAATCCGAATAGAGCTAAAATTAACGGCAAGAAACGATCGACCTGGGGGGGGGGATTTCAGCTCAGACACCGTGGCTGATAATACGTTAATTTGAGAACCGGCATCAACTACGTAATGTCGGCTGGAAAGCTCGTCGTACACGTACAATAAGCAGTCATTAGAACCGGTCGTCAGCGCGCCTACTAGCGACCGGTTGTTGAGTTTCCCCAAGGACGATAATAACATGGAGGACGGCACTGTCGAGCAGCAGGCTCAAACTTGAGATGATAAAAATACAAATCACTTGGAGTTGATTCAAGGAGAGTTTTGGCAGGCGGTCGAGAGTTAGACTTATTTGCTTTGCCAGGATTGGAACTGACAGCAAAGTGTTGCATGGTATTCGACTGCTGAGCACTCCAGAGTGAATCAGCTAAGCGCACCAAATCACGACAATCAGAAATGTTAGCCTGTACGAGGTGACATCTGATATCGGCCGGTAGCTTTCGAAGAAAAATTTCTTTGAACAAGAAACATGTAGGATGAGAGCCGAGCAAAGCGAGCATGCGGTCCATTAATTGCGAAGGCTTCTCGCTCCCTAAGTCAGTCATATTCAAAAGTCGAGAAGCACGTTCAGACTCGGTGAGGGAGAAGGTAGAAAGCAGTCTCTTTTTCAGGGCTTGATATCTTTCTTTGGCCGGAGGGGATTCGAGGAGGTCAATGACGCGAGTTGCGGTTTCTCCGTCGAGAGCGGCGACGGTATGATAATATTTCATAGCATCATCATCAATGCTGCGCGTCGAAAAATTAGCTTCAGCTTGAATGAACCACATAGAGGCTCGGTAGGACCAGAAGGTAGACAATTTGAGGGCATCAGTTGGAACACTTAGCACCAGGCACATGTCATACAGTCATCATCACAATTTTTAAATTCCTTCAGAAGGTGAAACATTTTCTTGAGAGCATTTTCATTACAGGCGAAATGCTATTCCATCATGAAATATATGTACATCGCGTTTAAATGTGTAATTGCATTCATGCATGTGCGCGGTTGCATGTTTACTTTTTGTTGTTAATCCTTGATTGACACATAACAACATAGACGATCACAAATAGAGATTATTGTTTCCTAATCATTCTCCTTATTATGATTATGACATGCACTTTATGTCATACTCCTCTCATTCATTCATTCAGCCATATCCTTATGTAATCTTCGAAATGCATGCGTATTCAAAATTATTGATCTTGTTATTTTGGAGTGCAGATGGCGGAAGAATTCTCATACGATGATGAAAATCATCCCAGCAGCCATTTATAATAGAATATAATGCTTACTAATTCAAATCATTAATTGAAGTAGTCCTAATGAGGAATGATGGCGTTCTCCAATTCGCAAGTGTACAAAGGCAATGCTACTGTAACCATTGGGTTAATCAGTTCTTAAAAGAACTCAATGGAGCTTTATCGTGGCAACGAATTAAAATTGATCAGTTTTGGCCCAATATCTGGTAAAAATAGAAATCTTAAGACTTATAGCACTACTTATTTTTACTATTAATATACCAATACCATAGATTCCAAACATTGCCGCATACATGTTCAAAACAGACGTCTAATATACTGTACCTATTGTTAAAAACCCATTGTTTATGCCGATGACATTACCTTGTTGCATTTTGATTGTCCTAGTATTAACTCTGACTTCTACTCTGATATAGATGTTTTCTGTGCATGGACAAAAAAGAAGCAACTGATTATAAATGTTGAAAAATCTAAATGTATGACCCTTTCCAGGATTATTTCTAATTGTAAGACCATGGATATTGTAATTAATAATTCCACGATTGAACTGATTGAACCATTGGAAGAATTTTACTGTATTCTATGTTATGCTTGTGCTGAAATATTTTGCAAATAAACAACTGATGTTCTGAGATTCTATCCACCGTAAATAACATTACTTTGAAGGCCAATTCTCCTTAACAAATTGGCAATTTTTCGTTTATGAACTTCATCCATGAAAGGAACTTTTAAGAAGAAACGTCTTTTATTTTCTACAGGCGCACTTTTTCTCTGTTCAGATCTGAAATATGACACCTTCTTACGAATAGAATCCATTGGATAGTTTGAATTCATTCGTTGATCTTGTTTACGCTACATGTAGTATCCCCATAATGATAGTCCTCTTCTGAAAGATAAGTTCATGAGAATTCCAAGGTTAAATCGAACCACTGCATCAAGCTCTCATGAAAAGACAGGAATCACATTTGCCATACTCTGAATATTTCACACTCAAAGAAAAGAAGAAATCCGTTCGAATAAGACACTTCACTGGTAAATTGGATGGCTTCACAAACTCCATTACAAAAGTCAACAATATGACAAACCACAAAAACATCGTCCATGCTGCGCTTCCATGAGACGGGACATGGTCAGGAGCGCGGCAATTATTATTTAATTTTCGGAACAAAGTATCAATCTAAGCATGCAGTTGGCCGAAATGTCAACCCAATAGGTGTGTGAAGATAGTTGGATCACCCAGCGCAACGTTTTTTCATTACAGCGTGATTCCATTCTAAACAACTTCTACTTTATCTATTTCAGCCTCCTGATCACAAATTAAAGCTCGGATTTCACAAATTCGCCGTCGTTTATCAAAAATTCAAGTTTAAAGATAAAAGTGGTTCCGCTGAGTGGTTCTGTGCACTTCACACACGTCAGCCCATTGCACTGCTACATGAACACTCAGTTGAACAAACTTGTTAGAAGTAATCACGTGGTTGAATTTCTTCTGAAAATCCTGCTACATATACAGGTGTCAAGGTTCGTGTTCGAAAGTTGAAGTAATCAGGTCATGACGTACTTTTGCAGCTTCTTCAACTCATATAAAAGTGATCAAAATGGGCATTGCCTTACTATACTCGCTTCTGTGCTGCTTGATTATTCAGTTCAATGCTCTATTTGTAGTAATGAAACACTGATCTCACTCTCATCATCCTTTGATTGCTGCTGCTTTTTACGCTTTTTCTACCATGATTGGATCAACTTTTTTTGAAGCTTTTACGTCACTTCTCCCCATACTTGGGGCTTGGACGGTGCTGACATAGTCAGACTTATGGAGCGTTATAGTACTTTTAGTCCGGATGCCCTTCCTGCAGACTTCCAATGACACCTTCGGGGCTCGACCTCTGGACCGAAAGATCGCTACGCCAAGCACTTAACCATTGTGCCACGGAGACCACGGATTATCAACTCTGCTGTGATAATCATAATTTTATTTTGCTCACTGCATACAGAATCGGTGAACATTACAAAATGCAGTGACAACCTTAAAAGCATCAGAAAAAAGTAGCTGAGTTTACCACAACAAAAACAGGCAACATTTTTTTTTAAAAAAAGAACAAAAGAATTGCCAATATCAATGTTAAGAGCTCTTTACAAAACTTTATTACTCAGTTTTTTAAACGACACATTTTTGCTGGAGGAAGAAGCAATGTGCATGACCGACGAGTGGAAAAATTACGAGCAGAACGTAAACAAAGCATCTCACATAGAAGGTGACAGTCATTTTCTGCAAACACGAAGATTCCGCCACTGGCGGTAATTGGCGGAATCTAGTTTAGTCAGTGGCAAATGCGGATTATCATTATTGCAGCGGTGCTTTGGTTTCATGCAGCTTGATAGAAGAAACAATTGGCAAAAGCCGAAAAATTAGAGGTGTTGTTTGGCGACGTGTATCTTCGATTCTCCCAAAATCCCAATCATTTCCCAGTTCCCAAGATGTGACATTTTTGGCGTTCAGACATGGTTTCACTCATTGAGTAGTCAGTCTTCTCGCTTCGATGAGAACAATAGAAACAGAACAGTCGACGAAACAATCAATGGGAAAAGATGCGTGCGCTATTATCGTCAGGAATATATATTCCGATGAATGATCTTGCAAACTCTCCGCTAAATAGAAGCGATACCTTTTTATCAAATAATTGGTCACATTGCAGAAGCAAGCAAAGCAGTCCGTCAAGAGACGGACCGAATAAATTCCACATAGCACTTGAATATGGTATGGATGTCCCAACCAGTTCGCCAAAGATTTCGAATGATAAAAATGCAGGAGCCTTTTCTTACAGCATCTAAAATGTGTTCGCTCCACTTTATGTCGGACGAAAAAACAACTCACAAACATATTCTTAAAACTGGAGAGGCAGATTTTTGGCTAAAATAGCACAAAAAGCACTTAATTTGTCAGCAAAAACGACATATGTAATGACGCCTTTCTGCAGCATTGATTTATTTTATTGGATATTCAAATCATATATAAAACAGCTCTTCCAACTCAATTAAGACGTTAACACCACTAAAAACAGATGTAATTCAGAACAAATAAAAGTTCTATATTATCAATAAACTATTGAGAATTAAATAGGCCTACTTAATAATATCCACCATAAATCCCATAACATTCACAGAACATAAGCTATAACAAGTTAATCTTGAGAAACCATGACCATTGACCATAGAATTCATTAATCGCAAACTACAAAGAGTCCAACTGCAAATGCTTGAAATATATTGTTAATCAACTCCAATTCTAGGCTCCCTTCTTCCATGCTAAACTGTTGTCACCAGCAAATTGACTAATACTCAACCATGTGAGGAATCAATATGAAAAAACAAACATTATATGAAAATGGAAATTATTATCCATTTTTGAAAATTCTATGGAATCACAATACGTCATTATGTACAATTAAGTGTCAATTACAGAAAAAAGCGCATTATCGTCAAAATTTTTCACCGAGATTAATACATCTAAATTTGCTACCTCCAATACCAACATTAAAATCCAGGCAACTATGGGCTTGGAAAAAATATGAATTTACGCTAATTTTGCGTCAATTATCTTTTCAACGGTCAACTACATACAACTAAATAACTTTTGTTGTATTAGCCCTGACGGTTTCGAGAATGGTTGTAAAAGAAAGCTGGTCTTGTCAGCGCCACGTTTTATCAAGATCGGCCCATCTGTTCACTGGAAAACTTCAATTTCGTAATATTCCCACACAGCCATTTTATTTAGTGTCATAATCCATCGGTTAAGGTCAGAGGACATCGAATCTCTGCTCTGCACATGAAAGCTCGGTGAACCTTAAGTTTGACGCCCCCCATTTTGCAGAATTTTTAAATATGGTAAAATAACACATTCCAAGTTACAATTATATTATAAAATAGTACATATTCATAAGAGATTGTATTCTTCTCGAATTGAGTTCACAATTCCTTGGAATCTCAACGTAGGATGACGCTGAAACCACAGCCATTCCTCCAAATAAGAATTGAAAAGGTTGGGACTGGTTCCGTGCATGCGACGAAACTTCTGCTTAGCACGCATCCACATATTTTCGATGTGGTTCGTGTGAACTAACGTAGTTGGGCAAACAAAATGTTCACTGGTCAAAATGTTCAATTCTAATATAATTGTAACTTGGAATGTGTTATTTTACCATATTTAAAAATTCTGCAAAATGGGGGGCGTCAAACTTAAGGTTTACCGAAAGTTCTTCTCCACTCTCCAGTCCATCTGTTTACAATGGCATTCTTCATGCCGCAGTTGCTGACGCTTGCGCCCGATAAGTGGATCGACGAGCTAGCAACTCACTCAGCGATGACGGGACGGACGACATGAAATAATCAGCCGTGATCATATGTAGTAACAAAATTACAATCACTGATTACTTTATGTAATTAGGCAAACCACAGTTTCCTGCACCAAGGTTTTCGGCTGACGAACAGAAAAAGTTTGGTAATCAGTCAATTATGAGCTTACGATCCAGTTTTATGAGAATAAGAAAGAGATATGGGCACTTTTCGGGCTGTGCAACGATTTAGGATCTTCGGAAAATGGAAAAATAAAAAAGATCTCTTCGAAAATTTAAATTTTCACCGAGTTTGCATAATTATCAATTAGAGCATCATAACAAGCAATAGTAACAAACATAGAAATCAGAGACTATAATATATAAAGGCTAGAAGGGTCATCGTGTTGAAACCGCCTATCCCGACGTGGGCAGAAATTGTTCGGGACTCCGAGCAGCTTTAATTCATTTTTAAAATGATAACCCACGTGTCTTACAGCTGTTCGCAGATGATTGCGCCCGTTAAAATTACAGCGGTAAATGGGTTAGCGTACGTAAATTCCATGATTTAGCGTTCTATTTTGTCATTGAACCGTAGAAGTGAAAACATAATTAATTTTTATAAGCAACTAGACTTGTTTTATGCTTAAATAGACACACACCGGTTTGTATTTCGCAGCATGTGAGTGCTACATGAATGAGTGCTACAATAACTACTAACTTAAGACGCCTAGAAGAAAGGATGTGATGTGACATTTACAATTATCAATAATAATTGTAGCAGGATCACCGCTATTCACATATTTTTAGTGATAGTTTGACTTTAATTCACCCATTTATGTTCTGAAATAATAATTAGCGGAAGGTGTCAATGGATATGACAGGTTGCAAAAGTCAGATTGATTATCTCTACTTAGACATCTATAGGCATCCAAAAATTCAACGATGATCTTAATTTAGCCTAGACTTGAAGCAATTTGTGAATTTTTAATAGATCAATTAGACACGCGTTAATCTTAAATATATCTCAGCCCTGTCAATAGCATGATCAACCTTGTTGGTTAGACTGAGACTTTGTAAGAGCCACCAATACCAATAGAATTGGTCGTGGTCTTTCTGTTATAATATCCAATGCTGTCGATTTTATGTGGGAAGTGACAAAATATATAATGTTAAATGAATGTTTAGGAACTATGGTTTTGATAATTTATTACTTTTGGGTCATGCAAAACCCATATTGTACCTACTGCAACCTAGCAACTGATGAAACCAGATTACCAGATGAGACAGTTGATTTGTAACACATGTTCTGCGTAGTCAACATTGATATTGAAGATGTTTACGCGAATTAATTAGGGACAGATTTTGATTGCAAAGATACTGTCGTGAATCAATGTGGTACAGATTTTGATGACAATTAGACACCCGCATGCTGCTGTTGCCTACCAATAAAAATGTCTAGATGCACTTTAATAATAAGTAACTAAATACATGAAAGAAACAATTTTAGGGGAATTACTTTACGTAGATAATACAATTTTTGTTTGCAATCCGAACTAATCACGAGTGTTCTATGTTTCTACTACCGTGCACTTCCGAATACCGATCAAAGGAGGTCCATTCCTGAGAAGCACAAGTCTAATTCTAACATGTTCAATACCAAAAGACACACTTATGAAAACCTCCAATTTAATGATTGTCAAGATATGTCATCTTTTCAAAAGTCGAGGGTGGGAATCCATTTAAATTTGCTGATGCCAGTACATCACCAACACAGACCGATGTTTTTCACTGTTGACTCCGTTCGTCATTGCAATCAACTTACAGCGTACGAAGGGTCAGCGGGTTAGGTTATCAAACTTAAGTCAAGACAAGGGTTAACATTTCAGGCGCTTGGACCTATAGTAAACATGAACACCTTTATCCATTCTTAGTAAACTGTTCTTTGAAGTTTCATTCATTAGCCTGTCATGGGTCTGACATTTGTCAGTTTCTACTTGTTGTGACTACAATTTTCATGCACTTGGTTCTTGACAAATATTATTATTAATCGACAAAAATGATATGTAGTCGCATAAAACCAAATTTGCACATGCATATATGCTGACATACCCAGACTTGCGTTGTAATTGTTGTGTTGTAGTTGTTCAATTTTGAAAGTCCGTTTATACATATGACAGAATTTACAATCATATTGATGAAAATGCCGATGATGATTTTGTAATTAGCTATTTCCAATAACGGAAAGCTGCGAATTGTTGATTGTAACAACAGCGTCGACTTTTTCATGTTCAATGAATAAGTCCAGTGAATAATTCAAATTAATGTAGCGCGATGAAGAATTGCATTGAATGAGTACATAGAAAGTTGATTATCAAAACATGAAGTTGAGGTATAAAGAATATATTTTCCTGGAAGAAGAGTGAGTTTTGTTGTCTACTAACGGGATAGGGCAACACTTATGAACAAAATTAAGCTTTCCGAAATGTGATAGCCGCATGTTCCTGTACTATCTGCTACCGGGTATGTAATTGTCTCACCAATTTCCCAAATCGATGAGGTTAGTTTGACATCTGTTTAAGCTTCGGAATGTGATTCCGATGTAGAGTGTGAATATCATACCGGAATGAGTGGCATTTTGAGATAGCTACATACTTTTGTAGCTTTCAACTTCCGGATTCATGTAGGTGCAACGACTTCAAACCTCCCTTCCAGAACACCTACGGATTTAAAACGTTTTTGACATATTGGCGATGAAAGAATGGTCGCTGCTATATTTACCAACAAGGACAAAACAGTGTAAAAATGCTTGCAAAAAACTAAAGGTAGTTATGCCCTTTTCTGCATTACCAACACAGATTCTCTCTGCATGGTTGACATCTCCAAAGTGATCTGGAGAAATGCATCGTCAATGAGGCCATCGAGCGAGGTTTTCACCATGATTAGTTGAAAAAGAAAAGGATCAGCTATATGGGAAAACGTGAACGAGTTTGATTTCTCTCATGATGAGGCTGTGGAACCAGCTCTGGTGGCTGATTCATGCAGTCCTTTTCGAGAGCGAATATCTCTGCATGTTACGTTCCACATCAAACACTGACTCCATCTGGCCGCTTCCCATCGCCATTGTCCATTCCAAACTACATGTAGTTCGATAATTGGCGAAAATCCGCATTTTTCCAGTGCTCTGAGAATAGTTTCATTCATGGCCCGAGTCTCCGGCACTATATCGACAAGATAGTGTGTGCAGTCCATATTTGCCATTTACGTCACCGCAATTGCAGGGGAATTTTCAGCAAACTGCTGCACCTATGAGAAGTGTCACCGCTATTCGAGTGGTGTCACTATCTATTATTGTTGACAATACTTGAAACTGGAGTCACATGAAGCTATATGACCCACTCCACACACATTGTGCTGCTGAAAGCGACCTAGAATTTTATTCCAGGCACGTTGAAATCGTCAGTATCATCATGTTATAATCTATAAACGCGCCACAAAAAGCGACTTGTGTCGAAAACAACTTTACTATTTGGCGGTATCTGCAAGGGAATCAAACCTATTTACAGATTCACATTGAAAACACATTACAATTCCAATTTGCTTACCAAACTTATTATGGAGGCGACAAGAAGCAAACTACTTCGAAGAGCAACAACTAGACATTTGAAATTTAGACATAAGCACTAGGATGAGTCATAGAGAAATAAGCAAACATATAGGAATTAGCATTACAGTGCAACCAAAATACAAGTCATAAGAAGTCAAGCAAACATAGAAATATTACTTCAAGGAGGCAAGCAAGCTGGCAAGTCGAATGCGCCCTCCACAATCTCCACAAAGCTCAGCTATCCATCATTGGTTGAAATGTGAAATACAGTCAGACAAAATTTCAGTGAATGTTGCATAACAGGCGGTTATAAGTGATACAGAAGATGGAACTGTCATGAAGGTAGTTCCAAGAATTACAAAAGATAGAATGAACGCTACTGTGATTTTTTTCAAATTTAGCTGACAAGGCAGGACTTAAATCAGTAAAAAGTGGTGCTCTACATTGAATCATAGGCCAGCTGCGAAACAACTGCAGTGATCATAAATACATACAGGTTCTCTTTTTTTGTGAAGTTACGGTAAGCCACTGTTAACTCGTTAGATCAGGGGCTGCACAACTTGTTTTCGTTTAGCAATATTTGAGTAAATCAGTGGCGGGACACTTTCATATTTCAGTCTAGATTCGTGCAATTTTTTCAAGCAGCATTCATACTTTGCAATTCAATTGCCTTCACTCAGATTAACTTAAGTCTCAACTTCAATTTCATTCACGCATTATCTACAAATGATTTCAATTTAATCCATGCTGTGTGTTGCTCCAATTATGGAAGTTAGTGTATTTGTGTCGGAGTTGAAAGACTCCACTCCGGTGCTATGGGAGTTCGAATACAAATGCCGACTCGACTGTGAGCAGCTACATGAACTGCTGCACAGATTCGTAAAACTGGTTAAGCATTAAGATGATGAACTGATTCTTTGAAAACGTTAAAGTAAGTGATATGACTAGTCATTTACAGGATTATGATTAAAATTTCACATTTGTGGAATTTGACTTGGAAGACATGGCTATCTTGGATGGAAACTATTTCCACTACTTGAAACTTTGTGTAAGGATACAAAATCGTCTGAAATTAATGTTTAGAACTCGTAACTTAGTGATTGGAATAGCCATTCACATGCTTGTGATGAAAATTTTGCACTTTTTAGAGCTTGGCTAGGTAAAGATCTATATTGGACAGAAGCTGTTTCCAATATATAAAGCTTTGTTCATGGACATGCTATTGCCCGAAGCATGGCCTGAAGATTTAAAAACTGGCATGCTGAAGCCATCAATATCATCATGTTATAATCTCCACAAAGTTTGGTCCATCGTTGGTTGAAATGCGAAATGCAGGCAGACGAAATATCCGTGAATGTTGCATAACAGGCGGTTATAAATGATACAGAAGATGGAACTGTCATGAAGGTAGGTCCAGGGAAAGTAGAAAGCAAGAACCTTCCATCGGTAGTTAAGCAGAACAAAAACTTAGAATCACTATTCCAGGAATTACGAAAGATGCAATGAACGCTAATCTGATTTTTTTCAAATTTAGCTGACAAACCAGCACCTAAATCAGAAAAGTGGTGCTATACACTGAATCATTGGTCTACTGCGAGACAAATACAGTGCTCATAAATATATGCAGTTCTCCCTTTTTGTTAAGTTTCAGCAACCGACTTTTAACTTGTCATATGTACTTAACTAGTCGGCTGCTTCATTTCCCGACAGTTTCCTATCTCAATGAATTAGACAATCGCTTAACTAGTAATTCATCGCCAAAATTCAATACAATCCTTTTTGAAAAAAATCGTCAGTCTGAACAACATGTTGAGACTATATTGTCAACATGTTGTCAGATAATTTCTTTGGCTCCGTATTCTCCAATGATGACATTCCCGATGTCTTCAATGCATATTGCGGACACAATTACGCACCAGTAGAAGCGACTGTGATCCACCTACCCACAAACATTTCACTGAACCGAACCGACTAAGGAAACTGATGCTGCTTTCAAGAAACTGCTGAAGAGGTGTTATTCAAAAGAACTAACGTTGATTGAATGAGGATGAGAGCAAAGGTCTAAATTTAAAATACGTAGGACACCTGATGAATGAATCGTAAGTGGATCTTTTGTATTCCTCCGCTATTATTGTTTACTTCCCGGGTCACTTGTTTCCTTTGTTGATATCGGTGAGCCTTCGATAGAAGTGTGAAGCTGCGAGCGAGGGTGGAGTGCTGGTATTCAAATATTGAGGGTGAGTTCTTTGGCTTTGCTGTCATGTGAACATTTTGTCGACATCTTAGCATTGTTATGGATTGAAGCCATGATAGGAAAATGTACAATGGAAAGTTGCTGCTTGATGACTCAAAGAACGATTACAATCGATCAATTTCACGTTTAAATTACTCAAGGCAATGAAACTACTACAATCTTCACCGCTGAATATTCGTAATAAAGCAGAAAACATTCCAGATTTTTGTAAGAACGATTTGCAGAAAAGTGATGTTGAAAGGAAATACAGAGTGAAACGACAAGCATTCAACTCATGGCCTTCAGAGGTCGATCAGATAAACACGCATATTGAAAGATCGACTTTTGGGACCAGTCGCAAAAGAATTCATTTTCCGGAGTTTTTACGTGGAATCGAGCTTATTGCAATGGCTTCGACAGAAGAGATCAGAAGCAATCCCAATAACAGGCAGCATCCCCATCGACCCATCGAGAGAAAACCAATTAATTTGCTTCAAAAATCGGCGTGATCAATTTCAAGTACGAGGGTCGATAGAAAAGTATCCGTATTTTGAATTTTTAACATTGAGAAATGACGCCGCGACGAAGCCAGCACTTATTTTATCTATGGTAGTGCTCTGTCAATTGGGTATTCAAATTTCGAATCTCTAGCGCAAGTGAATTTTTTATAGATGTCTATATTGTCTGTCAGATAGCTTTGCTATCCGCCAATTTAAGAATCACAAATCTGCAGAAGATTTTCAAATTGTTTTGTACAATGGAAGACGCCGTCTCGCAACAGAGAGCCATCATCTTTTTCTTGTGGAAGGAAGGCAATGCATCCTCCAATATTGCTCAACGACTTTCAATTGTCTTTGGTGATAAAGCCTTGAAGCGAACCACTGTCTATGAGTGGGTGTCCAGGTTCAAAGATGGACGATCTTCTCTCAAAGACAACCCTCGACCAGGCCGGCCAGTGCTGTCTTCGTGTACTCATGAGAACATCGGCAAAGTGAAAGACTGCATCGTTCAAGACCGACGCGTTACAATACGTGAAATATCGGAATATGTGGGACTGAATATTTTCACTGTTCACCAGATCATTCATCATGAGCTGGACATGCGGAAGTTGACGACTTGATGGGTTCCCAGACTCCTTAATGAAGAACAAAAGAGGAAGCGGCTTGAGATGAGCCGTGCCTAGTTGACGAGAGCTGAAAGTGAAGGAGAAATGTTTTGGTCGCGACTCGTAGCGATGGACGAAAACTGGCTGCCGTATTTCATGCCAGAGACGAAGATGCAGTCAAGAATGTGGTGTGCTCGGGGAGATCCTTCACCTTTGAAGGCAAAGACTGTTCCATCCTGTCAAAAGGTGATGATTTCAGTGTTCTGGGACGAAGATGGATTGATCTTGGTGGACTACCTACCGAAGGGCGCGACCATCAACTCTGAATACTTCTGCAAGCTGGTGAACGAAGATCTGCGGCACCAACTCAAGAATTGAAGACGTGGGAAGCTTTCCATGAAGTCAATCTTCCAAATGGACAACGCCATGCCGCATGCCGCTGCGCGAACTAAGGATTTGCTGGAGAAGTCAGGCTGGGATGTGTTGCCACATCCCCCCTATTCGCCAGACTTGGCCCCTTCAGACTTCCATCTATTTCCTCGCTTGAAAGAACCCCTGAGAGGAAGAAGATTCTCCTCTTTGGATGAGATGAAGGAAGCGGTGAAGTTCTATCAAGGTGGACTCCGTTCCCTAGTAAGTCGGTGGAGGAAAGTAGTAAGAAAACGGCGAACACTCGACCGGTGCGCCCCCCTCCCCCTCCCCTCCCCCTCCCCCCTCTGGAACGGCAGAGTGTCGTGGTCGGCCGCCGTGGTGCTTCGGGTCTGAGTGTCGTGGTGGACTTGGGCGACCGCCAGGATTAGTCTTGAGGCTATAGTGTGTGATGTTTTTCGTGCTGAATGTTGGGTTGTAAAATGGGCTGTTTCGAGTGGAAGGAGTGGTCGGATGAGAAAACGGAGGCCAGATTCGGATTCAGCGTGAAATTCTGCATCGGTATGGTGAGTTTCAAGGCAATCGGCGAGAAAAAATTTTCAACATTTTTCGAAAAAACGACAGAGTTAGAATTTGGGACGTTTTGGTGTGTAGCGCCCAAACGAAGCATCGGATGAGAAAACGGAGGCCGGATTCGGATTCAGCGTGAAATTCTGCATCGGTATGGTGAATTTGAACGCCATCGGAGAGAAAAAATTTTCGCTGACGTCCCCCCCCTCTGGACAGCTCGCTTCGATTTTGGCTTCCAGTGGACGGATTTTGTCGTGCCATAGCTCGTTTGAAAGCTAAGAGTGAGACAAATTCACTGAAAGAATCGGCTTGTTCCTATCTGTCTTCGTTTAGATGTGAGACGCCATTTAAGATTTTGGGACATTGGTGAAAAACGACAGAGTTAGAATTTGGGACGTTTTGGGCTGTAGCTTCAAAACGAAGCATCGGATTGGAAAACGGATTTCAGATTTGGAATCAGCGTCAAATTCTCTATCTGTATGGTGAGTTTCAAGTCAATCGGCGAGAAAAAGTTTCGCTGACGTCCCCCCCCCCTCTGGACAGCTCGCTTCGATTTTGGCTTCCAGTGGACGGATTTAGTCGTGCCATAGCTCGTTTGAAAGCTAAGAGTGAGACAAATTCACTGAAAGAATCGGCTTGTTCCTATCTGTCTTCGTTTAGATGTGAGACGCCATTTAAGATTTTGGGACATTGGCGAAAAACGACAGAGTTAGAATTTGGGACGTTTTGGGCTCTAGCTTCAAAACGAAGCATCGGATGAGAAAACGGAGGCCGGATTCGGATTCAGCGTGAAATTCTGCATCGGTATGGTGAATTTGAACGCCATCGGAGAGAAAAAATTTTCGCTGACGTCCCCCCCCTCTGGACAGCTCGCTTCGATTTTGGCTTCCAGTGGACGGATTTTGTCGTGCCATAGCTCGTTTGAAAGCTAAGAGTGAGACAAATTCACTGAAAGAATCGGCTTGTTCCTATCTGTCTTCGTTTAGATGTGAGACGCCATTTAAGATTTTGGGACATTGGTGAAAAACGACAGAGTTAGAATTTGGGACGTTTTGGGCTCTAGCTTCAAAACGAAGCATCGGATTGGAAAACGGATTTCAGATTTGGAATCAGCGTGAAATTCTCTATCTGTATGGTGAGTTTCAAGTCAATCGGCGAGAAAAAGTTTCGCTGACGTCCCCCCCCTCTGGACAGCTCGCTTCGATTTTGGCTTCCAGTGGACGGATTTAGTCGTGCCATAGCTCGTTTGAAAGCTAAGAGTGAGACAAATTCACTGAAAGAATCGGCTTGTTCCTATCTGTCTTCGTTTAGATGTGAGACGCCATTTAAGATTTTGGGACATTGGCGAAAAAACGACAGAGTTAGAATTTGGGACGTTTTGGGCTCTAGCTTCAAAACGAAGCATCGGATTGGAAAACGGATTTCAGATTTGGAATCAGCGTGAAATTCTCTATCTGTATGGTGAGTTTCAAGTCAATCGGCGAGAAAAAGTTTCGCTGACGTCCCCCCCCTCTGGACAGCTCGCTTCGATTTTGGCTTCCAGTGGACGGATTTTGTCGTGCCATAGCTCGTTTGAAAGCTAAGAGTGAGACAAATTCACTGAAAGAATCGGCTTGTTCCTATCTGTCTTCGTTTAGATGTGAGACGCCATTTAAGATTTTGGGACATTGGTGAAAAACGACAGAGTTAGAATTTGGGACGTTTTGGGCTCTAGCTTCAAAACGAAGCATCGGATTGGAAAACGGATTTCAGATTTGGAATCAGCGTGAAATTCTCTATCTGTATGGTGAGTTTCAAGTCAATCGGCGAGAAAAAGTTTCGCTGACGTCCCCCCCCTCTGGACAGCTCGCTTCGATTTTGGCTTCCAGTGGACGGATTTTGTCGTGCCATAGCTCGTTTGAAAGCTAAGAGTGAGACAAATTCACTGAAAGAATCGGCTTGTTCCTATCTGTCTTCGTTTAGATGTGAGACGCCATTTAAGATTTTGGGACATTGGTGAAAAACGACAGAGTTAGAATTTGGGACGTTTTGGGCTCTAGCTTCAAAACGAAGCATCGGATTGGAAAACGGATTTCAGATTTGGAATCAGCGTGAAATTCTCTATCTGTATGGTGAGTTTCAAGTCAATCGGCGAGAAAAAGTTTCGCTGACGTCCCCCCCCCCTCTGGACAGCTCGCTTCGATTTTGGCTTCCAGTGGACGGATTTAGTCGTGCCATAGCTCGTTTGAAAGCTAAGAGTGAGACAAATTCACTGAAAGAATCGGCTTGTTCCTATCTGTCTTCGTTTAGATGTGAGACGCCATTTAAGATTTTGGGACATTGGCGAAACACGACAGAGTTAGAATTTGGGACGTTTTGGGCTGTAGCTTCAAAACGAAGCATCGGATTGGAAAACGGATTTCAGATTTGGAATCAGCGTGAAATTCTCTATCTGTATGGTGAGTTTCAAGTCAATCGGCGAGAAAAAGTTTCGCTGACGTCCCCCCCCTCTGGACAGCTCGCTTCGATTTTGGCTTCCAGTGGACGGATTTTGTCGTGCCATAGCTCGTTTGAAAGCTAAGAGTGAGACAAATTCACTGAAAGAATCGGCTTGTTCCTATCTGTCTTCGTTTAGATGTGAGACGCCATTTAAGATTTTGGGACATTGGTGAAAAACGACAGAGTTAGAATTTGGGACGTTTTGGGCTCTAGCTTCAAAACGAAGCATCGGATTGGAAAACGGATTTCAGATTTGGAATCAGCGTGAAATTCTCTATCTGTATGGTGAGTTTCAAGTCAATCGGCGAGAAAAAGTTTCGCTGACGTCCCCCCCCTCTGGACAGCTCGCTTCGATTTTGGCTTCCAGTGGACGGATTTTGTCGTGCCATAGCTCGTTTGAAAGCTAAGAGTGAGACAAATTCACTGAAAGAATCGGCTTGTTCCTATCTGTCTTCGTTTAGATGTGAGACGCCATTTAAGATTTTGGGACATTGGCGAAAAACGACAGAGTTAGAATTTGGGACGTTTTGGGCTCTAGCTTCAAAACGAAGCATCGGATTGGAAAACGGATTTCAGATTTGGAATCAGCGTGAAATTCTCTATCTGTATGGTGAGTTTCAAGTCAATCGGCGAGAAAAAGTTTCGCTGACGTCCCCCCCCCTCTGGACAGCTCGCTTCGATTTTGGCTTCCAGTGGACGGATTTTGTCGTGCGATAGCTCGTTTGAAAGCTAAGAGTGAGACAAATTCACTGAAAGAATCGGCTTGTTCCTATCTGTCTTCGTTTAGATGTGAGACGCCATTTAAGATTTTGGGAGATTGACGAAAAACGATAGAGTTAGAATTTCCCAAGATACAACTCCAGCAGGCGAATGAAGGCTCGGATTGGTAAACGGAGGCCAGATTTGGAATCAGCGTGATGTTATTGTCCAATGAGGATCATCATCCAATGAGAATCAAGCGTTTCTGTATAAATAGCGAGCCTTCCACAGTGAGAATCATTCCATCGTTGAATCATACGAGTGACGGACGCACATTTTCTCTCTCTAGTTCCCTGTTCTATTATCCAACTAAAATGGTAAGTCGCTACTTCCCTCCCTCTCCTCCCTTGAACGTAAACTTAATACAATCTTTTTTCATTTTCAGGCATCTACTCCATCTACTGCACTAGTAGGACAAAATGGCGGTCAAACGTTACAAGGTTCGCTACGGTCAGATCATCTACAACTGAGGCCAGTGGAAGAAACAACCAAGGTACATAATCCTACACCGCTACAGCGTAAATTTAAACAAGTCTTGCGTTATGACGATCATAGCGTAGTACTCCAAACGGGAATGCTCCCTTCCACGGATGTCAAGATAATGCGCAATCAGTATGGGGACTACATACTGATCCCCGTGAGTCCGTACATTCGCCACCAACTTGATATTATTGAGGAGTATGTGACATTAAATATGGACATTCCTACTCCTCTTGCTCAAGAGTGGAAGGCTAGAGATGACAAGGATACTCCCTATAGAAAGATTTGGGATGGTAATCACATTTGCCTACCGGTATCACATTGGTGTACTTACTATAAGAAGGAGGGAGATCAATCAATAGCCATCAGATGTGATGAGCTCGGAGAAGGTACTTGGGATATCCTTTTCAAAGTGAATGGGCTATATTATGGTCGACACAAGGATAATAAAATAGCCTCTCTCTCCATGCATATGGAATCCATCCTATATATTCCAAAACCACCCAACGTGGACGACATAATTGATCAAATCCTTAACAGCAGTGGTACGAAGCGCAAGTCGGAGAAGAATGCTACATCAAAGCGCAAATCAAAGAAGGAGAATTACTAGCCCTTTCCTAACTCTACCCTATGACAATTCGCTTATGTGCTTTGAGTGTCGTAGACGTGGTCTTATTAGATACATTTTACTTCTTCGTTGCCATCATATCATTTGTGTATTTTGTCGTGAAAAGCATCGATGTAATTCTTCATTTTGTAATATGTTATAGAACGCTTCCTTAGATGTGTAATTTCCGTTTTAGGCTTCTATCATCATTTTTATGGATTGTGAGGGTGAACCTGTACAGGAGCTCAGTGCTATTGCTATGAACAATTGGACATATCAGATTGTTAGTGTCTATCATCAACATGCCAACTGCGATCCCAATGTTGATCAATGGGCGAGAAAACACATTCATGGACTTAATCTGAAATATTTGCAAGACTATGGCTTTTCTTGTGAGAGTGCTCTTCTTATTGACTTTAAACGATGGTTAGCTGCTTTCAATGTTATACGCATCTTTTGTAATAATCCTGGTAAGGAGAGGAAAGTATTTCCCAATCTAATCATTGATGATATTTTGCTCCCGCCTTGGGATACTAGAGTGAATCAACATTATCATGAAGTCACGAAACGTTTTAAGGATTTGTGTGTTCCTATTTTGTCTGTTCGTTGTAGTAGCTACGTTCATAACCAATGCTTCTTTCCTCCTTACCTTAACACTGCCAAAGTCCTGTATGGTTATCATTGCTCGCTGTATGATAGTTACCAGCTGTATCTATTTTATCTCTTTCAAACCATTGATTTATAATGCATGCTTGTTACCGTTATTCAATAAATGTTACTATGAGAAGAGTTGTTGTTTTCATGCAATGGATGGGTTAGATAAAGGGCGATCATGTCTTTCTCAAACGACTGCAGAACATTACGTTTTCATAGGCAAAGTTTAAAAGGAGCTGTTCAAGATTATGTGATAAAATTTCATAAAGATGAGACCGACATCGAAGCAGTGGTCAATGATGCTAGCACTCTATTTCTAGAGTTAATGAATACATTCTCTGATAGCATTATCATGGCGCGATTAGTTGCGAAAATTAAGTTTAGTCATTTTGGAAAGGAAGAGGTGGAAAGTCGCTCTTTCCATTTTGCTTCTTATTCAATGGAAGTGGTAGATCACCCCCAAGAATTTTTTAAAAGACATATGATAAAAATTGCTGAACGTCTTAACGCATTTAACCATCATGGTAGCAGTCTAGTGATTGAAGCGATTTCAGATATTCACATTCAACTTTCCATAAAGAAAAATTGAAAATGCAGTGGTACTTGATTGTAGCACAACTGGTTTTCGAGCTATGTCTGCTCACTCTCGAAGTATATTCCTTCTGTACATGCGTCTATTATTTAGAAAAGGCTAGCAAATTCATATCTTCAAAAAGACTTGCTATAGACATCAGTAACGGTGAAACTATGTGTTGCGATGTATGTAAGCGAAAGGATGGAAATGAAAAGCGCATCTTCAAGAGATGTAAGCATGCTTTTTGTCAACGCTGTTTCATACGTAATTGCATTCAACTTTGCCAATGTAACCACTGTGATATTGCTCATTTCGAGTGTCACTTATGTCGCAATAGTTAGTACCTATGCAAATGTGGTAAAGATAGGTTTTAGCAAAGACTAACACGGAAAATGGCGAAACGTAAAAGTCAAAAGTCTTCAAAGTTTTCTTCAGCCATTCAAGCTCTCCGACGAATGAAAGCAAATCAGCGATACAATGCTATACGACATGCTAACGATAAATTCATTTGTGAAATTATTTCTCATGTGAGGAAGTTGAGGACGAAGAAATTAGCGCCAAAACAACGAAAGTTACTTAAGCGATATGCTACGAAATTGCGTTTCATCTCCAATCCTAAAGTCGCCCTTCAAAGAAAGAGGAAAACTCTAACACAAAAGGGCGGTTTCCTTTCAGCAATACTTCCAATGATAGCTCCTGCCGTGGGCAACCTATTGTGAAATATCTTTGGCTCTAAGCGTTAATTATGCAAATGTTGAGTCTCAAAGTAATAAAATGGATTTCAGACTTCAATGTGATAAAGTTCTGACTGTATCAGGTCCATCTCATGCAGGTAAAACTGTTTTGACGCTGAATTTATTGGATAAAAGAAGGGAGTTGTTTAAGGAACCTATCAATCGAGTGATTTGGTGTTATGGTATTTATCAACCGTCGCTGTTTCAGGAATTGCAAAGTCGCAACTTTATTCGACATGAAGGAATTATTGCAGTGGATAAACTTCAGTCTAATGATGTTGTTGTATTGGATGATTTATTAAAAGAAAGTAAGAATTCAAAAGATGTTACAGATATGTTCACTCGCGCAGCACACCATAAAAGGTGTTTTATCATATATATTACACAAAATTTGTTTCCTGATGGAAAAGAAGCTCGTACACGAAACCTGAATACACACTATTATGCTATTTTCAAGAATCCGCGAGATAAAAGTCAATTTGAAATTTTAGCGCGACAAGTTGCACCCAGAGGATCAAAAGCCTTAATTGAAATTTTTCAAGCAGCTACTGAAAAACCATACGGTTACTTATTCATTGACTTTACGCAAGAGTGTCCGGAAGAATTTAGATTTCGAAGTGATATTTTGAAAACTCCCATGATTATCTACAAACTATGAGTTCTTATTCTCGCATGATTGTTATTCCTCAGGATGAATATGTACAATTGACTGCCATGCAACAAGTAAAGCAACCTCTTGCAAATCAAATGTATAGGAAAGAAATAGATTATCAGCAAAATGTTCACATCAAAGATCCACATCGTGCTGTATTATTACAATCGGAAACTGTTGAGCAATTGAAAAACTTGAAGAATAAGATGCGTGACTCTGTATCGACTGCTACACCTTTAGCATCTCGCGCACATGCCATATCTCTTTTCAATAGTATTGAGCCCCATCTCAATGTAAATGATAGAGGAGAAATCATTACAGATGAAAATAAAGTGATTGATGCTTCACGTTATGAAGACTTGATTCAGTATGCGACACGTAGAAAGCGCCGTCAGGGCTATGTTCCACCTGGTTGGTCATACTTTCTTAAACTATTGAAAAAGCATAATGTGCCAAAATTTGCTTTGAATAATGAGACATTGAAAGAACTTGATTCAACAGTGGCTACTGCTCCAATGCTTCAGACGATGAAAATGCCAACAAATTGGTTTAAGTCGTCACCTGCTACATCCCCTCCCACACTCACTAAGCAAACAAGAGGAAGAACTCGACGTAGATCTACATCGCCACTAAAACTGGTAAAAGGAAAACGTAAAACAGCTCCTCCCAGGAAATACATGTTCTCAGACTATTAATATGAAGCAGATGTGTTGCTTGCCATGTAATGAGCCGCCAGAGGTGAATATCGTTGTCACTTGCACTTGCTGCGCCAGCTCTCATAATGAAACCCCTAAGCAATGTGAACACGATCGCAAAACCGCTAAAGCTAAATGCTGTAGTTGTTGTAAATGTAGAAAGGCAAGAAAACAAAAAGATGAGAAGGAGGAAAAAGAGTCAGTCGTCATCGACTGAACGTTTGAAGTCAATCTATTATGATGTAAAACATCCGGCAGGATTTGCATCTATCAAGAAATTATCAAAAGCGAGTGGTCTTCCACAATCACAAGTGAAACGATGGTTAAAGGGTCAGGCTACCTATACACTCCACAAACAAGCGAAAAAGAAGTACCGCACCCGCCATTATATTGTTCATGACATCGATGAACAGTGGCAAGCAGATTTGTGCGATGTCGCCTCCATTTCAAAACATAACTCGGGTAATAATTTTATTTTAACCGTCATTGATATTTTCTCGCGCTATGCGTGGGCTCAACCTTTAAAAACTAAAGAAGGGAAAGGAGTAGCAAAAGCATTCCAAACAATTTTTCGAGAAGGTCGGATTCCAAAAAGAAATCAGAGTGATCAAGGAAAAGAGTTTGAAAATCAGCATGTGAGAAGATTATTTGAGAGGCATGACATTGAGTTGTTTAGTGTAAAGAGTGCTTATAAAGCTGCACTAGTTGAACGTTTTAATCGCACATTAAAAAATCGCTTGTGGCGACATTTTACTGCCAACTTGACACAAAATTGGACAAAGGTTCTACAAGATACACTCCATGCCTACAATCACTCTATCCATCGTTCTATTGGACTCAGACCAGTAGATGTAAATGCTGACAATGTAGATAAAGTGCGCGAATCATTCCAACGTAAACGCACTCATGTGAAAAGTGATGTGAAAATTGGCGATAAAGTTCGTATCTCAAAAGTGAAAAGTGTTTTTGCTAAAGGGTACCTTCCGAATTGGACAGAGGAGGTATTTACAGTATCAAGGATTAATCAAAAAGACTCTCCGACCACCTACAAGTTGAAAGATTACGATAATGAAGAAATTGAGGGTAGCTTTTACCGCGATGAGATTGAGGTAGTCACTGAAAGTGAAACATATTTGGTAGAGAAAATCATTCGATGTAAAAAACGGCAAGGTGAAGAATGGTGTCTTGTTAAATGGACTGGTTATCCTTCAAGTATGAACTCTTGGATGCGTCGTGCCGACATCTTTCATCTAAGTGATCGACAGTGATTCATGCAAACTTGTAACTAACAATGTTTAGGGTTTGAGCTATGAATCCAACTGCCTCATTTTATTCACGACCCTCCTATGTAAGTGGTGGAGGACAAATTTACATCGGCGCTCGCCGCCAACGTGGAGGTAGCATACTTGGTGCACTGAAATCTGTTGTAGCACCTCTCATATCCAATGTCGGTAGATCTTTAAAACGAAATCTTTTAAGTAATGCCGTTGGCTTTGCTGGTAATGTTGCTAGTGATCTTTCCAGAGGTAGAAGTTTTAAGAGCAGTTTGTTGAATCGTGGGAAGGAACGCGGTTTAAAAACATTGAAGCAGACCTTTGCTGGTGTTACTCAAGGAAAGAAATCACCTAAACGAATGAATAAAGGAAGGAGGAAACATCGCGGAGCTGGTAAGGTGCGATCTTCAGTCAAAAGGCATTCACGCAAACGTCGTAGAGGCTCTAATCATTCATCAGGCGCTAAACGACGACGCTGCTATAACTTCTAATCATGGAGTGTAAAACTTCCGGTTTTTGTTTGTTTGATCAACAAGCCATACAGACAGATATTCTTAGTTCAAGTATTGTAGATTATCATCCTCGAACAGCTGAGAATGCTGGCCCCATTGAATTTGTTATTCCTGGTGGTAGTAATGACTACATAGATTTGAGTTATGCGATGCTTGATTTGAGGTTTAGAATTCAGCAAGCAGATGGAACTGCTATTGACGATGCACATAAAGTTGGACTGAACAATTTACCATTGACTACATTACTTCGCGATGTTTCTCTAACGATTGGAGAGCAGCAGGTGGAAGGTGGTCAAAGCGATTATCCCTATGAATCATATTTCAATCATGTATCACAGTTTCATCCAGCAGCACAAAAAAGTCATATGGAAGCCATGGGATGGTATAGAGATGAAGCAGGAAAATTTGATGTTGAAACAAACAGTGGCTTTGTAAAGCGATCTGCTATGATTAAAGATAGTAAAGTATGTCAGCTATATGGTCCGCTGAATTTAGACTTCTTTAGACAGTCAAAGTTTTTACTCTGTAATACCAGCATGCGACTCAAGCTGACATTGAATAAGCCTGAATTTGCGCTGAATGCATTTGCTAAAGTTGACAATTTTAGAATTCATGTGGAAGATATTGCACTTTACATTCGTCGAGTAGTACCGAATCCAAGTGTCATTAGAGGGCATGCTGAAGGCCTTAACCGCCAAAATGCCATTTACCCCGTTCAGCATACAAAGCTTCTCACCTTTATAATTCCGAAAGATCAAAAGAGTTTTATAAAAGATGGCCTCTTTCCATCGGAAGCACCGAAGCTCCTCATGGTGGCAATGGTTGAAAATGATGCATTTAATGGTAATATAAAGAAGAATCCTTTCAATTTTAAACACAATCAGTTAAGTGAAATTGCTTTACGTGTAAATGGTGTCAGTCATCCTGGTCCACCCTACAAACCAGATTTTGCTTCGGATCAATTTATGCGCAGTTATGTTGATTTTATGGATGTCTTTGGCTTTTACAATACGGATGACACCAACGGACTTACTATGAAAGAGTTTAAGAGTGGATATACTATTTATGCATTTGATTTGACTGCTGACAGCGATATTAGTGCACCCTATCGTCAAGCGAACGTGCCTCATAATATTCGTTTGGATTTGACGTTCAAAAGAACACTACCTGAGACGATCAATGTATTAATTTATGCAGTCTTCGATTCAAATATTGAAATTACAAAGTATCGTGACGTGATTCTTCAGTATAATCGTTAATGAGTTGGTTGACTGCTGACGATATTAAGACTAAAGTGCAGCGTAATGCAGACGAAGCGACGTTGAAAGCTTTCGATAATGTCTATTCACTCGATACCTTACCACCTGCAGTAAATCACTATCCCATCTTTATTGTGCTAAACACTCATTCACAGAATTTAGGCGGTGAGCATTGGAAAGCGATCTTTATTGGAGAAGACCGACGTGGTGAACTATTTGACTCTCTTGCTCAACCTCCAAATATACCAACACAGCAGTGGTTGAGAAAACATACGCGTCAATATCAGCGAAATGAACGCATACTACAACATCCACTTTCATCAACGTGTGGTGCTTTTGTACTGTACTTCATCTTAAAACGTTTACATGTATCTCGATTTGCATCTGTTATTCAAAACTTTTCATGTAATCCATCCTCTAATGAAAAAATGATTTGTAAGTTCTATCATGATTTGAAATAAAAACATCATGTTGGAAAAATTGTTTTTTATTTTACAATCCGCTGGGTACGTACATACTCAATGAGATAGTCTAGGATCATATTTGCTTGTACATGAGATTTTAGTCCAGTAATGATCACTTTACTATTATGAAAGATTGCCACATGCACAGGTAACCAACAACTAATGAGAGCTGCAGGAAAAAGTTCGGGTTCATAACACAAACTGTAACTGCTGGTACGAATCTTCAAAAATGATAGACTGTCACTCAATTGAGTAGAGATCACCATATTGTCCACAGTCAGATTCGACATCACACACCTCTCCCTCTTCCATATCCGACGTAGTAGTCTTTGTAGCTCTAAGCGCATTGACTGCGCCGATGAATGAGAAAGGGCGCCGAGAATCTGTACAGTCCCATTTGGGAAGAGTTGAAGATTCCGTGAATTGTTCATCTTCACCACTAACATTTGAGGGCGGCCCGGGTAATACTTGCTGTTTGGAAGCTGTTGGTGTAATGTTGTGAGATCGATTTTGGTGTAGAGTCTGAAGCGACGGAGAATGTTGACGATGGTGTAGCGATGGCGCTTCATGATGAAAGAATGAGTAAATTGAGCGATGTACCTTCCTTTTATACTTTTCCCAACTACCTTGATGAAATGTGAAGTTAGTATGAAGTTGGGAATGATAGAGTTGAATTCGCCGATTGTTGACGCGCAGCCAGATGCGATTTCCAATACGTGAATGTCTTTTCATATAGAAGTATTTCAAGTCCTTCATGATATGATGTAGAGATTGAAAATGACGATAAGATAAAGCAAACTCTCTTCTCACATTTCCAGTTGAATCTTTGAAATAGACGTTTCGATCATGATCCGTTTCAATACGTTGTAGGGAATCTAATTTCCAACTCATGATGTGTGGTAGTCATGTCTGATTAAGATTTGCATAGTAGGGCGATGAACTCACGACGAATAAATGTCATGATGGAGCGATGTATATATCTTCTATACTTCTCCCAATTGTATTTGCGAAATGAGAAACAGTTTGCGGAATGAGAATGGTAGATTTGAATTTCATTTCAGTAATGTTGAAGCCAAACTTGATCACCCAAGGAGATGAATCTTAATGTTTCAAAATATTCCAAATCCCTCATGATATCATTGAGGTTGACAAATTGTCGCCATGTTAATGTAATTCCTCTTGATGTATGACCATGAGAATTTTTGAAATGTACGTTTCCATCACGATCAACTCTGATATATTGTAGAGAGTCCAAAATCCAAGTCTTCATGATGTTATGCAAAGTTGCAGATCAGCAATATAAAAATGTCGTTTTATCATATTTTGCTTAGCAATGCGGCTACAAAGAGATTTGCTAGTAATCGAGCCGCACTCTTTTCTACTCCCATTGATCATGCACAACAGCTAAATGGAAATTGGGAAGTGGGTGTCACTCAACTTGTTCATAGCAACTGTGTCTATACTTTTGATCATGAGGTGATGACTATTAATATGAGGCGTACAGCTGCTTACCAATGTGAAAAGGGGTGCCGAGTATACATTCCACAGTGGCCAAAGAAAGATCTCTTATCATGTAAAAAGTTTATATATGATTTCTTGAATAAAGCGTGTAAACATATTGTCCAATTTACTCCGCACAATGATGATTATACTTATGTACATCATGTAGTTGAGAAAGATTGGATTGTTGGTTTAAGTCCAAGTTTAAGAAATGATTTAGGCTACCTCGCTAGCGCCTTAACAAGCTATGATAATTTTAACGTTAATTACCACATAAGTGGTCATAAACAGTTAATATATCGAGAGGAAGCTTATTATGTAGATCTTATTCCAAGAAATGAGAAGACGTTGGTGAAGAAGATTGTGATTAAGCCAAGAAAGACAAACATGACTCCTGAAACATTATTGAAGAAATTTAATTATCTCCTTCGAGTTGATGGTAAACAAGTGGCAACATTGACTTATATTAAATCATCTAATCATATTGCAATAAGCAAATTAAATGATGATGATCTAGTATTAGTTTGTTCAAAAGATTTTCATCAGTTCTTACGACATCGTTCTGCAGCTGTTCATGGAAAATCTGATATGCAACATTTACCATGTGAAAGGTCAAATCAATTTGATACAGAATGGTCCGTATCTTTATACAGAAAGTGTGTAGAGCCTTTAGGTGGTATCTTACATGAAACAAGAGTGTTGATGCCTCGCATTATTACTTCGGTTAAATTGGTTGTAGATTATTTAAATGAAGTGATTAATGAGCAACATATTTTATTTTCTGAAAAAGAAGGTACTTTGTCTCTCACTATAAGTGGAAAAGGTATTGAACTAATTATGGATAAAACTCTAATGGACATTTTGGGTTTTGATCAAAATATCTTTAAAAGTGGTACTGTAACCAAAGCTAGCGCAGACATGTCGCTATCGCGTCGTATTAACTATTTTCAGATATATTCCAATATTGGTGAAGATGTACGTGTGGGAGATGTTGAAGCTCCATTGCTAGCAATGATACCATACCAGCCAAAAAGCTGCAGTATTTTATCTGAGCATACTTTCAAGAAAGTGCATTATACAAAGCTGAAATCAAACTACATCCCACAAATTGATATTGCCATTTATGACGATGCTGGTGCGTTGATTCCTTTTCATAAAGATGCTGTGACAAGTATCACACTCCATTTCCGAATGAAGAGTTAATGCAAACGTATGCTAATATATTTTTCCAATGTGAATAATATGGAAAGTGAAAATAAGGACTCGTTTCTAATCTACTTGCCCAGTAATGCTTCTATGAATAAATTTCCCAAAAATAAACCATCAGACTATCGAGTAGAATTAAATCGGTCACTGCATTTAGAAGGTGAATGGGAGGTTGGCGTTTCTAGTATTTGCTATGATAGCAATATTCAGAATGTGAATGATTTGGAAGAAATGATATTGACTCCTCGCACCCATGATGGAATAACGATGAATAATGCATTTCAGTTCCCATACAATTTAACATCAGATGGAAAGTGGAACTATGAATGGATTCAGATAAAATCAGATTCTTATGAACCATTTGGGAATGAGAAAATTATTAAGGCATTCAACAGTGGTAATACTTCCATCATGAAGAATAAAAATCAGAAAGCTTATGAGTTTACTATCTATCATTGGAGTGGGAGACAGTTCCTCCGCTTTCATTCTTTTACTAAAGGTCTTACGCTGAGGTTGGATAATGAATTCTGTCCACATCTTGGTTTTGGTCATGGACTACATCTAACATCAATTGCTACTGCAAATGTTAAAAAAGTTTATTCAAATCGAATCAACAAATTTCATTATAGATTTAAAATATTTGATGAAGATGTTGTAGAATGCGAAGAACGCATCATTTTGAAAAAGCGTGGTGTTCAACCTTTATCACTTATTGAGTTAGTAAAACGATGGAATGAGGCTGTGGGTAAGAAGTATGGAGAGAAAATTATGGCGAACAAAAATAAGTTGGTTATTCAGAAATATAATGACAAACTTACAGTTTATTTCTCTCCAACCTTGCGTCATTTTGTAAGACATTATACACCTATTATTGGAAGCGGTGTGGTGTATGCTTCTCATGAATATCACACTAAAGCTGATTCAGTTAATGATGAATGGTGGGTGGACATCTATGGCGATCGCATCAAGAAAATTTACCAGTCTTATGAAGAATCTAAAGTTGCTATCAATATAATGCCGCGTCTATATCATACAGTTGAAAGCTTCATTCATGTAGTAAATCCTTATATACAACAGAAGTTGAAGCATGTGATGAAAAGTAAATATGATGTAAAGACACACCACATTTCGTTTTCAATTGAAAATCAACGCGTTGTTCTGAGACTGGGTGATGACATTCAATGTCAATTGAGTAAAAATTTTAAAAAACTCTTTGGTTTTTCAATGCTACAAACAGTGTTTGCTGCTGCGCATACGATTGGTATAGAAACACCAATGACACTTGATAAACATGAACAGCACCTTTACATTCAAAGTGATTTGATTCTACCTATTTCTGTTGGTGAGAAAAAAGAATACATTTTACGTGATTTCATTCATGATAAAGACGCTTCATATGGAATAGTCGAGAAGATGTTTGAATCTATTTTCTATCATCCCGTCGTCAAACAAACTATACCCTCTATTGCTATCAAAATTACCAATGGTTTACAAGAGTGCATCCACGTGAAAGATACTAAATCCCTCATAACGTTAGTGTTTCGGAAAACAAAGTGAAGTCTTTATACAACATTTATTGAAATATGTACATGAATGTGAAGCAATAGACTTTATACAACATCCACTGAAAATATATACATGAGCGCACTTCAATAAACATTGCTATATACAAAAAGTCTTTTTACTTCGTGAAGGGTGGAAATATACAGGGATAGGAAAAATGTCTTTCAGTGGAAAAGTCATCACATGGGGAATGTACAGATGTGGACACATATTCACAAAGAAAAAACAATCTCATGCGATACATAAAACAACAATGTTTATCTACAGAAATCAACATCAAAATACTAAGTTAAGGATGATTATGCTAAGACGTCTCCTGAATGTGGTAGTGTGAGTTTAATTCTTTTGGGTGGTGGTATGTTTGTGTCAGGATGTCCATGTGGAAGAGATATGTTGTGTTCTAGCCAGCACCTCTTATCCTCCCATGCTGAAAGCGCCCGTTTCCTAAAAGTATGAGTTTTGATCTCATGCGACTTAGATTTTAAGATTGTCATATTGACAAACGTTATATTTTTATTTCTATAGGCTTTCCTGAAATTTTTATGTTTCATGTTAGAGACCAATGATCTTGATATGCCTTTAGCACGCTTAATACTATCGTCGCTATCCTTTAATTTCATACTGTACATTTTTGGACGGAGGAGAATCATTTCATCTATTTCCTTCCCTGCTGTCTCATCCTTAAAGCAGCCAAATTTTGCCTTATTTTTGATGGAGTAGAGTGGGTGATCAGTAGGATAATTTGATGTATCAAAATATCTTTCTAAAGATTTTCCTACTTCATTGAAATTTAAATCTTTTTGAGTGGTAATACCTAAGAAGAAACTATCTGTATCACCACCCAACAAACGAACCTCTTTTACGAGAGGACATGGTTTTAGTATTTTATAAAAGAGTTGGTACATTTCAAGCTTAGAGTAATCTAGTACAGCTTGACCAATATAGATGGGTTTGCACAACTCAACTTCAGATTTTATCATTTTAACACCTATAAGGTCCTCATCGATAATGTCTCTATCGATGAATAGAGGTGATGAGGCCAATTTGTGATACTTTTGATCATCATTGACTAGTTTGTAGTTTACGCGCTTTCTAACATCCTCCATCGTCTTACCAAATAGACTGTTGTTCTTATATTTATAAAAATCTTTTTCAAAATTATTTTGGGCTAGTGCACGTTTCTGGCTGTTGCTATCAATATATGGTTTGAGGAAGGCTTTCTGTCTAAATTTATTAATGCGGTGAACTCTTTTTAAAATCATACCCATTTCTAAATAAAATTTTAAGATGCTAAAGTGGACTAGATAGTTTTCCTTATCATACTGGGTGAGTAAAAGTTTGCGGCAAGGCTTATAGTCGGGTTGACCGCATGATTCTAAATCTTTATGAAATTGTTTCATAAAGTCGGAAAACATATCTTTACTCACTTCACCTGATTCGGGTGCGAGTGGAAAATCTACGGTTTTATGTTTAATATTATTTGGATAGATTAGATCTATCTCAAAATAATATCCCCAATCACCTTCATCTGGGATTGCTAGTATGTTAGAAGGGTTGGAGAAATGCTGAATTTCACTATCATCTAACCAGCTAAACTCAGAGTGAGGGAGTGGTTTGGATAGTGAACTACCATATAAATTATTTTGGTCATAATACTTAAGATGAGTCTGATCATTACCTACTGTTTCAGATTTTAACCTATGTTTATTTACAAATGTGAGACCACCGCGAATTCCTCGCTCAAATAAATTATACATCTCTGGATCTTGTAAGAGATGAATGGTCTCACCAGTCATTTTAAAAGCAGACTTAAATGACATGGCTGGCAGACTGACAAAGTGGACGGGATCTAACTTATCTTCTTCTAATGCCACTCGTCGAAACTCCTGAAATACATCAGCCAGCAAAAATACATCTAACTTAAGGTAGGCAATCATATATTCACCAAATGTATGGCAGTCAAATTTTATCCATGCATCTTGTGCATGATCATAATCTTCGGTCTTACATTCTGCACCGCTCAAATCATTTTTAAATTTATCTATGGGCGGAAGAGAAGTCTCGCCGAGTTTACTAATCGCATCAAAATATGCATATGGAAAGACTCCTTTCCGTGTGATGACTTCATCGGTTAGATTTGGATATTGTTTCTTAAGATTTTGTGTTAGTGGAAGAGACTTTAGATTTTGTACGAGAGAGGCCAGTGATACAGTCATAAATTGGTAGGAATCTAAAAATTTTATATCAAAATAGACCGTCTTATTTTCTTTAGTTTTATCGACAGGCACTTTTGCTGTCATGGCCATAAACTTCTCTCTCGTTTGTGCTATTACATCAGGCTTCCACTCTTTCATTTGACCTAAACCTCCTTTTATTATCATATGGCTGTCGTAGCCCTTGAAATTATGGAAAATGACGGGTAATGTACGCCGTTTCATCGTAAGTGAAAAATTGCATTTTGAACAGAGTGCGTTTCTAAATTTACCAGTGATGTGATCATGGTCGCGCACTTTCTTAATCTTATCATCATCAAATGTTTTCCTACATTTGGGGCAAACGTTGCAGCTATCAAATTTTGCTTGATCATCTGCTGTCATATGCAATGATCTGCGATAGAGTTCACCATCATACTTTTGCTGAAATTTTACAGCCTGTTCGAGGAATTGTAGGAAATGGTAAATACAATCCTCACCTTGCCAGACGCGCATTTTATTTTGCCTACCCCTAAAGTGATCATGCCATACTTCATAGCAGGAAATGGCTGCTGGTCGATGGATGTTATCATCGATATAACATTCGATGTCAGCATAGATGACACGAAGAGGACTTAGTTCATCGCCATTCTCTCTATATGAAAACTCCTTATCTTTGGGCATGCGTTCCATTTGCAGTTTACCTCGCTTACACCACTCATAATGAGTTTCAAATTTGTTTTTACTCCTAAAGTTCCGAATGCATCTGTCACAGTAATAAATCTCTGATGAGGTAGAATTTCTTAAGTGGTGGTATAAGCGAGAAATTTTGGGAATGCCGCAGTAGTGCCATTCCTCACCATCATCCTGTCTTACTAACAAAAGGTTGACAACGTGCTCATAACAACTCGAACGCGAGTTGTAGCGGACACCCTTCAATCCCTTTTCCCAAACATGGAGAACTATTTTGATGTTGTTCAATTTTTCAAATTTTTCTATATCTTTAATTTTCATATCTTCACTATTGCAGTCATCAAACTTTAATTCATTCTCCCACTGTTGATACTTACTCTTACGATATCGGCTATTCTGTACATCATTATAGTGGAGAATGGAGAGGACGGCATACTTAAAACATTGCGATTCGCAATCTACAGAAATGACTGCTGCTTTATTTCTTAAATTTTTCGGAAGTTTAAAGAAACCTCGACCACTATGATTTCCTAATAAACTGATTTTAATCATGGCGGTCTCAATGCCGTCAAAAATGAGACCGCTATCACGCTCGTTAAATTTATCTATATTTAATTTTAACCCTTGGATATGAAAATTTATCCAAGACTCACAGTCTACAACCTCGGTTGCAGGAGAGGAGGGTATGTGAAACTCCAACCTCTCTATTATTTGTCCAGTATGGTGGTCGATTTTTACATATTTTATTTTGAGATAGATGAGCGCCTTCATTCTAAAATTGTCTAAATTGTTGAAGAGCGCTTCTATCAATGATGAATTTTGATGAAACCATTCCTCAAAGTTAGCAATGGTTTCTGAGGAGTCCATCTGGTAGCTCCTCACTAAATTATTTATGGACACTTCAGTGAGTCGGATAGAGGAGGTGCTGTTAGTATAACTATCGTCACTGTGTGTATGTTGAAGTCTGTGCGAAGATAGTTCAAAATGCGACTCAAAAGACTGAATGCATAAATCGCAAGAAAAGGAGACATCGTTGACAGAATCATCCTACCTTCGGAGATTGATGCTGACTTAGGTCTACAAACACCTCGCTTGATGTGCCGGATGAGATCACGCTTCCTCGTGAAGATGTGTCCACAGTCAGCACATTCCCGATCGTTGCATTCCCGCGATAATGTTGATATGGACTCGCTCGAGATGGGACTGGTATCACCTGAAAGAGAAATCATTCTATCATCTCTGTTCAAGTCTCAGTGTATTGTTACAACCTACCTTGACTCAACAACTCTAAACTTTCCTCGAGAAGGGAGGGCGTTGGTGATGAAGTTGATGCCTGAAATTGAGGAAAATGCTATTAGCCACACGTTTGAGGGAGATGAGTGAAGAAATTTTCAACTTACCATTTCAATGAAATCAAGTTTAAGGTTGATACTTCAGTCAAATAATACGTCTCAAATTTGGAATTCACTAGAGAGCAGTTCACTTGTACACCTCAAATATAGAATTCGCTAGAGAACACTTCACTTATACGTCTCAAAGACAGAGTGAAATGACACGAATGTCACTTTGCATATATACTTTCATATTCATCATTCATTGGCTGTTCATTCTGATTGGTTGCTTGTTGATACTTCAGAATTAGAAAACATTTCAAAGTCATTATTCACAGTCAACATGACAAGCCCTCCGACCACACCAAACACAAAATTCTCTTCTCCATGCTCAACATCCAAGGCGCTCGTTGCACCAAACGCTCCAACGAAGGGGAAGGTAGAGAAGGTGTACCGACTGGACAATATCAGAAAGTTGTCATTACCAGCGGACAACGAAGAGAGTGTATGTGAGAAGGAGTGTCCCGACTTAACAGGCGTGAGGTGGAAGTATCTCCAGTACGATACTGACGATGTGATGGAGATCACCAGCACCAAATTCCTCCACCAATTATGGGAGTGGTACACCCCTAACTCCCAGCCACAAACTATGGCAGAGTGGGAGTATATTGACAAAGTGAGGCTCGCAGTGGAAGAACGATTAAAGCAACTGAACTGTTTTTGTTATCTATGTGAAGTCAGACTCTGGGACGATATTGATGATGAAGACCTTTTGAAATACATGCCATAATAAATTTTTATTTCATATTATCTTTGCTTTCATACTGACTTACTTGAATGGGGCTTCAGTGGATGATTTAACCATGTATACTTTTTCATTTGGAAATAGTAGCACACTTAGTTTAACTTGCAATTCTTATAACATTTCATATGGATGATAATGGTAGATGAAATAGTGTCAAATAAAATTAAGATAGCTTACACTTCTGATACAGGGATAGCAATCGACTGCGATCCATGTGTAAAGAGCTTGTTAGACTACGGAAGAGAGAAGTGTGTTATGTTGCGTGTGGCGCGTGAGTGTCCTCCCATTTCATTCCATTCATCAATTCGTCTCATTGATAGAGACAGGTAGAACTCATGGTTCTCATAACGTATGCAATGGAAAGTTTTAGGCAACCTTCGACAGTTGGCTAAATGTCGCCCTGGCGCGAATGCATACTACGTTGAGACAGAGGCAATCACTTGCAAACATGACGCAGAGAGGTTAAACAAGATTGACCATTGCCGAATGTCCCTTGCGGTATACATAGCTACGGGTTTCACCGCCGCCCTTTACAGGAACGCCCGTCGAAAGGAAGTATTACACCGAACTTCATTTCCAACGTTCAAGTTGACTGATAGCAGATTCAACTTAATGATAGTATTCGCCAGTCCGAAGACTGCCCAGGGCAAACCGCGAGGAGGTTCTATCATGTCTTGCCCCATGGTGGCCCTTAAGAGAGCCGGTGGTTCGTTCTCGGGGTGTGTGGTAGGGACTCAGGCTTGCTGTTTCGACTGCGGCTCCGGCAACGGGGCGGGTGGTCGCTTCTCTTGGATGTCTGAAAAGAAAGAAGTAGTGAGTTATCATCTTACATTTTAATTTAGTCATTTTTACTTACAGATCTTCTCGGACGCTTCCTCATAAAGGAAATTCGAGATCGGATCACGATGATCGAAGGTGAAGTGTAGACACTCCACCCCTTTCTTCACCCGAGAGTAGCATTTCTCCCCTCTTCCACGCTCGTACAAGAGAGGAGTTTCTGCTACTCTCCCCTTTCTAATAGGGATGTGCAGACGACTGGAACGCACCCTTCGATCGCGATCCACCAGCTGCGCCGAACGGTGCAGTTCGTGGTTCGTCTCGACCACCTTAGCCATCTGCACACGGAGTCTCTCCACTTCCTCCTTCAACCTTCGTATCTCCTTCTCCCTACTTTCCCTCTCTGCTAGTAAAGCCTCTTCTCTGGCTTTCCCCTCGAGAGTCTTGAGCCTCTCCTGCTCCAACTCGCCATCCCGCTCGCTTAATCTCTCCTTCACCTTCTTCATCTCTCCGGCCACGTTCTTTAGGTCCTCATACTTTGCCTTGTATGAGAAGGCCTCCTCCTTCAACTTCTCCACCTCTTTCTTTAGTCTATCCCGTTCGGCGATCACCGGCGAGCGCTTGACAAAATGGCGACATTGTGTTGCAATTCCACTCGCAGTTACGGCTGTAGGGGTCTCGCGATCGAGGTCGACGTCCTCGATAAGTTGCGACTGTAGCTCTCCCTCCTCCTCCTCCTCACTATCGCTGCTGGTCAGCGAGCTCTCGCTACTAAGTGAGGATACAGCGGCAATCGCTTCAATGGCGGATTGTAGCTCAGTGGCCTCAGTGGTGAAGAATGAAGTCCGTTCTTGCTCGTTGGCAGATTGTAGCTCCAAAGAACGGAGCTCAGTGGCGAAGAGTGAACTCCGTTCTTCTTCGCCTACTTCGCCTGTTTGACACTCGCTGTGTTGTGAGTGCCAATCCTCCAGCCGCTCACTTAAGCGACTGACTTTGTGGGCTCCGCAATAGTAGCGAGCGACCCCTATCTGTTTCTTGTTAGTGCAAGCGTGCTTCTTGAAGGCGTCAGCTCGGAATACCTTCCGGCATTGACACAGTTTGAAACTGGTCTTCATATTATTGTATTTCGGCATTTCTGAAGCGAAAAACGGAAAACAATGATTTTTACACTTAGTGAGGAATGATAGATTTGAGTGTAGTGAGTGGCACTCGATCCCGTCGACAGCCCGAAGGCCTTGTACCGATCACTAGGGAAGTGAGAGATCTTCCCCGATACCCGCTATTTACAGCTGAAGACATCATTGTCACTGCCCCGAAGTGGTAACAGCAACGCCGAGTCAAAGGTAGTGAACAGTAGCTGGGATCTAACCCCTCAAAGCTGCCTTAGACTTAGTTAAATTTGAAATCTGATAGCACATTTGAACTTAGCATACTTGAAAACCTTGAGGAAACATCCCAAGTTATTGCTTTGATCAGCTTGATAGCAAGCCGTAGAGTGCTTGATTCACCAGCGTTTTGCAATGGAGATGTTTAGAGGCCACCCATGACAAGATAGCTAAGACTCAACCGATTGGCGTTCAAAGTGCTACGTTGAGAGCTGTGTCAAATGCCCAACATGAGACATGAGTTGTCCAAGCGGTAACGGTCTCAAATATGACACATTCCCTTGCCACACTTATCACTACGGCATCGTCCGCCGTCCCGAAGGAACACCCTGTCAGTGGAATATTACAGCAAAACTCTCCGTGTCTTGCTCGCTTTCAGTGAAAAGCCGCTTATAGCATGAGAAGACTGGCTCAGACATCATTAAAAATGCTTTCATTGACTTCAGCAGGGTCGAAAACCCCAGAAAACCTCCAAAAATAGTGAATTTAAAATTTTCAACTTTTTAGCACTACTTATGAAATTTTATAAGTAGTCTATCACTTAGGGTAGTTCAATAGCGACCGAACCTTTTTTGAAACAAGTCAATCGGACTTGTAGAAGTAAACCTTTAAAGTTTTCGAGTCTTTTATGGCCTGGAGACGAAGGCCATCTCCTGGCGAACCTCTAAGTCTGACGGCTTAGCTGATATCAGCAATGAAATTTTCTAAGTCGGTTTCTTACAGAAACTCGGGATTTGGAATGTCCGAAGCTATCATCGGAGCTCAGAGAGACGACTTACCGTTGGCAATCTCTCGTCTGAATGACAAGTCTCTGTCGGTTCCCAGCTTATATAGTGTGTGGCGATCAGCTGATGACGTAATACTCATCATCCAAACACTAAAAACCCGTCTATCTCCGGTTCTACTGCTTCGATTGAGCTGGAAATACACCATTTCCATGTAGAATTTGACGCTGAATCCGAATCTGGCCTCCGTTTTCCCATCCGATGCTTCGTTTTGGCTCTATCGTAGGCAGCCATCGCAAAAATTCTAACTGTCGTTTTTCCGAAAAATGTTGAAAATTTTTCTCTCCGATTGACTTTAAAACTCTCCGATTGACTTGAAACTCACCATACAGATAGAGAATTTCACGCTGAATCCAAATCTGAAATCCGTTTTCCAATCCGATGCTTCGTTTTGAAGCTAGAGCCCAAAACGTCCCAAATTCTAACTCTGTCGTTTTTCGCCAATGTCCCAAAATCTTAAATGGCGTCTCACATCAGATAGGAACAAGCCGATTCTTTCAGTGAATTTGTCTCACTCTTAGCTTTCAAACGAGCTATGGCACGACAAAATCCGTCCACTGGAAGCCAAAATCGAAGCGAGCTGTCCAGAGGGGGGGGACGTCAGCGAAAATTTTTTCTCTCCGATGGCGTTCAAATTCACCATACCGATGCAGAATTTCACGCTGAATCCGAATCCGGCCTCCGTTTTCTCATCCGATGCTTCGTTTGGGCGCTACACACCAAAACGTCCCAAATTCTAACTCTGTCGTTTTTTCGAAAAATGTTGAAAATTTTTTCTCGCCGATTGCCTTGAAACTCACCATACCGATGCAGAATTTCACGCTGAATCCGAATCTGGCCTCCGTTTTCTCATCCGACCACTCCTTCCACTCGAAACAGCCCATTTTACAACCCAACATTCAGCACGAAAAACATCACACACTATAGCCTCAAGACTAATCCTGGCGGTCGCCCAAGTCCACCACGACACTCAGACCCGAAGCACCACGGCGGCCGACCACGACACTCTGCCGTTCCAGAGGGGGGAGGGGGAGGGGGAGGGGGAGGGGAGGGGGGCGCGCCGGTCGAGTGTTCGCCGTTTTCTTACTACTGAGGAAGTGTGTATCGAGTGGCGGATACTATATTGAGAAATTGCGTGATGACAGTGAGTAATGTTGTATGTTAGTTTGCATGAAATTACACTGTTACTGGAATTGGGAGTTTTCATTTTACTGTACTCTGTCCGGGAACTTTTCTAACCACCCTCGTACAACGACGGATGATTCCAACGCTTCAAGTCACTGCATGACATCGAATGCCGACCCGTGAATGGAGAATGTCGATCCGCTCCATTGGCTTCTGTTGCGACGTGGAAAGATGACATGCAGACTATTGTAAAAGAATGACATTTACAAGACGTCTATAACATCGACGAAACTCCTTTGTCTTTCGCAATTGCTTTCAGATTCGATGTTAGCATCAAAAGGCAACAAATGCATTGGAAGAAAACAAAGCAAACAGCAGATGACTATAATGGTAATGGCAAACATAGACGGTTCTCATAAAAGGAGGCTCTTTGATATCAGCCTATTCGAAAAACGTCGATGTTTCTCTAGGATCAGAAAGTTGCCTGTCACTTACAAAGCGAACAGAAGATCTTTCTTTGATTATATGTAGAAGAGGATAGCCGTTTGGTATCGAAAACTCCAAAATCGACTCTCTCCACGTAATCAAAAAAAGAGCAATATAGGAGGATTTTTTCATCAAAGAACAGAAGATCGTGGATGATCAGCAATGTCTTCGATGACTATATGCAAAAATTTGACAAAGAAATGACACGAGAAGGAAAATCGATCCTCATCGTTGATAACTGACTATCCTCCGATGTGTGACCTGAAATGTGTTCATTCATCCTCACGCTAGCTCCAGGACTAGAAAATGTCCGCATAAATTCATTAAAATTCAAAAAGCTATTGAGAAGTATGCGTGCAGTCTGTAGGATTTAAATCCCGCTTCTTTCAGACGTCGATATGCAGCTCTAAAGAAACAGTTGATACCAACAGCAAATCTCCAGCCTTTTGCTAGACGTGAAACTATCTGAAACCGATTTCTCTTCGCTGGAATGATCAGCTTTCAATCTGTAACTATCACTTGTCTTCTGAAATTTGGTCATCCAGATCCTTACAACTTTGCTTCTTCACACCAACGCGCCCACCAATTCCAATCAGCTAGCCTACATGATGCATTCAAACATTGACTCTTTAACAACATTGCGCATACGTCCACAACGAATCATTTCAACAATTTACGATTTTTTCTTGGTGCTTCATCATGCAGCTACGACTTATATGAAAACGACAGCAAAATTTGCAATTCTACGATGTCCAAACTTAAACAAACGTTGATCCTGTGCAAAAGGATGAACGGTATCTTCATATGTTCATGCAAGAAAAGGCACATACACGTAGAAATCTGTTTGAGATCAAGATCGACTTAAATATTTAACAACGGCTATTGATTAGATAAGTGTTTTCTGTCACGCATCACATTTCAGTCTTAATTGTAGTTTTATTGAAACATCAGTGCATGTTTCTGTCACGCAACGTAGTCCAGCCTTCATTGCATGTACACTGTACTTTTCATTAAGACGCATGATATAAATGTTCATCACTTACCAAATCCTACTATAAGATGCTCTCCACTTGAATGAAAATTCAACTAAATTTTCCGATGAATGATGTGATGAAGCTGATAGTCCCAAACACTTTATACATCGATAAAACCACAGAAAAGCATTTCAACAATGAGATGTTTCTTTAGTTCCGAGTATGTTGGATTATCTCACTACTTTTAACACACTAGCAATGAAAAGCACATATTAGCACGGTCAGCATTAGCATCCCCCAGGCTCACTTTAGCACTTTGAGCGGAGAATCGAACTCCTGATGTCAAATATACTGCCATACTCTACATGCGATATATATGAAATCACAGATGAAGAAGGAACATCTGTAGAATTTGGAAATGCAATAAAGTGTTAGGCAGGTAGGATTTGACTTTTTAGATGATAATTATTTTGGTTGTTAAGTAACGTAGACTTATCTACGTAGACTAATCAAAATGCGAATTGAAAAGGTTGGTAAAAGAAGCATATGTGCGGGTGCTAGGTAGCGGTGACAGGTGGATGCCTTATCAAAAGTTGCGATATCGACATTTGGACCATCCATTACCACCTGCAGGAGCTTAGAATTGTCTAGACAATCGACCAATCCCTCAAGAGCTTTGTGCATCTCAGATGTATCAGCATGACCAAGAAATCTAGAATTCAGGTATCTTGTCATCGCCCTGTCTTCAGTTCAATACCTTCTGTGAACAATGAACATCCATTTATCCGCGATGAATTTTACGTGAGTTTCGTAGCATCTCAGATTTCAGACTGTCATCAGAGTCCTAATCAGCCAACTACTATTTATAAACGCGCAAGGCGTGGGAGTCCTGAACCTGCTGAATAATCTCCAGAGGCAACTCGCCCATTGACCGATCAATCTGATCAAGCTCACATCAACGGCGTGGGTCGGATGAGAAAACGAAGCATCCGTCCTAATGCCAAGGATCCAGATTTCCTCGGCTGCGTATGCACATTCCGTCAGGACATTTTCAAAGCAGCTTTCCCCACCCATCAGAGTGGATCTGGTCGCAGCTTTGGAGAAAAGCGCAGCAGCAAACTAAGAAAGCACATAAAAGCAAAACTGGCCTCCTTGTCTATACAAACTGCTGAAAATTAGTGAAGCAGACGTACAATGTTTCAAAATTAAAATTATAAATGCTTGACCAATGACCATACTTTTCTTGCGAATTTGCACTTATTGATCAAATCTTCAAACGATATAAAAAAGTGATGCTTATATCAAAAACATGGAATTTCTACTTTTTCTTGTTGTACAGTAGGCAATTTTTTTTATTTTGTCATCAGTCATAGATATATTTAATCTTTACTGCTCCCAATTTTAAAATTCCTTGATTTTTCCCGAGTTATACACACTGAATTTTTCGAAGTAACGATTAAAATCTCAGCGAACTTATCGCATGATTTTTCGGAACTAGGGAGTCACATACTTTGACCCGAAAAATCATGTCTGTAGAAGATTACGTAGTAGGGCCTATTTTAAGGAAGGGAACTGAAATGATAGATTTCAGGACAATAGGCCTATGCTATGTTTCATAAGATTCCAGGATATGTCATGAGATGACTTCTTCTAGATACCCGTAATCTCCAGGTTCCGCCGCATCTCTCACATGTATTTCATTGCCGCTTTCATCTCGATATCAAATTGATCTTGGACATAGTAATAATCCATCGCCGGCTATTCGGGAACACCCACTCAACTTCGAATTTACCCGAAAATAGGAAATGCGAGCAACTAGCCGACTGCTATGCAGGCTGGAAGTCATTTCCCTGTGAAAGCATCCAGATTGACCGAGAGACAAGTGACTGACCGAGATGACATTCGAAACTTATTCCATCTCATGAAGGTATTTGAAAAGGAAATCGACCAATTAGAGCTAGGACACAGGATGACTAACATCATTCAGGTGAGAACACACTAAATCCTGCGACAACACTGAGCCGATGCAATTTTCTTCTGATGACCATGTTACCACGGCTCACCTGTTTCAGCTCCAAAAACAATTGCTCAATAAAACAAGAATCAGAAATTAAAATAGGCCTACATATCGTCATGCACCTTTTTCTTGCTTCGTCTTGCTTGGTCATGTTTTCGGAATTTCTCCTTTTCTTCGTCTCCTTAATGTTTTAGCTGGAGAAATTTTGTTCGAAGCAAACTTGCTTCCTAGCTAAAAGAGACTTCAATAACACTAAAAATGACAGGAAATATATGTTGTCAAAGAATAACTCGCATCTTAGTCAGAGGCGGATCCAGCTTTTCGGCGCGGAGGGGATTGACAAAATAAAAAAGTGCGATCAATGTACAATGTACATGTGCGTGTGTAAGTCACGACGCATCTCTACATTGAGTGCGAGTTGCTTCCCTACACAAGTACATCAAAATATGAAAATCAAAATGAAGTGTCAAGAAAGCCTGATATTGGATCTATTGTTTCTTCACTTTCATTGCATTTCGAAAACTTCATTTTTTTAATACCTTCCCATCATGCCCCACGTTGTCACAAAAATGTGAAAATAAAAGTCACTGAAGTAAGCACTAGATCTGGCAGTGGATTTTTTGAAATAATTTGTTCATCACATCAGTTTTCAAAAGTTCCTCTCGGATGAGTAAAATTTTAAATTTTAATCAAAAAATGCACGGAGAGATTAACTGATGCTTTCCTGATCATATTTACGATTTTGTTCACACCACACAACCACGCATTCCTATTCTAAGAACAATTCCAAAATTTGTTCATCACATTGGGACTGCCTCACAGCCCTGCAAGACGACATTGTCATTTTTCACTTACTGACACTTCCTGACTACGAACAATAAGTAACTAGGGCTTGCAGGGCTGTGAGGGAGTCCAACAAATTCTGGAATAATTCCTGTAATGGGAATTCGTGGTTGTTTGGTGTGAACAAAGTGTTGTTTGGCGTCGGGAAGTAGCAATAAGTGAAAAAATGACAATGTCGTTGATTTCTTTTATGTTTATGCTATAGTAGCGAGTATTGTAGGGCTGGGAGGGACTCCAAGTGTGTTGAACAAATTCTCGAATGGCTCTTGGAAAAGGAATACGTGGTTTTTTGGTATGAACAAAATCGTGAATATGATCATGAAAGCATCAGTTAATCTCTCAGTGAATTTTTTGATTAAAATTTTGCCCTGATCCGAGAAGAATTTTTGAAAGCTGATGTGATGAACAAATTCCTAGATCATTTTTCATCAGGCATGTGGAAAATCCGGATTGAAAAAATTATTTCTAAAAATCTACTGCCAGATCTACTGCTAACTTCAGTTTCTTGAAAATAATTATATGCTAACTGCAAAACCATTCTTGAATTCAAATCCCCCGCAAGCATCCTTTTCCTTTTTCCACAATGTTGCTTGTAGATTATGGTGGCTCACCTATCAGATATCACTCAAGCGACATCGATTGACAGACGAGCCGTCTCGGATTTGCCCTCATGAGCCGCTCAATAAAAAATTTCGGTTGGAAAACTGAACGCTTCTGTGTAATTAACGACCATCATGAAATACTGTGTAATACCGGTATTCAAAGATTTCAAAACTTGCTTATTTTAGTATGTTAAACTTTGTAAGCAACTTATTTGTCCTGATCCCATTTAAGTACTCGACAAAGACATCGAATGATTTCTACTTCGAAGGATAGGAGCTACTACTGATATTTTGTGCTGATCACAGATATCCTTGATTTCCAAATTTCACACGTCTTCATATCTTCCACTGTTTTTTGCCACGATTGTCAGTCTACCAATCATTCCTCGGAGATGGTGCACAAGAGATGCGCCTTCGGATGTCTGAAGCCATAAAACGGTCTCTCTGATTCTGAGGAATTTTGGAGAATTGGAGAGACGCATCCAACCAGGATGAGCTGTCTGATGTTGGGGTAGATGTCCACATCAGCATTGCTGAGATTCCACCACTATGTCATGTATTAAAGGATTTCAGGTAAACAAAAGTGACTTAAAGATGATAGGTTGCGGTTGTGAAAAAACGTGACTGTTCCAGGCTTTAAGTGAATGCCATGACATGATTTTCCTTTCATAATACGAAGCTGCAGGCCTTGTTCTTAATATAATTCAGCAGAATCGATACTAGTAAATTACAAATGTAATTGCTGAAGCCCTAAGCCATTTCGGGCTGGTTATAAACAACAAGCAAAGTCAGAATACAAAATTGATAAAGTACAAACACATCCATAACTCTGGAAATACAGAGGGTAGTAGAACCAAACTTCATACAGCACTTAACCACACCCTATGATATAGCGCAATACAAAATTGAGACCAGTCCTGCACAAAAAAACACGCTCATGGGAAACATTCATTCTCATTAAAAATTAATTCAATTTCATGGGATCACCAAATACCAATCAAAAACAAGCATAGCATTCATTGATTTTCTGTAGCATACCAAAGCGGAAAATGATCTTTCTTCGCCGGAATTATGTAATTTTCACTAGAATAATGCTATGCTCACCGATCAACCAACCTTGTATTCGCTTTGGATAAATTGATGAAATAGTTTGATATATTTCCTTGCATTCATGTTCATCTCTGGCTTAACGTACACATATATCTCTGGCTGGATTCTTGCATAATAACCTGTATCTACCGGCGTGTTGGGGAAGTGTGTGTTAAAACTCAGATATGATTAGTAGAATACTATTTCACCGGTTGTAGAACTGTACAAACTCATTATCCATGTAGCACCGTCATTTTATGATAACTCTTCATTTTTCGATGAAATCGGTATTTTCCGGTTTTACCGGTTGTTCGTGTAGAGAAAATGCTGGAAGTTGCTAGACAAATTCCCTAACTAGGTAACACCAATACTTGCACCAAATCTTAGTATTTGAATTTGTATTTTGAAGTCGAAGGAGTTTGAATTTTGAAATCACATTATCTGTACAAACCAGGGCTTTCGTCGGAGGGGGGACGCTCGAGAACGGAGTTCCTACCTGCCCTTGTTGTGGAGCGCATAGGAAAGCCAAAGTGCCCTCTTCGAAACGGTGTCATTCTGAGCCAGATGGTACATGATCATCAAGTGTTATTATTCTGAAAATCCTAAATTCATTTGTATAGAATTTCTATGACGGCCTTTTTGTTTCAAGAATGGCTACGTTTGTGTAAATAGGATAATTAAATATTGAGTTGCATCCTCAGTTGAAAAGTGGGAACAGACCTGAATAGCAGCTATTTCCTCCAATATCAAGAATCATCAGCAGGCCTAGTTCACATCTCCCAACATCGGTAGCGGACGGTTGTGTTCTGTTGGTTCTCTCGCGTCTGTGCATTACTTGCTCCAGCAGTGCAGCCATTTTGTGGTCTTTTGCTATAATTTTGATATCAGAGTGTTTGCCCTGTCATCCTCATTACTAATATCTGGTTCCTGAGTTCATTGTATCATCTGGTCACATGGTTTTTTTTGCGTTTTTTTCTTGCCATGAAGAATTAATGTGAATGGTCATCAGTTTCCAGTTGCCTGTCTGCTGAATCGATCATAGCTATCTTATCTATCTCGGATTTGCTGCAGTGTTTTCATTTTCTATAGTCCGCATACACAACGTGTATAGCCGACTGGTGTTGTACATTGCTTATTCAAGAGGTTTTAGTCTTTTGTTTGACAGACTGTCACGCCAATTTTCCGTCAAGTAATTGATTTTGCACTACATCATTTTGCACGACTTATCATTTGTGTTGGTAGTCCATCTGTAAAGTGACAACTTTCATTTCTCGAGGTACTTGGTTCAATTTCACCAACCATCACATTTTTTTCACGAAAATCACTTGTCCTTTTTTTCCCTTTTCTCCTGTGATTATATTGTTACAGCAATGTCTAGAGAAACTCGTTCTTCTTCTCTGACCAACAGTATGTTCAATGAACTAAAGCTGCTAATCCAAGAGCCAAAGGAGGAAGTAGTAGATAGGCTAAAGGTGGAAATCAATGACCTCAAAGACACAATTGGGTCATTGAGGGCACGTGTGGAAGAATTAGAAGAGCAGATCTCTATTTTTCCAGACCCATATAGCGAATTCAAATGAGCCTGCTGTCATGGAAGCAATAATCAAAGAAATCCACCGGCGAAAACAAAGGGAAACGAACATTGTCATATTTGGCTTGAAGGAACTTGAAAATGGCAGTCCTGTAGTAAGAAATGACTTCGATGCAGAGAAAATAAAGGAAATCATGAGCTCCATAGAGGTTGACAATGATGTAGACATTATTGATCACAGACGCCTGGGAAAACCTAACTACAAGACTAAGTCACGACCTATCCGTTTGAGGCTGAAGGACGTTGGACAAAAATTCAAGGTACTTCGAAATGCAGCTAAACTGAGAAAAGTGCCATCTCTCTCAAGAGTGTTTGTGAAAAGTGACTTGACACCAGCTGAGCAACTGATAAGGAAACAGCTAGAGGATAATTTGCGTGAGCGTCGAGGTAACGGAGAAGATGTCGTTATACATCGGAACCGCATTGTGCTGAGAGAGTCATTGCAAAATTTTCACTAGAATTTTTATCCAGAAAGAGTGCAAGCTGTCCGAAGTCTCATCCATGTAATCCTCCCTCAATATTCCTATCCAACGTGCGATCATTATTCAAGAAGATGGACGATCTGTACTGTGCTGCCATGAAAACACAAGCGTCAATAATGTGCATAACGGAAACTTGGTTGAACAGCTCTATTCCGGATAGTCTTATCAACATATCGTCTTTTTCTCTTTTTAGAGCCGATCGTTCAAATCGCGTTGGTGGAGGTGTTTGCATTTATCTAAATGACAGAATAAAGGTTGTCAACTTACAAGCTTCACGACATAGTTTGAATTTTGAATCTGTGTGGCTCTTCCTTCCTTCACATGGAATACTTTTGAGCTGTATGTATATCCCACCAGCCATCAAAGCGGAGGAGATGAGCAAATTGCATACTTTTATTGTTGATGCAGTTGACGATTTCCTTGTGAAAGGCTATGGTCCTCATGTCATCCTTGCTGGTGATTTTAATAAACTCAATGTCAACCGTATTTGTTGTAGTCTTGGTTTATCACAACTCGTTAAGTTACCAACCCGCGGGAGGAACATTCTGGATGGTGTTCTAGTTGATCAGAACATCGCCTCATTGTATAAGTGCGAAGTTGTGTCTCCAATTAGCTCTTCTGATCATTTTTCAGTACTTTGTGAAGCTGTGCATAAGCTTGCATGTCATTGTGTCCCAGTCATTTCATCAAAGAAAATTCTGGATTTGAGCCCACGTAATATCATGTCATTTGTGTCTGCATTGCAAAGTGTCAACTGGAGTGAATTTTATCACATGTCCTACAGCATTGATGAAAAATGTCAGATTTTTTATGATATCATTAATCTGTGTGTATCAGAGAACATCCCATTCAAGATGGTTCAATCATCGGTTAATGACAAGCCTTGGATGACCACTCACATAAAAGAATTGATCAACAAGCGTTGGACTGCTTTCAGATCTGGTGATATGGTTCAGTATGTGAATCTTCGGAACACAGTAAGAGAGGAGATCAAAAAAGCCAAGTTAAAGTGGGGCAAGAGATCCAAGAGCTCTCCCAAGGAATTATGGAAAGTGACGAATGCAGTAATTGGAAGGATGTCAAGTGATCCTCTGCAAAGCATACTTGTGAACTATGAGACCATTGATGATGCTGCAAATGCCATCAGTTTGCAACTATGTGCTAGCTTCCAAGAAGAAGAGTTTTCCATGCCCAGCATTGATTCTGAAAATTTTCGTGATCAATGGAACTTTGACGTAACCGTGGAAGAAGTTGAAAGAGAATTGTCTAGGCTAAACCCTGGTAAGGCCATTGGATCTGACCTCATTCCAAATACTCTCTATAAGAATGCATTTCTCGAGCTGGCACCTCCTTTGACTCACATTTTCAATGAATGCATCCGAAAGAGCTATTTTCCACGTGCATGGAAGCATGCCCACATATCCCCCGTTCCGAAAAAAGCCTCTCCAACCATCTGTGACTTGCGACCCATTTCGCTGCTACCAGTACCTGGTGTAATTTTTGAACGCTTTGTTGTTAACTCGCTTCGTGACAAGCTTGAAAATGCAGCCGGTCCCTCGCAGCATGGAGCTAGGAGGCAAGCATCTACCACCACGGCCTTGATTTGTCTTCATGATCAGGTGACAAAGTTGTTAGATCTTGACTATGTGTTAGGTGTTCAATTGTTGATTTATGATCTTGCGAAAGCATTTGACAAGATAAGCCACAATTTGATTATTAGACGTCTCCTGCAATGTAATTTTCCTCTGGATTTTGTTCAATTTGTAATTTCATATTTGTGTGAGAGAACCCAAAGTGCTCGAGTTCGCTCTGTCATCAGTGAACCGCAGCGTGTAGTGTCTGGTGTGTCACAAGGTTCTGTGTTAGGACCGCAACTGTTCAATTTGGCCATCGGAGATCTTAGACCAGTTTTTCCTTCCACCACCATTGTTCAGTATGTTGATGATGTTACTATCTGTGTACCTATTTACAAAAATGACACTACCAAAGGCAATGTATTGCAAGAACACAACAATTTTATGTCATGGGCAAATGCAATGAATCTGAAGGTCAACACTCAGAAATCAAAGTGCATGTATTTTAACAAAAGAAATGATTGTACACCTTGTATTGTTCCAGATTGTGAACTTGTCAAAGAGCAGCGCATACTTGGTGTAATTTGGTCGAATGATTTGCGTTGGCAGCTACATTTTGACCACATTTCTAAGCTTTTTGTCAAAAGATTCCACTGCATTAGAACTCTGAAATGCTTTTTGTGTAAGCCTGATTTGATCACTGCTTATAACTGCATGTTGAGATCTTTGCTTGAATATTGTTCTCCTCTCTTTGTTGGCATGCCAAAATATCTGTCTAGTGACCTCAGTAAGTTACAGCGTCGAGCACACAGAGTTATCTGCGGTATGGAGTGCGATTCGTCTTGTCTGGAGAACTTGGATGTCAGGAGACTCAGAGCTTCATTGAATCTGTTTGAAAAGTGCTCATCAGCAACTCATCCCCTGCATGACCTGGTTCCGCTCATCAGCACTCGAAGTGGACGGCCAATTCTATCATTCACAAGCACATCTCGACGACTCAACTCCTTCATTGTATATGTGTCCTCCTTGCCGTACAGACATTTTGCTGACTGCTGATTTCCAATTTTTGAACTACTCACTGACAAGATTCAGACCTCATTTTTTTCTTGATTTGTATGATTTTTATTCAACTGAAAATATATCTTTCTATCTATCTATCTATCGACACAACTTCCTATTGAAAGTTGCAGTCATGCCCGGGTCAATTTGAGATTTGCAATTAGTAAGTTATTGAAATTTCGACGGGCATTCATTAAATATCATGGCTATGTTTCATAAAGTTTTGTCTCGTTTTAACTATTGTTCCCTAATTAAACGTTTTTATATTTGAGTTGCTAAATTTTCAGACGTGATATAAATACATCCATTTTCCTGTTCAATATTCATGTCATCTAAACAATCAATTTTCTGAAGTATTGTGAAGGTTTAGTAAAACAATTTCATAGTGAAAATGTTCATAAGTTTGTTAGAAAATGATGTATTTTCAAAAGCTTCTGATATCAAGTTTTAGGGACTAAAGGATTTGCTCCCAAATGAGGCTGATTAGGCGAAAATTTAGGCCTAACAGATATCATTACTTTTATCGGCAATAGCAGCTCGACTTATTAAACAACGATTGATGATGCAGACGCTGATATGTTTCTCAGAATTATTAACTGTTCTGCAAAATATTTTCTTTTGGTATTATACGAAGACCTCTTGGCTCTCTGGAAAAGAATGTAAAGTAAATTTTTTTTCCAAATACTATGTAAAAGCTCGTGTAAAGTGACAGTAGGTCTACTGTGTTAATGCTGCCAAAAGTTCATCTGTAAAGCAGTTTTGTTTTGTATAATAATATATCGAATCTTTACATATCGAAGGCAAATTTATATTCATGATTAAGCAAGAAGCTTAATGGTGTGATACTATGCAGATAGAACCATCAAATATATATTCGGTACAAAAAAAGCTGCGTTGAAAAAGCAGGTTCGATTCATCGCGATTAAATGAAATGCAATGAGTACTATATATGCCTTGCGTACATGAAATTGCATAATGCGAAGACAAGCGTTATTCACTAACTTTGAAGAGTGAGGTTTAGGAAATCCACCGCTTTTAGCCTATAGGCCCTATGTCAAAACATAATGCGATACACGGTATAAGGAAAAGACATGCACCGTAAAAATGGGTTCAGCTACAGGTTAGAGCTAGAGGTGATATCTAGGTAGGCGTACATGAATCTGAAAGTTAATCAAGACCGGAGATAGAATGCACGCACGTGCGTGAGACTATAAATATAACTCTCGGATACTCCATTATATACAAGTAGTAAGCAAAACTCCACTTCTGGACCGCGCAAGATGGCCGCCATCGCTGAGTCCCCCCCCTCTGGCACGGCAGAGTGTCGTGGTCGGCCGCCGTGGTGCTTCGTGTCTGAGTCCCCCCCCTCTGGAACGATACAGTGTCGTGGTGGACTTGGGCGACCGCCAGGATTAGTCTTGAGGTTATAGTGTGTGATGTTTTTGGTGCAATCTGCTGAATGTTGGGTTGTAAAATGGGTTGTTTCGAGTGGAAGGAGTGGTCGGATGAGAAAACGGAGGTCGGATTCGTGTTCAGCGTGAAATTCTGCATCGGTAGGGTGAGTTTCAAGGCAATCGGTGAGAAAAAATTTTTCTTCAAAATTTTAACAGAGTTAGAATTTGGGACGTTTTGGTGTGTAGCGTCCAAACGAAGCATCGGATGAGAAAACGGAGGTCAGATTCGGATTCAGCGTGAAATTCTGCATCGGTAGGGTGAGTTTCAAGTCAATCGGAGAGAAAAAATTTTCGGCTGACGTCCCCCCCCCCTAGACAGCTTGCTTCCAGTGGACGGATTTTGTCGTGCGATAGCTCGTTTGAAAGCTAAGAGTGAGACAAATTCAGTGAAAGAATCGACTTGTTCCTATCTGTCTTCGTTCAAAAGTTAGAGCGGTTACAAGATTTTAGGTCGGAGCTCGCTCACCTGAAAAAATCCTAAGTGTCAGAGTGACTTTGTATGGGTAAAATTTTGAAAATTTTCCAAAGTGTGGAATTTCGACCTGGGACCGCCACCAAAACATTTTTCATCAAATTTCACTGACCCCCCCCCCCCGACAGCAATCTTCTAACTTTGGTTCTAGTGGACGGATTTTGTCTTACAGCTACTCGTTTGAAAGAGGAGAAAAAACTTCTCGACAACATTTTTTGTTGCGAGTCAATCGGACCAGCGGTTCAAAAGTTAGAGCGGTTACAAGATTTTAGGTCGGAGCTCGCTCACCTGAAAAAATCCTAAGTGTCAGAGTGACTTTGTATGGGTAAAATTTTGAAAATTTTCCAAAGTGTGGAATTTCGACCTGGGACCGTCACCAAAACATTTTTCATCAAATTTCACTGACCTCCCCCCCCCTCTGGACAGCTAGCTTCGATCTTGGCTTCTAGTGGACGGATTTGGTCGTGCAATAGCTCGTTTGAAAGCTAAGAGTGAGACAAATTCAGTGAAAGAATCGGCTTGTTCCTATCTGTCTTCGTTCAAAAGTTAGAGCGGTTACAAGATTTTAGGTCGGAGCTCGCTCACCTGAAAAAATCCTAAGTGTCAGAGTGACTTTGTATGGGTAAAATTTTGAAAATTTTCCAAAGTGTGGAATTTCGACCTGGGACCGTCACCAAAACATTTTTCATCAAATTTCTGTGAATGAGGGGGGGAGGGGGGGGAGGGGGGGGAGGTCAGTGAAATTTGATGAAAAATGTTTTGGTAAAGGTCCCAGGTCGAAATTCGGAAGTTTTAAATTTTTCAAAATTTTCACCACACTGGAGCTCTCACACTTAGGAATTTTTTCACTTGTGGCATGTTACATGGACATGTGCTGGCGGACCAACTTCCCATGGTCATATGAGAATGGTTCAGGTGTCATATTGTAAAGAATGATGAGACAAATCGTTTGCAACAAACCGCATGTCGCTACGATGAATACTTTCGGAGATAGAGCCATTTTAAGTTTTCTTCCGAGCATATATAAACCCCCGACAACGTAAGTCTGATCACTTCATCGAAAGACGAGGTAAGCGACGGTCGTCGCTCTGAGCTCCCGATATCGGGTGCAAAGGACTCTATCTTTTGAAGTAGGCAAGCTATCTTGCTACTTCAAAGTTTGTATGATAGAGTTTGATAGTGTCTTTACTACTGATAAAATTTTTTAAAAGTAGTATGAGTAGTAAAATGCGGAATTTTTTAAAAATTCTTAATTTTCAGTTTTTTCAAAGTTTTAACATATAGACTAAGGTTTTCAAGTATCCTGAGTTCAAATCTGCTATCAGATTTGAAATTTAACTAAGTCTAAGGCAGCTTTGAGGGGTTAGATCCCAGCTACTGATCACTACCTTTGACTCGGCGTTCCTGTTACCACTTCGGGGCAGTGACAATGATGTCTTCAGCTGTAAAGAGCGGGTATCGGGGAAGATCTCTCACTTCCCTAGTGATCAGTACAAGGCCTTCGGGCTGTCGACGGGATCGAGTGCCACTCACTACACTCACATCTATCATTCCTCACTAAGTGTTGATATTATGTTGAATGTTGACTAAGTTGAATGTTGAATGATGATATTATGTTCTAGGCTGTATACTACATTCAAATCTGCTATCAGAAATTTAACTAAGGCAGCTTTGAGGGGTTAGATCCCAGCTACTGATCACTACCTTTGACTCGGCGTTCCTGTTACCACTTCGGGGCAGTGACAATGATGTCTTTAGCTGTAAAGAGCGGGTATCGGGGAAGATCTCTCACTTCCCTAGTGATCGGTACAAGGCCTTCGGGCTGTCGACGGGATCGAGTGCCACTCACTACACTCACATCTATCATTCCTGACTAAGTGTAATGCTTTAGGAATATGACTGTACTACATGATTCAAAACTTATACTAATTTCATTATCTTACAGTTAACGAGAAATCTGAGTACTGACAGCAAAAATGGTGAACAACGATAGAAATAAGAAGTTTCATATTAAAATGTGCGTATGCGGTAGAATCAACCGCCGAGACGGTCTCAGGGACCACATAAGGAAGGCAGGGGCCGACCACATGGTTATCCTGAATAGGGTTGCCTGTGTGAAGTGCAGGGTGCTGTTGGTTGTTGGGCAGGAGGCCGAGTTTTATCGGAGGCATGGTGAGTGTACAGGAGGGTTGGTGACCGATTTGAGATTTGTGGAGTTGATGAATGCTGAGAAGGAGCGAATGTTGGAGAAAGAGGCCAAGAATGTTGTTGAGAATGCTAGTGGGAATGTTGTTGAGAATGCTAGTGGGAATGCTGTGGAGAATGCTAGTGGGAATGCTGTGGAGAATGAGGTAGAGAATGCTGTGGCCGGTTTGAAGGCTGACAAGTGGCGGAAGAGAGTGTTTGAGAGTGATGATGAGGATGATGTGGATTTGGATAGGGAGCGAGTGAGGAAGTGTGTGAGGAAGTTGAGCTCTTCGTCATCGGAGGTATCCAATATTGTTATTAGCGACCCCCCGAAGAGCTCATCTTCCCCAATAGTGAAGGGTGGTGGGGTACGGAAGCAGTCGGCGCGGTGGGATGAGGACATGGAAAAGAAGCATGTGTCGCAGCAAGCGGCACATGCTTTGTTGGTAGATCGCTACGAAAGTTTGAGGAAGGTGAATGAGAGAACGTTGAGTGAGTTGAGTGAGCTGAAAATGAAGGAGGTGAAATGTAAGGAGGTGGCAGATGAGAATATCCGTATGAGGCGTGTTGTGAAAGAGTTGAAGGAGAATGTGCGAGTGTTGGAAGACAAGAATGATGAGTGTGAGAAGAGGGCGAGTGCTGCGGAGAGGAGAATGGGAGAGGCAGAAGCGAAGTTTGAGGAGATGATGAAGGAGATGAGTGTGTTGAGAGCGAGGAATGTTGAGTTGGAGAGGACTGTGGCTCGGCGGGGTGATGAGAGGCAGGCGTGTGAGAAGTTGGAGCGCATGAGGGATGAGTGGGAACGTGTGAATGAGGATCGTTTGTTTGAGTTCCACATCCCTATTCGGGATAACCATCTGGCCGGCGAAGTCCTCGTCAATAAAAGCCTGGACGAAAGCATTGTATGCTATCATGGACATCCGAGCAAGAAATGCCTCCACGCTACACTAAGAATGCGCGGGCATCTCCACAAATTTTCAATCAGGAAGCCCGCGAGACTGCCTAAGGATGACTAACTTGGTAAGTGAAAAAGTAAATAAGATAGTATATCCTATTCTAATACATATCATTTTCATTGCAGATCTTTGCCTGCCTTCACCACCCCATCAATTTACTCCCGAGAACGAACCATCGGCTCTCTTAAGGGCCACCTAGGGGCAAGACATGATAGAACCTCCACGCGGTTTGCCCTGGGCAGTCTTCGGACTGGCGAATACTATCATTAAGTTGAATCTGCTATCAGTCAACTTGAACGTTGCGTCACGTTAGAGGGGTATATAAAGCACTGCCTCTCATTTCATTTCATTTCAATCATGCAGACGCCGAACAGTCAAGTCAGCTCTCCTCGCGGACCGCAGTTAAGGCCGCGAAATTTATTTGAGGAGTTTGTCAGGCTAGAGGAGCAAGACAGAGTTTTTAATAATCTTGCTCGGATTGGCAATCCGATGACAGCAACTGCTGTCAATCCAACGGAATGGCGCTACATTCCAATTTTTAGCCATGTGCCAGCTAGTGTGGAAGTCGACAGTGCTACCAAAGAGAGAGTCAAAGACTCTCTCAGCAGAATTGGTAGGGTGTAAGATGACGTTACTCCCGAGAACGAACCATCGGCTCTCTTAAGGGCCACCATGGGGCAAGACATGATAGAACCTCCTCGCGGTTTGCCCTGGGCAGTCTTCGGACTGGCGAATACTATCATTAAGTTGAATCTGCTATCAGTCAACTTGAACATTATGCAGTCGATTGCTATCCCTGAAGCATTCTGATTCGCTGTTGAGCAATTCATTGTTGAAAACCCTATATAAGCCAGAAGATTGTAGCGCTTCTCATTCAATTTGAAGTCACGATGGAAGCGACATCTGCCGACAACATTCCCGTCTTCACCGATGAAGACAACGGCATTCCCAACTTCATCATCCTCGACGAGTGGGATGAAGAGGATGAGAAGAAGGGGAAGATCAAGAAGATCATTTGGACGGATGAGGTGTGGACTCCTAAAACCACCCGCATCCGAAAGGTGCCAGATGCACCAGTACGACCTCGGCGGTATAGGGTCTATGACAACCTAGCTGTCATACCTATTGACTATTCAAGCCAATAGTCAACTTAATTGACACCATTGACACCGAGAACGAACCATCGGCTCTCTTAAGGGCCACCATGGGGCAAGACATGATAGAACCTCCTCGCGGTTTGCCCTGGGCAGTCTTCGGACTGGCGAATACTATCATTAAGTTGAATCTGCTATCAGTCAACTTGAACGTTGCAAATGCAGTTCGGTGTAATACTTCCTTTCGACGGGCGTTCCTGTAAAGGGCGGCGGTGAAACCCGTAGCTATGTATACCGCAAGGGACATTCGGCAATGGTCAATCTTGTTAAACCTCTCTGCGTCATGTTTGCAAGTGATTGCCTCTGTCTCAACGTAGTATGCATTCGCGTCAGGGCGACATTTAGCCAACTGTCGAAGGTTGCCTAAAACTTTCCATTGCATACGTTATGAGAACCATGAGTTCTACCTGTCTCTATCAATGAGACGAATTGATGAATGGAATGAAATGGGAGGACACTCACGCGCCACACGCAACATAACACACTTCTCTCTTCCGTAGTCTAACAAGCTCTTTACACATGGATCGCAGTCGATTGCTATCCCTGTATCAGAAGTGTAAGCTATCTTAATTTATTTGACACTATTTTATCTACCATCATCGTCCATATGAAATGTTTTAAGATTTACAAGTTAGACTAAGCGTGCTACTATTTCCAAATGAAAAAGTATACATGGTTAAATCATCCACTTAAGCCCATCCGTAGTCTAACAAGCTCTTTACACATGGATCGCAGTCGATTGCTATCCCTGTATCAGAAGTGTAAGCTATCTTAATTTATTTGACACTATTTTATCTACCATCATCGTCCATATGAAATGTTTTTAGATTTACAAGTTAGACTAAGCGTGCTACTATTTCCAAATGAAAAAGTATACATGGTTAAATCATCCACTTAAGCCCATCCGTAGTCTAACAAGCTCTTTACACATGGATCGCAGTCGATTGCTATCCCTGTATCAGAAGTGTAAGCTATCTTAATTTATTTGACACTATTTCATCTACCATTATCACCCATATGAAATGTTATAAGATTTACAAGTTAAACTAAGCGTGCTACTATTTCCAAATGAAAAAGTATACATGGTTAAATTATTCACTAAAACCCCATTCAAGTAAGTCAGTATGAAAGCAAAGATAATACGAAATAAACATTTATTATGGCATGTATTTCAAAAGGTCTTCATCGTCAATATCGTCCCAGAGTCTGGCTTCACATAGATCACAAAAACAGTTGAGCTGCTTTAAACGTTCTTCTGCAGCGTCCCTCACTTTCTCAATGTACGCCCACTCCGCCACGGTTCGCGGTTGGGAGTTAGGGGTGTACCACTCCCATATTTGATGCAAGTGCGACTTGCTGGTCATCTCCATCACCCCTTCGGCATCATATTGTAAATATTTCCACCGTATGCCTGTTAGGTCGGGCAACTCCTCTTCATCCTCCTCCGATAATGATAACTTTCGTATATTGTCGAGATTGTATGTCTTCTCCACCTTCGCCTTTCTTGGTGCATTTGGTGTAACGAGCACCTTTGCTGATGTATATGGAGAGGAGAACTCCAATGCGGTATTTGGTGTTGTTGGAGGACTTGTCATGTTGTCTTTGAAATGCTGACTTTGAATAATGATAACTTTAACATTTTTCTAATTCTTAAGTATACACAAGCAGCCAATCAGAATGAACATCCAATGAATGAAGAGGATGAAAGTATATAAGCAAAGTGACATTCAGGTCATTTCATTTAATCTGTGAATCATACAAGTGACGAACGCACGATCTCTCTCTTTGACTATTATTTGAGGTGTACAAGTGAACTGCTATCTCGTGAATTCCAAATTTGAGTGAAGTCTCTATCTTGTAGAAGTATCAACCTTAAACTTGATTTCGTTGAAATGGTAAGTTGAAAATTTCCTCTCTCATCTCCCTCAAACGTGTGACTAATAGCATCTTCCTCAATTTCAGGCATCAACTTCATCACCAACGCCCTCTCTTCTCGAGGAAAGTTTAGAGTTATTGAGTCAAGGTAGGTTGTAACACTACACTGAGGCTTGAACAGAGATGAAAGAATGATTTCTCTTTCAGGTGATGTGAGTTCCAGCTCAGGACTCTCGCGGCAAGGCAACGAGTGGGAATGTGCCGACTGCGGACATATGTTTACAAGGAAGCACAGTCTCCTTCGACACATCAAACAACGTGTGTGTCAACGCAAAGCGGCGTCAATCTCCGGAGGTGAAGTTGATTCTGACGATGACATCTCCTTTCCTTGCGATTTGTGCCCTCTTTCTTTTGATAGTCACTTTCAGCGATCTTCGCACAGACTTCAACACACGCATGCAAATGATCACTACACCAACGGTACCTCTACCATCTCCCTCATTAATGTTTCACATAATAATTTAGTACGCGACTACTGCATGGAGTCCAATACTCAAATTGTAGATTTTCCTGAGTGGCTCCTTCAAAATTCTAACATTATCGAAGCGCTCTTCAATAATTTAGACAATTTTAGAATGAAGGCGCTCATCTACCTTAAACTAAAATATATTAAAATAGATTTTCAAACGGGTCAAGTGACGGAGAGAATACAGTTTCATGTTCCTTCCTCTTCCGCAACCGAAGTTGTAGACTGCGAGTCTTGGCTAAATTTTCACATTCAATGTTTAAAATCAAATGTAGATAAATTCAATCAACGCGACAGCGCTCTCATTTTTGATGGTGTGGACTCAGCCATATTCAAAATTTCCCTATTAGAAAGTCATGCAGCTCGAGGCACATTTAAACTTCCAAAAACGTTGTATAATAAGAAAGCTGTCATCAATGTTGATTGTAAATCACAGTGTTTCAAATATGCAGTCCTATCCATCCTTCACTATAATGATATCAACGCGCATCGAGATCGCACCTATAGCTATAGACAGTGGGAGGATGAACTAGACTTTGAAGGTTGTGATAGTAACAACATGAAAATCAAAGATGTAGAAACGTTCGAAAAACATAATAAGATTAAAATTGTCGTTCACGTGTGGGAGAAGGGGTTGAAGGGTGCCCGCTATAATTCACGTTCAACTTGTTATGAACGTGTAGTCAACCTCTTATTAGTAAAACAAGATGATAGCGAGGAATGGCACTACTGTGGTATTCCCAAAATCTCTCGCTTGTACACTCACTTGGGGCACTCTAAAAGAGGTGAACATTTTGTATGCGACCGCTGCATCCGCTCATTTTGGAGTAAAGATAAATTTGAAACTCACTATGAATGGTGCAAGCGAGGTAAATTACAAATGGAACGCATGCCCAAAGATAAAATATTTTCACATAGGGATAATGGTGACGAATTAAGTCCCCTGCGTGTCATTTACGCAGACATAGAATGCTACATTGATGATATCATCCACAAGCCAGCAGCCATATCCTGCTATGAAGTATGGCATGACCACTTTAGGAATAGACAAAACAAAATGCATACTTGGCAAGGTGAAGATTGCATTTCAAAATTTCTAGAATTTCTCGATAAAGCTGCAAAATTTCAACAATCATATGATTCCCAATTGCAGCGTAAGTCACTACATATGTCAGATGAAGACAAACAAAAATTTGAAAGTTGCACATCCTGTCCTAAATGTCATAAAACGTTTGATGACGATAAAATTAAGAAAGTGCGTGATCATGATCACATCACTGGTAAATTTAGAAACGCACTCTGCTCCAAATGTAACTTTTCACTTAGGTTGAGACGTCGTGTACTACCCGTCATTTTTCATAACTTTAAGGGCTATGACAGTCATATGCTCATAAAAGGAGGGTTGAGCCAGATGAAATCGTGGCAGTTTAATGTAATAGCACAAACGAGAGAAAAATTCATGGCAATGACAGCAAAAGTACCAGTAGATAAAACTAAAGAAAATAAGACAGTCTTCTTCGAAATAAAATTTTTAGATTCATTTCAATTCATGTCAGCGTCACTAGCTTCTCTCGTTCGTAATCTCAAGTTTCTTCCCCATAGTCAAACTTTGAAGAAACACTATCCAAACTTAACGGATGAAATAATCACTCGCAAAGGAGTCTTTCCTTATGCGTATTTTAGCTCAATGTCTAAACTAAATGAAACAACCCTTCCTTCCATTGACAAATTCAAAAACGATTTGACGGGTGAAGATTGTCCAGTAGAGGACTATGAACATGCTCAAGAGGCATGGTTAAAATTTAATTGTAAAACGTTTGGCGATTATATGATCGCTTACTTAGAATTAGATGTCATTTTGCTGGCTGATGTCTTTCAGGAGTTTCGACGAGTGGCATTAGAAGAAGACAAATTAGATCCTATCCACTTTGTCAGTCTACCAGCCATGTCCTTTAAATCAGCCTTTAAAATGACTGGTGAGACCATTCATCTCTTACAAGACCCGGAGATGTATAATATATTTGAGCGCGGAATACGCGGTGGTCTCACATTTGTAAATAAACATCATATAAAATCTGAAACAGTAGGTGATGATCATATCCACCTAAAGTACTATGACCAAAATAATTTATATGGCAGTTCACTGTCTAAACCACTACCTCATTCCGAGTTTAGTTGGTTAAATCAAAATGAGCTTGAGTATTACTCCAACCCTTCAAACATACTGAATATTCCAGATGAAGGTGATTGGGGATATTATTTTGAAGTGGATTTGATTTATCCAAATAGTATTAAAAATAAAACTGCTGATTTCCCACTCGCACCTGAATCTGGCGAAGTGACTGAAGATATGTTTTCACCATTCATGTCACAATTTCATAATAACTTAACAGAGTGTGGACAGCCAAGGTACAAACCATGCCGCAAACTTTTACTCACCCAATATGATAAGAAAAATTATCTCGTACACTTCTGCATATTAAAATTCTATTTAGAAATGGGCATGCTTCTAAAGTCAGTTCACCGCATTATCAAATTTAGACAGAAAGCCTTCCTCAAACCCTACATAGATAGTAACAGTCAAAAACGTGCACTCGCCCAAAATAATTTTGAAAAGGATTTTTATAAATATAAGAATAATAGTCTATTCGGAAAGACCATGGAGGATGTTAGAAAACGTATGAATTACAAACTAGTCGTTGATGAACAAAAATATCACAAATTGACCTCATCACCTCTTTTCATTGATAGAGACATCATCGATGAGGATCTTGTAGGTGTTAAAATGATTAAATCAGAAGTTGAGTTGTGCAAACCCATCTATATTGGGCAAGCCGTTTTAGATTATTCCAAGCTTGAAATGTATCAACTCTTCTACAAAATATTAAAACCATGCCCTCTCGTAAAAGAGGTTCGCTTGCTGGGTGGTGATACAGATAGTTTCTTTTTAGGAATTACCACTCAAAAAGATTTAAATTTTAATGAAGTAGGTAAGTCATTAGAAAAATATTTCGATACATCTAACTACAATCCCACTCATCCACTCTATTCCATACAGAATAAAGCCAAACTTGGTTGTTTTAAGGATGAAACAGCAGGAAAGGAAATAGATGAAATGATTCTCCTCCGTCCTAAAATGTATTCCATGAAACTAAAAGAATGTGCAGATAGTATTAAGCGTGCTAAAGGTATATCAAAATCCATTGTTCATAAAATGAAACATCGGTCCTATAAGAAGGCCTATAAAAATAAAACTATAACGTTTGTCAATATGACAATCTTAAAATCTCAAGTTCATACTGTGAAAACGTACACGTTCAAGAAACGAGCACTTTCAGCATGGGAGGATAAGAGGTGTTGGATAGGACATAACACATCTCTTCCACATGGACATCCTGACACAAACATACCTCCACCCAAAAGAATAAAACTCACGCTACCACATTCAGGAGATGTATTGACATAATCAACTTTAACTCAGTATTTTGATGTTGCTTTTTGTAGATATACATGGTTGTTTTATGTATCGCATGAGATCGTTTCTTCCTTGTGAATATATGCCTACAGTCAGCCCATTCCCCCTATATCTGTGAAAAGACTTTTTCATATACATATTTTTATTTCAATAAACATATCACAATGACTTCACTTTGTTTTCCGAAACACTAAAGTTACGAGGGATTTAGTATCTTTCACATGGATACACTCTTGTAAACCATTGGTAATTTTGATAGCAATAGAGGGTATAGTTTGTTTGACGACGGGATGATAGAAAATAGATTCAAACATCTTCTCGACTATTCCATATGAAGCGTCTTTATCATGAATGAAATCACGTAAAATGTATTCTTTTTTCTCGCCAACAGAAATAGGTAAAATCAAATCACTTTGAATGTAAAGGTGTTGTTCATGTTTATCAAGTGTCATTGGTGTTTCTATACCAATCGTATGCGCAGCAGCAAACACAGTTTGTAGCATTGAAAAGCCAAAGAGTTTTTTCAAATTTTTACTCAATTGACATTGAATGTCATCACCCAGTTTCAGAACAACGCGTTGATTTTCAATTGAAAACGAAATGTGGTGTGTCTTTGCATCATATTTACTTTTCATCACATGCTTCAACTTCTGTTGTATATAAGGATTTACTACATGAATGAAGCTTTCAACTGTATGATATAGACGCGGCATTATATTGATAGCAACTTTAGATTCTTCATAAGACTGGTAAATTTTCTTGATGCGATCACCATAGATGTCCACCCACCATTCATCATTAACTGAATCAGCTTTAGTGTGATATTCATGAGAACCATACACCACACCGCTTCCAATAATAGGCGTATAATGTCTTACAAAATGACGCAAGGTTGGAGAGAAATAAACTGTAAGTTTGTCATTATATTTCTGAATAACCAACTTATTTTTGTCCGCCATAATTTTCTCTCCATACTTCTTACCCACAGTCTCATTCCATCGTTTTACTAACTCAATAAGTGATAAAGGTTGAACACCACGCTTTTTCAAAATGATGCGTTCTTCGCATTCTACAACATCTTCATCAAATATTTTAAATCTATAATGAAATTTGTTGATTCGATTTGAATAAACTTTTTTAACATTTGCAGTAGCAATTGACGTTAGATGTAGTCCATGACCAAAACCAAGATGTGGATAGAATTCACTATCCAACCTCAGCGTAAGACCTTTAGTAAAAGAATGAAAGCGGAGGAACTGTCTCCCACTCCAATGATAGATAGTAAACTCATAAGCTTTCTGATTTTTATTCTTCATGATGGAAGTATTACCACTGTTGAATGCCTTAATAATTTTCTCATTCCCAAATGGCTCATAAGAATCTGATTTTATCTGAATCCATTCATAGTTCCACTTTCCATCTGATGTTAAATTGTATGGGAACTGAAATGCATTATTCATCGTTATTCCATCATGGGTGCGAGGAGTCAATATCATTTCTTCCAAATCATTCACATTCTGAATATTGCTATCATAGCAAATACTAGAAACGCCAACCTCCCATTCACCTTCTAAATGCAGTGGGCGATTTAATTCTACTCGATAGTCTGATGGTTTATTTTTGGGAAATTTATTCATAGAAGCATTACTGGGCAAGTAGATTAGAAACGAGTCCTTATTTTCACTTTCCATATTATTCACATTGGAAAAATATATTAGCATACGTTTGCATTAACTCTTCATTCGGAAATGGAGTGTGATACTTGTCACAGCATCTTTATGAAAAGGAATCAACGCACCAGCATCGTCATAAATGGCAATATCAATTTGTGGGATGTAGTTTGATTTCAGCTTTGTATAATGCACTTTCTTGAAAGTATGCTCAGATAAAATACTGCAGCTTTTTGGCTGGTATGGTATCATTGCTAGCAATGGAGCTTCAACATCTCCCACACGTACATCTTCACCAATATTGGAATATATCTGAAAATAGTTAATACGACGCGATAGCGACATGTCTGCGCTAGCTTTGGTTACAGTACCACTTTTAAAGATATTTTGATCAAAACCCAAAATGTCCATTAGAGTTTTATCCATAATTAGTTCAATACCTTTTCCACTTATAGTGAGAGACAAAGTACCTTCTTTTTCAGAAAATAAAATATGTTGGTCATTAATCACTTCATTTAAATAATCTACAACCAATTTAATCGAAGTAATAATGCGAGGCATCAACACTCTTGTTTCATGTAAGATACCACCTAAAGGCTCTACACACTTTCTGTATAAAGATGCGGTCCATTCTGTATCAAATTGATTTGACCTTTCACATGGTAAATGTTGCATATCAGATTTTCCATGAACAGCTGCAGAACGATGTCGTAAGAACTGATGAAAATCTTTTGAACAAACTAATACTAGATCATCATCATTTAATTTGCTTATTGCAATATGATTAGATGATTTAATATAAGTCAATGTTGCCACTTGTTTGCCATCAACTCGAAGGAGATAATTAAATTTCTTCAATAATGTTTCAGGAGTCATGTTTGTCTTTCTTGGCTTAATCACAATCTTCTTCACCAACGTCTTCTCATTTCTTGGAATAAGATCTACATAATAAGCTTCCTCTCGATATATTAACTGTTTATGACCACTTATGTGGTAATTAACGTTAAAATTATCATAGCTTGTTAAGGCGTTAGCGAGGTAGCCTAAATCATTTCTTAAACTTGGACTTAAACCAACAATCCAATCTTTCTCAACTACATGATGTACATAATTATAATCATCATTGTGCGGAGTAAATTGGACAATATGTTTACACGCTTTATTCAAGAAATCATATATAAACTTTTTACATGATAAGAGATCTTTCTTTGACCACTGTGGAATGTATACTCGGCACCCCTTTTCACATTGATAAGCAGCTGTACGCCTCATATTAATAGTCATCACCTCATGATCAAAAGTATAGACACAGTTGCTATAAACAAGTTGAGTGACACCCACTTCCCAATTCCCATTTAGCTGTTGTGCATGATCAATGGGAGTAGAAAAGAGTGCGGCTCGATTGCTAGTAAATCTCTTTGTAGCCGCATTGCTAAGCAAAATATGATAAAACGACATTTTTATATTGCTAATCTGCAACTTTGCATAACATCATGAAGACTTGGATTTTGGACTCTCTACAATATATCAGAGTTGATCGTGATGGAAACGTACATTTCAAAAATTCTCATGGTCATACATCAAGAGGAATTACATTAACATGGCGACAATTTGTCAACCTCAATGATATCATGAGGGATTTGGAATATTTTGAAACATTAAGATTCATCTCCTTGGGTGATCAAGTTTGGCTTCAACATTACAGAAATGAAATTCAAATCTACCATTCTCATTCCGCAAACTGTTTCTCATTTCGCAAATACAATTGGGAGAAGTATAGAAGATACATACATCGCTCCATCATGACATTTATTCGTCGTGAGTTCATCGCCCTACTATGCAAATCTTAATCAGATATGATTACCACGCACCATGAGTTGGAAATTAGATTCCCTACAACGTATTGAAACGGATCATGATCGAAACGTCTATTTCAAAGATTCAACTGGAAATGTGAGAAGAGAGTTTGTTTTATCTTATCGTCATTTTCAATCTCTACATCATATCATGAAGGACTTGAAATACTTCTATATGAAAAGACATTCACGTATTGGAAATCGCATCTGGCTGCGCGTCAACAATCGGCGAATTCAACTCTATCATTCCCAACTTCATACTAACTTCACATTTCATCAAGGTAGTTGGGAAAAGTATAAAAGGAAGGTACATCGCTCAATTTACTCATTCTTTCATCATGAAGCGCCATCGCTACACCATCGTCAACATTCTCCGTCGCTTCAGACTCTACACCAAAATCGATCTCACAACATTACACCAACAGCTTCCAAACAGCAAGTATTACCCGGGCCGTCCTCAAATGTTAGTGGTGAAGATGAACAATTCACGGAATCTTCAACTCTTCCCAAATGGGACTGTACAGATTCTCGGCGCCCTTTCTCATTCATCGGCGCAGTCAATGCGCTTAGAGCTACAAAGACTACTACGTCGGATATGGAAGAGGGAGAGGTGTGTGATGTCGAATCTGACTGTGGACAATATGGTGATCTCTACTCAATTGAGTGACAGTCTATCATTTTTGAAGATTCATACCAGCAGTTACAGTTTGTGTTATGAACCCGAACTTTTTCCTGCAGCTCTCATTAGTTGTTGGTTACCTGTGCATGTGGCAATCTTTCATAATAGTAAAGTGATCATTACTGGACTAAAATCTCATGAACAAGCAAATATGATCCTAGACTATCTCATTGAGTATGTACGTACCCAGCGGATTGTAAAATAAAAAACAATTTTTCCAACATGATGTTTTTATTTCAAATCATGATAGAACTTACAAATCATTTTTTCATTAGAGGATGGATTACATGAAAAGTTTTGAATAACAGATGCAAATCGAGATACATGTAAACGTTTTAAGATGAAGTACAGTACAAAAGCACCACACGTTGATGAAAGTGGATGTTGTAGTATGCGTTCATTTCGCTGATATTGACGCGTATGTTTTCTCAACCACTGCTGTGTTGGTATATTTGGAGGTTGAGCAAGAGAGTCAAATAGTTCACCACGTCGGTCTTCTCCAATAAAGATCGCTTTCCAATGCTCACCGCCTAAATTCTGTGAATGAGTGTTTAGCACAATAAAGATGGGATAGTGATTTACTGCAGGTGGTAAGGTATCGAGTGAATAGACATTATCGAAAGCTTTCAACGTCGCTTCGTCTGCATTACGCTGCACTTTAGTCTTAATATCGTCAGCAGTCAACCAACTCATTAACGATTATACTGAAGAATCACGTCACGATACTTTGTAATTTCAATATTTGAATCGAAGACTGCATAAATTAATACATTGATCGTCTCAGGTAGTGTTCTTTTGAACGTCAAATCCAAACGAATATTATGAGGCACGTTCGCTTGACGATAGGGTGCACTAATATCGCTGTCAGCAGTCAAATCAAATGCATAAATAGTATATCCACTCTTAAACTCTTTCATAGTCAGTCCGTTGGTATCATCCGTATTGTAAAAGCCAAAGACATCCATAAAATCAACATAACTGCGCATAAATTGATCCGAAGCAAAATCTGGTTTGTAGGGTGGACCAGGATGACTCACACCATTAACACGTAAAGCAATTTCACTTAACTGATTGTGTTTAAAATTGAAAGGATTCTTCTTTATATTACCATTAAATGCATCATTTTCAACCATTGCCACCATGAGGAGCTTCGGTGCTTCCGATGGAAAGAGGCCATCTTTCATGAAACTCTTTTGATCTTTCGGAATTGTAAAGGTGAGAAGCTTTGTATGCTGAACGGGGTAAATGGCATTTTGGCGGTTAAGGCCTTCAGCATGCCCTCTAATGACACTTGGATTCGGTACTACTCGACGAATGTAAAGTGCAATATCTTCCACATGAATTCTAAAATTGTCAACTTTAGCAAATGCATTCAGCGCAAATTCAGGCTTATTCAATGTCAGCTTGAGTCGCATGCTGGTATTACACAGTAAAAACTTTGACTGTCTAAAGAAGTCTAAATTCAGCGGACCATATAGCTGACATACTCTACTATCTTTAATCATAGCAGATCGCTTTACAAAGCCACTGTTTGTTTCAACATCAAATTTTCCTGCTTCATCTCTGTACCATCCCATGGCTTCCATATGACTTTTTTGTGCTGCTGGATGAAACTGTGATACATGATTGAAATATGATTTATAGGGATAATCGCTTTGACCACCTTCCACTTGCTGCTCTCCAATCGTTAGAGAAACATCACGAAGTAATGTAGTCAATGGTAAATTGTTCAGTCCAACTTTATGTGCATCGTCAATAGCAGTTCCATCTGCTTGCTGAATTCTAAACCTCAAATCAAGCATCGCATAACTCAAATCTATGTAGTCATCACTACCACCAGGAATAACAAATTCAATGGGGCCAGCATTCTCAGCTGTTCGAGGATGATAATCTACAATACTTGAACTAAGAATATCTGTCTGTATGGCTTGTTGATCGAACAAACAAAAACCGGAAGTTTTACACTCCATGATTAGAAGTTATAGCAGCGTCGTCGTTTAGCGCCTGATGAATGATTAGAGCCTCTACGACGTTTGCGTGAATGCCTTTTGACTGAAGATCGCACCTTACCAGCTCCGCGATGTTTCCTCCTTCCTTTTTTCATTCGTTTAGGTGATTTCTTTCCTTGAGTAACACCAGCAATGGTCTGCTTCAATGTTTTTAAACCGCGTTCCTTCCCACGATTCAACAAACTGCTCTTAAAACTTCTACCTCTGGAAAGATCACTAGCAACATCACCAGCAAAGCCAACGGCATTACTTAAAACATTTCGTTTCAAAGATCTACCGACATTGGATATGAGAGGTGCTACAACAGATTTCAGTGCACCAAGTATGCTACCTCCACGTTGGCGGCGAGCGCCGATGTAAATTTGTCCTCCGCCACTTACATAGGAGGGTCGTGAATAAAATGAGGCAGTTGGATTCATAGCTCAAACCCTAAACATTGCTAGTTACAACTTTGCATGAATCACTGTCGATCACTTAGATGAAAGATGTCGGCACGACGCATCCAAGAGTTCATACTTGAAGGATAACCAGTCCATTTAACAAGACACCATTCTTCACCTTGCCGTTTTTTACATCGAATGATTTTCTCTACCAAATATGTTTCACTTTCAGTGACTACCTCAATCTCATCGCGGTAAAAGCTACCCTCAATTTCTTCATTATCGTAATCTTTCAACTTGTAGGTGGTCGGAGAGTCTTTTTGATTAATCCTTGATACTGTAAATACCTCCTCTGTCCAATTCGGGAGGTACCCTTTAGCAAAAACACTTTTCACTTTTGAGATACGAACTTTATCGCCAATTTTCACATCACTTTTCACATGAGTGCGTTTACGTTGGAATGATTCGCGCACTTTATCTACATTGTCAGCATTTACATCTACTGGTCTGAGTCCAATAGAACGATGGATAGAGTGATTGTAGGCATGGAGTGTATCTTGTAGAACCTTTGTCCAATTTTGTGTCAAGTTGGCAGTAAAATGTCGCCACAAGCGATTTTTTAATGTGCGATTAAAACGTTCAACGAGTGCAGCTTTATAAGCGCTCTTTACACTAAACAACTCAATGTCATGCCTCTCAAATAATCTTGTCACATGCTGATTTTCAAACTCTTTTCCTTGATCACTCTGAATTCTTTTTGGAATGCGACCTTCTCGAAAAATTGTTTGGAATGCTTTTGCTACTCCTTTCCCTTCTTTAGTTTTTAAAGGTTGAGCCCACGCATAACGCGAGAAAATATCAATGACGGTTAAAATAAAATTATTGCCCGAGTTATGTTTTGAAATGGAGGCAACATCGCACAAATCTGCTTGCCACTGTTCATCGATGTCATGAACAATATAATGGCGGGTGCGGTACTTCTTTTTCGCTTGTTTGTGGAGTGTATAGGTAGCCTGACCCTTTAACCATCGTTTCACTTGTGATTGTGGAAGACCACTCGCTTTTGATAATTTCTTGATAGATGCAAATCCTGCCGGATGTTTTACATCATAATAGATTGACTTCAAACGTTCAGTCGATGACGACTGACTCTTTTTCCTCCTTCTCATCTTTTTGTTTTCTTCCCTTTCTACATTTACAACAACTGCAGCATTTAGCTTTAGCGGTTTTGCGATCGTGTTCACATTGCTTAGGGGTTTCATTATGAGAGCTGGCGCAGCAAGTGCAAGTGACAACGACATTCACCTCTGGCGGCTCATTACATGGCAAGCAACACATCTGCTTCATATTAATAGTCTGAGAACATGTATTTCCTGGGAGGAGCTGTTTTACGTTTTCCTTTTACCAGTTTTAGTGGCGATGTAGATCTACGTCGAGTTCTTCCTCTTGTTTGCTTAGTGAGTGTGGGAGGGGATGTAGCAGGTGACGCCTTAAACCAATTTGTTGGCATTTTCATCGTCTGAGGTATTGGAGTAGTAGCCACTGTTGAATCAAGTTCTTTCAATGTCTCATTATTTAAAGCAAATTTTGGCACATTATGCTTTTTCAATAGTTTAAGAAAGTATGACCAACCAGGTGGAACATAGCCCTGACGGCGCTTTCTACGTGTCGCATACTGAATCAAGTCTTCATAACCTGAAGCATCAATCACTTTATTTTCATCTGTAATGATTTCTCCTCTATCATTTACATTGAGATGGGGCTCAATACTGTTGAAAAGAGATATGGCATGTGCGCGAGATGCTAAAGGTGTAGCAGTCGATACAGAGTCACGCATCTTATTCTTCAAGTTTTTCAATTGCTCAACAGTTTCCGATTGTAATAATACAGCACGATGTGGATCTTTGATGTGAACATTTTGCTGATAATCTATTTCTTTCCTATACATTTGATTTGCAAGAGGTTGCTTTACTTGCTGCATGGCAGTCAATTGTACATATTCATCCTGAGGAATAACAATCATGCGAGAATAAGAACTCATAGTTTGTAGATAATCATGGGAGTTTTCAAAATATCACTTCGAAATCTAAATTCTTCCGGACACTCTTGCGTAAAGTCAATGAATAAGTAACCGTATGGTTTTTCAGTAGCTGCTTGAAAAATTTCAATTAAGGCTTTTGATCCTCTGGGTGCAACTTGTCGCGCTAAAATTTCAAATTGACTTTTATCTCGCGGATTCTTGAAAATAGCATAATAGTGTGTATTCAGGTTTCGTGTACGAGCTTCTTTTCCATCAGGAAACAAATTTTGTGTAATATAGATCATAAAACACCTTTTATGGTGTGCTGCGCGAGTGAACATATCTGTAACATCTTTTGAATTCTTACTTTCTTTTAATAAATCATCCAATACAACAGCATCATTAGACTGAAGTTTATCCACTGGAATAATTCCTTCATGTCGAATAAAGTTGCGACTCTGCAATTCCTGAAACAGCGACGGTTGATAAATACCATAACACCAAATCACTCGATTGATAGGTTCCTTAAACAACTCCCTTCTTTTATCCAATAAATTCAGCGTGAAAACAGTTTTACCTGCATGAGATGGACCTGATACAGTCAGAACTTTATCACATTGAAGTCTGAAATCCATTTTATCACTTTGAGATTCAACATTTGCATAATTAACGCTTAGAGCCAAAGATATTACCCAATAGGTTGCCCACGGCAGGAGCTATCATTGGAAGTATTGCTGAAAGGAAACCGCCCTTTTGTGTTAGAGTTTTCCTCTTTCTTTGAAGGGTGACTTTAGGATTGGAGATGAAACGCAATTTCGTAGCATATCGCTTAAGTAACTTTCGTTGTTTTGGCGCTAATTTCTTCGTCCTCAACTTCCTCACATGAGAAATAATTTCACAAATGAATTTATCGTTAGCATGTCGTATAGCATTGTATCGCTGATTTGCTTTCATTCGTCGGAGAGCTTGAATGGCTGAAGAAAACTTTTGACTTTTACGTTTCGCCATTTTACGTTTCGCCATTTTCCGTGTTAGTCTTTGCTAAAACCTATCTTTACCACATTTGCATAGGTACTAACTATTGCGACATAAGTGACACTCGAAATGAGCAATATCACAGTGGTTACATTGGCAAAGTTGAATGCAATTACGTATGAAACAGCGTTGACAAAAAGCATGCTTACATCTCTTGAAGATGCGCTTTTCATTTCCATCCTTTCGCTTACATACATCGCAACACATAGTTTCACCGTTACTGATGTCTATAGCAAGTCTTTTTGAAGATATGAATTTGCTAGCCTTTTCTAAATAATAGACGCATGTACAGAAGGAATATACTTCGAGAGTGAGCAGACATAGCTCGAAAACCAGTTGTGCTACAATCAAGTACCACTGCATTTTCAATTTTTCTTTATGGAAAGTTGAATGTGAATATCTGAAATCGCTTCAATCACTAGACTGCTACCATGATGGTTAAATGCGTTAAGACATTCAGCAATTTTTATCATATGTCTTTTAAAAAATTCTTGGGGGTGATCTACCACTTCCATTGAATAAGAAGCAAAATGGAAAGAGCGACTTTCCACCTCTTCCTTTCCAAAATGACTAAACTTAATTTTCGCAACTAATCGCGCCATGATAATGCTATCAGAGAATGTATTCATTAACTCTAGAAATAGAATGCTAGCATCATTGACCACTGCTTCGATGTCGGTCTCATCTTTATGAAATTTTATCACATAATCTTGAACAGCTCCTTTTAAACTTTGCCTATGAAAACGTAATGTTCTGCAGTCGTTTGAGAAAGACATGATCGCCCTTTATCTATCCCATCCATTGCATGAAAACAACAACTCTTCTCATAGTAACATTTATTGAATAACGGTAACAAGCATGCATTATAAATCAATGGTTTGAAAGAGATAAATAGATACAGCTGATAACTATCATACAGCGAGCAATGATAACCATACAGGACTTTGGCAGTGTTGAGGTAAGGAGGAAAGAAGCATTGGTTATGAACGTAGCTACTACAACGAACAGACAAAATAGGAACACACAAATCCTTAAAACGTTTCGTGACTTCATGATAATGTTGATTCACTCTACTATCCCAAGGCGGGAGCAAAATATCATCAATGATTAGATTGGGAAATACTTTCCTCTCCTTACCAGGATTATTACAAAAGATGCGTATAACATTGAAAGCAGCTAACCATCGTTTAAAGTCAATAAGAAGAGCACTTTCACAAGAAAAGCCATAGTCTTGCAAATATTTCAGATTAAGTCCATGAATGTGTTTTCTCGCCCATTGATCAACATTGGGATCGCAGTTGGCATGTTGATGATAGACACTAACAATCTGATATGTCCAATTGTTCATAGCAATAGCACTGAGCTCCTGTACAGGTTCACCCTCACAATCCATAAAAATGATGATAGAAGCCTAAAACGGAAATTTACACATCTAAGGAAACGTTCTATAACATATTACAAAATGAAGAATTACATCGATGCTTTTCACGACAAAATACACAAATGATATGATGGCAACGAAGAAGTAAAATGTATCTAATAAGACCACGTCTACGACACTCAAAGCACATAAGCGAATTGTCATAGGGTAGAGTTAGGAAAGGACTAGCAATTCTCCTTCTTTGATTTGCGTTTTGATGTAGCATTCTTCTCCGACTTGCGCTTCGTACCACTGCTGTTAAGGATTTGATCAATTATGTCGTCCACGTTGGGTGGTTTCGGAATATATAGGATGGATTCCATATGCATGGAGAGAGAGGCTATTTTATTATCCTTGTGTCGACCATAATATAGCCCATTCACTTTGAAAAGGATATCCCAAGTACCTTCTCCGAGCTCATCACATCTGATGGGTATTGAATGATCTCCATCCTTCTTATAGTAAGTACACCAATGTGATACCGGTAGGCAAATGTGATTACCATCCCAAATCTTTCTATAGGGAGTATCCTTGTCATCTCTAGCCTCCCACTCTTGAGCAAGAGGAGTAGGAATGTCCATATTTAATGTCACGTACTCCTCAATAGTATCAAGTTGGTGGCGAATGTACGGACTCACGGGGATCAGTATGTAGTCCCCATACTGATTGTGCATTATCTTGACATCCGTGGAAGGGAGCATTCCCGTTTGGAGTACTACGCTATGATCATCATAACGCAAGGCTTGTTTAAATTTACGCTGTAGCGGTGTAGGATTATGTACCTTGGTTGTTTCTTCCACTGGCCTCAGTTGTAGATGATCTGACCGTAGCGAACCTTGTAACGTTTGACCGCCATTTTGTCCTACTAGTGCAGTAGATGGAGTAGATGCCTGAAAATGAAAAAAGATTGTATTAAGCTTACGTTCAAGGGAGGAGAGGGAGGGAAGTAGCGACTTACCATTTTAGTTGGATAATAGAACAGGGAACTAGGGAGAGAGAAAATGTGCGTCCGTCACTCGTGTGATTCAACGATGGAATGATTCTCGCTGTGGAAGGCTCGCTATTTATAAAGAAATGCTTGATTCTCATTGGATGATGATCCTCATTGGACAATAACATCAAGTTGATTCCAAATCTGGCATCCGTTTACCAATCCGATACTTCGTTTTGAAGCTACAGCCCAAAACGTCCCAAATTCTAACTCTGTCGTTTTTCGCCAATGTCCCAAAATCTTAAATGGCGTCTCACATCTAAACGAAGGCAGATACGAACAAGCCGATTCTTTCACTGAATTTGTCTCACTCTTAGCTTTCAAACGAGCTATCGCACGACAAAATCCGTCCACTGGAAGCCAAAATCGAAGCAAGCTGTCCAGGGGGGGGGGACGTCAGCCGAAAATTTTTTCCACATTCTCTCCGATTGAGTTGAAACTCACCCTACCGATGCAGAATTTCACGCTGAATCCGAATCTGACCTCCGTTTTCTCATCCGACCACTCCTTCCACTCGAAACAACCCATTTTACAACCCAACATTCAGCAGATTGCACCAAAAACATCACACACTATAGCCTCAAGACTAATCCTGGCGGTCGCCCACGTCAACCTAGACGGTCGCCCACGTCAACCAGGCGGTCGGACCAACTCACCCGAGTCTCACACTCTGTCGTTGCAGAGGGGGGGGGGACGTCAGCGAACATGTTGTGAACGTGGACCCACCTGGCCGGCACACCACGACAGACCACAACCTCTGTCGTTCCAGAGGGGGGGGGACGTCAGCGAACATGTTGTGAACGTGGACCCACCTGGCCGGCACACCACGACAGACCACAACCTCTGTCGTTCCAGAGGGGGGGGGACGTCAGCGAACATGTTGTGAACGTGGACCCACCTGGCCGGCACACCACGACAGACCACAACCTCTGTCGTTCCAGAGGGGGGGGGCTCAGACACGAAGCACCACGGCGGCCGACCACGACACTCTGCCGTGCCAGAGGGGGGGGACTCAGCGATGGCGGCCATCTTGCGCGGTCCAGAAGTGGAGTTTTGCTTACTACTTATACATAAACTTTCGATCACAGAAGATGCAGGTACGCCGAATATTTCAAATTTTTTTAATTTAAAATTTTGTGCCTTGGTTCGAAGAACTTTGGCTAGCTTTTTATTTTCTCAAGCAATAGCAATTAGCGTTAGAAAATCTCGATTCCAATAGCTTTCTGCCAGTTGCTTTAGATGAACTCAACCGGATCATGAGAATAGACAGCATTTGCGTGTTTATTACGCTCAACTGCTGATTTAGCTTATAAGGATTTTATAATGGTAACACACTCGATCTTCCTCAACATTTCATATGTACTAAACCAATTCGCATTGATATCATTGCTTTAAGCCATGACAATGCGTCCAATGATTTAGAGCAATTACTCGACTTGATTATCCATGAGCTGAATCGGCTATCATTATGAGAAGAAACATCGTTAACATTGTTTTGATCATTCATAAGTCACACACGTTTACGGTCAAAAAATATTGGACAAACATTTATAACACAAATAATAAATGCCAATGATGGGTATGCTTGAAGTGAAAAGAATGACTCATGTTAATGTGATGACGATTCCTTCACTAATGCACACCTGAACATTTTCGAACACATGATTAAGAAAGATCATTAATAGTAATTTTGAGGATAATTCATAGGAATGTTGAAAATGTTCTGAAATGGTCCTGGAATTTTCTGACGGAAAAGCCCCGGATGCCCTGATCTTGGCCGCTATGGTTATGCTTGAAATTAGTAGAGGAGATGGTCAAATTTAGTAAAATCCGTGAAATTAGGTCAACTTTGAGAGCTTGCTGTGGCCGTTGCAGGGCATGGAGGTGGGGACTGAATTGCGCATCCATTCGGATCATGAACATTGGTTTGTGGTATTGGTTGCGTGATTTGACTGAATATCTTGCTATGACTGCTTGTTTTTGATTGGTATTTGGTGATCCCATGAAATTGAATTAATTTTTAATGAGAATGAATGTTTCCCATGAGCGTGTTTTTTGTGCAGGACTGGTCTCAATTTTACATTGCGCTATATCATAGGGTGTACGTGGTTAAGTGCTGTGTGAAGTTTGGTTCTACTACCTTCTGTATTTCCAGAGTTGTTTGTACTTTATCAATTTTGTATTCTGACTTTTGCTTGTTTGAAACCAGCAGGATTAAGACTAGAAATTGTCCATGGTGCATGAAACAAAAAAATGGAGGCTTTGCTGTATTGAATACTTATGGCAGGAAAAAAAGCTTGCATTGAAATCACTCAAAAGTTTTGTAATACAAAGCAAGACAAATCAACAAGTCAAGACCCATTCTAACATGTTTCGTGATGTACTTCGTGAATAGGAGTCTCTTTATGACTGAGAAACTTTTACAGCAACCAGAGATATTGAAGAATATTATACGCCTTACTAAGAGTAATAGACAGAAAACTTCATCATTCAGAGAAATCATTTACAAAACTACACTTATGTCAATTATATACCAGTATACATTTCATCATGCAAATACATTTGTCATGTGAAATCCTTGCATCATTGAATCGATATTTGAAGTATTTATCATGTTCACACATAAATATAATGCAACAAATCATCAAAAATATCTTCAACTAATAACTAGGCGCAGGGTTTTTTTTAAGGTTTCGTTTACCCGCCCACTCCCAAATTCTCCCCGCCAATCTAAAACAAAGCAAAACAAGGCTTGTAGATCTTTCTTTCAATTTCCTTTCCAGCTGTAAAAAGAAAGCGGAAACAAAGTTGCATCTTTTCAATATTCAGCAAATTAGAGGTGGTGGTACAATATATGCCTACATGACGTACATGCACTAAAATGTGCACAGCAACAATTGCTGGATAAGATGGAGGGGAACAGTGGAATTGTCTCTTGAACTTGCAGTAAAAACATATATGATAAATGCATAATACACTACATGATTTCACAGTGAATATGGCAAACTGCAATTTATATAAAGACAAATTGCATTCTGCAACGTCATTCCTCATCGACAAGAACCTATTGATGATCAACGAAACAGTGCCGCACATCAATGAGAAGTGAAGTTAAAGAATGTAAATAACCGTTGATAAGCGATGAATGTGTTATTTGCACTGCAAAAGTCTGCAAATTGCTTAGTTAAGTCATGGATAATGAAAAGTTGTGTTACAATTATTACTTAAAAATTGTATATGCCTAGTTTCTCTTTAACGATCGAAATTAGATGCCCGTTTTTGGATAAAACATGCATGATGCATGTATCATGGATAAATCCTATCAAGAAATTTCATTCCTTATTAAATAAAATGGTCTATTTTGGTGTAGATATAACTATATTAATAATATTTAGCATTGTAAAGAGTGGGAAATGTATATAAAAATTACTCAGAATAGTAATTTGGAATTGTACATGGTAAAAACATCGATGATCCATGTACGTGGATAAAATACATAATTAAAAGAGCGTTTCCTGTAGAGAAGAATTGTCCATTTGAGTTAGATACCGACTTTACTAATAATATTGATGCTGTAAGAAGTAACAAATGCATTTAAATTACTCAAAGAATTGCTCATGGATAAAACATCGATGATCCATGGATATCGACATGTGAAACATATAGGGCCTATACGACATATGAAATATGCATGTCTACTATTATTTCGAGTGTTTTATATATGCCCTTTATATTTGATGAAATGGTGTGTATAATTAAGATATTCAGGTGACTTCATCACTTCTCTCTTTCTCACTCACTCGTTCCTCTTTTCTTCCTCTTCTTCTACTCATTTTTCATCATCTTTCACATTCACTACATGTACATTGTAGCTACAATGGCAACAACATCAGTCAATGCTGACGAACAGGTCAACAATATTAGGCCTACACATGACATATTTTTTCAATATTAAGCAATTCTATCGGCACACATTTTTCTTATCAAATTGAAACATTTATTAAAGTTTCTAAGTTCCACACCGTGCCCATCAGCAAGTCGACTTTGATCAGTTTGCTCGTGTGTTCGCTAAATTACTTAGCTAGTAATTTGAAAAACTTATGATATTAAATCAGCATGTAACTGAACCAAACAATTGCATAAGTATCTCGCTCAGTCTGCGTAATCGTATCTCGCTTCTATAACTTTCCGTCACTATATTAAGGAAATTCGCCACGCGCACGCAGCTGAGGAAGTTCGGTCACATTGTTGGCAGCCTGATCGTGGCCGCATTCGCGAGCCATGAGCGGTCGATAATATTCTCTCGCTGGGAACTGTTGATACCTGTGACTCAGCGTCCCTGCTTAATAATTATTGTCCACCCATCACGTGGGACCACAGAATTAAATATTTTGTTTATCTGCTTCGGTTTGCTAGAAGTGTGATTAATACGAAATGGACGGCACATTGAGGAGCCTATTAGGTGGCCAAAAAGGAATTCCTAATACCTTACAGAGATAGGGAAAAAGTCGTGCGTCGCTTGCGGATTAATGTGAGTTCCAGCAAAGTGCTTCGATTGCCAAAATTCCTTCAGATTCGAAGAATTCAGATCATTGCCCACAAGTTTTCTCCATAATGTTGACCCTTCCGATCATTATTAAAGAAAGTAGCAGGCGTACGAAAATTAGTTCACTTGATGTTTTCACATCCTCTCCTCGGCATTGCTCACTGTATAGTGCATACATTGAATCGAAGCCAGGCATCGATGTGTGTTTTGGTGTGTGCGAAGTGATATCACAGCACGCACGCATCTCTCACTGGCTCTGTTGTCCTTTGCTGACAGCTTATTGTTTGCCATTTCCAATAGCAAGCGATACACGAATTTTCCATTCGAGAAGGAGCAAGTTGTCTAATTCTGTGCCATTTCGATATAAGGTTACATATAACTCTTCCTTTCTAGGAAACCGAAGCGCGCGCAAATGAATCTAGTTCATCTGTGCGTGGGACAGAAATCTGCGCAAGTTGTGCGCTCTTCGTTCTCGTGAACCCGTGTTAACTGCTTAATATTACAAAAGTCAGCGCATCAAGAGGATATTCTACTTACACACCTTTATTTATTCATCGTCTACGTTTTTTCATTATCTTACTTAGTTTTCATGCACAACATGGAGCACAATTCAAAAATGACCACTCGCATGTAGTCAGTGAGTTCTTCCACTCAATGAAGCCATCAAGTTCCTTTGATTTGTGCATCAGAATTGAAAATTCATCACTTGGATCAAACCGCAGAAAAAGGGTAAGCTTCTAAATGTTTCCAAATTTATTTTGTCAACTTACAGCATTTAACTGCAAGTCTAGGTACATGTATTTGGAAATCCCGAAAACAAAATCAAAGGAAAGATTTGGTCATATGATACAATCGATAAATCAAAAGTTGGTTTATTGACCATGAACACGTAGAGACATTTCTATGACTGTGCTGCTATCTCTGCTATTAATTTTGCAAATACTAGAAAGCTACTAGCGTCATACTTAATTTAATTTACTGGCAACAACAAAATATCTCAATTCCTCTTGGTTCCTCTTAGCAGCACATTTTGGGAGTTCTTTATTTATACATAAATATCATAGCTATCAAGAACTCCTAAAATGTGCTGCTAAGAGGAATTCTTAGCATATTGAATTCAAAGTGAATAAGTCTTGGGCATGTGACATCATTTGTGTGATGGAAAACCCAAGACTTATTCACTTTGAATTCAACATGAGAATGTGCATGCATATCAGTTTTCACGACGACGTTTCTCGTTGAAAAATTGATCGAAAGTTGATTGTGTCGTGAAAAGAATCATAATCAAATGGGAATATGTTGAAACGGTAATACACTGCTTTTAAATTCGTAATTTCTGATTGCTTTGAAAATAGCACAAAAATCTGGGCATGTTGAGACAAAATAGTTGCATGCTAGAAACTATGAGCATGAAAGAACTTAATTAACGCATTAAAACCATTTCAATTTAGCACTTCAATAGTAGGCTATACTTGTGCTATAGCATCAATATTTGGATGACAAATAATTGAAAAAAAATTTGAAACAATTGAACATGGTATAAGGCATAAAAAATCTATTCCAGGACTACAAAAAGTTTAGATGGAGAATATTTTTATCAATGCGGACAAACTATTGAGCTATTCGATATCTGCTTAAGTTATACAATTTAATCTTGTTTCTGAAAAATGGATCCATCAAGGAAGCTTGTTTAAATAGGTCACTATTTCCATTTCATAAATATTGAACTGAAAACCAGTAGCTAACGCCCATGATATTCAATTAATTTTTTCAGAATTGCTACATTTTAGAAAATGATATCAATTTGATATTTCGAGTCGTTTAAGAAAAATGATCAAGCACACAAAAGGCATAGATGCTACACGACGGACTGCACACTGTAATAAAGATCAGTTATGCGTTGCAGTCCAACAATAGGTTTAGTTTTGCAAAATCAATTATTTTTCATGCCTTACGATTAATATAAAACAATCAAAGTGCAAACTCATTGCCACTCTTTTATATCAATTTGTGTTTACTTATTACAAATTATGCATCGCACTTTTCATATCATCGTAGGCCTAGTTATTATGGTCACATGTTAGTTGTAGGCCCGCATGTCACCATGAATACCTGAAGAGATGCTGTCATATAAACGGTAGACAAGATGACATTATGTGTGTGTTTGCAGATTGTGATTTTAACAAAATGAAATTACATGTACGGTGTTAATATTATAGAAAATTCAAGCATTCCTGACTATCTTCATCTCATGAACGATTGACAGGCGGTCGGCAATAGGCTATACTCCGTTTTTATTTGCAGATTGCATTTTTCTAAAAACAGTTACCGGTACTTGAATATCAAAATAAAAGAATTCATAAATTGTTAATGATCACAATCCAACCACTCCTGAATATCTTCATTTGCTATCGAAATTCCTAAGAATAATATCGCTTGCCACATTGTCAGAGATGAAATGAGTCAAAAGCAGTTTTCTTAAGTCTTTACTACAACACCTAAAATTACTATAAATGATTTCTCTTCTAAACTTTGAGTAGGCCTACCCATAGAATGTTAATTAAGATTAGTTAAGTATGATAATTCTTCTAGCTGCTCTGCACATCAGCACAAAATTTGTCTTCTTTTTACAGGTGCTTATTGCTGAGGCTGCGCAAACTCGTCGTATCTGTGCATCAATGACTCAATACCTGACCTACGCTCGGCTGTTTTTTCGTCTTGTCTTGTGATATTAACCCCGAAATACTGGAATTATTATTTACCCATAAATCTCTCATATATTCGCAACGTCCCACCGATCATCAGATTCGGACAAACGTCTTGTGGTCCAACTGAAGATGTTTTTTCAGTGACCTAGTATTATCGCTTCAAACTTCATAGTACTAGTGATTGTTTCTCCGTTGAACTGTAAATTTTTCGTGACATCACCTCTATTCTTAAAAATGTGATGATGACGTCGCGACGGTGTTTCAGATGACGTGAAATACGCATTCGGACTGTGGGCATGTTTTCTGGTTGGAAGGATTTTCAAATGAAGGATGATCAAATCCGGAAAGAGAAATTTTCTTTATGTTGATAACAGTGATTTTCATCAAAATTATTTGTATCTGATCGTTCGATGTGTGCTACTATATGAACGTCATCCTATACGGTGGCAAAACTTTGTGCATTTTCTAAATACGTATGAAAAATTGTATTTTTGAAGGATATCCATTCCTTCTGCTGTTTACTTGGGAGAGCAGGGCTCAGTTTTTGTAATCTCTATGAATGCTATCGTACAAAGGATAATTTTAGCAAGAATAACTATTTTACCAAATGTAGGTCTAACAAATATTTTCTTACACGATTACTATTGTGCGGAAAATCAATCATGCTTGAAATTTGAATTAAGAACAAAAGAATACACTTCAATCTACAGCGTTATATTCCGTATAGCTCAAAGGGAAGAAGCGTACCGTGCCATAACCTATTTGTTTTAATCAGAAGAAAACTCCATAAGCTGAATGAGTGATCAATCGTTTCTTGTTATAATTTCAAATATCTTTCAACTAAATTTCTCAATAAATTGTCATGTTACCCTTCCAGTCGACAATGCTGCATCAAGAAAATATATAAAGAATATTTCAGAGTAACATCTTCCGAATAATCGCTTGCACTGCCATTTTAATCGTTTTAAAACATTTCTAGAAAATACACATCTCTGATAGCTTTTAGAATTATATTTGTTATTCGATCAGAGCCTTTTTTGAAAAATACCTTATTTTACTAATTACAAATCACATGTAAAAGCTCTTCTTTCTAATTTTTTATTCCATAAATTCATTAGAAATGTTTTTTGAATCGGAGATTGAAAACTGTGTTAGAGACTGATTCATTTGTGTTTCATTAATTCACGTTATGCATGAATTTTCCTTGTGTCTTCAATACATTGCTATAAACATGATGTCGATTTTATACACGGTTATTTAATTTGCATTTGAATGCCTCTGGGACATGTGCAATTTTATATCGAAGATAATGTATGGCCTTGCGCCACATCTATGGAGTGACTAGAATTTGCCAGGGATGTAATGAATGTATTTCAAGTTGTAAAGTGTGCATGTTCGTAAATTTTACAATGTTGTATTCATTCAACATGTAGACTTTATCACTCCACGAAAAAAATGTGCTATGAACCTACAATACAGATTGTACAATGATACTAGCATCCCTGGTTAATTTCATATGATTTAATCATTGATATTTCATTGACAAAACATGCATGTCTCATAGGTATAACCTGCATGTCTCATGCATATAACATGGATGTCTCATGGATAAAACATGCATGAAAATCATGCATGGCCATGTATGATGCATGCATGATCATGCATGAATCATACATGATCATGTATGAAACATGCATGGTCATGCATGAATCATACATGATCATGCATGAATCATGTATGATCATGCATGGGAATCATGCATGTTTTATCCAAAAACGGGCATCTAGGGGGGGCATACATACATGTACTGTACAGTTGTACACCTCCATAACTTTCAGTGATGCAAATTCTATAAATGAAGTAAGCTATGTGAGACAAGAAAGCACCACTGCGAATGTATTTCTTCATTCGCAACCAGTAAAATTTATTTTGGCATGGTCCACTACATGACTACATAGTATTTCCGTTTTGATAACTTCCTACTTTTAAATGCGTATGAGTGAAGGAAAGTTTTGTACTAGTTAACTTGACGATGGTTGCGAATCGCATAATCGAACATAAATAGGTTTCGTATAGATTATCCACACCTGAAATAGGGTTGGGTTTAATAATTTTTAAATTCGAATTATGCGAATAATTCGAATTATTCGCCTTATGTGAAAAACAACAGTGACTGACATGGACAGTGGTCCGAGTTGACATCCGAAATTTACCCGCCCAAATCGGGCGCGTATATCGCCTTAAAAAAACCCTGACTAGGCGCATTATTTCCTTCATTGGTATTTATTACACTTGACTTAGTGATTGAGAAATACAAGTCCGACGTTTTAAATTCGCGCCAAAATTTCGGGTTTGCGAGCAGCTTCAATGACCACCTGAAATCAGCTGATGACCCTTCTAGCCTAATACAGTAAAACAATCTGATTTCTATGGTAACAAAGCGATATGGAGGGATTATTTCTGTGAATTGCTGAATGAAGAAAGACCACATAATGAAATTACCACAGAACTGGCAGTGAATGGTCCGATCGCTGAAACTACCCAGGATGAAGTCCAGAAAGAACCGAGCAAAATGAAAGGCAGGCGCAGTTGCGGACCCGACGACATACCCATAGAAGCTATTAAAGTGCTAGAAGAGAAAGGAGTACACTTGTGCCTGCATCATTTTAACGAGATCATCCAAGGCCATCAACAATTGCCGGCGGTGTGGAGAGAGAGCATTTTAACACCAATATATAAAAACAAAGGTGATCACAGAGTTTGCAGCAATTATCGAGGCATCAAACTGCTCTGCCACAGCTTCAAATTCCTAGAGCGAATAATTAATAAGAGGTTGAGAGTGTGCAAAAATGTGCGAAACAAGCAGTTTGGATTCCAACCTGGATATAGCACCACAGATCCCTTGTTTGTAATGCGTACGGTTATAGAGAACCTGAGAGAGGGAAACGAGCCTTTCAGGGCAGTTTTCGTGGATTTAGAAAAAGCGTACGACTCTGTTCCTCGAGCATTGTTGTTCAACTGTTTGAGAAGGGCAGGAGTGCCGGAGGTGTATGTAACTCTGATTCGGGAAATGTATCGAGAAACCATAACAATTGTGAAAACCAAGCATGGTTGCACTCCACCTTTTGAGGTCACTGTTGGGCTGCACCAGGGATCGGCGTTGAGTCCATATCTCTTCTTACTGGTCTTGGATGTGATAACTGGGCATCTGGAGAGCAGTCCCCCAAAAGAAATGCTCTACGCTGACGATCTGGTGATTTGTGGGGATTCTAAAACAATGGTAGAAAGCAGGCTGGAGTTATGGCCTTTGGTTATGGCGCAATGCCCTGGAAAGTAATGGTCTCAGAATTAGCAGAAGTAACAGTGAATACCTCTCAACCGCTGCGAACGATGAAGAAATCCAAATGGATGGAACATCGCTCCCATCAGTTAAGAAGTTCAAGTATCTTGGTTCACTGTTGTTAGACGTAGCATCATCTTGCGAGCAGGACATCAAAAACCGCATACAAACAGACGTGTGTGAAGTTAGCCGTACCAATATCCGTACCACATCGAAAATCGCGTGTGCCACTATCAAAAACAGCATTTGCACATAATTTTAGAGTGTGCCAGCATGTGCCACCATTAACTTTTCAAAATAATGCAGCAGTTTGCGAGAAATCGTCCATCAAAACTTCGAGGTGGTACGGATGTGAAGTTAGCCGTACCAATTTACAGAAAAAATCTTAAATCGCATCTTTATGAATTTTCAACCACATGGACGTCTAAAATAACACGTCTAAAACATGTGCCACCCACTACCTTGTCAAAATTCACAATACTTACTGAGAAAATGGACAAAATGACCTCAAAGTGGTACGGATGTGAAGTTAGCCGTACCACTTGTGAAAATCGCGTGTGCCACTCGAATCAACACACCGAATACACTTATTGGGAGTGTGCCAGCCTGTGCTACCCCTCAGACAGCCCCAACTCTGCGTAGAATCCGCAGAAATGCGGATTTTACTCCGCAGCCACGCCCACAGCCCGAGCCCATCCGTACCACTTGTGAAAATCGCGTGTGCCACTCGAATCAGCACGCCGAATACACTTATTGAGAGTGTGCCAGCTTGTGCTACCACTCAGACAGCCCCAACTCTGCGTCGAATCCGCAGAAATGCGGATTTTACTCCGCAGCCACGCCCACAGCCCGAGCCCATCCGTACCACTTGTGAAAATCGCGTGTGCCACTCGAATCAACACACCGAATACACTTATTGGGAGTGTGCCAGCTTGTGCCACGCCTCAGACAGCCCCAACTCTGCGTAGAATCCGCACAAATGCGGATTTTCGTTCGCAGCCACGCCCACAGCCCGAGCCCATCCGTACCACTTGTGAAAATCGCGTGTGCCACTCGAATCAACACACCGAATACACTTATTGGGAGTGTGCCAGCTTGTGCCACCCCTCAGACAGCCCCAACTCTGCGTAGAATCCGCACAAATGCGGATTTCCGTTCGCAGCCACGCCCACAGCCCGAGCCCATCCGTACCACTTGTGAAAATCGCGTGTGCCACTCGAATCAACACACCGAATACACTTATTGGGAGTGTGCAAGCTTGTGCCACCCCTCAGACAGCCCCAACTCTGCGTAGAATCCGCACAAATGCGGATTTTCGTCCGCAGCCACGCCCACAGCCCGAGCCCATCCGTACCACTTGTGAAAATCGCGTGTGCCACTCGAATCAACAACACAACGAATACACTTATTGGGAGTGTGCCAGCTTGTGCCACCCTTCGGACAGCCCCAACTCTGCGTCGAATCCGCACAAATGCGGATTTTCGTCCTCATCAGCCACGCCCACATAGCCCATCCGTACCACTTGTGAAAATCGCGTGTGCCACTCGAATCAGCACACCGAATGCCAGAAATTCTGAATCCACCAGAAGTGTGAATGGTTTTACAAGAAATTGTAGTAGTTGTATTTAAATAGCAATGATTCAAAATTGGATATATTACATTCACGTGATCATTATGTTATTTTTATCCTGCAAAAACATACAACAAACTTGGTATCATTGGATAGAGATTTGTTCAGTCTATCAGGAAATATCAACGCTTTTACAGAAAATGCTGACAGAAGGTCGGAAACTACAGATTGAAGTATTTTGTGCGAAGATGTTTCTGTCACAAATTCCTTCTAAATTTATGTTAGATCTTGTTTAAACACTGCACACATTTCTAAACGTACCAGCTGTACGTGGAATTTTGTGGTCTGCCCCTATTAACGAAGCTATCAGCCTATATCTACACACACGGCATGTTTCAAGGCAGCAGGGAAAGTAAGTAGCTTTTACAGTCCGTTTCATAAAAAGTGGATCATCCTAAAATTTGACTAAATAAAACATAAGTATGATACAGAAAGCATTTTTCATGTTATTTCATGTCCCTAATATATTTAAATGTCCTTATATATTCTGATAAGCTATGATACAGTAACGGTTCTTAAGAAGCTAATATTTTGTGGCCCTACCCTTATTGTCAATGACATTACCAATTCGTCTAGGCATTGATTCGATGATATCGTTGATTTTTGACTGATCTAACTTTCTCCACTCTCTTTTTAACAGTGACGTAAGTTGTGATAGGCCTACGCCATCTGTAGGTAGCAGTGAACGACGAACGTTACGTTTTAGAATACTCCATACATTTTCTATGGGATTCAGATCAGGAGAACGAGCTGGCCAAGATAATGTCCTAAGCCCTAATTGAGACTTGCATAAGTTGACTCTACTACTCCTGTGACACGTAGCATTATCATCCATAAATAACCAAGTCAATGGATCACCAAGTTGATCTGTCATTTGGCAAATGTTCATTCGTAAAACATTCACATAGCGTTCAGAATTCATGGTTCCTTGCTGTATGTGAAGTTCAGAGCGGCCATTGGTCCAAATGCCAGCCCAATTGCGCACCACCTTGTACCCGGGGACGATGTAAATGTCTCGGAATTTCCTGATCAGATTTTATCCATAATCTCAATCGACCAACACTATCCTTCAGACGGACTGATGCCTCATCAGACCAGACAACCCGATCCCATTGATTTCGCCAGTGACAATGACTCATTGCCCATCTGAGACGTCTTTTTGTGTGCTGATCTAATAATTCGATCTCAGAGGGCCTCTTACAGCTCTTGAAATTCGACTCAATAAGTCTTCTACGAAAAGTGGACTTAGAAATAGACGAGACTAGTGCAACTATCTCAGTTAACGAAAAACTAGGATCAACTTTAACAAATCTCAAAATTAGGCGGTCTCTACGTTTGGATGCTTTGCGTGCACGGCCAGAGCCCTCTTTACGACAGAGTCGAAAATCATCATTATGCCATCGATGCACATTTGTGTAAGGGACATTTAGTGACTTGCTTGTAGCTCGCAAAGAAAACCCCAAAAGGCAAGGTTGACACTTTGCCTTTTGTGAATGCGATCTCGTTATTGTTCATTTGTGCTTTGTATTGTTTTCAACCGGTAAGAGATAGATTTCTAGCTGAAAGCAATCAGGAGTGCTGCCAACACCACCGCAACGAAGTCAGGAAGCTATGGAACATGAAGTCCAGTTAATCACATGTAGCAGTTACATTATTGTTGATGAATAATGGTGCTATACTGGCTCTGATTGACCGTTTTTCTATATTTTTGTCTTGCTTGATAGCCTTTGGCTTGTAGAACAACATATTACATAACAAAGGAAACAAATGTTATTTTATAAGAGTGAGGTATGATTTTGTGTAACATTGCTAAATAAAGATCAAATTATCTACTACTTTTTTATCTATAACAGGAAAACAACTCAATATTCATGCTTGAAATTTCCAACAATGATATTAGTAAACACAACTGACATATCTTCCAAATTTCAGAGAAATTCGTTCAAGTTTGGCGGAGTTAGACAAAGTTGAAGTTAAGGCGATGTTTAAGGGTGATCCATTTTTTATGAAACAATCTGTATTTCATTGCAATGAATGTTTGTTTAGTCTTATTGCAGGGAGTTAGATCAGTGGAATCGGCTTGCAGACTGATGGACGGAGCTTATGATTGCTTGGCTTAGTTAGGAACAACCCTATATAGATAACTAAAGAATAGAAGGGAGTGCTATGTGTAGGGCACTGTGTATATACAGCAGATGAATAATGAGCAATGAATAAGCAGATGATGTTGGCTACTGCAGGTTGAGTCGGCAAATATTTGGTCTCGCATCTATTACACCGGCTATCTGGTGCAACAATCTTACATTTTTGTTGTCGTGTGTAGCTGCTCAGAAATTTCTGACTCCAAATCCCTCAATGAAATAAATGTGTGTCTTGATTTGTTTATTTGTCTTGCTTCACCTTTCTTGGTCCTGCTTTGCATCCTACAGGCACGCGTGAACAGGGGACTAGGAAGGCTCAGCCCGCCTAATCTTCAGCCAGACACATTGATCTCGGACTTTTGATTGCACATGAATGATATAGAACTACATATAGATGAGTTGGCAGTGGATGCCAATGCAAATATCGCTTGCACTAATCTAAGTCATGAATACCTTTGGAGTGTTCAAATTGTCATGATTCCATCAAATTTTAGGAAATCCAATCCACATGTCAGACTCTTTTTGCATGCATCAGATATTGTGATCGATTTCTACCACCATGACAACTAGATCATTACATTCTAAGAACATCTCCACGACAACTTCGCAAGCCAGGTCGACCAGAGAAATTCGACTTGTGCCTCGAAACAACCCTCAGATACATGGCTACTAAGACAGAGATTCGAACAATCAGGCATGATGATTGTAGCAATCCTAATTGAAGCCTAGTTCGTCAATACAAGAGGCTTCGGTTCTCTTTTGAAATAATATCTCCTGGGATGAATTTCAGCGATGGAGCTGCGATTATGTTAAACACTTCTAAAATCATTCTTTACATTTGGAATGTCTAGGGAAATCGGTGACAAAGTAAAAAGTTGCAGCATGATGGTGTGTATCAGTGATGAAACTGGTTCAAAGGTACCATTCAGTGACCCGCTCAATGACTCGGGTTCTTGCTTTTGTAGTCATAGAGCAAACTTGTAGCTCAATTGTGGTCGAAGTGAATAATCCGTTAGCCTATACTAGGGTTGTACGGTAACTTACCCGACGGTAAGTTACCGGGTAACATATATTTAAATTACCGGGTAATTTATTATAAAATTGTTGTTTTTGAGATATTGAGGAGTCTTCCACTTTGTTTTAACTCTTAAATATATTTTTAACTGACTCCTTGTAAATTTTTCTCCATTTTAAGACCGCTTTCACTTTAAACACGTGTGTAGTTATCGATGTAGAGCAAATTGAACATTTTTGTCATTTTTGGATACATTACCGATTCTTTTAACCTGGAAATTGTCGTCAGATCTCCTTGATTATGTTAGATAGCTGTGGCACTAAATATATTAGTGTTGATGTGCTCTAGTATGTTAAAATTTGTCGGCTGTATTATGATGTAGGACCTATAATTTGGATGGTGTAATACTGGTCTTGCCGTATCTTTCAGTCATGTGTGAAATCTTGTGTTTGAAGAGTTTATCTAGTTTATCAGATCAATCATAATATGCCTTTTATAACTGATGATTTTGTCGTGTTATAATTGTCGGCAGTGGCTTTCGCCGCAACCTAGTTGGATCAATAAGCGTATTTTGGCTACTGATCCGCCCTTAATAATGTCAAATTACTGTATTTTCTACCACTAGGACGCAGCGGTACCTTCATGCTAAATTGTACAATTAGCCTTGTACATCCCTTTACAAATTGATCGCCTCATCTGTTGGCTCAAACGTTGTAGGCTACATAATTTCTGCTTATCGCAATCGCAATCATGTATTTCCGAAAACCTAGATGAACTACCACTCTTCCATTTCAATTTTGGAACGGAAATGGAACTAGTCCGTTCCGTTTCCAGTGTTATATAATAGATAGGTGTGATAATTACACGTAGACCTACTGGAATCGCATGCAGTAATGCAGTGGCTATGCGAGTTCAAGACTGACATGATCTACTATCGCATTATCGCATTTTGTACTCAATGCACTTTCGGGATCTGCCGAGTAAGACTCAGTCCACAGAAAAAAAATTGCCAGTTTTAGCCATTTATTGGTAGGCCCCTATTATTACGCAATGAATATTATATTCATAACTCCGTCTATTCATTACACCTTGGAAAATATTTCTTTCAATCTAAATTAATACAAACATAGGCATTCTGTATGAGAAAAACAAAAATAACTCACGCAGACCTAGGTAGTATGAGTCTTAAAATCTTAAATTGCAGTTTTCTTAAAAAACGTTGAAAAATCACATTCCTGGTTTTACCCTTACACTTTTCAATACTTTTCGTAGGCTATGAAATGTGAGAAATGGATTAACAAGTCAAGATAGTGCGAACGACTACCAAGAAGGTTACAGAACACTGGTTTAGAAGATATTGAAGGGCCCCTTTAGGACCGTGTTCGGGGAAAAGAACAGGTAGGGCCGAGGGTCAAGACTAGAAATACTTCTTAAGTGAAAGACAAGAAATGATGTTAAAAATTAAGAGAAGAAAGCCTAGGAAAAAAAAGGTTATCTGATATTTGTCTTCTCCAGTCTCCTGCAATAAACTTTTCATCTTATTGTCAGGGTCGCCTTGCGATGTGCATGTGGTCACCACTCTCCTACGCCAATCCACTCGATCATTCGTCGCACGTGTACTTTCTGCTAATCTCATCTGTGGAAAATCCAGACCCTTTGCTAATTTAGTAAATGAAGAACAAACAGCACGAGTTGGCGAAGCCTTTCGTTCATTTTTATCAAAGCAATACATGAACTGTGAAATGCAGATACAGTCAGTGTGGAATTACGTAAAACTGAATGGTTCTCAACATCGGACTGTGATAAGGAAATGATTGACCGTATGTGACTTCAAGTTAGAATGAAAGTTGAATCAGAAAGCCTCAAATCAACTACTGAGAATATCTATCTCCAATAGAGAAGTGAAGGGTAAAATCAATACAGTCAAACTTCAACTGAAAATAGTTATTCTGAGGTTTTTTTAAATTTCCATTGTTGTGCACCATTTTCTCAACGCACGTCAATCTTTAACACGCGTATATAAGATAATATCCACTTTTTTTCAATTTTTTCAATGTCTCTTGATTCGTGGTCTGAAATAAATACGCATCATGTCGGCATAGCCTACCTGTAGTCCTTTACCCACTAATGAAGCCTTATGACGATGGGTCTTTCTAAATTATGCAATTTGCAAATTTGATTTTTTTTCGAATCAAGCGCAGACTATCTGATGAACACGAAAAAATCTTGCTCATGTACGTAAGGATACGTTAAACTTCATCGCTAAAAATGATAACCAAATAAAGATACCCTGGTACAGAATAAAATCATTGGATTACTTAATGACGGACTCTTAGTAAACATTCACTGTGAGTCATCAGAACCGGAAAGTCAGATAATAGACCATGTAGCGCCTTCGAAGGCCCAAATATTTTCAGGGGAAGAGCCAGAAGTAACCGATGATGCTGAAATACGTTTTTCCCTTTATTTCTTTCTTAAAATAAATTCTGTCGGAATCAATATAATCGATGTAACTCGGATAACTTGGAAACAAGAAAATATCCATAGCCTATATTAAAACTACATACTCATTTTCCCCCATGTTCTGCAAAACTTTGCTCATTTTATCCCGTTTCACCTAAGATGCTATAGGCCTAACTGAAGAAAAGGCCGCAACTTTCAGAAATGTAATGTGCACTTGAGATACCCAAGATGACGGCTGTCCTCAATGATAGTCTTGGTTGGCGAAATTTCGTCCATGAGAATCAGTATGATAGACATTCTCACATAAGTAACGGCTTCATAAGAAGTCATGGGATCCTTCACAACTGTAACAACACTTTCTTTGGCGCGGTTTCCTCTCATGGCATTTCAGAAAGTGTCAAACATGTCACGCACGGGACAATTTGATTTCTTTGTAAAATATTAGAAATGTACAAAAGCGCTATTAATCCAACTTACCATATTTTGCAAATAAAATACTCACAGAATGAGGATAAATGAGGACATCAAGTATCATAAACTACTATAGAAATAATCGATTTTTCGTTAACTTTTAGTATATCGCTGTATAATTAATCAATTTTTAGTATAAGTGACAAAATTCAACAGATACAACCAATCATCACTCTACCAGTAACGGAGAAAAATATCAACTACAATTTCTTCATTAATTCATAAACTTGATGTCCCGTGCGGCGTGCGTGACAATCGAAAAGCAATTATTGATTAATTAAAGAACTGATTTTTCACAAAACCAGGAATAGCTTGTGAATCAATTGTCTGTCTTTTTAAACCTCAACGGTATGTCTTGTCCTATCTAACAAAATGTGCAAGACTTTGGAATTGAAGTGCTCGCACTTTAGGCGTTTCTGTCATGGAACATGTCCCAAGGAAAAATTTTATTACCAAACGATCAGTCAAATCATAATACTTACTTCTCGAATTAAAACGGTGAATTGTAGAAAGTACATTTCAAATCAAATCATTTCCACTTACCGGAAACAAACACCCCCATTAACATGCATCTCAATCAGGGTTGCGGAAGCGTTTGCGTCTCCATTGCTTCCAGGCCCACTGGAAGCGCTTTTGACTGGAACACTCCATCCAAATTCCTGTCACTATAACATGGGGCTCTTTATGTATGTATACCGATCGCTTCTTAAATTTCATAATTGAGCCTCTTTGTAGAATGCCTACAATACTTTGTTATTGTTACAATGGAATCCGCTTAATTGGTCCACCTCGGGAAATTCAGTTTTGGCCCAATTAACCGGATGCCCCAATTAACCGGAATTATATTAGAATATTGTTAAGTACCTATTATAATAAAACTTATGAAAAATAGAACATTTGGACTTATTTACATCGTTATTTGCATACTTATTTACTTACTTATTAAACCTTATTAAAAATCGGAAAACATTGTATGACCTACATACACATAAAATAGGATGGTGTACGCATAAAGCATAATTTTATAAAATAGCAGGGTGAGAAACACATATGTATTTAAAACATTCATGCTAGAAATGAGTTAATTAAAGTACACATCAATAAAACATAAACAAGTAGGAGAGTAGAAAACATGCATACACATAAAGCAGTTAAAATAACAGGGTAAGAAACGTGTATAAAATTATGTAGGTAAAACATACATAGCTACTATAGAAATGAGTTAATTAAATTGTACAAAATTGTCTAATGTCACTTGAATTTTAGGCTTTAATATTGTTGACCTATCAATGTTGTCCTGCAGAGTGTACAAACTGGATGACATGTCGATTCCTTGTTGAAGCATGTATCTTATCAGCGTTTGGAGAGCGGTTTTGGCGGACTTGTGGTCGACTGGTGGCAGTGGAAAATCATCGTTGTCATTATCTTCATCACTGTCTTCACTTAAACACGGCCTTTTGGCAACAATGTGTTCAATAATGTCATCAGTATTGTCCGTTGATTCGTCGTAACATGTAAAATTCTCATCAATCGTTGTGTAGTTCTCGTAGCCACTGACAGAAAGAACTGCCCATTGATCTTCACCCTGCAGCTGCTGGGTAGGTTCATTGCCGTCGATGACGGACGGTACGGTGGAATTTAGTACGAAACAACCTTTTCTGATGCAATTAGCAATCGTCTCTGGTTTAACATCTTTCCAACTTTTAGCCACAAGTTGGATAGCTTCCAAAATTGTCACTTTAGAACTGACGGAAGTTGCAGACGCGCTAGGCAGGATATCACCAGATTCTAAATGATTTAATATAAGTTTCACTAATTCGGATCTGTAATGACCTTTAAGATTTCGAATAACGCCTTGATCTAGCGGCTGGATAATTGACGTTGTGTTTGGAGGCAGGAATTCGAGACGAATGTTAGAAAGATCCAGCTTTGGGTGGGCAGAGCAGTTGTCAACCAGGAGCAGAATAGAGCGGCCTGAGAGACGTAGGATTTTATCCCATACACAAAGCCACTCTTCGAAGATAGCGGCTGTCATCCAAGCGTTTTTTGTTGGATTTGTAGAGCACAGGTAATTTGTCGACATTTATGCCAGAAAAGCAACGAGGTTTTTTACTTTTCCCAATTACGAGAAGTCGAAATTTGTCCGAGCCATCCATGTTAGTACAGCACAGTACGGTAAAACGGTCCATAGATTTTTTGAGCTACTTATAGATGCATATGAATAGCAGAGATGACCATCAAGAGTTGCTCGATAGTAAAGCCCCGTCTCGTCGGCGTTGTAGATATCGGAAGGAGCATAATTCTCACGAAGTGTAGGAAGTTTATTATCAATCCATTAAATGGAATGTACACATCCACGTTAACAAGATTGCATAATCAAATGGCCAGAAAGCTATTTAATGTGCAAAACTGTTTATTTTCGATGCAAGAACAATGAAATCAAATTGTTTGCTTTAATAAGTGTCACAAATCTGCCAATTGACTAAGAAACAGTCACTAAAATAATTGATGTGTTGTGTAATATTGGCCCAATTAAGCGGAATTTTGCCCCAATAAAACGACATATTCATACATATGTTAGATATAAATGATTCTGTTTATGAACAAATGCCCCAATTAAGCGGATGCCCCGATTATCCGCTGGTCCAATTAAGCGGATTCCACTGTACTTATTTATGTTATCACTTATTCAGTTGTCTACTCATATAAACTGTAAAATCCATTAATGAAAAAATACATCAGACTTTATTTTACGATAGGTCTCCATAACCTTGTTTTATATGCGTAGGCAGAACACAGCAGACATATAATAGGTGAATTGGGAATAGGCTAAATTACAATGGAATTCTATAGAATAGGTTTGAATAGTATGCCTATCATATTTATTTTTAGATACCATCTATTTTTTCGCGCTAGTTTTCTGTGCTCCCGTTTCCGCTTTCACTCGAAATTACCGCTTCCGTTTCCGCAACACTGATCTCAATGACATTGATGAATTGGAGGATATGATAGATTTATATGTTTTAGGTACATTTTTTATTTCCATTATATCTCAAAACTCACATATCACTTTCTTTTTTAGATGCAGAAGAACTTTTGCGATGTTTGGAATCATTTCTCAAAAATTACTGTTGACAGAAAAATGAAAGGATTTTGTAAGTATTGTGATACCTCATTTGTCGCAAACGCCACGAGAATGAGATGACATCTAACCGAAGGATGTCCAAAGGCCCCATCAGAAGTGAAAGAATTATGCAGAAAGGAAGTTGTCAATCAGTCAGTTGCATCATCACGAAAGCGAATGAAGATAATGGCCTTTCGAAATCTACCCACAGATAACGTAACCGTAGTCACTGGAAGTGATAACAAAGATAGTAATAGCATAAATGAAACCTCTTCAATTAGTCACCAGTATGTCAGCAAGATTTCACGAACTGATAAAGAACCTTCAGACAGCCAGTCAACAGTGTCGATTTCAAACAATCAAAATCAATGCAGTATCCTACCATTTATCGATCGCGTTAGGTCATCGGAACAAACTGAGATTGAGGAATCATTAACCAAGGCAATTTATGTGACTGCTTCTCCCCTGATTTTGACAGACAATCATTCGTGGTGTGCATTTTTTGAAATGATAAGACCAGGATTTCAAATTCCTTCCAGACAAAATCTTAATGGTCCACTTTTAATGAAGGAGAAGAATAGAGTTAGCGATTACGTTCGAGGATTGTGCAAAGATTCGCCCTCTATTAGTATGTCCACTGACGGCTGGTCGTGTATATCGAATGATTCTCATATTCAAGTCTTATGTATGACTCCAACCCCGTTTTTCTTTAAAAGTATTCACTCAGAAGAAATGCGACACACTGCAAAATTCATGAGTGACATTATCTGCAATGCGATTGATGAATTTTCTGATGTAGAGGCTAAGAGCATTCGATTTTTGGTGACTGATAACGCTGCCAACATGATATCTGCGTGGATCGAGATACGAAATCGATTCCCTTTCCTTGGATAAACACGTGTGGTTGCTTGGCGCATGGCTTGAATTTACTCGCTTCTGATATGCGAAAAGTTGTGTCGATCAGCACAGTTATAGCAGAAAATAGTGAAATATCCAAATTCTTCTGTTATAGACATGTTCCCCGATCCATCCTGCGCCTTCACAGTCCTCTTAGTGTCAAACTTGGAACTCCCACTCGATGGGCAAGCTACTATCAAATGTTGAAAGGAAATCTTGATCTGAAAATGCGCTTCGATTGTCGATCATTGATGATAATTGCGAGGCGCCTCAACATCTACAGCTGAGAATTCTGGATAATTCAAATTTTTGGGAACCGACTGACGAAGTGGCTTCTCTTCTTCGACCTATTTCGCATGCTATCGGTGCTGCTGAGGAAACATAGATCAAAACAGCTTTTCAAAACCAATCGTTCTTATCAGAATGCGAAACAGCAAGGATTCTGTCAGCTTTTGACAAACGGAAAGAATTTTGTCTCTCAAACTTGCATTTCGCTGCAAACTTGCTGGATCCGCGATTCCGAGGTCGAACATTGTCTGAATTTCAGATGGTAACAGCAGAAGATGAGATCTTAAGGTTGGCAAACCTTGAAAAGCTGCGAGTCGACGACGTAACAACTGACCTGTTGGAATATAAAACGAAGTCAGGTAACATATTCAACAGTGCGAGGCACATCTGGCAAATATGGTATCACACGCTACTGATCCTGTCTTATGGTGGCAAGGGAATTGTTCGAGTCGAGCATTGATGAAAGTTGCTGTGATTCTTTTGACTATGTGCGCCACGAGTGCTGCAACCGAGCGTTCAAACAAAGGATTTGGGTTACAAAAAGCAAAGCTTAGAAATAGATTATCAGATGAACATGCAGCAGATTTAACCTACGTCGCTTACAACTTGACGATGAAACAGCGCGCTGGACAACAAAAAAGAGGAGCAAGTAAATCACAATTGATTTACCACAAGAATGAACAGGTTGTTATAATCCAAGAGGCAAATTTCGATGATGCCAAGAATGATAGCGAAAACGAAAATTCTTCAGACGAAGAACAATGTGACATGGAAATCGGGGATCTTCCAGATGAAGATTTGTCCATACCTGTACCATCCGGGACGTTCGTTGCCGCCAAAATATTTGAAACGGTGAAATCTAGGCCGTCCCTAAGACACAAAGTCTTCATTGGAAAAATTGCTGAAAGTCTTGACAATGACGAGTATTTGGTTTCTTTCCTTAGAATGAACAAGTTCGGAATTTATGTTTTTCCTGAAGTAGAGGATACCTCTATCGTTGACAGGAAAGAAATAAGACGTTTAAAAGAACCTGCGCATACAAGGCGCGGTGGTTATGTATTTACAGCTGAAGATATTGAGGAAGTGGTCTCAAAGTTGACAGCATGTTTATAACATATACTTCAGCTCGCAATACAGTATTTCCCTGTTAATTCAACAACCCATTAAATTGGTCATGTTTTCTATTTCGCAAATCGATGAATTTTATGAAACATTTGCCCACTTTAAAATCGATGAATTCCCAAATACGGATGAGTAGGCTTTTTGTTATTTTGCCTTTGTCACGAAGTTGGGGAATTATCCGGAAAATACTGTATCGCGTATTTTGTGATGATTAGCATTTTCGTTGTGAGCTGACTTACACTGATATGTCTCAACCAACATTTTTATGATTCTACCCTTCTAAAATCAAAAAAATAACTAATTGAACTAAGTATTGCCTCAGTGATCTGCTCTACTGTGAAATTCATCTCCATTTAAATGGGCCTTGAAAACTGGTCATCTATTGTGGTTTGGTGGAAAAGTGAATTAAGTTCGATATACATATTTCGATAGCTTAACGCTATCATCTTCAGGAGCAAAGATAGTGATTCAATCAATATTATGCACATGATCACGAGCATATCAAATGACACTGGATATTACTATCCATGAATGTGCATGGAGATTGTGAGGGAGAATGATGTTGGTAAGGGTTAGTAGGCTAGGCATGCGGCAGATAGAACTGGGTTACATGGTACCAGTTGGAGATGACCTGATCTGACTTAAAGAAACCCGTTCCTACAGAGAAGTAGTCTTTTGAGAACTAGAGGAACAAGAAATCATTCAATGTTGATGAAACAAGAGTTGAATGATTTCTTGTTCCTGTAGTTCTCGAAAGACTACTTCTCTGCATAAACAGGTTTCTTTTAGCCATATCAGGTAATCTGCAACTGGTAGGCCTAACATGTAACCCAGCTCTATCTGCCGCATGCATAGGATACTAACCCTTACTAACACCATTCTCCCTCACAATCTCCATGTATATTCATGGATAGTAATATACAGTGTCATTTGATATGCTCGTGATTTCTGAGCATAACTTTGATTGAAGTACTATCTTTGCTCCTGAAGATGATAGCGCTGAGCTATCGAAGTGTATTTAACTTCCGCTAAAATACAAATACTTGACCTTCCACAAAACCACAATAAAAATGTGTCTCCATTGAAACATGTCTGTAATAATCTCAGTATAATTGTAATATATCTCATAATTTTATATGATCGTTAAAGAGGCCGAATCATGCTAAGTGATTTCCTTGTATGTTTTTCTTTGTTTCATTTGTTGCATATATTTTTTGGAAAAGCAAAAAGCTCTACAAATATCATATTTTAGTTTTGCCGTGAATTTTGTAATCGTACTGTCAATCAGCTGTCTGTAAGGCAGCTTAATTTCAAAAGTTTTTCTTTTTATTATAAATACTTTTTTATCATCACATAGTATTAATATCATTGAATAAAAATTCAATGCAATTGATATCAAAATTATTTTACATAGTTGTAGATAAACACATCAAAGCAAACGCCCACAGGTTTTGAAACTAAAAGTTGTAGTTATAATGCAGATACTTATTCGTAGCATAAAAAATGTTTAACAGCTTAAAAAAGGATAATTCTTGTGAAGTTTTTATGACACAAAAATCTAAAAAAATAGGATATGCTACTTTTAGCAATTGCTGGAGACCAATATTCGGGTTGTAGATGTCAATAATTGCTGCCTACAAATGTACTGAATAACATTTTCGAAGGTCTACAATAATTGTAACCTAAGCTTGGAAGTTTAGCTGCCTTGATGAATAGGTTTTAAGTTAGAATATGCAGATAAATAAGTGAAGGGAGCCGATATTTCATAAATTACCGTAACTTACCGGATAAATTACCGTAACTTACGGTAAGTTACCCGAAAAATAAATTACCGTAATTTATACAACCCTAGCCTATACTAAGTCTATCACTGGGCGACTGGAAATGCAATTAGTCATTGTTCAATGGCGAAAGACAAGTAAGGATTCAGTGCAAGTCGCTTGTTGCTGTCACCTGGATTATCACTAGCCGACACAGCTCTGAAAGAGGCGCCATGAGGCTATGATGTAAATTCACTGATAATTTTTCAGGAAATAAGTAACCATTAAGGGAATGATTTTTTAAAATTGAAATATTACAGATGAAGCTCTTATTTGCTGTATCACAGGAATTCTATGCGCATGTGATCGAGTTTGACGATTCGTGTTATCAGTATTTAAAATTTTTTCGCGGTTGCGCGGTACGGTAGTGGCGAAAAATGAAGGTGAGGAACAATTCGAAAGCACTTCCGCAAATTTTGGAAAGTTGAATTTTATGTGCAACTTATTACTTAGAGTTTAATTGCTTCAGTACCAGTAGAGCAATCTGATTTCATTCAGATGCTATACATATAAAAATCTGACTGAGTCTTATTAATATGTTTGCATGATTTTCAGGAAATTTTTTTTTAAAGTATGATGCTAAAGGCCAACTTCGATACAAAGTCACATCATTGGTCGTCTAGCCTGCTAGCAATTTACGACAATCATTTGAAAAAATTCGCAAAAGTATGGCAATTTTGATATCAAAAGACTGACTACATGCATGTTCAAAATTGTAATTCTTTTGTATGTTTGGTCCATTTTTCGCTTATATAATTTAAATGTATGTAGTCCCATTTTTTCGATGGGGCACTGTCAGAGGATTTTGGCTCGATGTGGCCTGATCTGTAATATAGTTTGTGCGTAACATGTTCAAATTAATTTCACTTCCGCTGAACGAACTGCGTTGCTCGTGATAGGCATTGCAAATTGTCACAGCCACAAAAATAATGAATGACAGCATCAGTAGCTAAGTAGTTAATTGTAAAACGCCTTCAATTTCAGGCAAATGACATGATATACAATGATAATGACCTTTATTCATACTTATATATTACAAAATAAATTCCGAAGAAGCATGGCATAAGTGCAGATGCTTTATGCCAATTGTGATCGTTGCTATAAACTTACATGCGCAATTAAAGATTGGATAGGCCTATAAGTGAGCATGTTTGATATGCATATGTCATATTTGAGTGCTTGATGCATAGGCCCTATGTCAATTTGACGTTTTTTGCATGAACTATCTTCAACTTCATCAATAATAATTTTAGTGCAGTTCATCGGTCTCATTTGATAGTGATATTTTATCTCTTTACAGCCCACTGGGAAATTCGCTAACGACTACTGGGCGAACTTAAGCGATTGATCGTTAACGATTTTGTCACAGCAGTAGGCTAGCTAATCGATCGAACAGCTATTCTATCTCGAATGTATACAGAGTTCTCTCCACCTTAACCTGACTATTTGCTAACTATGACCTAGCGAAAATTCTTTCAGTTGTATACTCCCGTTTTTATTGTCATAAATAAATGGTGGATAATTTGCTGATCAATCCTACGACAAATTGATTGTGTAACGCATAAAAGTAACAAATGCAATCGCAGTTCTCGGCAGTTTTTTAGATGAGTGACATGCGTTTGTTACTTCCATACGTTACTGTCAATTTGACGTAAAATTTCTTAGCAAATTATTCACCATTTTTATGACATTACGAACACCGAAATCGGCGAAATAGCTTTCAAATAACTCAGTAGAGTAAAAGGTAACTGAACAGCACTAATCAAATTGTTACAAATATGACACTATCCAGTACCGTCATAAAAAGAGCAATGTCTGGACGAGTTACGAGCAACAAGACTCTTAGTCATCATTTTCATCCCAATCATCAGGTAGGGAATAACACAACTTTATTGTTGAAATTTAATTAGATCATGTTATTACATGTAGTAAGAAAACACATCACGATTTGTTAAGCTTTAACAGGAAAAAGAAAAAGATGAAATCTTTTTTGGCAACAATTTTGTTATCAACGAATCTACCATCTAGATGCAACTGACAGATTTAATTTCTGAAATTTATATTCAACATCTACCGAATAAACCGAAAACACTTAAGTATCTTCTGAAAATGCTCATTATATAAATTCGAACATTTCAATATAAATGCTTTTCTCAAATGGACTAGGCAGGGATCTAATGATCATAATTTCGTTGGAGTCAATAAGATTTCATCTTCAATTAACAATACTTTTCTACTTGAAAATCAATAGTTATCAAAATTATTGTAAGAAGTCCTTGTACAAACAAATGACGTCACAGCGACCAGTTCAAAATCACTGACACTGACGGTAATTCATTCCAGAAGTTTAAGATTGGTAAAACGCAAGTTTCAACTCGTAAAAAAGAAATATACAATTCACGTGATAAATTTTCACAATCAACTGTTCTTCTTAACAATTACTAGAATCTTTGTAAGACATTATCGAAAATTTGCGTTACATGACAAGACAAATTCAAAACAAAATTTGAAAAATAGCTCAATTAGTATGTTGAAAACTGATTGTAAAATGCAACTCTATGTAATTAAAGCCATCGTTAAAACAGATTACAAAAAGCATGTACTTTTCAGGATAAAGATTATTAGCGAAAAATGTTAAAATTCAATAGAAAGATAAAGCTCTGAACAGAACTGCTCCAGTTCTTACGTGTTGACTAAAAACATTACGACATAACGATATACCCCGCAAGATATTCTAATTCGCGCACACTTTGTGACAAGTAAATAGGTACAGTTAACTTGATTCATCAGATTCTTCATTGTCTGTATCAGGAACGTAATCATCGATCAAAGAAGCATTTCTTCGTTTTCGAACTATTTCCTCTTTAGGTTCCCGCTTGAAAACCAGTCAGCTGCTTTCTTTAGTACCAATGCAACCTCGGTCTCGATATCCTTGGTACAAATGTCCTCGTGCAGATGGAACATTGTTTCCACGACGAATTGTTCTAGGGGTCCCTTAAAAGCATGCTTTTGATCAGATCCCGTGCGATTAAAACGAACTTGAACAGAACGCGCAATCAATCCATCTACAACCCGCCTTACGCTTTCTTTGAGGGTACTTCCCCTTTCAAGTAGAAGTCGTTCCATCTGAAATGAAAGAAATAGATGAGTAAAAAAGCGCGAAAATTATTTAAACACGTAGATATGTGCATGAATTATTTAACCGCCACGACCATGCATTTTGTAGGAATTCTCTGAAATTTCCGTCCTGGTCTCTAGTTATCTCATGGGTCGATCAAAATTTCAGTACCGGTATCTGAAATTTCACGAACAGATATTGTCATGATACGTACAAATGCGCTAATTATATTCCACATTTTTGTAACATAGGGGTTTTAGTACAATTTATGGAGGCTGTATATTTCACGAGAAGAGAATGTAACGTACATTTAAGACGTTTTGCTTATACTTTGTCATCAATAGGGAGAAAATAATTAATGTAGTCAGGCTTCCCACCACTGCTAAGTTAATTTCTTAGGTTAATACTTTAATAATCTAACGCATTGAATATCATGAAATTGACATTATCGGAGTCGTTTTAAATCACCGTCTATCGAAAAGCTTCTTTGTTCTCAAAGCAAAACTTTGGAACCAGCTTCCTGATGGAGAGGGTTAGAACAACTGATTTTTTTCCAAAAATGTGATTTTTCAAATTTCTTCATATTGACCACGTTAACTGAAACTTGAAATTAACTGAAGCCACATTTACTAAAACCTGCTTTGAGAAGACCCCAGCTATATTATACATAATTACAGGTGTGAAAATTACTGGAAAACTTTAATAAGTATTTTTTAAATCCTGTAACTTTAATATCTAGACCGGGCGCCCAGGGGGTCTAACTTAGCGGGAAAGGTTACCAATTTTCATGTGCACCATGGTGTAGTGTATAGGTGGACATTATAGAAACTGACCGTTTGCCGTGTCCTCGCTGGTGGGTACTCACAACAATGCACAGAGATAACGATTTATGATTTCGGTTACATTGATGATATTTTCTAGATTCAACCTTGTAGTGTTCAACCTCGAAAGAGCACACTCGAAATATATAACAAACATGTTATGAAGAAGTTTTGATTATCAGAATAGGAAAATTTCGACGTTCAAAATCGTCCGGTCCTGATAGGGTTAAGGCATATAGGCGTAGAACGATTGATTATGAAACAATTAAGGTTACAGATAATTTAACATAAAACAAGAATTCAAAATTTCAAAATTTCTTAGTCAACGACAAAGCCTACAACAATGTATCCAACCCATTTCTGCCCATCGTATCAAATTTGTAACATTTCGACCGAAGGTGGGAAGAAATTGGGTTAAATTACTATCAAGAAAAATCTTCATATGAAACTTCTACGGTAGTGTGTATAACACATGGCATCTTTTCGCCCCCCACATTCAGATTGGAGGATAATAAGTAATCGCGAACTCGTGATTGTAATATATCGGTCAACTACTGATTACAGACTCTAGCGAATTCTTGTGTGCATAATTGTACATTTGCTAACAATCGCGAAGTCTTACCAATCGACATCGCTGAGGCACACAAACATTATGGGCTACCTGTGAGGGGGGAGGGGAGGGGATAGAAAACAGCCATTTTGTGCAAATAACTCACCAACTTCTTCCGATAAGATTTAGCATCAGAGGTTTCTTGTCGAAATCTGTTCTCCATCGCCAAAACTTCAGCGAATGAATGACAAAAAGGGAGACTGCTCAGTATTGATTTCTGGGAAGTTGAAGATTCACCAATATTTCTTTTGATCATTGATTCTGCTTCGGCAGTCTTCCTGTATGTCAGTGTCATAATAGTCAATAAAGCCTCTGGACTTAAAGGATCCAAACCAAAGTCAATAAGTGATTTTTTAACGTTGCCAACAATGCCGGAATGTAATGCTGAACCAATGGTTGTCAAACGCGGTATGTTTCTCGAAGTTCCAATACTCGAAACACTTTCAGAAGAACTGTCAGTCAAGCTTTGACTCACTGCTGTCTGTAAGGATAAATCAGCACCATTTATCTGAGAGGAGAACTTAATAAATTTAGCGATAATCAATGGAATTCACTAAAATAACAAGGTGATTTTTCAACAAATTTTTAATTTGATCCATAGAGATATAATATATAGGAACTAGAGTGGCAATGAACAGATTTATGCATTGAAACCAATGGAATTTGAAATTTCAGAAATTGAAAAAATTGGAAAAATTATTTTTCACCAAAATACGTCTTAACGTACTGGTGAAAGGGGAGCCACATTCCTTCGAATCCCTTTCTGAGGAATTCACAAAATACCGCGATTGCACCAAAGCGCTAATGCTTTTTTAAAATGTCATATAAAAGTATCTACGACTCTTGTGCCACTGTTTAAAATTTGTTTCCAATCTAGTACCTATATAAATAGAATAATTAAGCATCTTTGATTTGATCTATTCTACTTCTTTCTCGAACTTTTTTACTCATACATGAAAATGATTCTTGATTTTCGCGATCATTAATCATGTAACAGATTTGCATGCTCAGGGTGTTGAGCGATCGATCAAAATATTTTCGAATGACTTTTGCAGGGCGTCAGAAAATTACTATTTATTTTTTTGTTCGGTCAATGTTATTTGAAGAAAAACAGGTTAAGAACAATTTCGCTTGACTATTAAAATAGCATGAGTTTTGCAGATATCCTGACAGCCTGGCCTTAAAAGAGAAATTTTAGTACATATAAGGATATAATTGTTGTGGAAGCTAGAAAACATTAGTTGACTGGTTTATACTGGTGATATAATATTTAATTACCCCCTACTCTCAGTTTCCGGGGGGAAACATAGATTCAGATTAGGGTTTAACGGGAAAGACGTTTTCGGGAATTCCCGACACTCGGGAAATTTTTTTCATTTCCCGGGAATTCCCGGGAAATTCCCGAGTTTATTTTGACCTGTATACTGAGAATTATTATGTAGTTTTTATAGGCTGATACTTCCTGGACCACATCGGCATTCAATGAAAACAAAATTATCAATGTTTTCCAAAATACATCTAGGTATTCTCTAGATTTAATAAACCTTTCACGAATTCTTACATCCCTGAGTCAATGTAAAACCTACTTGTAACCACTTGTGTCTTTACTGGAATTACTGGTTTTCAGTGATATTGCATGCATGATAAAGTGAATTGGAAACTGATTACAAATAGAGTACGTATTGCAGAAAAGAAACAAAATCCGAGAAAATTTTCATGATTATGCATGGGATTGAGACTTGAGAGTGAATTACAAAAAAGGACAAATGTTAAAAAACGTTTTATCTGTTCGTATGTAATTACAAAGGGCTATAAAATAGTTCTAAATAATGGTCTTACATAATAATTCTAATTCTACGACTATGTTCACCGCCAAATAGCCTCTGGATACGGCGAACTGTCAACGGTTCATTTCATACTTGTTTTATATAGCCTCCGTCTCTACCCTGGTCTATGTGTGCCATAGATGAAGGAAAAAGGCCATAGTAAAAAAGTACCATAAACCTATCTCTGTATATACATAATTGTAGGCCCTACATGGAGATTTACTCCTCCTTGTGTTAAGACAAGAACCGCAAAATCATTACTTGATTGGTTCGCCCACCGTTCGTCCACAATAACAGTGCTAGCAGAATCAACAGAGAATCATTCTCAATGGGATATGCTCAGGGCTAGGACCGGTTAATTTTTTTGTAACCGGTTAACCGATTATATTTTTAACCGGTTAAAATCGGTTAATCGGTTAAAATCGGTTAGAGGAGGATTCCCGGTATTTATTTAGTTGTTAAGGTATATCAAAAACTACGGACCTTGCCACTTTGGGTTTTGACCTAATTCTTCCATTTGCAGTGCTGTGATTTCATTGCATGAATACAGAACTTCACGTTTAGATGATAGTTCAATTGATAATATTGTGGTTGCTGCCTACGACTATTCAAAAGTCTTCGATACTCTGAAGTTTAACCATATCATTAACAGTCTGGCTGATTTGGATAATCCACTGGATACGTCAACTGGATCATCGATAACTTCAGGGATCGCTTGCAATTCATTGTATGAACGATGATTGTAGCTGTAAAGGACGGTTGTCATTCCTTCCAAAAAACGCATATTATTATTTCATTTTTATTACTCGCTATGTTTCAATCGTTAGCGTACTAGTTTTGGTTTCTACTATTTCTACTAGTATAATAGTCAGTGCTTCTGTATGAATCCTGCTTAATAAACCTATCTATCCTATTGTCCACTTGATAAGTAAGCTTACATCTCCAAATTTACGAATGTTATTTCCAAAGTGGTTGTTTCAATAGAAACCGATTTTGCAAGTGACACCTACGGCTACATGTAGGCCCTATATTCTTTGCCAACTCAATTCAAAGTGAGTTAGTTTTTATTGGCATATATAGCCTATGCGATGTCGTCTGTGTGTTATTATTGCTAATTTATCCTATTCACCACTTTTTAGGTTAAAACTACAAATGGTGTAAGACTTTCCGCAGTTAAATAGGTCACTCTATGCATAGGCCCACTATAAGTATTAAATGGACTGATGTTACTTAGATTACATCAAATTGAAAATATAAATGTCAACATAATCTTATTGTACATCAACCTAATAAAATTGTTGAAATATACTGACCATGTGTACGTAGCAGCACGACTAAAGGATTGCGAATTGTAATGAATGAGTTTGAATGGATTGTGGATGAGGATGAATGAGCAACCACTACTCCATGAAACCAGTGTAAAATCTTTAGTTCAATCGGATTTCATCATACACGTAGTGTAGTACACGTTAAATCTAATGAAACGTCGTAACCGATTTTAACCGGTTAAGAGAAAGTGTAACCGGTTAAGAGAGAGTGTAACCGGTTAACCGGTTAACCGATCCTAGCCCTGGATATGCTAGTGACCGAGGTAATATTCAAAGTCATTCTCCAGAGGATTTTCATACGGGCATGAAATTTACAGTGGAAATACTCGATCATACAGCGTAATTACCATCCGCTCTTCTTCAACTCTCTGAGAAATCTCTGTGGTTGAATCAACGTATTTTTACATTGATTCCAATGGTTATCAAAATGCTTTTGCCATCCACCGTAGTTCTAACCGTGACCGTTTCTATAAATAGGTATATTACCATTCTAGCAAATCAACCGTGCATGCACAGGAATTCATTTCTATGATGTCATCTCACGTTACATTGCGAACTTGTAGATAATACATCAACACTACAACAGCAATAAATCATAATTTCTGTTCTCGGGAATTTCCCGGGAAATAAAATATTTTTCCCGGGAATCGGGAATGATAATTTCCCGCGACCCGGGAATTCCCGCGTTAAACCCTTATTCAGATACTACCTATGAATTATCTCCCCAATCACAAAACAATTAACAAATGATTTCTATATAGGTCATTAAAATGGAAATTATTAATTGAAATCTTAACTGAGATGTGAGTGCAAACTTAAAGGGCCCCACACACATCAGATAATTCCTTTCGATCTATCTGTCACAGATAAATCTGAACGATTTGACTGAAGATGTGATACCACTACACACATCAGAAAAAATGGACAGATTTATCTGTCAGTTATATTTGAAGGCTCGTTACACCTACACACATCAAATGTACCATTTCGATTTATCTGTCAGTTTTATCTGAAAGCGCGTTGCTCTTACACACATCACCAGGGTTACATGACCTTAAAACGCTAACCATCCGGTGTCAAAAGTGATTTAACTTGTGAATAAGCGGACGTCTGCTTTTTCTTGCCCCCTCCCCCTCTCCCCGTCCGCAACTTTCCGCATTTGACTGACTCCCCCTCCCCCCGTTGCGGACGTCCTTTATGGATGGCCCCTAATACGAAAATCGAACTTTTGAATGACCAACCTGTATCTCCACTGAGCTCGTCCCAACAGGTGCGCCAACCGCATCGGTTTGTTGCGAATCAATCATCAACGAAGCGCCGTCGCTGGTGGATGACGAACGTTTTTGAAGGCATGGAGACGCCGGCAACATTACTGAGTTCACCCCATCACGTGCTTCATCTTCATCGTTTTGCGAAGCATTGATCAACGTAGATTGATTGCTATCGCTGACAATCGTGTTTCTTCGAAGGCTCGGGAACGGCGGTAACGGCGAATCTTGCACTTGCTTTATCTTCAGATTACGACGCTTTATTGGTTTCTCGTATTCGTTGTAAGCATCGGTGAAGAAAGTCGGTCGCTTAATAGTTCTCTTTCCCTGACCATCAGATAACTCAGAAGTCCACTCAGCCCTCCTCGTTCTTTCTCTAGCCTCTTCTTCGGTCGAAGCACTTCCTAATATCCGTATCTGATATGTTTTCCAATCTTCTTCCGGTTGAGAGAAACTTGCTTTCAATCTGGTTGTGATGCTGTTTCTGACTTTGGGGTATTGACACTCACTCAAACCTATAAGCCACGTTTCAGGGATCCAGTCAACCGTATCAGTGTCCAGGAATTCGACAACTTTATAATCCATGCTGAAAAATTACTCAAGAATTAGACTTGATTTTTTAGTTTGCTGTTTACAAATTAAGAACCAATTTTATTATAATTAAGAACCAATTACACTACACATGTAGGTCTACATATTGTAGATTACGCAACAACGATGTTAGGCTATCTGTAAGCAGCAATTTTTATTTACTTCTGCTTTGACTTGGAGTACTACGCGCACTTTTTTCTTCTTTTTTTTCATGCCCATCATAAACACTATCATGTAAAATATATGATATCTTGTTGGGTTTGAGCTTCGTTTCCTCGGCCGAAAACACTTGAGGAACTGAAGGAGAGAATCGAGAGAACCATTCAATCCGTTTCAACTCAAGTGCTTGATTCCGTGATGTCTAACTTCACAAAGCGTTTGGATATGTATCTCCAGAACAATGGTCAGCATTGTGAACATAACGTGACCTATGAATACGTAATTACGAGTAAATATTGTGTATTGAATAGACAAGATAGTGGAAATTTTGGTTTTGATTTTTAAGTTACATTATGAAAATATAGTTAGACATATTATTGAGTAACTATGTGTCAACTTGTGTGCCGTTTCCATAGCAACGGTGTGAAACTGGAGAATTCTAAGCTCATTGAAATAAAATCCGCCAACATGCCTTACATAAAATAATGATTAATACCGGGTAGCTTTTTTAACTTAATATTTCAAATTTCATTGAGATAAGAAGTTCGTATGCTTCTGTTCGCGCACCCTGTATATCTAGAGTCATTTGGTGTAATGTCTTACTGGTGTATTTACATATTCAATAGTTCTGGTAACTGTGTTTGAATGGGTGGTCGAACTAAAAAATACGTTCATTTTACCCCGACGTTCATTTATCGGTACATGACATACATGGCAGAAAGGAATAAAGCAAAATTTTGTAATACTTATTATATTTCGTGGGCAATGGGGATGATGATGTATTGCTTTCCTTGCGGGATAACAATACACTGTTTTTCTTTTGTTATTGTGAACAATAACAGAAGATTTATGATAATAACCAATTTTCAAATGAGATGCGTTGTATGGCTCGGCGTATAGATCACGAGCAAGCTGCATTTTTATCCCTGACACTTGTCTTTCTGTTGAACAGCTAGTCACTAAGAGTACTGAACCATCACTACACATAGCACAATTATTCGGGAATTCGCTCGTTATTGAACGACCACGTGACTGCTGAGAATGATACAAAGTCCTTAACGTTCCCATGATATTTATGATTTGCTTGTCAACCTGAGATGAGCAGCGCAAACGGGATTTCAATAACCGCAAATAGTTCTCATACGGGAATGCTGAAAAATTATCTAATTTCCCATACACTCGAACGTATTTCACGAGATGACTGAGGACATGAACATTATACGAATAGAATGTTGGACCATACAATTCATGGGCATCTTATAGAAATTTTTCAATACATGCCTCAGCAACGCTGAGAACTTCATCAGACTCATAACTGCATAAACAAATTGAAAAGTGAAGAAGAAGAAAATGGTCGTAAAATCGTGGTGCTAGGTGGTTCTTCAGCAGTAGAGGAGAAAAAAATGGTTTCATCTTCCATACTAGCACCCGCTATGTTCTCCGAGGTTTCATTATCTCCACCAAATGTAACAGTTGAATGTGACAAATAATCTGGACCATTTTGAATCAAAAATCTGTGTAAATTCTGGATGCATTCGCGCGAAACATTCATTATCTGCAGAGGAAAAACATTATAAGTCTGATCAGTTCAATACCGAAAATCAAGGACTGGGATTACCTAAAAAATCAAACAAAGTTTACCAAAAAATCACTACCCCTACACTTGTTTTGATCTGATTTCAAGTTAGCTGGCATGTGTTGCAGGGTTGGCATATTTAAAAATGGGTTTTTTGGGTTTTTTAAATAGCTTTTTTCGTGGGGTTTTAAAAAACATTTTTTAAATCAGTCACAATTTAATAACTAATAATCTTAAAACTAGCTATCGGTAAGCAATATGACCCGAAGTTTGACCTGGCATTCCTCCATGCCAATCTCTGCCCGTTAATATCCAAGTGGTCGTGGTAGTCCTTCATTTATGAATGCAGGATAATTTCAAATAATAACGAGCACTCTCAAATCAGTCTGAAAATTGCAATAAATTTACGAAAGGGGACTTCTCCGGTTTTGCTTATATGGCGCGAAATCACACATTTGTAGCACAAAATTCCCTATAGGCCTATATGGTGCACCGGTAAATTGTTGTATGGTTTCGTTACTTTGGTTAAAACATATCGGCACATCAGTTTTGTATATCAGATTCAGGATACTATTTAGTTGACCAATTGACCACGAAAATATATAATCCAAATTAACGTTCAACAAATTCACACTTTCATGCTCAACAGTCAAGAGGAAATTTAAATCTCGTTACCGGATTTTTTAATTATTGATGAATAAATTATGGTAAATCGAGGTAAAATGTAAAGACCATCTACCAGGTTATATGAAAAACTTACCAGCTATACATACACATGTGTATTGTGAAGGCATACCGGCTATCGATATATTGCCCACACACAATTATAAATAGTGGCATTAGTGCCCTAAGGACAGTTCATGATATGGACACTAGTCCTCATGATAATGCACAAAGATAACGATTTATGATGTCTGTAAAGATTTATGATTTCAGTTACATTGATGATACTTTCTAGATTCAACCTTGTGGATCCGTCTATCGCGTTTGAGTCTAAGATGAACTCATACTGACTAAGATATGATACGATCAATATGATGTGCGCAACAATTAGGTGCTTTTTGAATTACTTATCGTTATGCAGTTATCTTACCGTAACTTTTGAAGTAATTACCATTAATAGAGATGTTTTATACAAAAAATATGAAGAATAGCATTACATTCAGAAGCATTTTTGGTTAAAAAATATATGATACTTTTGATCAGACAAAACATACCATAAGTTTGAAAAGTACGTAACGATTCGGCAACTCACTACCTATACATTTTTTCAAATGACTATGTCAAAAATTATCAATTGAACTTTTCAGAAATGAACGCCACTTTTTTTGAAAACAGAGTACCGGAAACCGTTGTAAGAAAATATATTCTTCAAGATAACAGTAGTAAGGAAGTGACAAACACCAGATAGCGCAAGATGGCCGCCATCGCTGACTCCCCCCCCTCCCCCTCCCCCTCTGGAACGGCAGAGTATCGTGGTCGGCCGCCGTGGTGCTTTGGGTCTGAGTGTCGTGGTGGACTTGGGCGACCGCCAGGATTAGTCTTGAGGCTATAGTGTGTGATGTTTTTCGTGCTGAATGTTGGGTTGTAAAATGGGTTGTTTCGAGTGGAAGGAGTGGTCGGATGAGAAAACGGAGGTCGGATTCGTGTTCAGCGTGAAATTCTGCATCGGTAGGGTGAGTTTCAAGGCAATCGGTGAGAAAAAATTTTCAACATTTTTCGAAAAACGACAGAGTTAGAATTTGGGACGTTTTGGTGTGTAGCGTCCAAACGAACCATCGGATGAGAAAACGGAGGCCAGATTCGGAATCTACGTGAAATTTTGGGTTCGGAAGGATGTTTCCAGCGAAATCGGAGAGAAAAAATTTTCGGCTGACGTCCCCCCCCCTCTGGACAGCTTGCTTCGATTTTGGCTTCTAGTGGACGGATTTTGTCGTGCGATAGCTCGTTTGAAAGCTAAGAGTGAGACAAATTCAGTGAAAGAATCGGCTTGTTCCTATCTGTCTTCGTTTAGATGTGAGACGCCATTTAAGATTTTGGGACATTGGTGAAAAACGACAGAGTTAGAATTTGGGACGTTTTGGGCTGTAGCTTCAAAACGAAGCATCGGATTGGAAAACGGATTTCAGATTTGGAATCAGCGTGAAATTCTTTATCTGTATGGTGAGTTTCAAGTCAATCGGAGAGAAAAAATTTTCAACATTTTTCGAAAAAACGACAGAGTTAGAATTTGGGACGTTTTGGTGTGTAGCGCCCAAACGAAGCATCGGATGAGAAAACGGAGGCCAGATTCGGAATCTACGTGAAATTTTGGGTTAGGAAGGATGTTTCCAGCGAAATCGCAGAGAAAAAATTTTCACTGACGTCCCCCCCCCTCTGGACAGCTTGCTTCGATTTTGGCTTCTAGTGGACGGATTTTGTCGTGCGATAGCTCGTTTGAAAGCTAAGAGTGAGACAAATTCAGTGAAAGAATCGGCTTGTTCCTATCTGTCTTCATTTAGATGTGAGACGCCATTTAAGATTTTGGGACATTGGCGAAAAACGACAGAGTTAGAATTTGGGACGTTTTGGGCTGTAGCTTCAAAACGAAGGCTCGGATGGGAAAACGGATTTCAGATTTGGAATCAGCGTGAAATTCTTTATCTGTATGGTGAGTTTCAAGGCAATCGGCGAGAAAAAATTTTCAACATTTTTCGAAAAAAAATGACAGAGTTAGAATTTTTGCGATGGCTGCCTACTGTAGAGCCAAAACGAAGCATCGGATGGGAAAACGGAGGCCAGATTCGGATTCAGCGTCAAATTCTACATGGAAATGGTGTATTTCCAGCTCAATCGGAGAGAAAAAATTTTCGCTGACTCCCCCCCCCCTCTGGACAGCTCGCTTCGATTTTGGCTTCCAGTGGACGGATTTTGTCGTGCGATAGCTCGTTTGAAAGCTAAGAGTGAGACAAATTCAGTGAAAGAATCGGCTTGTTCCTATCTGTCTTCATTTAGATGTGAGACGCCATTTAAGATTTTGGGACATTGGCGAAAAACGACAGAGTTAGAATTTGGGACGTTTTGGGCTGTAGCTTCAAAACGAAGGCTCGGATGGGAAAACGGATTTCAGATTTGGAATCAGCGTGAAATTCTTTATCTGTATGGTGAGTTTCATGTCAATCGGAGAGTTTCAAGTCATCGGCGAGAAAAATTTTCAACATTTTTCGGAAAAACGACCGAGTTAGAATTTTTGCGATGGCTGCCTACTGTAGAGCCAAAACGAAGCATCGGATGGGAAAACGGAGGCCAGATTCGGATTCAGCGTCAAATTCTACATGGAAATGGTGTATTTCCAGCTCAATCGGAGCACTAGAACCGGAGATAGACGGGATTTTTAGTGTTTGGATGATGGGTATTACGTCATCAGCTGATCGCCACACACTATATAAGCTGGGAACCGACGGAGACTTGTCATTTAGAGGAGAACGACTGTCAGAGGTAGGTCGTCTCTCTGAGCTCCGATGATAGCTTCGGACATTCCAAATCCCGAGTTTCTGTAAGAAACCGACTTAGAAAATTTCATTGCTGATATCAGCTAAGCCGTCAGACTTAGAGGTTCGCCAGGAGATGGCCTTCGTCTCCAGGCCATAAAAGACTCCAAAACTTTAAAGGCTCGTAACTTTGCTTCTACAAGTCCGTTTGACTTGATTCAAAAAAGGTTCGGTCGCTATTGACCTGCCCTAAGTGATGGACTACTTATAAAATTTCATAAGTAGTGCTAAAAAGTTGAAAATTTTAAATTCACTAGTTTTGGAGGTTTTCTGGGGTTTTCGACCCTGCTGAAGTCAATGAAAGCATTTTTAATGATGTCTGAGTCAGTCTTCTCATGGTATAAGCGGCTTTTCACTGAAAGCGAGCAAGACACGGAGAGTTTTGCTGTAATATTCCACTGACAGGGTGTTCCTTCGGGACGGCGGACGATGCCGTAGTGATAAGTGTGGCAAGGGAATGTGTCATATTTAAGACCGTAACCGCTGGGACAACTCATGTCTCATGTTGGGCATTTGACACAGCTCTCAACGTAGCACTTTGAATGCCAATCGGTTGAGTCTTAGCTATCTTGTCATGGGTGGCCTCTAAACATCTCCATTGCAAAACGCTGGTGAATCAAGCTCTCTACGGCTTGCTATCAAGCAGATCAAAGCAATAACTTGGGATGTTTCCTCAAGGTTTTCAAGTATGCTGAGTTCAAATCTGCTATCAGATTTCAAATTTAACTAAGACTAAGGCAGCTTTGAGGGGTTAGATCCCAGCTACTGTTCACTACCTTTGACTCGGCGTTGCTGTTACCACTTCGGGGCAGTGACAATGATGTCTTCAGCTGTAAAGAGTGGGTATCGGGGAAGATCTCTCACTTCCCTAGTGATCAGTACAAGGCCTTCGGGCTGTCGACGGGATCGAGTGCCACTCACTACACTCAAATCTATCATTCCTCACTAAGTGTAAATTACTGACTATACATTTGTCCTGCTATCAGGTTATTTTTGACTTGCTATCTAGTTGAATAGTCTCTTGCTATCAAGAGATTCACTTCTACTCATAAAGCACATCATCGCTGTAATACCTCCTTTGCTCGAGCGTTCCTTCGGGACGGCGGGTACTGCCGTAGAGGGATTGTGTTGCACGGGTTGTTCGTCGTTTGTTAGACCGAAACCTCTGAGCCGTTGCTCATGTTGGGCGTTCGACTTCATACTCAACGTGACGCTTTCTCTCGCCAGGTCAGAGTACTTCAGCCATTCGACAAAGGTTAGTCTTTATGATATGGAGTAGAGTGAAATGTAATTCATTAGATGTCCCTTCAATGATTGCTCCCATGATAAACGTTGATGAGACAAATGAAATGATTCTCATCTTCCCTTTTCAATGATTGAAATCTACTAACACACTACCGTATAATCGGCCACTATGGGGCAAGACATGATAGAGCCTTCAATGCGCTTTGCCCTGGGCAGTCTTTAGACTGGCGAATACTATCATTAAGTTGAATCTGCTATCAGTCAACTTGAACGTTGCGTCGCATTAGAGGGGTATATAAACCACTGCCTCTCATTTCATTTCAATCATGCAGACGCCGAACAGTCGAGTCAGCTCTCCTCGCGGACCGCAGTTAAGGCCGCGAAATTTATTTGAGGAGTTTGTCAGGCTAGAGGAGCAAGACAGAGTTTTTAATAATCTTGCTCGGATTGGCAATCCGATGACAGCAACTGCTGTCAATCCAACGGAATGGCGCTACATTCCACTTTTTAGCCATGTACCAGTTAGTGTGGAAGTCGACAGTGCTACCAAAGAGAGAGTCAAAGACTCTCTCAGTAGAATTGGTAGGGTGTAAGATGACATTACTCCCGAGAACGAACCATCGGCTCTCTTAAGGGCCACCATGGGGCAAGACATGATAGAACCTCCTCGCGGTTTGCCCTGGGCAGTCTTCGGACTGGCGAATACTATCATTAAGTTGAATCTGCTATCAGTCAACTTGAACGTTGCAAATGAAGTTCGGTGTAATACTTCCTTTCGACGGGCGTTCCTGTAAAGGGCGGCGGTGAAACCCGTAGCTATGTATACCGCAAGGGACATTCGGCAATGGTCAATCTTGTTAAACCTCTCTGCGTCATGTTTGCAAGTGATTGCCTCTGTCTCAACGTAGTATGCATTCGCGCCAGGGCGACATTTAGCCAACTGTCGAAGGTTGCCTAAAACTTTCCATTGCATACGTTATGAGAACCATGAGTTCTACCTGTCTCTATCAATGAGACGAATTGATGAATGGAATGAAATGGGAGGACACTCACGCGCCACACGCAACATAACACACTTCTCTCTTTCGTAGTCTAACAAGCTCTTTACACATGGATCGCAGTCGATTGCTATCCCTGTATCAGAAGTGTAAGCTATCTTAATTTTATTTGACACTATTTCATCTATCATCATCGTCCATATGAAATGTTTTAAGATTTACAAGTTAGAAATAAAGTTTCAATAGTGTATGCGTTAGAAATAAAGGTGTAACTGTTTGTAAAAATAAGATCGCAAGATTTACTAGTTTACAAGTTAGACTAAGTGTAAATTAAAAATAAAATTATAACTGTTTCAAGAGTTTACAAGTTAGAAATTAAGTTTTAGCTGTTTGTATATCAAAATAAAGTTTCAAGAGTTTACAAGTTAGAAATAAAGTTTCAATAGTGTATATGTTAGAAATAAAGGTGTAACTGTTTGTAAAAATAAGATCGCAAGATTTACTAGTTTACAAGTTAGACTAAGTGTAAATTAAAAATAAATTATAACTGTTCACGTGTTAAAGCGTTGATGCAACGATGAACAATTAATAAGCTGAAAAGTTTTAGATTCACTTTAACATTATCATATGTTTACAGATAGAAATGTATTACAGCAAAGCTACTTCATGAGTTAGTTTGCCAGGAGTGTATCATCTCAAACTTTTACTCGGGCGACATTTAGCCAACTGTCGAAGGTTGCCTAAAACTTTCCATTGCATACGTTATGAGAGCCATGAGTTCTACCTGTCTCTATCAATGAGACGAATTGATGAATGGAATGAAAGGGAGGACACTCACGCGCCACACGCAATATAACACACTTCTCTCTTCCGTAGTCTAACAAGCTCTTTACACATGGATCGCAGTCGATTGCTATCCCTGTATCAGAAGTGTAAGCTATCTTAATTTATTTGACACTATTTCATCTATTATCATCATCGTCCATATGAAATGTTTTAAGATTTACAAGTTAGACTAAGCGTTCTACTATTTGTAAATGAAAGATATAGTTTCAACAGTTTACAGATTGAAAATAAAGTTTCAATAGTGTGTGTGTGTGTGTGTGTATGTTAAGAATAAAGTTTTATCTGTTTGTATGTTAGAAATAGAATGAAGTTTCACCAGTTTACAAGTTAAGAATAAAGTTCTATCTGTTTATATGTTAGAAATAAAATAAAGTTTCAATAGTTTGCAAGTTAAAAATAAAGTTTCAACCGTTTACAAGTTTTAAAATAAAGTTTAAATAGTGTGCAAGATAAAAAATAAAGTTTGAACAGTTTACAAGCTGAAATAAAGTTTTAATAGTGTACACGTTGGAAATAAAGTTTTAATAGTTTATGTGCTTCAAAATAGAGTTATAACAGTTTATATGTTAGAAATAAAATGAAGTTTCATCAGTTTACAAGTTAAGAATAAAGTTCTATCTGTTTGTCTGATAGAAATAAAACAAAGTTTCAACCGTTTACAAGTTAAAAATAAAGTTTCAACAGTTTACAAGTTAAAATTAAAGCTTCAACAATTACAAGTTAAAAATAAAACTTCAAAAGTTTACCAGTTAGAAATAAAGTTTCATCAGTTTACAAGTCAAAATAAAGTTTCAACAGATTATAAGTTAAAAGAAAAGTTCCAATAGTATGTGCATTAGAAATAACGTTTCAGCTGTTTGTATGTTAGAAATAAGATAAAGTTTCAATTGTGTGTACGTTAGAAATAAAGTTCTATCTGTTTCTATGATAGAAATAAAACAAAGTTTCAACCGTTAACAAGTTAAAAATAAAGTTTCAAGAGTTTACAAGTTAAAACTAATGTTTCAATAGTGTATGTATGTTAAGAATAAAGTTAGAACAGTTTACAAGCTGAAATAAAGTTTTAATAGTGTACACGTTGGAAATAAAGTTTTAATAGTTTATGTGCTTCAAAATAGAGTTATAACAGTTTATATGTTAGAAATAAAGTTTCAACAGTCTACAAGTTAAAAATAAAATTATAACTGTTTCAAGAGTTTACAAGTTAGAAATTAAGTTTCAATGGTGTATGCGTTAGAAATAAAGTTTTAGCTGTTTGTATATCAAAATAAAGTTTCAAGAGTTTACAAGTTAGAAATAAAATGAAGGTTCACCAGTTTACAAGTTAAGAATGAAGTTCTATCTGTTTGTATGTTAGAAATAAAACAAAGTTTCAACCGTTAACAAGTTAAAAATAAAGTTTTAAGAGTTACAAGTTAAAACTAATGTTTCAATAGTGTGTGTATGTTAAGAATAAAGTTTTATCTGTTTGTATGTTAGAAATAGAATGAAGTTTCACCAGTTTACAAGTTAAGAATAAAGTTCTATCTGTTTATATGTTAGAAATAAAATAAAGTTTCAATAGTTTGCAAGTTAAAAATAAAGTTTCAACCGTTTACAAGTTTTAAAATAAAGTTTAAATAGTGTGCAAGATAAAAAATAAAGTTTGAACAGTTTACAAGCTGAAATAAAGTTTTAATAGTGTACACGTTGGAAATAAAGTTTTAATAGTTTATGTGCTTCAAAATAGAGTTATAACAGTTTATATGTTAGAAATAAAATGAAGTTTCATCAGTTTACAAGTTAAGAATAAAGTTCTATCTGTTTGTCTGATAGAAATAAAACAAAGTTTCAACCGTTTACAAGTTAAAAATAAAGTTTCAACAGTTTACAAGTTAAAATTAAAGCTTCAACAATTACAAGTTAAAAATAAAACTTCAAAAGTTTACCAGTTAGAAATAAAGTTTCATCAGTTTACAAGTCAAAATAAAGTTTCAACAGATTATAAGTTAAAAGAAAAGTTCCAATAGTATGTGCATTAGAAATAACGTTTCAGCTGTTTGTATGTTAGAAATAAGATAAAGTTTCAATTGTGTGTACGTTAGAAATAAAGTTCTATCTGTTTCTATGATAGAAATAAAACAAAGTTTCAACCGTTAACAAGTTAAAAATAAAGTTTCAAGAGTTTACAAGTTAAAACTAATGTTTCAATAGTGTATGTATGTTAAGAATAAAGTTAGAACAGTTTACAAGCTGAAATAAAGTTTTAATAGTGTACACGTTGGAAATAAAGTTTTAATAGTTTATGTGCTTCAAAATAGAGTTATAACAGTTTATATGTTAGAAATAAAGTTTCAACAGTCTACAAGTTAAAAATAAAATTATAACTGTTTCAAGAGTTTACAAGTTAGAAATTAAGTTTCAATGGTGTATGCGTTAGAAATAAAGTTTTAGCTGTTTGTATATCAAAATAAAGTTTCAAGAGTTTACAAGTTAGAAATAAAATGAAGGTTCACCAGTTTACAAGTTAAGAATGAAGTTCTATCTGTTTGTATGTTAGAAATAAAACAAAGTTTCAACCGTTAACAAGTTAAAAATAAAGTTTTAAGAGTTACAAGTTAAAACTAATGTTTCAATAGTGTGTGTATGTTAAGAATAAAGTTTTATCTGTTTGTATGTTAGAAATAGAATGAAGTTTCACCAGTTTACAAGTTAAGAATAAAGTTCTATCTGTTTATATGTTAGAAATAAAATAAAGTTTCAATAGTTTGCAAGTTAAAAATAAAGTTTCAACCGTTTACAAGTTTTAAAATAAAGTTTAAATAGTGTGCAAGATAAAAAATAAAGTTTGAACAGTTTACAAGCTGAAATAAAGTTTTAATAGTGTACACGTTGGAAATAAAGTTTTAATAGTTTATGTGCTTCAAAATAGAGTTATAACAGTTTATATGTTAGAAATAAAATGAAGTTTCATCAGTTTACAAGTTAAGAATAAAGTTCTATCTGTTTGTCTGATAGAAATAAAACAAAGTTTCAACCGTTTACAAGTTAAAATAAAGTTTCAACAGTTTACAAGTTAAAATTAAAGCTTCAACAATTACAAGTTAAAATAAAGTTTCAAAAGTTTACCAGTTAGAAATAAAGTTTCATCAGTTTACAAGTCAAAATAAAGTTTCAACAGATTATAAGTTAAAAGAAAAGTTCCAATAGTATGTGCATTAGAAATAACGTTTCAGCTGTTTGTATGTTAGAAATAAGATAAAGTTTCAATTGTGTGTACGTTAGAAATAAAGTTCTATCTGTTTCTATGATAGAAATAAAACAAAGTTTCAACCGTTAACAAGTTAAAAATAAAGTTTCAAGAGTTTACAAGTTAAAACTAATGTTTCAATAGTGTATGTATGTTAAGAATAAAGTTAGAACAGTTTACAAGCTGAAATAAAGTTTTAATAGTGTACACGTTGGAAATAAAGTTTTAATAGTTTATGTGCTTCAAAATAGAGTTATAACAGTTTATATGTTAGAAATAAAATGAAGTTTCATCAGTTTACAAGTTAAGAATAAAGTTCTATCTGTTTGTATGTTAGAAATAAAACAAAGTTTCAACCGTTAACAAGTTAAAAATAAAGTTTTAAGAGTTTACAAGTTTAACTAATGTTTCAATAGTGTGTGTATGTTAAGAATAAAGTTTTATCTGTTTGTATGTTAGAAATAGAATGAAGTTTCACCAGTTTACAAGTTACGAATAAAGTTCTATCTCTTTAAGTTTATAAGTTAAGAATAAAGTTCTATCTGTTTATATGTTAGAAATAGAATGAAGTTTCACCAGTTTACAAGTTAAGAATAAAGTTCTATCTGTTTATATGTTAGAAATAAAATAAAGTTTCAACAGTCTACAAGTTAAAAATAAAATTATAACTGTTTCAAGAGTTTACAAGTTAGAAATTAAGTTTCAATGGTGTATGCGTTAGAAATAAAGTTTTAGCTGTTTGTATATCAAAATAAAGTTTCAAGAGTTTACAAGTTAGAAATAAAATGAAGGTTCACCAGTTTACAAGTTAAGAATGAAGTTCTATCTGTTTGTATGTTAGAAATAAAACAAAGTTTCAACCGTTAACAAGTTAAAAATAAAGTTTTAAGAGTTACAAGTTAAAACTAATGTTTCAATAGTGTGTGTATGTTAAGAATAAAGTTTTATCTGTTTGTATGTTAGAAATAGAATGAAGTTTCACCAGTTTACAAGTTAAGAATAAAGTTCTATCTGTTTATATGTTAGAAATAAAATAAAGTTTCAATAGTTTGCAAGTTAAAAATAAAGTTTCAACCGTTTACAAGTTTTAAAATAAAGTTTAAATAGTGTGCAAGATAAAAAATAAAGTTTGAACAGTTTACAAGCTGAAATAAAGTTTTAATAGTGTACACGTTGGAAATAAAGTTTTAATAGTTTATGTGCTTCAAAATAGAGTTATAACAGTTTATATGTTAGAAATAAAATGAAGTTTCATCAGTTTACAAGTTAAGAATAAAGTTCTATCTGTTTGTCTGATAGAAATAAAACAAAGTTTCAACCGTTTACAAGTTAAAAATAAAGTTTCAAAAGTTTACCAGTTAGAAATAAAGTTTCATCAGTTTACAAGTCAAAATAAAGTTTCAACAGATTATAAGTTAAAAGAAAAGTTCCAATAGTATGTGCATTAGAAATAACGTTTCAGCTGTTTGTATGTTAGAAATAAGATAAAGTTTCAATTGTGTGTACGTTAGAAATAAAGTTCTATCTGTTTCTATGATAGAAATAAAACAAAGTTTCAACCGTTAACAAGTTAAAAATAAAGTTTCAAGAGTTTACAAGTTAAAACTAATGTTTCAATAGTGTATGTATGTTAAGAATAAAGTTAGAACAGTTTACAAGCTGAAATAAAGTTTTAATAGTGTACACGTTGGAAATAAAGTTTTAATAGTTTATGTGCTTCAAAATAGAGTTATAACAGTTTATATGTTAGAAATAAAATGAAGTTTCATCAGTTTACAAGTTAAGAATAAAGTTCTATCTGTTTGTATGTTAGAAATAAAACAAAGTTTCAACCGTTAACAAGTTAAAAATAAAGTTTTAAGAGTTTACAAGTTTAACTAATGTTTCAATAGTGTGTGTATGTTAAGAATAAAGTTTTATCTGTTTGTATGTTAGAAATAGAATGAAGTTTCACCAGTTTACAAGTTACGAATAAAGTTCTATCTCTTTAAGTTTATAAGTTAAGAATAAAGTTCTATCTGTTTATATGTTAGAAATAGAATGAAGTTTCACCAGTTTACAAGTTAAGAATAAAGTTCTATCTGTTTATATGTTAGAAATAAAATAAAGTTTCAACAGTCTACAAGTTAAAAATAAAATTATAACTGTTTCAAGAGTTTACAAGTTAGAAATTAAGTTTCAATGGTGTATGCGTTAGAAATAAAGTTTTAGCTGTTTGTATATCAAAATAAAGTTTCAAGAGTTTACAAGTTAGAAATAAAATGAAGGTTCACCAGTTTACAAGTTAAGAATGAAGTTCTATCTGTTTGTATGTTAGAAATAAAACAAAGTTTCAACCGTTAACAAGTTAAAAATAAAGTTTTAAGAGTTACAAGTTAAAACTAATGTTTCAATAGTGTGTGTATGTTAAGAATAAAGTTTTATCTGTTTGTATGTTAGAAATAGAATGAAGTTTCACCAGTTTACAAGTTAAGAATAAAGTTCTATCTGTTTATATGTTAGAAATAAAATAAAGTTTCAATAGTTTGCAAGTTAAAAATAAAGTTTCAATAGTTTACAAGTTTTAAAATAAAGTTTAAATAGTGTGCAAGATAAAAAATAAAGTTTGAACAGTTTACAAGCTGAAATAAACTTTTAATAGTGTACACGTTGGAAATAAAGTTTTAATAGTTTATATGCTTCAAAATAGAGTTATAACAGTTTATATGTTAGAAATAAAATGAAGTTTCATCAGTTTACAAGTTAAGAATAAAGTTCTATCTGTTTGTATGATAGAAATAAAACAAAGTTTCAACCGTTTACAAGTTAAAATAAAGTTTCACCAGTGTACAAGTTAGAAATAAAGTTTCAATAGTGTATATGTTAGAAATAAAGTTTTATCTGTTTGTATATGAAAAACTAAGTTTCAAGAGTTTACAAGTTAAAAAATAAAGTTTCAATGGTGTATACGTTAGAAATAAAGTTTTAGCTGTTTGTATATCAAAATAAAGTTTCAAGAGTTTACAAGTTAGAAATAAAGTTTCAACAGTGTGCACGTTAAGAATAAAGTTTCAATAGTGTGTATGTTAAGAATAAAGTTCTATCTGTTTATATGTTAGAAATAAAAATGAAGGTTCATCAGTTTACAAGTTAAGAATAAAGTTTTATCTGTTTGTATGTTAGAAATAAAATAAAGTTTCGACCGTTAACAAGTTAAAAATAAAGTTTCAGATTAAAATAAAGTTTCAATAGTGTGTATGATGGAAATAAAGTTTAAGCGCTTTGTGCGTCAGAAATAAAGTTTCAACCGTTTACAAGTTAAAAATAAAGTTTCAACAGTGTGTACGTTAAGAATAAAGTTCTATCTGTTTATATGTTAGAAATAAAAATAAAGGTTCACCAGTTTACAGGTTAAGAATAAAGTTTTATCTGCTTGTATGTCAGAAATGAAATAAAGTTTCACCAGTTTAAAAGTTAAGAATAAAGTTTCAATAGTGTGTATGTTAGAAATAAAGTTTCAATAGTGTGTATGTTAAGAATAAAGTTCTATCTGTTTATATGTTAGAAATAAAAATGAAGGTTCACCAGTTTGCAAGTTAAGAATAAAGTTTTATCTGCTTGCATGTCAGAAATGAAATAAAGTTTCACCAGTTTAAAAGTTAAGAATAAAGTTTCACCAGTTTAAAAGTTAAGAATAAAGTTTCAATAGTGTGTATGTTAAGAATAAAGTTCTATCTGTTTATATGTTAGAAATAAAATGAAGTTTCAATAGTGTGTATGTTAAGAATAAAGTTCTATCTGTTTATATGTTAGAAATAAAATGAAGGTTCACCAGTTTACAAGTTAAGAATAAATTTTATCTGCTTGTATGTTAGAAATAAAATAAAGTTTCACCGATTTACAAGTTAAAAAATAAAGTTTCAATAGTTAACACGTTAAAAATAAAGTTTCAATAGTGTGTATGTTAAGAATAAAGTTCTATCTGTTTGTATATTAGAAAGAAAATGAAGGTTCATCAGTTTACAAGTTAATAATAAAGTTTTATCTGTTTGTATGTTAGAAATAAAACATAGTTTCAACCGTTGACAAGTTAAAAATAAAGTTTCAATAGTTTGCGAGTTAAAACTAATGTTTCAATAGTGCGTATGTTAAGAATAAAGTTTTATCTGTTTGTATGTTAGAAATAAAATGAAGCTTCGCCAGTTTACAAGTTTAGAATAAAGTTTTATCAGCTTGTATGTTAGAAATAAAATGAAGTTTCACCAGTTTACAAATTAAAAATAAAGTTTCAATAGTGTGTATGTTAGAAATAAAGTTTCAACCGTTTACAAGTTAAAATAAAGTTTCAACAGTGTCTACGTTAGAAATAAAGTTTTATCTGTTTGTAAAGTTCGATCGTAGGATTTACTAGTTTGCAAGTTAGACTCAGCATTCTACTAGTTGTAAATGAAAATAACGTTTCAACAGTTTACAGATTAAAATAAAGTTTCAATAGTGTGTATGATGGAAATAAAGTTTAAGCGCTTTGTGCGTTAGAAATAAAGTTTCAGCCGTTGACAAGTTGAAAATAAAGTTTCAACAGTGTGTACGTTAGAAATAAAGTTTCAACAGTTTACAAGTTGAAAAATAAAGTTTCAACAGTGTGTACGTTAGAAATAAATGAAAGTAAGAACTTCATCGTATGAGTATTCAAAGCATGTTTTGTAAATCAAATGTGTGTAGTCCTGACATGATAGAATCGCGTTAGAAATAAAGTTTCAGCCGTTTACAAGTTAAAGATAAAGTTTCAACAGTGTGTACGTTAGAAATAAAGTTTTAGCTGTTTATATGTTAGAAACAAAATAAAGTTTCACAGTTTACAAGTTGAAAAATAAAGTTTCAACAGTGTGTACGTTAGAAATAAATGAAAGTAAGAACTTCATCGTATGAGTATTCAAAACATGTTTTGTAAATCAAATGTGTGTAGTCCTGACATGATAGAATCAAGCTTGACAAACGCGTTTGTCAAGTTCATTTGATTCTATCATGTCAGGACTACACACATTTGATTTACAAAACATGTTTTGAATACTCATACGATGAAGTTCTTACTTTCATTTATTTCTAACGTACACACTGTTGAAACTTTATTTTTCAACTTGTAAACTGTGAAACTTTATTTTGTTTCTAACATATAAACAGCTAAAACTTTATTTCTAACGTACACACTGTTGAAACTTTATCTTTAACTTGTAAACGGCTGAAACTTTATTTCTAACGCGATTCTATCATGTCAGGACTACACACATTTGATTTACAAAACATGCTTTGAATACTCATACGATGAAGTTCTTACTTTCATTTATTTCTAACGTACACACTGTTGAAACTTTATTTTTCAACTTGTAAACTGTTGAAACTTTATTTCTAACGTACACACTGTTGAAACTTTATTTTCAACTTGTCAACGGCTGAAACTTTATTTCTAACGCACAAAGCGCTTAAACTTTATTTCCATCATACACACTATTGAAACTTTATTTTAATCTGTAAACTGTTGAAACGTTATTTTCATTTACAACTAGTAGAATGCTGAGTCTAACTTGCAAACTAGTAAATCCTACGATCGAACTTTACAAACAGATAAAACTTTATTTCTAACGTAGACACTGTTGAAACTTTATTTTAACTTGTAAACGGTTGAAACTTTATTTCTAACATACACACTATTGAAACTTTATTTTTAATTTGTAAACTGGTGAAACTTCATTTTATTTCTAACATACAAGCTGATAAAACTTTATTCTAAACTTGTAAACTGGCGAAGCTTCATTTTATTTCTAACATACAAACAGATAAAACTTTATTCTTAACATACGCACTATTGAAACATTAGTTTTAACTCGCAAACTATTGAAACTTTATTTTTAACTTGTCAACGGTTGAAACTATGTTTTATTTCTAACATACAAACAGATAAAACTTTATTATTAACTTGTAAACTGATGAACCTTCATTTTCTTTCTAATATACAAACAGATAGAACTTTATTCTTAACATACACACTATTGAAACTTTATTTTTAACGTGTTAACTATTGAAACTTTATTTTTTAACTTGTAAATCGGTGAAACTTTATTTTATTTCTAACATACAAGCAGATAAAATTTATTCTTAACTTGTAAACTGGTGAACCTTCATTTTATTTCTAACATATAAACAGATAGAACTTTATTCTTAACATACACACTATTGAAACTTCATTTTATTTCTAACATATAAACAGATAGAACTTTATTCTTAACATACACACTATTGAAACTTTATTCTTAACTTTTAAACTGGTGAAACTTTATTCTTAACTTGCAAACTGGTGAACCTTCATTTTTATTTCTAACATATAAACAGATAGAACTTTATTCTTAACATACACACTATTGAAACTTTATTTCTAACATACACACTATTGAAACTTTATTCTTAACTTTTAAACTGGTGAAACTTTATTTCATTTCTGACATACAAGCAGATAAAACTTTATTCTTAACCTGTAAACTGGTGAACCTTTATTTTTATTTCTAACATATAAACAGATAGAACTTTATTCTTAACGTACACACTGTTGAAACTTTATTTTTAACTTGTAAACGGTTGAAACTTTATTTCTGACGCACAAAGCGCTTAAACTTTATTTCCATCATACACAGTATTGAAACTTTATTTTAATCTGAAACTTTATTTTTAACTTGTTAACGGTCGAAACTTTATTTTATTTCTAACATACAAACAGATAAAACTTTATTCTTAACTTGTAAACTGATGAACCTTCATTTTTATTTCTAACATATAAACAGATAGAACTTTATTCTTAACATACACACTATTGAAACTTTATTCTTAACGTGCACACTGTTGAAACTTTATTTCTAACTTGTAAACTCTTGAAACTTTATTTTGATATACAAACAGCTAAAACTTTATTTCTAACGTATACACCATTGAAACTTTATTTTTTAACTTGTAAACTCTTGAAACTTAGTTTTTCATATACAAACAGCTAAAACTTTATTTCTAACATATACACTATTGAAACTTTATTTCTAACTTGTACACTGGTGAAACTTTATTTTAACTTGTAAACGGTTGAAACTTTGTTTTATTTCTATCATACAAACAGATAGAACTTTATTCTTAACTTGTAAACTGATGAAACTTCATTTTATTTCTAACATATAAACTGTTATAACTCTATTTTGAAGCACATAAACTATTAAAACTTTATTTCCAACGTGTACACTATTAAAACTTTATTTCAGCTTGTAAACTGTTCAAACTTTATTTTTTATCTTGCACACTATTTGAACTTTATTTTAAAACTTGTAAACTATTGAAACTTTATTTTTAACTTGCAAACTATTGAAACTTTATTTTATTTCTAACATATAAACAGATAGAACTTTATTCTTAACTTGTAAACTGGTGAAACTTCATTCTATTTCTAACATACAAACAGATAAAACTTTATTCTTAACATACACACACTATTGAAACATTAGTTTTAACTTGTAACTCTTAAAACTTTATTTTTAACTTGTTAACGGTTGAAACTTTGTTTTATTTCTAACATACAAACAGATAGAACTTCATTCTTAACTTGTAAACTGGTGAACCTTCATTTTATTTCTAACTTGTAAACTCTTGAAACTTTATTTTGATATACAAACAGCTAAAACTTTATTTCTAACGCATACACCATTGAAACTTAATTTCTAACTTGTAAACTCTTGAAACAGTTATAATTTTATTTTTAACTTGTAGACTGTTGAAACTTTATTTTATTTCTAACATATAAACAGATAGAACTTTATTCTTAACTTGTAAACTGGTGAAACTTCATTCTATTTCTAACATATAAACAGATAGAACTTTATTCTTAACTTATAAACTTAAAGAGATAGAACTTTATTCGTAACTTGTAAACTGGTGAAACTTCATTCTATTTCTAACATACAAACAGATAAAACTTTATTCTTAACATACACACACTATTGAAACATTAGTTAAACTTGTAAACTCTTAAAACTTTATTTTTAACTTGTTAACGGTTGAAACTTTGTTTTATTTCTAACATACAAACAGATAGAACTTTATTTTTAACTTGTAGACTGTTGAAACTTTATTTCTAACATATAAACTGTTATAACTCTATTTTGAAGCACATAAACTATTAAAACTTTATTTCCAACGTGTACACTATTAAAACTTTATTTCAGCTTGTAAACTGTTCTAACTTTATTCTTAACATACATACACTATTGAAACATTAGTTTTAACTTGTAAACTCTTGAAACTTTATTTTTAACTTGTTAACGGTTGAAACTTTGTTTTATTTCTATCATAGAAACAGATAGAACTTTATTTCTAACGTACACACAATTGAAACTTTATCTTATTTCTAACATACAAACAGCTGAAACGTTATTTCTAATGCACATACTATTGGAACTTTTCTTTTAACTTATAATCTGTTGAAACTTTATTTTGACTTGTAAACTGATGAAACTTTATTTCTAACTGGTAAACTTTTGAAGTTTTATTTTTAACTTGTAATTGTTGAAGCTTTAATTTTAACTTGTAAACTGTTGAAACTTTATTTTTAACTTGTAAACGGTTGAAACTTTGTTTTATTTCTATCAGACAAACAGATAGAACTTTATTCTTAACTTGTAAACTGATGAAACTTCATTTTATTTCTAACATATAAACTGTTATAACTCTATTTTGAAGCACATAAACTATTAAAACTTTATTTCCAACGTGTACACTATTAAAACTTTATTTCAGCTTGTAAACTGTTCAAACTTTATTTTTTATCTTGCACACTATTTAAACTTTATTTTAAAACTTGTAAACGGTTGAAACTTTATTTTTAACTTGCAAACTATTGAAACTTTATTTTATTTCTAACATATAAACAGATAGAACTTTATTCTTAACTTGTAAACTGGTGAAACTTCATTCTATTTCTAACATACAAACAGATAAAACTTTATTCTTAACATACACACACATACACACACACACACTATTGAAACTTTATTTTCAATCTGTAAACTGTTGAAACTATATCTTTCATTTACAAATAGTAGAACGCTTAGTCTAACTTGTAAATCTTAAAACATTTCATATGGACGATGATGATAATAGATGAAATAGTGTCAAATAAATTAAGATAGCTTACACTTCTGATACAGGGATAGCAATCGACTGCGATCCATGTGTAAAGAGCTTGTTAGACTACGGAAGAGAGAAGTGTGTTATATTGCGTGTGGCGCGTGAGTGTCCTCCCTTTCATTCCATTCATCAATTCGTCTCATTGATAGAGACAGGTAGAACTCATGGCTCTCATAACGTATGCAATGGAAAGTTTTAGGCAACCTTCGACAGTTGGCTAAATGTCGCCCGAGTAAAAGTTTGAGATGATACACTCCTGGCAAACTAACTCATGAAGTAGCTTTGCTGTAATACATTTCTATCTGTAAACATATGATAATGTTAAAGTGAATCTAAAACTTTTCAGCTTATTAATTGTTCATCGTTGCATCAACGCTTTAACACGTGAACAGTTATAATTTATTTTTAATTTACACTTAGTCTAACTTGTAAACTAGTAAATCTTGCGATCTTATTTTTACAAACAGTTACACCTTTATTTCTAACATATACACTATTGAAACTTTATTTCTAACTTGTAAACTCTTGAAACTTTATTTTGATATACAAACAGCTAAAACTTAATTTCTAACTTGTAAACTCTTGAAACAGTTATAATTTTATTTTTAATTTACACTTAGTCTAACTTGTAAACTAGTAAATCTTGCGATCTTATTTTTACAAACAGTTACACCTTTATTTCTAACGCATACACTATTGAAACTTTATTTCTAACTTGTAAATCTTAAAACATTTCATATGGACGATGATGATAGATGAAATAGTGTCAAATAAAATTAAGATAGCTTACACTTCTGATACAGGGATAGCAATCGACTGCGATCCATGTGTAAAGAGCTTGTTAGACTACGAAAGAGAGAAGTGTGTTATGTTGCGTGTGGCGCGTGAGTGTCCTCCCATTTCATTCCATTCATCAATTCGTCTCATTGATAGAGACAGGTAGAACTCATGGTTCTCATAACGTATGCAATGGAAAGTTTTAGGCAACCTTCGACAGTTGGCTAAATGTCGCCCTGGCGCGAATGCATACTACGTTGAGACAGAGGCAATCACTTGCAAACATGACGCAGAGAGGTTTAACAAGATTGACCATTGCCGAATGTCCCTTGCGGTATACATAGCTACGGGTTTCACCGCCGCCCTTTACAGGAACGCCCGTCGAAAGGAAGTATTACACCGAACTTCATTTGCAACGTTCAAGTTGACTGATAGCAGATTCAACTTAATGATAGTATTCGCCAGTCCGAAGACTGCCCAGGGCAAACCGCGAGGAGGTTCTATCATGTCTTGCCCCATGGTGGCCCTTAAGAGAGCCGATGGTTCGTTCTCGGGAGTAATGTCATCTTACACCCTACCAATTCTACTGAGAGAGTCTTTGACTCTCTCTTTGGTAGCACTGTCGACTTCCACACTAACTGGTACATGGCTAAAAAGTGGAATGTAGCGCCATTCCGTTGGATTGACAGCAGTTGCTGTCATCGGATTGCCAATCCGAGCAAGATTATTAAAAACTCTGTCTTGCTCCTCTAGCCTGACAAACTCCTCAAATAAATTTCGCGGCCTTAACTGCGGTCCGCGAGGAGAGCTGACTTGACTGTTCGGCGTCTGCATGATTGAAATGAAATGAGAGGCAGTGGTTTATATACCCCTCTAATGCGACGCAACGTTCAAGTTGACTGATAGCAGATTCAACTTAATGATAGTATTCGCCAGTCTAAAGACTGCCCAGGGCAAAGCGCATTGAAGGCTCTATCATGTCTTGCCCCATAGTGGCCGATTATACGGTAGTGTGTTAGTAGATTTCAATCATTGAAAAGGGAAGATGAGAATCATTTCATTTGTCTCATCAACGTTTATCATGGGAGCAATCATTGAAGGGACATCTAATGAATTACATTTCACTCTACTCCATATCATAAAGACTAACCTTTGTCGAATGGCTGAAGTACTCTGACCTGGCGAGAGAAAGCGTCACGTTGAGTATGAAGTCGAACGCCCAACATGAGCAACGGCTCAGAGGTTTCGGTCTAACAAACGACGAACAACCCGTGCAACACAATCCCTCTACGGCAGTACCCGCCGTCCCGAAGGAACGCTCGAGCAAAGGAGGTATTACAGCGATGATGTGCTTTATGAGTAGAAGTGAATCTCTTGATAGCAAGAGACTATTCAACTAGATAGCAAGTCAAAAATAACCTGATAGCAGGACAAATGTATAGTCAGTAATTTACACTTAGTGAGGAATGATAGATTTGAGTGTAGTGAGTGGCACTCGATCCCGTCGACAGCCCGAAGGCCTTGTACTGATCACTAGGGAAGTGAGAGATCTTCCCCGATACCCACTCTTTACAGCTGAAGACATCATTGTCACTGCCCCGAAGTGGTAACAGCAACGCCGAGTCAAAGGTAGTGAACAGTAGCTGGGATCTAACCCCTCAAAGCTGCCTTAGTCTTAGTTAAATTTGAAATCTGATAGCAGATTTGAACTCAGCATACTTGAAAACCTTGAGGAAACATCCCAAGTTATTGCTTTGATCTGCTTGATAGCAAGCCGTAGAGAGCTTGATTCACCAGCGTTTTGCAATGGAGATGTTTAGAGGCCACCCATGACAAGATAGCTAAGACTCAACCGATTGGCATTCAAAGTGCTACGTTGAGAGCTGTGTCAAATGCCCAACATGAGACATGAGTTGTCCCAGCGGTTACGGTCTTAAATATGACACATTCCCTTGCCACACTTATCACTACGGCATCGTCCGCCGTCCCGAAGGAACACCCTGTCAGTGGAATATTACAGCAAAACTCTCCGTGTCTTGCTCGCTTTCAGTGAAAAGCCGCTTATACCATGAGAAGACTGGCTCAGACATCATTAAAAATGCTTTCATTGACTTCAGCAGGGTCGAAAACCCCAGAAAACCTCCAAAACTAGTGAATTTAAAATTTTCAACTTTTTAGCACTACTTATGAAATTTTATAAGTAGTCCATCACTTAGGGCAGGTCAATAGCGACCGAACCTTTTTTGAATCAAGTCAAACGGACTTGTAGAAGCAAAGTTACGAGCCTTTAAAGTTTTGGAGTCTTTTATGGCCTGGAGACGAAGGCCATCTCCTGGCGAACCTCTAAGTCTGACGGCTTAGCTGATATCAGCAATGAAATTTTCTAAGTCGGTTTCTTACAGAAACTTGGAATTTGGAATGTCCGAAGCTATCATCGGAGCTCAGAGAGACGACCTACCTCTGACAGTCGTTCTCCTCTAAATGACAAGTCTCCGTCGGTTCCCAGCTTATATAGTGTGTGGCGATCAGCTGATGACGTAATACCCATCATCCAAACACTAAAAATCCCGTCTATCTCCGGTTCTAGTGCTCCGATTGAGCTGGAAATACACCATTTCCATGTAGAATTTGACGCTGAATCCGAATCTGGCCTCCGTTTTCCCATCCGATGCTTCGTTTTGGCTCTACAGTAGGCAGCCATCGCAAAAATTCCGAAAAATGTTGAAAATTTTTCTCGCCGATGACTTGAAACTCTCCGATTGACATGAAACTCACCATACAGATAAAGAATTTCACGCTGATTCCAAATCTGAAATCCGTTTTCCCATCCGAGCCTTCGTTTTGAAGCTACAGCCCAAAACGTCCCAAATTCTAACTCTGTCGTTTTTCGCCAATGTCCCAAAATCTTAAATGGCGTCTCACATCTAAACGAAGACAGATAGGAACAAGCCGATTCTTTCACTGAATTTGTCTCACTCTTAGCTTTCGAACGAGCTATCGCACGACAAAATCCGTCCACTGGAAGCCAAAATCGAAGCAAGCTGTCCAGAGGGGGGGGGGAGTCAGCGAAAATTTTTTCTCTCCGATTGAGCTGGAAATACACCATTTCCATGTAGAATTTGACGCTGAATCCGAATCTGGCCTCCGTTTTCCCATCCGATGCTTCGTTTTGGCTCTACAGTAGGCAGCCATCGCAAAAATTCTAACTCTGTCATTTTTTCGAAAAATGTTGAAAATTTTTTCTCGCCGATTGCCTTGAAACTCACCATACAGATAAAGAATTTCACGCTGATTCCAAATCTGAAATCCGTTTTCCCATCCGAGCCTTCGTTTTGAAGCTACAGCCCAAAACGTCCCAAATTCTAACTCTGTCGTTTTTCGCCAATGTCCCAAAATCTTAAATGGCGTCTCACATCTAAATGAAGACAGATAGGAACAAGCCGATTCTTTCACTGAATTTGTCTCACTCTTAGCTTTCAAACGAGCTATCGCACGACAAAATCCGTCCACTAGAAGCCAAAATCGAAGCAAGCTGTCCAGAGGGGGGGGGGACGTCAGTGAAAATTTTTTCTCTGCGATTTCGCTGGAAACATCCTTCCTAACCCAAAATTTCACGTAGATTCCGAATCTGGCCTCCGTTTTCTCATCCGATGCTTCGTTTGGGCGCTACACACCAAAACGTCCCAAATTCTAACTCTGTCGTTTTTTCGAAAAATGTTGAAAATTTTTTCTCTCCGATTGACTTGAAACTCACCATACAGATAAAGAATTTCACGCTGATTCCAAATCTGAAATCCGTTTTCCAATCCGATGCTTCGTTTTGAAGCTAGAGGCCAAAACGTCCCAAATTCTAACTCTGTCGTTTTTCACCAATGTCCCAAAATCTTAAATGGCGTCTCACATCTAAACGAAGACAGATAGGAACAAGCCGATTCTTTCACTGAATTTGTCTCACTCTTAGCTTTCAAACGAGCTATCGCACGACAAAATCCGTCCACTAGAAGCCAAAATCGAAGCAAGCTGTCCAGAGGGGGGAGGGACGTCAGCCGAAAATTTTTTCTCTCCGATTTCGCTGGAAACATCCTTCCTAACCCAAAATTTCACGTAGATTCCGAATCTGGCCTCCGTTTTCTCATCCGATGGTTCGTTTGGACGCTACACACCAAAACGTCCCAAATTCTAACTCTGTCGTTTTTCGAAAAATGTTGAAAATTTTTTCTCACCGATTGCCTTGAAACTCACCCTACCGATGCAGAATTTCACGCTGAACACGAATCCGACCTCCGTTTTCTCATCCGACCACTCCTTCCACTCGAAACAACCCATTTTACAACCCAACATTCAGCACGAAAAACATCACACACTATAGCCTCAAGACTAATCCTGGCGGTCGCCCAAGTCCACCACGACACTCAGACCCAAAGCACCACGGCGGCCGACCACGACACTCTGCCGTTCCAGAGGGGGGGAGGGGGAGGGGGAGGGGGAGGGGAGGGGGAGGGGAGGGGAGGGGGGGGAGTCAGCGATGGCGGCCATCTTGCGCTATCTGGTGTTTGTCACTTCCTTACTACTGATAACCATGAAAAAGGTTCAACGTTGTTCCATGGGTTATGCCTAAGGTGAAAGATTACCGACAGTTGAGTATACAGTCAACATAGCAGACAGAGAAATGCGGACTAAATGCAGTCTTCTTGAGGCCATAGACCACGAAATTAACTGTTGACAGCCGCGTGAAAAATTGATTTTTTCTATTAAAAGCGGGATTTTGAAAAAGTTGCAAAATGGCGTCTCTAAATAAAAGGTTATCAATGTCGTACTAAACATGTATGATATCCATCCTATACTATAAAACCTAGTGTATAAAAGAGACCAACTAAGAACATTGCAAGAAACATTGCTTGTGAACATTCCAAGAAATGCAGTGTAGGGGAAGCGCTTGTAATCACGCCATGTTAAGGAAAAATTCAAATTTCTTCAAAAGCATTTGGTTATTTTACTCAATTCAAAAAAGAAACATGAGCCAATGCACGAATGGACATGTTCAAAAAAGAAAAATGCAAATTGGGTAACTTCCCTGTGAACAAAAACTAAAGAAGTGTAACTCCGATAATTTCGTAGTTCAAAAACGTGGCGTATAATAACGCCCACTATGAATATTTGCTAAAAATGTTGCTTTAACGGCAGAAATCGCATGTGTAAACAAACAAATTTTGCTCGTCATAGTCGGTGCACGACTCATGTGCCCAATGGTGACACGAGTTGCACTGTACCCAGTCCTCGGTCGCTGGAGAACAATAGAACTCCTCACAGAAGAGGCATTGAGCACTGTCCGAGGCCTTCGTTGCTTCAGTAATAACCGTAGTTATTGTCTTCATTCCTCTCGGACGCTTGTAAAAGACAGCGTTTGAAGTTGCAGGCTTCTCTTTGATGGCTCTCTGCTTCATTGGTTTGGGCTTGTTTTCCTTGTCGAGAATCCTGGACTTGGGATGAGGTGAAGATGGATTGAATGGCTTTCCTTTTCCGTGCAGAGATAGGTAGCTTGATGCTTTGTCAGCGGCATGATTTGCAGCAGATCACGACAAGGGGATGCTATATTCAATGGAACATTTCCTAACGGATTTACCGTTCTTTGCATCATCTACAGCTTATTCAAAGCCTCCTCTGTCCAAGAGCCTCTATTGGTTCTCTTCAAGAATCGTGGCAACCTGAAAATTAGACACGGGTCTACTAAGATGAAGAATTGTGTGAAATAGAAAGGCCGTGGCTATATAAGCTATTTATCAGCATGATCGAAACTATTCGATTCCCCCTGCACTGTTTATGTATCTACATCATACCTTTTTTTAAAGACATGATTGCGATTAAAGAATTATAGAACTTTAAAAGTAATGGCAGGTAATCACGCCCATACTGGGCGCAATAACCCACCTTGACAAAATAATATTTCAAGTTAAATAATTTACTGCAAACAGATCCGTATTGAATTTCAATGATCTAGGTGACCTCATGGCACCACTAAGCTATGCTAGAAACCTTCAAACCACCACAGCTACGTATACATTTCACACAGGAGCGCAAATCTCGGAACTCACCTTGATGCAAGCAGAATAGCGAAAAACTGTTTTAAGTTGTCCTGACAAGGTGAGAGAGGTTATTCAGCTGAAACCCCATTGGCTGAGACACTTGATGTTACGTCTAATTATAGCGCGTCAACTTTCCCTCAGATGATTGCTGTGTTGGCGAAAAGTGGCGTGGGCGTGATTACCTACCCTGGCGTGATTACAAGCACTTCCCCTATGTAACTGATATCTGATTTCTTTTACTATTTATGCGCTTCACTGACAAATTAAAGATAGTTCCAAGGCGTCGAATGCTTCGAAATTATCTTCGGGATAATTTGAAGGTTTTCTGGTAGACAACAGTTAAAACAAATAATAAATGAAGGTCAGCTTAAACTGGAAAAGGTAAATAATGCTGTCACGATAGAGTACTATGGTGCCACTATACTATGGCTGTCACTACCTATAGCAAGATATCTACTTATGTCCTCTTTGTAAAAAATAAATCATAGACTTATACATGCTGAACAACTATGATGCTGAACGATATACCAACTGATTGGAACATATTAGTATACTGGTCCCTCGGTTTAAAGCCAAATAAATAGCTGGAATGCATATGCTTCTTTACATGCGAATAAGGATCAAATAATAAAGATGCTTTCATGCTAGTAACTTTTTTATATAATAACACGAAGAGGTTGCGTTCAAGCTTGTAATCAAGCATGTAACAATAAATACGCGATTTATACATTTTCCTGTATCCATAAAAATATTTAAGCAATACAGAATTTTACTACCAGTATTACGTGGTTGTCATTTTAAAGTAATACTTAGCTTCCATAGAAGATTTTGGAAACCTTCCTTACTGACTTTATATACTTGAAGAAAAATTAAGTATACTTACTATTTATTTCGAAATAATCAGCTGATTGGATCTTGCATCTAAAATCGTAAACAAACGAATGAAAAGATGATGACATTCGCATTCAACCATCAGACATTGACGATTGACATTCACACATGAATAATGTATAGTTTAACTTATTTTATTAGTTTTCCGATTAAATCAAGTATTCAGAAAAGTAATGATTATGATTCATTTTAGGTGTAGAGAAAATGATGTGAAATGGATGATAAATTGTCCAAAGTTATAACAGATAACTATTTCGCAAATGAACCAACGATGAAGTGCGTACATTAAATATCAATTAAAGATGATCCGAAGCAATAAAATAATATGAGTCCGATATATTTAATAAATATTTGATAAGATGCGCTACGTTAATTAATATGCAAGAATTATAGCTATACCAAAGACTATGGAACTTATGAGTAATAATACAAAGATCATGAGTTGGTGGACTCTGTCACCATCCAAATTGATAAGCGACTGTCTGATTATAAGCTCAATTATTTCATTGTTTCTATTTTATAAAGATATTATGCACCAACAAATAAGCCTGGCAATAATTCTTATCCCATTACCTTATTAATTATATCCTCAGAAGCGTTGGAACATGATATACATATAAATTAAGGTCGTTATTAAATACTTTACAAGAATTCGTCGATGACAGAAATCACTATTTTTTGCTATCAAATAGTTTACTGTAATTCGTTGGGACTTTCGGTTACTATTATTCGATAGCAGATGTCTATCCAATTAACTTAAAATGTGATCTTTTGCATAAAATGGACGCTTAATTCGTGTTATATCAAGAGGAAAACACTCAATTGAATTCGACAAGAAATATTTTACCATTAAAAAAAAATTCGTCGATAGATCGGTAAGAGTTAAGTAATCGATAGCTATTCTGTAGGATTTTTCCCAGTGGGAGAGAGCTTTAGTTGCCTCACACTTGCTTTGCTGACATTGTTTGAAACGCAACTTCTTTTCTTTGTCAGCGCTTTCCACTTCCGAATTCCACCATCAGGTCTCTTATGCCTGCCCAGCCTTTGCTGCGACCACACTCTTTTTCAGCACTGTGTATCCAAGCTGTCTTCATCCTGTTCCACTCCAAGTCAAATGTATTTTGGTCTGCAATATGTCCTTCATGGTTCATAACATCCTCGTTAAAGTGCATGGTTAAAGTGCAACTCCACAATGAACTCAGAATGCCAACGCATGACAATGTGCCATATGTTTGCATCGTGCTGAAAACGAAAGATAAAACGTCTAGAAGGCTATTCCTTGTATTATCTAGTTTGATCACTGCATGATGACGATTGACGACGCTGTTGGAGATTCGAGCGCAACATTTTTTGCTTCATCTCTGAAATATAAAAGATTAATTGGATTGAATGATATTATTATTATAATATTTATTTATTTAGCGTTTCCATGATTGCATGTATTCATTGACTAAGGAGACATCAAAACCTTGCTCTATAATTCATCCAGGGTAGTTTGATTGATTTGTTTAAGTATCTGGATGTGTATTATAAATGGCTGCTGGGATGATTTTCATCATCGTATGAGAATGTATGAATTCTTGATCAAATATCAGCATACCGATGGTGAGAAACCAAGGAAATCGTTTTTCGCACGCATAAATTCTTGCGAATAACGGATTAGCAATAAAATTACTATTCAGACGAATTTTTGCGTCGGAATAACCGCGCCACAGTGGCCTGGTAAGGAGCAGGAATCTGAGACAAAACTATTTACAACCCATGAATGCGCCAATGGATCAGGAACGTGATCATTTTCATTTTCTATGTAAGACACAGTCAACAATGACCCAATTTTATTTCGCGGAAAATACGTGATCTAGGTAGACGTGTTTACTTGCTTCTGCTCGTGAATATCATAGTCAATGTCGATTGTGATTTGTGGATCTGACTGTGACAGTCAGTCCCTAATTCTACTGTTGAAAGTAAACAGTTAACATCTTGTAAATATTATTCCTTTTTTCTTCAACAGGTCGTCTACGCTAACCCTAAGGATTTTCAGAAACCGTTAACGATGTGTCTTGGTGTTGGTCAGTGCAATAAATCAAATTTCAAAGCTGTTCAATGAGCAGAAGATTGTGGATTGATGAGCTGGAAAATGAAGTGCACTTCTCTTCTGTTTCACTTCAGTGTCCTGAAATCTTCAATATAGTGGAAATTAGTGTAACTCGTTGCGAAGAACGAGTTTCAGCATGATGTGGCATTTTTGGTGAATTGTGATATTCCTGTGTATGATAGTGGTATGTAGACTGGGACAGTGTCACGACTTTGTTGACATATGTTTTGGTAAAGTTGGATCTTTGGATCTTGGACCTGCTGTTATAATTTGTTAAGTGTATGGAAGGTAGTAGGCGAATGGGCAAGGCATGGGAAGTGGAAATCCAATAGCAGTTAAATTTGTGTTTGAATATGCAGTTGGCTAGTGTTAGGGTTAAGGTAAGGTTTGGCGAACGGGCTAGTTTCCAGGGATAAGGGCTTCGGATCTGGATTGCAGGTGAGTAGAGGATCAAGACGAGTATAAGTTTGCCTAGGGTTTCGTGTTGGCTCGTGTCTTAAGAAAGAGTTAAAGTTTCACAATGATAACTTCTATATTTCATGCGCATATAGGCCTGCATGTCATAGTGATGGTAGTTGGCATGTGTCAGGTAAGTTTGCATAGGTGATAGAGCATGCTCATATTACCCACAGGCATTGTTAGTAATGTTTGACCACAGATTAGGACAGTAGAAATATGCTACGAAGGAGGCATGGCTATAGTAGGCCGCAATTGCAGTTGAACATCAATTTTAGTAATGAGTTGTATTGTAAGTGATGGATAAGCGCTAGGACTTCATGAAGGGAAGACACTGAAGAGGTCTAAATATGTCCTTAAAAACTGTGACGGTCACGGAACAAAGTTATGTAAATTACATGTACATGCAATTGTTATGCAGGCCTACACCTACATGTAGATACATGTGCCAATTCCAGCAGGTAAGAGGAGGCGCGTGAATTCAGCAGCAACTTCTTTCCTCTCGAGATCATTTCGTGCATATGCCAACTAGAATTCCTTCCTCAATCCATTCCTGCTCCATTCACGCGCAGCTACATGTACGTCGGCTGTGGGCGTGGCTGCGGACGAAAATCCGCATTTGTGCGGATTCTACGCAGAGTTGGGGCTGTCTGAGGGGTGGCACAAGCTGGCACACTCCCAATAAGTGTATTCGGTGTGTTGATTCGAGTGGCACACGCGATTTTCACAAGTGGTACGGATGGGCTGTGGGCGTGGCTGAGGACGAAAATCCGCATTTGTGCGGATTCTACGCAGAGTTGGGGCTGTCTGAGGGGTGGCACAAGCTGGCACACTCCCAATAAGTGTATTCGGTGTGTTGTTGATTCGAGTGGCACACGCGATTTTCACAAGTGGTACGGATGGGCTCGGGCTGTGGGCGTGGCTGCGGACGAAAATCCGCATTTGTGCGGATTCTACGCAGAGTTGGGGCTGTCTAAGGGGTAGCACAAGCTGGCACACTCCCAATAAGTGTATTCGGTGTGTTGATTCGAGTGGCACACGCGATTTTCACAAGTGGTACGGATGGGCTCGGGCTGTGGGCGTGGCTGCGGACGAAAATCCGCATTTGTGCGGATTCTACGCAGAGTTGGGGCTGTCTGAGGGGTAGCACAAGCTGGCACACTCCCAATAAGTGTATTCGGTGTGTTGATTCGAGTGGCACACGCGATTTTCACAAGTGGTACGGCTAACTTCACATCCGTACCACTTTGAGGTCATTTTGTCCATTTTCTCAGTAAGTATTGTGAATTTTGACAAAGTAGTGGGTGGCACATGTTTTAGACGTGTTATTTTAGACGTCCATGTGGTTGAAAATTCACAAAGATGCGATTTAAGATTTTTTCTGTAAATTGGTACGGCTAACTTCACATCCGTACCACCTCGAAGTTTTGATGGACGATTTCTCGCAAACTGCTGCATTATTTCGAAAAATTACTGGTGGCACAAGCTGGCACATTCTAAAATTATTTGTAAATGCTGTTTTTGAGAGTGGCACACGCGATTTTCGATGTGGTACGGCTAACTTCACACACGTTATTTTAACTAATGAATACAAATTAAGGCCGAAATATCCATTAGGAAAAATAACCCACAACACGCGGAATTTGAAATCTTTGATAGATGTTAAAATCGATGTAACAGACAGATGGAGCTTGTAACAGCCAGCTAATAGGCAGGAAATTGAATAGAGCACATCAATTTATCCATATATGTAGCCAACGCACTATACAGAAGCGTAGATTTGATAACCCCATTTTATGGGGTCAAGATGACTTAATTTATGGGGTCGAAGTGACTAGTAACCTGTGAAGTTAGCGGAACCACTCAGCGGAACCATTTTTTATTATAGCTTAATTCTATTCGAAACAGCTGCTAGTTTGTCAATTTCAGTCTCCTGATTACGAATATCAGCTCGGATTTCACAAATTCACAGTCGCTTTTGAGAAATTCAAGTTTAAAGATAAAAGTGGTCCCGCTGTGTTAGCGGAACCATCCAGCGGAACCAATTGTTGAGTCTCGCTGATTGACGCAGTAAATCAATTTCTTTTGGTCACTACCCGATCAATTTTGTTGTGCTGATCACGAATATGTGCCTCATCTTTCAAAAAATGCAGATTTCACCCGGAAATCTGAATTTCACTTTTTCTGCAAGCTGATTGTGAAGTTAGCGGAACCATTTTTCAATACAAAGAATTTCTCAGCGAAATCCATCCTCTCCTACTAATTTGAAGCTCCTAATCACAAATCTGTAATCAGATTTGCAAAACTCGCCCGCATTACAAAGATTCCGATGCTGAGATGCTGCATTTGCTGAGATTCCGATGAAATCCATGAAAACCGTAGAATCAATTTTTCTCGGCAAGTACTTATTCTCCCGTGAAATCGGACGGCAAACCGTGATCAGTGAAGCAATTCCATTCTCTTGGTATGTCTATTGCAGTGATTCTGTGCAAAAATTAGAATTTGAAATTTTAATGCCAGTAGGTGGTTCCGGGCACTTCACAGCGGACCCAGATAGAGGAATATCTTTGCAATGGGGGCGAGTTTTGCAAATCTGATTACAGATTTGTGATTAGGAGCTTCAAATTAGTAGGAGAGGATGGATTTTGCTGTGAAATTCTTTGTATTGAAAAATGGTTCCGCTAACTTCACAATCAGCTTGCAGAAAAAGTGAAATTCAGATTTCCGGGTGAAATCTGCATTTTTTGAAAGATGAGGCACATATTCGTGATCAGCACAACAAAATTGATCGGGTAGTGACCAAAAGAAATTGATTTACTGCGTCAATCAGCGAGACTCAGCAATTGGTTCCGCTAACTTCACAGCGGGACCACTTTTATCTTTAAACTTGAATTTCTCAAAAGCGACTGTGAATTTGTGAAATCCGAGATGATATTCGTAATCAGGAGACTGAAATTGACAAACTAGCAGCTGTTTCGAATAGAATTAAGCTATAATAAAAAATGGTTCCGCTAACTTCACACACGTTACGTGAAGCTAGTATGTAGCAACTTTATCGGTAAAAATACACAGCGATTTATTAGCTGTTCACTTGCATCAGTACTTTTGAAGCTATTGATTGAACAAAATCGAGTTTAAGAATTTTTGATCATCTACATGGATTATTCCTGTGAAAGTGTGATCAAAGTCGAATTCTGGTGGAAATCCACCGGCAGCAGATGCAGGTCAAAAGTCGTGTGGATTATGCTTCAGAAACAGGCTGTTCTCGAAAATTGCATTGCCAACAAAATCAGGTATGAGGCTCTATTGAAATCTTGTTTGTCATGAGCAAAACCACTGCGGCTTTTCACTGCTAACGCCCGTACTTGAGCGATTAAGTTTCATGACGGCAGAATATTTAACTGAGAATATGAGAAACGCTAGAGTACTGACAACATTCCGTGCTATACAGTCGATCATTACCTCGGCCGGCAGAATATTTAATTGGTTTCATATTCAGCCGGTCGCGACAGAATGTTAGTTGATGAACAACACTTTCAGTAATTGCTAAAATGATCAGTTTCTTTACATCATGCAAGACACTCTCGGCCTCGCTAATCCGACACTTTCCGTGCCCTGCAAATTGGCGTCGGATCACAAATAGGAATACTTTCAAACTGTCGAGAGCCATTGAGTCTTCAGCTGAAATTTAACAGAACCCTAGGTTGCTGAATTCGCTTCTATCTATAAAATTTCATTATGTGACTTTCCCTTGGGCAGTTTTAAAAAGACCATCTTTAGACACCGAAATAGATGAGTAAATTCACAGTGGTGTTGTAAGTCAAATAACAATGCGTCGAATTTTGGTTGTCTTTCCCAAAACAGAAATAACGAAGATCTCGATGTCAGCCCCAGGTGTCGGTAATTCGTCTAAAATGATATTCGGCTGCTAAGGTCCGAGGAGAATAACAGCAAGAAGGTCAGCTGGGTGACATGGAAAGATCCATGTTTTGTGAAGTTGTTCATACGTCTGTGGTCGCTGGCATTTACGGATCGTCATCCAGAACTCAATACAACTGGTGACGATTCCGAAAGTGCCAAGGGTCCAAGACGTGTGCGTTCAAAATAAGTTCAAGAATTCTTCAATACATATACAGGAACATGTAAAATTTTGCTCCACATTAGATTTATCTGATTACTTACCAGAAGGTTGTCGCAACCTTGACGGCGGTTCAAAGATGAGTGCGGCAGTCGAGGAACACAGTTCTATGATCGGAGAAAACCAGTAGTGGATTCATTGACTTGAACAAACTGAAATTGCTTGATAGTCTCCAACTTTGAAAGATTGCATCGAATTGATGACCTATTGAAAATAGGGGTTCACAATCATAGTACAAAATAATTTTCCGACTGAAAATTATATGCAGTCGAACTTATCTTATTGCCAATTCAAGGCTTCGGTGAGTTCTTTTGGCAATAAGAGATGTCAAGGTGAAAATAGCATGCATGGGACATTCCACACGAGCAGAGACATGAGGTCGAAAGATGATTGTTTTACAACTGATCTTCATAGTCAAATTCGTCAAGAACATGTTCTAACCTTGAAAGTTTACCAACATTTGCAGCGACTCCCACTCCAAAATTTAGATTTTTGACATTTGTTTTCCTATAAAATTATGATAATGGAATAACAGCATGAATAAATGCTAAGTGATTGCCACTATTTATGTTCAGATCATTTTTTTAAACAAATTACATTCTTGACACCATTGGCGTCTTCTCCGTACCTGCGAGGCCTTCGGCGCATCCTAAATAATATTTTACCAACATTTATAAAAGTGAAAAGTGTCATCATTCATTATATTTCATTTAAATTCGATAGCTTCTCGTGGTAGCTGTCCGTCTCAAAATCAGACGTTCGACCTTAGAGTGAACAGTTTTGCTGCGCGTGCACGAATCACAGCTGTTTTCATCTAACGATTAGACGCACATGCTAGTCGTATGCTCAGACGGAGCGAAAGACAGTTGTGTGCGTGGGAGGCAGCAAGCGCACGCGCCCGCACCAATGTTGGCTTTTCCGATAAGACATACTGCTTTGCCTTCTCCAATTTTTACAATGAAATTCTCCGTTATTCTTGATCGAGGCTCGGTACCTAAATATAGAAAGGGAAGCGCAACCCAATTGTTCCTGTCCTTCGTTTCTCGTCGGAGCGCCCACTACGTCAACAAAAGCAGCTGCCTGACGTTCAGATAAGACTGTGATCAGATGATGAGCGTTCTCCAATGAGTGCAGAGTAATGCATCTGACTCGAACACCCAGATTCCGTAAATTCCATTTGTTTTTGCGTGATTGATGTGACGCTATGTTTAGTACTGTAGATGAGCTCATAATCACGCCTTTCGTCCGAAGGGAATATACTGAAAAGATGACAGTCGTCGAGCAAGGTAAGCCAACACCTGATTTAAAAATTGAAAGTACTCACCAGGGGCGGTCGCAGAAAATTCTGGTGGGTGGGTGGGGGGGGGGATTAAATTTAATTGCTCCAATCCATAAAACAGAATAAAATGTGGAACAATCCGCAAATGTCATATCAGTTATATTAGGCCCTATAATTTGAATTGCATGTTTTAAATTACATTTGCATATGCATGTACATTTAAATGAGATGCTATCACTTGTACCCGCACTATATGTACGTATAACCTTCCGGTTATACGCTGGATTCCCAGATAAACCTTTTGTAGACGCTTGCCATCTTTTTGAGTGAATGGAAACTCGAAATCTTTATTCGGCATCCGGTGGTCAGTGAGTAGATTTTTTTCGTTTTTTTTAGTTATCCGATCTAGATACCATAGTTGAGTCTCTTTTCCTTCTGAAAAAGCGCGGCCAATGTCATTTTCTGAGCGACGTCTTAGTTCAGATGGTGAATGAATATTAAGCTGAGTATCAGTATTGGCAGAAGCTGCATCAGTCGATGTTGTCACATTTTCGCAAGACTTGTTGAAGGAATTAGATTGTGTGTGTTTCGGAAAAAGTCGGAAATCAGACGGATTTTCTTTTCAGGTACTTCAGACATATTGAGACAAGCTGTGAAAAAGATAAGCTTGATAAGAATATGATCAATTAATTGTGTTCATTGACCTTAGTGACAGAAAAATAGAAGGAAATATGGTATTAAAGAATCCATGGAAATTAACTGAAAAACTAATACGCTCACATACATGACATGTTTTCATTATAAATATTGTCTCATACGAATATTGCACAATATATAAGTAATGGATCTTTAAATACAATAATCGCTTTGTTCGGAAATTCAAACGCATGAATTATTCATCATATTTGATCCTACCTTAAAGCTACTTCCAAGATTAGATGTTCCGCCTTCTCATGATCGGAGCTGCTGGCGAATCGAAAGCAACTTTAAACTTTCGCCACCACTCTCAGGCCGGTCCATCTCAGACGGTCGATCCAATCAGGTTGCCTGCTAGTAGTAACTTTGACAGTAGACACCCTGATCGGATCGACCGTCTGAGATGCACCGGCCTGAGAGTGGAGGCGAAAGTTTGAAGTTGCTTTCGATTCGCAAGCAGCTCCGATCATGAGATGGCGGCACATATCATCTTGGAAGTAGCTTTAAGGTAGGATCAAGTATGATGAATAAGTCATGTGTCTACACCCAGACAGGTCATCCGATCGAGGTAGGGGAGGAATACTAAAGTTTCTAATTAAACTTACAGTAATGGTGGCCACTCGTGTATAAAGGAAATCATATCTCTGTATGGCCGGATCGGTGGTACACTAAGCCCATGAATTATTCTTCTTTCGACTGCTTCATCAGCGGATCTCTTCCGTATTCCCATTAAATAGAAACATCCAGACATAAATCCGGGACTGAGGTCTCTCACGTCGAAGTTAGTTGTACCTGCTGCCAGGCTACAACGCAGCGACGGGCTTCTGGAGCCGCTGAAGGGGTTACCTATAGCGTGCTGTACCAACCTTGAGTGTGATGACATCAATTTCATCAGTTCATGTTGAATTTAGCGTACCGGGAATCCAAATCAAAATGCAAAAAATCTTAGAGAGTTAGGATAGCGAAATACGTTAGAAGTTCTATCCTGAAATGTGTTAAGTGATCCATCGGCACCAATATTCTAAGAAATATTGTGAACGAATCGAATGACAGATACATGCTGTAGACGTTCCAATAGGCAAACCATCACACATGTGGGTGGAGGGTCCATGGGTCGTACGGATTTGAAAGCTCTTTTGTCAGCTTTCTTGCATCGCAGAGTTCATGGAGAGAACGTTAATTCAAGTGCATCATGTAGGATACGCAATATCGCAGCGGGTCATCAACATGAGCTTTTTAGGATAAACAAACCTATTGCGGAGACCGCTACATTCCTTGGTTTTACATGTCTCTAAGTTGACAAGCTCTAAATCAGTGACATAAGCGGAAATGATGTAGAAGGACAGAGATCGTTTCGCCATCCGACTTTCGTACTATGTATTTCATTGTAGAGATGCATTGCCAAATTATTGCATGGGAGCTAAAATGTAAAATATGCTGATGTTAAATTGATAAAATGAATGTTCAAATTTTATATCACAATGCATTGGGCTGGTGGGGAGGGGGATGCATCCCGGCATCCCCCCCTTCGGACCGCCACTGGTACTCACAGAGAAAGAAATACACAAGACAATGATGCATCGAAGTTCAAACACATGAGTGGCTGACCAGCCGTGAGAAACGCAAGAAACTGTTTCCCTTCCTTCAGTTTAAGGTTTTTGAATTCTTGATACAGGGTTCCCAGCGCTATTACCGAAGAATAATAACGGAAAAATAAAGGAATACGTTAAGTTTACCACACAGCGTCATTCATGTATTTTCAACCAGTTTGACGCTTTACGCTCATTATTTGAATATATGAAGCCATCCACGGTTGAAAATCTTGTTAATATTTCTAATATTGTCTAATCCAGGGTGTCCACCCTATCTGAGAAAAAAATTCACGTACATGACAAAAAAATTCACGTACCACTATTTCAGGCCTACTTGCCCGGCAAGCGACAGTTGGTTGAGTCAAAATCATTCAAAAACACTACCCACAGCAACTGCTCAAAGAAATGCAGTAATGAGATCTTTACAGTAGAAAGATAGTTCTTCAGAACTATCTTTCTACTAACACTGCACACACAATAATGTAAGTGCATTCGATGCTGTTTTGAAGCCATCATTTCACAAATAAATGGTATTTTTGGTCACTCAATAATCTCTAAATACAACATAATTCACGGCTATAAAAATCAAGGGTAATAATAATAGGGTTTGTGTTTTTAGATTTCTAGAAGCAGATTAAAACTAAGAATATTAGTGAGCATATTCAAGGAGATAACTTTTTATTTCTTTTAAAAACATCAGGATAGAAACAATCGACTGAGTCCACCACAACAAAAAAACTGATCAATCTAAGTCTTCCAATAGTCGGCGCTTCCGTTGTGCACATATGAAATTTCCGCTTCCTTCTCCTTCTCCCTTGCCTCATTCAATTCAATAGCTTTCCTTTTTCAGATGGACTTTGGAGCAATATTAAATCAATGAAGGAATCAGTTCAATGAAACGTTTTGCAACGTCAAGATTTTCACACCACCTGATTCGGCAAAAACTTTTTCGGGAACTGTTTGGAACTGTGCTCGTCTAGGAGGCGAATTTTGAAAAACATAATGAGAGGAGAACTGAATTTCGTCAATTTTCCAACCACATTTTGTATGACCTAATGAAGATGCTCCAGGAACAATGTGCAGGCCACACGAGCCTAATTCCAACAAAGCAGGAAAAGCCCTCAACTTTTCAACGACTACTGAGCATTCGCAAAAGTGACCAATTAACATTTGGCCCATCCATGGACACAGATGTCAATTTCTTGAGTCGCAAAGGTTCTAAAACTCGCCATAAAGCATCAAGCAAGTTTGAGGCTGACGTGTGATCTGAAAATTCGGAACCTAGATACCTTGTTATGACTTGTTGATTTTCTTTCTTCCAGAATCGAACCAAAACATCCATCTGAGAGCGGTGACTTATTTTATGCTCTGCAGGTCGTCATGTTTTGATGTTTATAGTTCATGGTGATATATCGTACGATAACTCCATCAGACTGAGCCAAAACATGATACAAGTCAATAAAATGACTGAAGCCATCCATACATTATCTAGCACTGTCAAAATTTGCAACTGACAACAAGCTGGAACGACACAGTCTAACCATTTTTCACCACGCATGCATTTCTATCTGTAAGTAATACAACACGTCATAGAATGAACGTTTGAGTCAACCGACCCAATTGTTTGCTGGCCTTGGTCAGGCATTGACAATTTTGCGTAGCCACATATGCATGTACATCTATATATGGGCCTTATAGAGACAAAAAGCCCTAGTATATGACTGCACAATACACATGTATACATCTATTGCAAAAAGCATAAAATAATTCAGGACACAAAGATGTTAAGACGCTGCTTACCAGAATTTCACAAATTTTCATTGTCTGAACCCAGAGCCGTTGTCAGTAGCGGCTATATTATATGAACATATCTACATGTTTATGACTTTCTTTCTTGCAACATACTTTTTTGTAGAACCAAGTCAGAGTTGGTGCAACAACGGAAGAAAAAAAATTTAGCACATGTAACAAGAATCAGTGGATATCAAGTAGGAGTAAATAGCAGTAAATACCACTATCTGCGCAACTGAGCTGAAATTCACGTACAGCTTCGCATTTTCCCAAAATTCACGTACAGTGGACACCCTGCTAATCCCATTGATTCACCTCATCAAATCACATTGTATTTTGTGTGTCATACAAATTGTACAGAAACTATCTAACGAAAGGGTTATGATTTGCAGTTAGCACATGAAATTAGAACACAAGTGAGACGCTACCAATCAACTGTCAACATGAAGGAAGAAAGTACTATTCAACAGTGCGCGTAGACTTTCATAAAAATGATAATATTTGCCTTCGTATCACCCCCTCCTCCGTATTATCAGCCTCCGTCAATCTGAGGAAGTGGAGAAACTGACTGTAATAACAAAGTAGCATAATGAATAAAGATATAGATATGTATGTATATCAGAAGTTAGAATCTACTGAAGGGCCAGCTTTGAGAACAAAGGGTCATGTATATGGAGCCTGTGTGCGGCAACCTATGCTTTATGATTGCGAGTCATGACCGCTGCTTTCATCCCATCAGAAGATGCTTGAATGTTTGGAGATGTGAATGCTAAGGTAGATGTGTAGTGTCAGTTTATCGGACAGGAAATCGAATGACAGCATCAGAAAAGCAATGGGTCTTGAGAACATCACAGACATCGTGAGAAGGCAAAGACTGCGTTGGTTTGGCCACGTGGTAAGAAGGGATGAGAAAAAGTGGATCAGAAAAGTTATGTGGATGGAAGTGGATGGTAAGACAGGAGCAGGAAGACAAAAGAAGACCTGGGAACAAGTGGAGATGACCTCAAACGGTTGGATCCCAGGAAGAGGACGCCCGTGATACACCGAAATGGAAGTTCATACTAAAGCAGTAAGCGCATAAACCACCATCTTCTGGAAAAGGACGCAAAAAGGGATGAGTGAGAGTGAAGTCATTGTCATTTTGATTCACACCATCCAATTCCACTTTAATTTCCTTCTTTCTTTCAAACTCGTGTGAATTAATTCCTGTCCATGCAAGATCTTCAATCTCTTTGTATATTTCTACTGTCGAGAGCAGTCTCCAGTCAAGAGTTTCCTTCTTCTGTCTGAAGATCAGCAACTTCGATTCCAATTAGTATTTCTTTCCTTTCTTTTTCCAAGCTTTGTCGTTGGTGATAGGCAGAAGACGCTTGCTGATCTCGTCGAAATTCACCGTTCGCTTTTTGCATCAGCTCTACCGTTCTTCTCAACTTTGAGCAGCTCACTCGTTATGGGCACTTAGATAGCGCCACCTATCCGATTTTTTATTTTATTTACGGATTAATTCACATTAATGCGACAAAAATGAAGAATAGAATATTTGAATTGTTGAATACATAATCTAGAGCTAGACTTACATTCCTTATTTCACTTAGCGGCAAGACGAAGTATGCACCAAGTTACATACTGACACATGGTGGTGCGAAGAAGTAGATGCAGCAGTGGAAGAAAGGAGAATGCGATTCGCGATATGCAAAGGCAAAGGAGAATGCCCGCAAGATCATTTGGCAATCTCAAGAGAGGAGAAGGAAAGAATTGGCGCAATTATTGACAGGTGAAGAGGGCAAGAGATACTCAGGTGCGACACTGTCACCCGTTTCTGATACTTCGGATACATGTTGGATTCCGGTGGTGGAACGAATGCAGCTGTGACTGCGCGAATTGAGTGGCTGGGGGGGGGGGAAGAAATTCCTAGAGCTATCATCGTCCAACCCAACGGAGATGGAGAAAAGGACGTTAAACGGATAAAGCAAAAAGTGAGGCTACCTAGGTTCACTTTCTTCATGAACTGCAATGAGCAATCAGCATCTACTAAATAGTGCCATCGTGAGTACTTACTATTGAAAAATGTTCGAATAAGTTCACTAATTGAATTTCATAGCTTCAAAAAAATTTCGAAACAATTAATTTCACCATTCATGTGAGCATGTTATGATAATATTATGCAGACAGGCACCAAACTAAGGTTTAGGTTTATCGCCAATCTACTGAACGTCGCTGAACTTCGTAGAATAACGATTGATGATATCCTACTGAAGTTGGAAGTGAATATTTCTATCATGTATAAACCAATTCCTCTTGTGCAATGATTCAACCAATGCGGAGTGGACTTTGACTTCTTCAACTGACCAACGCCGCATACCTTGTAGAATATCTTTCAGACTGTCACTTACAAAACACAAATGCACAGTTTTTATTGTAGTAATCCTTCACTTAACCAAACAGACTTTGACCGTTGTGACTCATAAAAGAACTTCCGTAAAATGTTTCCTCAGACAACTAAGCACGCCTGACACTCAAACAGAACCAAGAGTATTCCAATTATTGTCTTCCGAAAATCCAACATTTTTGTACATTAAGTGCTGACTTATGCAAAGGTACACAGGTGTGCCGAATATGATTGTAATGTGTGTTTCACATGACCGAAATTGATTTTAGATATGAAATTCTAAGGATAGAATAATACTTAAAAAATCAGCATGGAAAATAAATTTCATCAAGATATCACCATTTTTGAAGAAGTTGCCAGTGTTTCAAAAAACATGTCGTCTACACAGGTAGACAGGTATGGCGATGAGGGTTAAGATGTAGCGTAGGACTTGATACAGCAATACTGCCATAGACCTATTGTTCACTAAACATGGATGCATCTGTAAAATGTACTTTTGTACTAAATGATGGATTACACAAACATAAAAAAGACAGAAGCAACACAAATATTTGATGCATGAAAGTACGAGCGCAATATTTTAACGATGTGATCAGAAAATGATAAAAAGCTAAAAGTAGGATTACATGAGTTTTGCACCCTTAAACGGATCTGAAGAATTCAGAAGAAATTTGTACATTCAAAGCTTGTCCTTCTTTTGTTGAATTGATCTCTACGTTTCTACAAACAGGCCCAGATGTGATGATGTGATGCAGTAGCAGCAAAAATAGAAAAGATTTTTCTATTTCATCAGAAACATCCCATACGTATAAACGCATACTAGAGATGTACCTAAGCTGAACCGAGCCAAACCGATGTCGGAGCCGCGGCTCTTCGGCTTGGCTTAAAATATATCGTTTAAGGTGCAAGATAGGTGTAAGATAGATTTTTATCTAATTTTTTGATGTAGGCTAACTAAATTTGGTAGTATTTAATAAGTAGGCCTATTTAAAGTCCTAACTATTAGAATAATGATTTATAGAATTTAAAGACCTACTTCAGAGTTAGAGTTAAGGTATACAAAAATATTTTTTAGATAATATCGAATTCGATATATTTAGATGCATTTTTGGTCATACACGACATTTATGGGTAGGCTTAACCGCCTAATCGCACCGGAATGGGTTTTTCCAAAATCTGATTTTTCTTCATTTTAACTGATTTTGTAGCCTACCTAACTAAATTTGGTAGTATTTAATAAGTAGGCCTATTTAAAGTCCTAACTATTAGAATAATGATTTATAGAATTTAAAGACCTACTTCAGAGTTAGAGTTAAGGTATACAAAAATATTTTTTAGATAATATCGAATTCGATATATTTAGATGCATTTTTGGTCATACACGACATTTATGGGTAGGCTTAACCGCCTAATCGCACCGGAATGGGTTTTTCCAAAATCTGATTTTTCTTCATTTTAACTGATTTTGTAGCCTACCTAACTAAATTTGGTAGTATTTAATAAGTAGGCCTATTTAAAGTCCTAACTATTAGAATAATGATTTATAGAATTTAAAGACCTACTTCAGAGTTAGAGTTAAGGTATACAAAAATATTTTTTAGATAATATCGAATTCGATATATTTAGATGCATTTTTGGTCATACACGACATTTATGGGTAGGCTTAACCGCCTAATCGCACCGGAATGGGTTTTTCCAAAATCTGATTTTTCTTCATTTTAACTGATTTTGTAGCCTACCAAATGAATGAATTTGTAAGTCAAACAATATGTCTAATGAATTTTAAAAAAAATTACATCGAATTATTTATCGAATTTTTGTGACTTGAATTACATCATGAAAGGATGCATTTATCAAAGAATTAAAATTCATTCATTTAGGAGACTTTAAAACCTTTGCATAAACTCAGCAATGGACAGCTTTGATATTCTTATCCTAAGATTGATGGACTAGAGGCTCTTTATTATTCGTCAAGGACCATCATCCTCAAATGACAGCTTGCCCTGCGATAAATGTCTTTCTCAAAATTTATGATAAAACTGATGCGTAATTATATTAGCCAGATGCATCAGATCGCTAGAGAAAATGAAAAGTAGAAAACTGCGTAGGAAATTTGTAGAATGATAGACAAGGAAAACCATAGACATGTATAAATATTGCATCAATACAACCAGGAATTTTCATAAGACAAGGTAATCATTGTAATGGTACCATGTTACTAACTTTATCGTCAAGTGAAGAATTCCTTCACAATCTAAAATTGATAATGCAACTGTAATTATATCCAGTAAATGTTCTGCAATCAGCACTTGTTAACAAACTATGTGTATTGACACTGTACATTAGGTTAAATTCTAACTTTATTTAACCCAAAATTAAAACGGCTCGTCAGTTCGGCTTGGCTCTAGCATTGCACGGCTCGGTTCAGCTCGGCTTGAATATTTCAAAATCACATCGACTCGCGGCTCGTCAGGTCGAGCCATGTACATCTCTAACGCATACGTCAATATTCCCTTTGTAGATCCTCCTCAAAATCACATTATATTCACACCTGGGGCAAGAGATTAAGATTATTGTACCTAAGCGTATTTCATTTTAATCTACTTATTTGAATGTTACTATGAAAGTTCCAGGAATACGATAGCAAGATTCAGTAGCATTTTGCAATTTACATATGACAATTTGAAGAAAAAAGGAAATAACGGAAAAATTGGTTAAAAAAACGAGAAATAAAGGACAATTTTCGAAAAAGCGGAAAATAGCGGAAATAAAGGAACTCTGGGTACCATGTTGATACACTTACGTGGAAAGAAAATTCATTGTAGGTTAACTTAAGGTAACTATATCTAAAATGAAGGGGTAGGCCTTACTGTAATTTGATTATATTTCAAAAAAGTGTAAATTATTTCAAAATATATTAATATTGTACATGAGAAAGTAATGAAAAAACAAGTTTTCATTGTGATATAATAGAGCAGTTGTTGAAAAATAGAGGATTCTATTACTAAATTGACGCTATTCAGACTTATACACGGCACTAAAAACTATCAAAGACATAACAAAAATAAACAAATGTTTATAAAGGCGTTACATTACACGAGAAACAATAGTTTTGAGAAAGAGTATCCAACAATATTTTGCATGGTTTGTCGAAATTGAAACTGAACATTTCTACGTAGCAACAATAAGAAGAATTTTAATTGATGTTAAGAGCTATTTCAGATGATTCGCTAGAACACGGAAAGTAATGAAGGTTTCTAAAAATATGACGAACAAATATAATCAAAAATGAGATGTACAGTGAAACTTTGGTGTGTAAAAGTCTGTATCGTGAGAAGTATACGCATCATGGATTATTTTACTTTTTGACAAAAATGTGGATAACCATCATTCTCGCGTGTACGCGAACATTCCATTCTTACATGATCAGATGCAGCGAATATCTGATGTTACGTATTGCCATTTGATAAAGGCATCAATAGCGATCATTATCAATGAAAAATGAAGAACTTTAAAATTGAAATGAGGATATATAATCTCTCTTTAATAGCATTTCTTGATGAATAGCGCTCCTGATATCCTTATCAACCATAAGGCTTAGCTTGATAGCAATTTTGGCACGCGTGAGCAAAGGAAGACTCCATGGTTGAAAATATCTGACAAACCAAACTCTGATTGTTTGACAAGGATTCTCATCAAAAATTTCATCCAAAACTCAGGATGATCTTAACTTGAATACTGTTGAAATTTATGCGAAGATGCCCGCTTTACAAATTTTCGTCTCTGTTGTATGTGATGTGGTATTGAACTTCGAAACAAATATATTCAGGGTTCCCAGCGCAATTACTGAAGAATAATAACGGAAAAATAAAGGAATGCGTTTAGTTTGCCACACAGCGTCATTCATGTATTTTCCACCAGTTGACGCTTTACGCTCATTATTTGAATATATGAAGCCATCCATGATTGAAAATCTTGTTAATATTTCTCGTCTAATCCCATTGATTCACTTCATCAAATCATATTGTATTTCGTGTATCAAATAAACTGTACAGAAACTATCTAACGAAAGGGTTATGATTTGCAGTTAGCACATGAAATTAGAACACAAGTGAGACGCTACCAATCAACTGTCAACATGAAGGAAGAAAGTACTATTCAACAGTGCGCGTAGACTTTCATAAAAATGATAATATTTGCCTTCGTATCACCCCCTCCTCCGTATTATCAGCCTCCGTCAATCTGAGGAAGTGGAGAAACTGACTGTAATAACAAAGTAGCATAATGAATAAAGATATAGATATGTATGTATATCAGAAGTTAGAATCTACTGAAGGGCCAGCTTTGAGAACAAAGGGTCATGTATATGGAGCCTGTGTGCGGCAACCTATGCTTTATGATTGCGAGTCATGACCGCTGCTTTCATCCCATCAGAAGATGCTTGAATGTTTGGAGATGTGAATGCTAAGGTAGATGTGTAGTGTCAGTTTATCGGACAGGAAATCGAATGACAGCATCAGAAAAGCAATGGGTCTTGAGAACATCACAGACATCGTGAGAAGGCAAAGACTGCGTTGGTTTGGCCACGTGGTAAGAAGGGATGAGAAAAAGTGGATCAGAAAAGTTATGTGGATGGAAGTGGATGGTAAGACAGGAGCAGGAAGACAAAAGAAGACCTGGGAACAAGTGGAGATGACCTCAAACGGTTGGATCCCAGGAAGCGGACGCCCGTGATACACCGAAATGGAAGTCCATACTCAAGCAGCTAACGTCTAACCCAGTATCTTCTGGAAGAAAAGGACGCAAAAAGGGATGATTGAGAGTGAGTGAAGTCATTGTCATTTTGATTCACACCATCCAATTCCACTTAAAGTTCCTTCTTTCTTTTCAAACTCGTGTGAATTAATTCCTGTCCATGCAAGATCTTCAATCTCTTTGTATATTTCTACTGTCGAGAGCAGTCTCCAGTCAAGAGTTTCCTTCTTCTGTCTGAAGATCAGCAACTTCGATTCCAATTAGTATTTCTTTCCTTTCTTTTTCCAAGCTTTGTCGTTGGTGATAGGCAGAAGACGCTTGCTGATCTCGTCGAAATTCACCGTTCGCTTTTTGCATCAGCTCTACCGTTCTTCTCAACTTTGAGCAGCTCAATCGTAATCGGCATTTTGATAGCGCCACCTATCCGATTGATTTGAAAAAGATTTTAATTTCGTTTACAGATTAATTCACATTAATGCGACAAAAATGAAGAATAGAATATTTGAATTGTTGAATACATAATCTAGAGCTAGACTTACATTCCTTATTTCACTTAGCGGCAAGACGAAGTATGCACCAAGTTACATACTGACACATGGTGGTGCGAAGAAGTAGATGCAGCAGTGGAAGAAAAGAGAATGCGATTCGCCATATGGAAGAGAACTCAAGATTAAAGAAGAATATGCAAAGGCAAAGGAGAATGCCCGCAAGATCATTTGGCAATCTCAAGAGAGGAGAAGGAAAGAATTGGCGCAATTATTGACAAGTGAAGAGGGCAAGAGATGCTCAGGTGCGACACTGTCACCCGTTTCTGATACTTCGGAGACATGTTGGATTCCGGTGGTGGAACGAATGCAGCTGTGACTGCGCGAATTGAGTGGCTGGGGGGGGGGGGGCGAAATTCAGCGAGATATCGCCTACCCTGACCAGTTGTTCTACTCCATACTGGATGAAGGGCAAGATTTACGACTCATGCGTCAGAGCCTGTATGACTTACGGAAGAGAGACATGGGTTCTGACAGTTGTATAAACGAGGAGAATGGAGGTAGCAGACAGAAGGATGATTAGATGAATGTGTGGAGTGTCTCTCGAAGATAGAGTGGCCAGTGAAGACCTTCTGGCGTGCCTGAGACTGCTGTCGGTCGATGGGGACATGAGGGTGCGCAGATTTCGATGATACGGCGGAAAGATAGCAGCGATTGGGTGAAAAAGTATGGAAAATGAAGATCAGCGACCAACAAGAGACCGCACAAAGAAGACCTGGGAAGAAACAGTGTCCGCAGACTGTCGGCAATCGAAACCCTCGATCTGAACACCTGGAGGCATTCCATGAAGAATCATCGTCCAACCCAACGGAGATGGAGAAAAGGACGTTAAACGGATAAAGCAAAAAGTGAGGCTACCTAGGTTCACATTCTTCATGAACTGCAATGAGCAATCAGCATCTACTAAATAGTGCCATCGTGAGTACTTACTATTGAAAAATGTTCGAATATGTTCACTAATTGAACTTCATAGCTTCAAAAAAAATTTCGAAACAATTAATTTCACCATTCATGTGAGCATGTTATGATAATATTATGCAGACAGGCACCAAACTAAGGTTTAGGTTGATCGCCAATCTATTGAACGTCGCTGAATTTCGTAGAATAACGATTGATGATATCCTACTGAAGTTGGAAGTGAATATTTCTATCATGTATGAATCAATTCTTCTTATGCAATGATTCAACCAATGCGGAGTGGACTTTGACTTCTTCGACTGACCAGCGCCACATACACTGTAGAATATCTTTCAGACTGTCACTTACAAAACACAAATGCAACATGATGCATCAGCATGTGCAATAGTTTTTATTGTGGCAATCCTTCACTTGACCAAACGAACTTTGACCGTTGCGACCCATAAAAGAACTTCCGTAAAATGTTTCCTCAGACAACTAAGTACGCCTGACACTCAAACAGAACCAAGAGCTTAATTATTGTCTTCCGAAAATCCAACATTTTTGTACATTAAGTGCTGACTTATGCAAAGGTACACAGGTGTGCCGAATATGATTGTAATGCGCGTTTCACATGACCGAAATTGATTTTAGATATGAAATTCTAAGGATAGAATAATACTTAAAAAATCAGTATGGAAAATAAATTTCATCAAGATATCACCATTTTTGAAGAAGTTGCCAGTGTTTCAAAAAACATGTCGTCTACACAGGTAGACAGGTATGGCGATGAGGGTTAAGATGTAGCGTAGGACTTGATACAGCAATACTGTCATAGACCTATTGTTCACTAAACATGGATGCATCTGTAAAATGTACTTTTGTACTAAATGATGGATTACACAAACATAAAAAAGACAGAAGCAACACAAATATTTGATGCATGAAAGTACGAGCGCAATATTTTAACGATGTGATCAGAAAATGATAAAAAGCTAAAAGTAGGATTACATGAGTTTTGCACCCTTAAACGGATCTGAAGAATTCAGAAGAAATTTGTACATTCAAAGCTTGTCCTTCTTTTGTTGAATTGATCTCTACGTTTCTACAAACAGGCCCAGATGTGATGATATGATGCAGGAGCAGCAAAAATAGAAAAGATTTTTCTATTTCATCAGAAACATCCCATACGTATAAACGCATACGTTAATATTCCCTTTGTAGAACCTCAAAATCATATTACATTCACACTTGAAGAGAGATTAAGATCATCATCGTACTTAAGCGCATTTCACTTTAATCTACTTATTTGAATGTTACTATGAAAGTTCCAGGAATATGGTAACAAGATTCAGTAGCATTTTGCAATATACATATGACAATGTGAAGAAAAAAGGAAATAACGGAAAAATTGGTAAAAAAACGAGAAATAAAGGACAATTTTTGTAAAAGCGGAAAATAACGGAACTCTGGGTACCATGTGATCGAGTCATTTACACTTGAATATGCAATTGACTCTTACACACACAAGTATACTCATAGAATCCTAAAAATCAAACATGGAAACTATTCGAAATCTAAAGCTGTTTAAATTCCTGATTAAGCATATCTCATATCTCAATTGTTCGGTTATTAAATGTACTTAAGGAATCAAAAAGGATGAGGATTCATTTTCATTGTTATTTTATATACTATTTTTCTCTCTAACTTCGCTTGTTTTTTGATTATTTTCATCTTCCAGTTTAATTGCTCTTCTTCCCCAATCGCCGCAGTTTCTCTCAAATTACGAGTTTCCTGCTCCATTTCTTCAGCCTTCCTTTTCTTTGCTGTAGCTTCCTTTTGTTTTTCATCGACACTCGCCAAATCAAGCTTCAATTTCTTCAATTTTGCACTTTTCTGTCGCTCCTTCTCTAGCTCGTCTTCTATTTTCTTTCTGGTCAGTTCTCTCTCCGCCTCGGCTATTTTACTTTTTTTCTTATTCTTCCTCTCTTTGTACGCACTCTTTGCATTTTGTGCCATTCACTGCAATTCGTCAGAAAAGGGCACTTCAAAACATGCCTTACTCCGCGAATTCAAATATGATTTCGTAAACGTGAGTGCTCGCACTCATTGTTGATCCAGACTGGTTCGTTTTTTCGTCACTGTAGAAGCATGCTGATCAGTCTTTCGACATCTGAATTCCTGTGAGGAATGATCAAACAATGGCAAACTAATCGTTTCAAAATAGGAACGTTCAGTTAGATGATGACCTTCTGCCAAAAACTAAGGGTAACAGCTCGACCTGAAGCTTGATATTTTGCAATTCACATCTTAATGCTGTTAGATCAGCATCTTGAAAGACATCTGAAAGCTTCTTTGCCACGTTGATCGTCAACGTTTCATAGTAAATGGAGGTAAGGTTTTCGAGTAAAGAAACCTCAGATTTCTCAGTTATTTATTCGTAAACGGCAAGTAGTGCACCAGCTGTTGTGTACAGGAGATGTAAAAGGCTCGTACTTGTTCATAAAACCTTCTTCTTTGCTGTTCGCTAAGATCAATTACTAATTTAAAAATCCTTTCGCCAATAATGATTTTCCGATCCGGCAGAATAGCATCCGTATTGGAACTTTTCCATGGCTGTTCGGTGTCAATGCGATCTTCCCTATACATCAAGAGCCATTTGATGAGAAGATTTGACATAGTTTGCTTTAAGTTATTGTATGAGGCAACCATCACGTTGGAATCTTTTGAAATTCTCTCAGATGTTTTAAGGCGGTGGCAAAGAATTCTAATATGCCTTCAGTAAGAGGATCTGAAAGAGCCTTCTGAATTCTTCTGATTCGATCATTCGAAGACGACGTGTTTGACTTCGCCAGAGTTACAACAAAAATACTTCAATGCTTCCAGTTGTTCTAATAGTCGCTCGATCACCTCCAAACACTGCAACCATCGTGTATTTATAAGGCGCAAGAATCAGTGCTGCTCCACCTTCATAAGATTGGCGCTGTGTTTATATTCCGAATCAAAGTTATGATACCGAAATCATAACGAGATTTTTCTATCGTACAGCATAGAAACCTAGAAAAAGATCATAATTGATCAGATTGTCTATGCTATAACTGCAACCATCAGTCTTGACCAACCAGCATAGAACCATCATAGAAAGAAAAACCATTGTACATGAAATGTAGTTAGTGTGTCACTGTTAAAGCACATAACTCGAACATATGTTGATGTCACTGAGCGGTAGTTGGCACGACTGGAGATAAGAGAGAAAATCCGATCTTTCACAAAATTCTTTCTTAGAAGTAATGATTAATTCTGGATTATTTAAACGTACTTGTCCCAGTATCACTCACGTTTACGACCTGAAAGAAGCTACAGATTAAGTGGAGTATACTCGGAATATATCGTATTATATTCGTATAATACAAATAAACATAGATTTTCATTAAACATGTGTGAAGCTGGGCTTAATTATTAAGAAATCTTCAGCTAAACATGAAACATCGACAGTAGTACTTAAAAAATTTACGCAGAAGAACATGAAAAATTTACGCAGGGCTCAAATTTTTTTACGCCATTTACGCCAATTTACGCAGCGGCCCGACCACTGGTCTGGACAGAGAGTTGATATAGTAATCTCAGCTCCTTGAGTAAGGCGGGTAGGCGACATGAGCAATCAACTTCTCATGTGCACATTCACTTGGCAGTAAAAAATGTTCGGGAATTTGTTATTAAAAATTCATCTTTTATGAAAATTGATGTTATAACATAATTAAGTCTAGTATAGAAATAGTATTCCAATGCCGAGCGAAGGCCTGTGGTCTGGGAGCACGCGACGCCGCTGCTTGACACTATCCTATTATGAACTTTCAAGCCCTTAGTTTTAACGCTCCATACTTCTTCGAATAGTAGCCGAGACTACTATAAAAAAGGGCTATCCGACTAATACAAAGCTTTCGATTATTGGCCATTTTTCAGAATGTGGTTTTGTCGGTGTTGAAATTTGGTATTAAATTGATCTTTTATTCAGCATTACATGATGGAGGTAGAATTCCACCTCCAAAGACAGGTTCTGACTCATGATCTCAAAAGTGCTTACCATCAAGTTCCAACTCGTTCCGAAGAGAAGAAGTATATGGCATTAGAGGCTTTAGACAACTTATATCAATTCAAACGGGTGCCATTAGGAGTAAAAAACGGAGTTGCTTGCCTTCAGAGAATCATCAATAGAGCTATTGAAGTTTTGAACTTTCTCATATTTGATCTGGAATATCTCATCACAAGACATGACTTACATCTGATTACTTTTGCATGGGAATTTAATCATCGAATTTACAGTCGTGTATCGGTGCAAGGCCGCTTGGCAACTGTGCAATAGATAAAAGCATCAGCTGGTGGGACTCATCTTTTTCGAATAAAATGAATCTTTGATTGTTTGGTTGTTATATCGACATCGATAAATTTATACAGCCTTCAGTAAAAGTTAGTAAAACGATGATCGCTGGTTCATCAATGACTGACAACGAAATGCCACAAACGAAAATTGAATAGCAACGACGCTAACCGATGACCTGATTGATGAATGCGAGCACTATCTCTGTTTGTGGAACGTGCACAATCACGAATATCGAGATAGAATAAAAAGGCCGAAGCATGGGGGAAGATTGCCGCGAAATTCAAAATAGACAACAATTAAAGAGGTTCAGTAAAAATTGCTACTGGCACGGATCCTGATCTCGTAATTCGAGCATAATCGTATTGCAAAATCCAAGCTGATTTCCCATAATCCAATCACGAACCCACATTCGCTGTTAACTGCTGCAGCCATCCACTCTCTCGATGACATCGTGAAGAAATAAGTGTCGACCTAAAAGTGTCAAGTGTAAACACTCCTGCAATCTCCCGCAATTTTCTGACTCATCATCGATCGATAAAGTGTCAGTAGCAATTTTTCCTCGAGTGTCAGAAACTTTTTAGTGTCAAGTGTAAACGGCCTCTGCAATCTGATTGCAGGTGGCAGCAATAAAGTTTCACGTGTAAACGCGCCTTTACAAAATGAAAAATAAGCACGGTTTATTCTAACAAATGATGAGTTTTGAATGAGACGCGATACATGTGTATATTTTAACTGACTGAAATATCACAATATTCTATCAAAATATGGCTTGTGGAATAAACATATGTATAACTCAACTTGCCATTTTTGCTCTAATAATCATGGTGAAAAGAATTTTGTTACAGATGAATTGAAATTGTGATCATGGAAATCTGGCTATCCAACAGAAATTACGGACTCACTAACTTTAGCAATATTTTCAACATTTTTGTTATTTTGCTTAATCATAAATATTGAAAGACTATTGCATCATCAAGACACAATCGAACTTGCTTTAGCCTTAATAGCCATCTATGTAAACAATCGTCTTGATAACAAAAACAAATCAAGCCTAATTAAATTTCATACTACATACACAATGTGCATGTACATATGCAGCGAGATGACATCGCATAATTCATCATTGAAAGTGCATACTTGATCAAACCTGCGCATAGATTCAATAAAACTTTGATGATACCAGTACTGAGCGGAATATAGGCATTCACTCACGGTAAGCTTTTGTAAACAACATTTAAAATCTTCTCTATTTATTTCTACTCTGCAACTTTTTCTCATAATAGATGCGGTATACAACAGTTCGACTACATTCAATTTATAGATGACGCCTGCAATGTAAAATATCGTGTTGATCGAATAGGGTTAACCTAATTAATTTTAAGCAAATACGTGAGAAAACTTGAATCAGACTCATAGGTGAATTAGCAGTTCAAATCGACATATAAAGTTGCACAATTTCATAATAAGACTAACACTATAGACTATTGTATGGGGCTATTGCAGGGGCTGAGACAACTATTAGAACAAATATTGCAGTTAGTTGAAACAATCATATGTTTCGAGCAACCGCCAATATTTCGCAAAAAAGATTTCACACGACGTGTGGCGACCAGTAGTTCTGAAGACATTCTGCTTCTTTCCTTTGTACAGGATGTTGTATTCACAGTAAATTCACGTTCGATAGCTGCGTTGTGCAGTTGTATGGATAAAAATAGCTTTGAAAAATGCCGATAGTCTAGGGTATTTTTACTAGTATTTCTCGCCAAGTGATCAGTGCGGATGCGAGAATCATCATCAAAAGTAGTAGCCGTCTGTACACTGGTCGTCAGGTTTTGATTGTTTGAGGCCAAATCCTTCCAAGCGTCAACCCGAGGCAGGACATCATCACGTCTCACGACATGAGGCACACGAAATGCTAAGTCCACGACATATGACATCTTGGTTTTCATGTCACTCTCACCAGTGAAGAAAAGAGAATCAAGACGGAAAATTTCTATTCCTTGCCAGAATGACTTAAAATCGCTGTCCATGACACCCAAAGAATTAGCTAAGCCTTTAAAGGCATGAATGCAGAAAAGTTGGAATTCGCATTTCAATGAAGGTAATTGCTGGCATCTTTAAAAACTCCTCTCAAATGAAGGAATCCTGATTTTGTCAACTAACTTTTGACACCTTTCTTTTGAAGGTAGTGAAAGAAATAGGCAACGCCAGCAGTGTAAAGAATCAAAGTCGTTTTACAAAAATCCAGCAAGATATAAAACAAGAAGAAAAACTTTGTAAAAGCTTCAATGATCCCAAATCAAACTCATCTGTAAGTGCAGCTAATTCTTCCATCCTCAATGCCTGATCCAAAGGTGACCACTCTCAAAAAAACAAAAGACCTGGCATATAAGTAGTATAGGAAGTCAACATTTTTGATTTTTCATTGTAGATTCACGAATTCATGCACCTTAAATTGGAAATTATGACACCAATTTTGTTGTGAAGGAAATCACACGAAGTTCAATTTTCTTGATATTCAAACTGAGCGCTCCTGAATGACAGGCACACATGCGTGCGATATAAAATAGCTACTCCTACAAATGACACGCTCAATTGAATATCATCCTTTAGACCTAAAGATGTTCACCTTAGGTCTAAAGCCGTTTCACGGCTGGGATCAGCGTCAACCAACATTGCATATGCTTGATGAATGATTTTTCATCAAAGCCCATTCCACATGGTGATGCCTTGAGGTAGAAGAACATACACAACACAAATTGTTCGACTACTTCTCCGAACTCCCTCACTCCTTCTCGAAAGGTATTGTGAATAATACGAAGATTGCACGGTATGAATGGTGCAAGACCCCTAAGACCAATCTCTTTCTTGTGCTCGTTGACCTTGTTCCAAATGGATCTGTTGACGTTTGGACCATCTGAGCTGCTTTAGAGGCATTTCGCCTCCTTCTTCACTCAAAGTCTGGATAATGGCTTCAGAAGCCTGGTCACCTTTGGCATGGCCGAACATCAACGCCTTCAAGAGACGAACTTGAATTTGACCCGATTTTTTCAGACCACTATCTGACAAGCAAATCAAATTGTATCCGGTTTTTCGAATTTTCGGTTTCGTCAAACATCAATGTGAATGCAAATTATTATGCAAACGACTTACGACCAATCAGAAATCGCGATCGCTATTGTCTATCTCAACGGTACAACACGCATAATTAGATCACACTGATTCTTCCGGAAATAGACATGCGTTGTCTTCTGAAAATTAAAAATAGAGAGTCCTGAACGCTAACGGGAAATAACCCTTTAAAAACGGGCTATCTACAATATTGTAAATTATGGATTCTTCTCACTAATCAACATTGGTGTCGCATCACTACGTGCCTCGATGCAAAGTTTATGCCTCTGATAAAAATAAGGAATATAATGGGATTGAGGGTGATTGGATGAATGCTTTGATGATGGTGGGACATGTGATATTTTCGATATTGTGCATTTTCGTTTTTTAAATGTCTTCTAATTTTTCGTTTAAGTCATTATCAAAATTACTACCAATCAAAGAATATAAGAAAAGTAGGTATTTCGAGGAAAAGTCGGTACACTTGAAAGCCTGTACAGGGTGCATAACGCTTTTATATTTTCAATTTCCCTGATTTTTCCAGGTCTCTTTTAAGAAAATTCCTTGTACGCTTCATTCATTATGTTAATGCAAATAACACTGAAAGCGGTTGCCCACGACAACAATTCATTTCAACTTCCCATAAAAACTTCAGTTCAATCCGCTTTCCCTCTACTTACCAGTATATTTACATTCATTCCTTATTTTTTGTAATTTTTTATTTGACAATTTATGTTTGTCATAACAATTTTATTGCTGATATTTCCATAAACATCAAAATTTTATAAAAATACTTTTTATCTCTTCTATTAACAGAATTTTTTTACATTCCACAAGTACATTTCACAAAATCTGTAATACCTAATTTTCTTCGATACCTGATTATTATTGGATTGTAAGTTAGTAGCGGATATCTTAATATGAACGGATAAATATGTTGTTTAATTGGAAAATATGTTAGTAGCGGACCTTAATATGAACGGATAAATATGTTGTTTAATTGGAAAATACGTGCAGATATGAATATATCAAAAAAGGCCACTATGTATGCGTAACATGGTTTCTTTCCTATCATTCCTGCCATCTGGAATTCATGTAAATCGGCATCTCAAAAGTGTCTATAGATTAGCATCCTGATAGACATGACACTAATTTTTGGGTAGCAACAAAATATTGCAAAAATTGTTCAATAAAAATACATGAAGATCAGTACCGTGATTACGGACAAGACCACAGCAAAATCCTGTTTCATCAAAGAGTGGATGCCTTGGTCAACACGATCAATCTGCATCAAAAATTTAGTCTTCATGTCCTCCATCTTTGCTTTCTGACGCCTTCCTCTTCTTTTCTTTCACACTGCCTGTTCTGACTTCTCGGCTCCGCACCTCTTCTCTTCCTTTCTAGCTTCTAGATATCGCTCAGTGGAATTTCGAGAGGACAAAATCAGTTTCCTGGATACGTCAAAATTATGAGCATCCCCGTCATACAAAGCGCGTGCATGATCTTTAACTGCTCTCTGAGCAATGAGAGAATTGATTTTCTTTTTGATTTTCTACTATCATTTTTTATTGACCGAAGGGCCTCTTTCCACCGAAGCTGTCCATAGCTCAATGATTCGCACGAATCGTTCAAGTTAAGGAGAAGAATTACCTTTTTGAAAACAATGGAGTAGTAAGTAGTCATCGAGTCAGTCTCTTCTTTTAGTCGAACATCTGCAAGTAAGACTTCAAGGGATTGCTTGATGTCAGAAATATGTACTGATTCTTGATGCCTCGAATCCAGTGATCCACTTTTTGCCCACCAATTCATCCAAAGTCTTAAATAATGGTTTCAATTTCTGTTTGGAATTAGAGGCCATAATCAACGGATCCAAGCAAGATTACCCCTCGAAAGCACCAAAATATTTGGAAGGTACCAAAATAGTATTCAAGAATTCTAGACACTTCGAAGAGAATTCCTTCTTATGTATGTCCGTTCATTTCAGAAAATAAAGGACCAGCCATTAATTTATAAGTTGAGAGAAGTCCTTGCTTTGATTGTTGCTAAAATAAAGAAAACCATCAAAGCAAGCACTTCTCTCAACTTATAAAAAATGTCCGTTCATCCTGTCGATCTTAAGGCTGATATCGCTGCAAAACCGATGTCAATTGATTTCAGTTGTAAGAAATATTCTCATCCATGTGAAGCTACAGCTTTTTGAACTGTTGACAGGTTTTCATTACACATGACTTGATAAACCAGGAAAATATCAAATTCCTAGGTTATCGTGACGAAAAGACACAATTTGGCCTTGAGCAGAGGATCATTGAGCATTTCCTTCATGTTCTTGTAGGACGTCGAGTCAGGTTGCTTATTGATATTTTTGGTATCTGCTCGCAAGTTTGGCAATTGTTCGATGATGATCACTACCGCAACTGTTGCGTTCTCAACCCATCAAGTCGCACAATACTTGGGTCGTACGTGGGTCATTGCGAAAGATCAACATTCCGCTCAGACGCAAGATCTTCAAAAACTTCCCAACAACTTCGCAGAAATTTCATCAGCTCAATGTGAACATGGGGAGCAGTGACGTTAAACCATTTTTTAAAGATATATTTGTCTCCAGCTCGCAGAGCACCTTCGATGATGTGTAGGGAGCAACTTCCAATGTCAGACCATCTCATCTGAGTCCATCAGCCATATACTGCATATGAACGCACAAGGCGTGGGAGATATGAACCTGCTGAACAATCTTCTGAGACAATTCGCCCATTGAGACAGGTGGGGACCAATCAACCTGATCCAGCTCACATCAACGGCGTGAGTCAGATGAAAAAACGAAGCGCCCGTCCTAAGGATCCAGACTTCCTCGGCTGAGTATACACATTCCGTCCGGACATTTCAAAGCAGCTTTTCCCAACCAACAGAGAGGATCTGAACGCAGTTTCAGAGAAAAGCGCAGCAGCAAACTAAGAAAGTACATAAAAACAACTGGCCTCCTTATCTGAAAACAGTAAAAATTACTGAAAATCAATAAACCAGACGTACCATGTTTTAAAAACAAAATTATAGATGCATGACCATACTTTTCTTCCGAATTTGTACCTATTGATCAATTCCCTGATTTTTCCCGGTTTTCCAGAAATCAATTCTTGCCTGAATTTTCCCGCGTTATACACCCTGACTGTAAACAGCTAATAGAGTAACTGAGTAGCCTACAGAGTGCCCGCGCATTTTCGGAAGATAATTCTCCAGACGCATGAAAAAAATTCCAGACTCATTGATAATCCCAATTTACCCTATTTCATCCACAACGTTGGCTTGATTAACCTAAGGGAAGAACAAAGTTGGAAGAAAGAACAGCTGGACTGTATTCGGCAATCAAAGAGGCAATGACAGAGAGTCCACTGACAGAAAGGAATCACTATGAGGACACTCCTATTCACGGATGAAAAGCAAAGTCGAAACATAGCACATTACAGTTTGAAGAGAACATGAAAATATACAGGAGCGAGTGCAATTAATTTCGAAAGGCTGTACGAGCCGACATGAAATATGGCTGCAGGAGAAATAAAGATTGATTGAGCAGAGTGTGCAGAAGCAGAGACACGCCAAGCATACCTGCTGATCAGAGATATCAATACAAAATAGGAACCGAAGCAACGATTTGCTAAAGATCGCAATGAACACCTGTTCCAGACATCCGGAGAGATGGACTGAGTACTGACGATACCTGCATGCGTAGACGTATGATTATGACACCACAGTAGTGACGGAATGTGAAGAGATGGCACTCCAAGACGACGACAGAAATGGCGAAATACTCGGGTGTCAAGTTGAAACAGCGACCAAGAGGCTTAAGCCACACAAAGCTCCAAGGCTCCCGGAACAGATGGCATCACAGGAAAGATGCTACACGCAAGAGGAGTAGAATTAGCAGAAACACTGCTCATTATATGCAGTTAGCATAGCTTGCTTTGAAGAGAAAGTTCCTGATGAATGGAACGAGTCGGTTGTATTGACGATGCCTAAGAAAGGAGATCTATGCATCTGCAGCAACTACCTCATCTTATCTCTGATAAACCACGTGCTCAAAGTGTTCTTACTGATCATCCTGGAGCGTATGAAAGCTTTTGTAGAGCAATTCCTGGTAAAAGAACAATCTGGCTTCCGTAGAGACATCAGCAGTGTGCAACAGATCCTTCATGATAGTCTGCTCCATAGATTCCTATAAGGTTTTCGGCAAGACGCCATGTGGGCAGTACTGAAATCATACGGAGTGGATGCTAAGATTATCCACCTTTTGAAGAGCATGCACTACAGTGCCAAGGCTGCAGCTAAGACTTGGAAATGAAACTGGTGACTGGTTCAGACAAGGATTCCAGACAGGATCAGTGTGACCTGCTATTTTGCTTGGTATACCTGAAACGTGTTATAACAATGCGGAAAGGGTGTCAATTCAGGGATGACCTATCAACAACCCAACTCTTGCCGATGATATAGCACTTTCAGATGAAAGTTGGTGTAAGCTGGAGAATAGCTTAAACCTCATTTCTTCAGATGCAGGAAGATGTGGCCGTAAGATCAACACCGATACAACAAAGGAATTAGAGATAGTGGAGACATAGTGCACCGGATTTGATAATTTAAATCGGGACGGAAACGGATATAGCTGATTCTCAAAAAAAATCCGGCCGGATTTCGAGATGCAATAAATATACAAAACATCATGTAAATTTGTTGTTTCCTAAATAGTGCAAAATGCATCTATGTTAGCTACTGAATTGGACGTGCAAAAGTCACATTTGAAGGATACGCTACCTTACCAGTAATTTGTCCTTAATTTCAGGGTTGATTTACCGCTGACTGATTTACTCAGGTTTCGTAGCAACCGAAATACTGAGTTGTAGATGCGTTGTTTCAGGGTTGATTTACCGCTGACTGATTTACTCAGGTTTCGTAGCAACCGAAATACTGAGTTGTAGATGCGTTGTGCTAGCTTGAGTTTGTTGCAACTGACGACTTTTGTGATTTTCTATCGAAGCCATCGGTTTTATCACTCTAATTTAGATTTGCCTATTTCTAACAAAATAAAGTTATTTAATTTGTTCTCGATCCTCTATGGGGAAAGCCAGGAAACAGTGCTCAAGTTCAACATCGACAGTGCTCGACTTTTTTAGATGCATTAATTCTGAATGATCTAAACCTTCGACCATCATAAGAACAGCCTATTTTCTAATGCTGTTGACATAATCCGGCTCAGTAGAATGCTTAGTAGGATAGCTTTATGTTATTAAGAAGTTCCTGGCAAAAAAGCGACAAGGGGCCGAACCCCCACGCACGCATGGATAGGGTTAATATAAGACCAGAGATGATTTACCTCTTGTCATCAAGTTTGTCAGTAAGAACACATAACCTAGCTATCACGTCAATTGATGCAGACCGGTCGACAATAAAAAAATCTGAAGGGAGTACATGAGACGCAACAAAAATTCATCCATTCATCCAACTAATTTCCCTGAAATGACATTGTTTACATGCATTTCACAACGTAGCGCAACATACGTTTCAGTCATTTCCTTGTAGAAGTGGCCTTCCAGAACTTCGGCAAAAAAAATCGGACTGCGGTCACCTGATGAATTGAATGTAGCCTACATACAAAAATAACATCTATTCTATATAGCATGCATGTAAAATGCAGATTGCACAGTGTTCATTGATGTGACAATGAATGAAGTATTTTAAACTATAAACTGGAAGCAAATAAAAACCATAAATAAGAAAGTAGAACAGAGCTCCTTAGAAAAACGATGCATAACGACATTGATTAAAATATCAGCATTTCAGATATTTTATATATATCAGTATTTCAGATACTTTGGCCGGATATGAAATCTGGTGCAACGATACTCAAGAAAAGGACAGAGGACGATTTTTTTATAAAAAAGGACGAACTTCTAAGGAAGGACGACTGACGACCAAGTATTTGACAATGGAACGTCACATTTTCGATAACTTTCCAGAAATAACCAATTCCATGACTTTCCATGTAGTGAAACTTCATGAATTTTCCAGATTTTCCATGACCGCATACAACATGTGCTTAAAGATCGAAACCAGGATACAAATAAGAAACGCCGGAAATTCGCCACCTACTGTTGATTTCGCAGCTCCAAAGAGACATAGATGAGAATGTGGTAAAGGAACACAGAGGAAACTCATGTTTCAAGGGTTTCAAAATTGGAAAAAAATAATGAATTAGTCCCTTAGACCCGCGGATCTCCGACGATACGCAGAATAATTCTCATAACTGCTGAGGTCAGACTTGCTTTGTTGGGTATCAAACGAAAGCCTGCCCATCAATATTCTAAAAACAAAACATGAGTTGGCAACGACAGTTTATCAATTCCACCTTTACTGTATCAGTCAATTGTGCAATCTCATGCTGAAAGTGAAAAGATTTTGGCAGTAATATTTTATTCATTTCTGAGCTGGTTTACTTTTCTCTTAAGCATAATATACACTGAAGAAGCCTATCCCTTAACAGAAGCTGAGAATTGACTAACACATACCGGTACTCATGCGCTCGGAAGGTTGTGATCTTGATCTCTACCATCTGATCTACTACTCTGCTAGCCTATCATTAGCGATCTTCGCAGAATCAATTCATCAATCTTCGCGTATTTTCGGTGGATTCCGGACTCATTGATAATCCAAAGAAACCCTAATTCACCCAAACATTTGGCTAATTTAACCTGAGGGAAAATGAGTTGGAAGAAAGAACACCTGTGGCTGTATTCGGATATCAGAGAGGCGAGGCTGTGACATAGTCTAACGACAGAAAGGCGAAGAATCCATGAAGCTATACAGGGCGACTGTACGTGTAATTAAGTTCGAGAGGCGGCACGAGTAGATTTGAAATTATGACTGCAGGTGAAATACCGACATCAACCTCCTAACTTTTCATGAAACAATTCCCGTCTGTATCACAGATCTCTTCTACTACTGATGAAGAAGACTGAACCAATTGGCAAAATTTGTGACTGCCACTTTTAATCATTATATACCGATCAAGATATATATATATTTCGTTAAACTTCAAAAAAGAAGACGAAAGTTACAATATCGATACATAAGTAAGGCACACTTCATTGTTCATTGTTCAAATATGATTCTTCCTTCTTCAGAGCTTTCTGACGATGGTCGCTCCGGGATCGCCTCGAAGCCCTGGGTCCTCGTTGGTCCGTCCTGGCATCTTCACGTCCACGAAGGGCAGGTTGTTTATCGTTTTGAGTTTGGTGTGGCCGAGGAAAGTTATGAGTGCGTTGAGTGTTGTTTTGTTATTGATTAACTGGTCGATGTGTTCAAATGGGATATCTTCTGATCTGGCTGCGTGTAATAGTTGTTTTCTGTGCTGTGTGTAGCTAGGGCAGCGAAATATAATGTGGGATGCGGTTTCACGCTCTGAGCAAATGCCGTTTTGGCAGAAAGGGGGAATACTGGGGTCAAGTTTGTGTATAAAGTTGTTGTGTCGTCCGTGTCCTGTCAAGATTTGGGTGAGGGTGTGAGGGATATTGGATGGAAAGTGGTTGTATGAATTGTAGCGAAATGAGAATTTTGTCTGATGAAAGTGCTTGTATTTTGCATTTTGAATAGTAGAAGTGATACTGTCGGTTAAAATGTGATCCTCAAAGGCTTGATATTTGTTGTCCTGTTTAAGTTTGTGATTTTATGGTATTTTAAGGTGGTCTACAATTGGAGCTAATTGGGTTAAGCTTACAATTTCGTCTGTGCCACTTGATCTAAATGCTTTGCAAATACGTAGGGCAAACAATCGCTGCACCTTAGTTAGCGCTTTACAAACAGTTTTCTTATGCAAGGCTGCACCCCAAATTTTTATTTCATAGGCGGTCTGTGGGACATAAACTCCATTATGTAGATGGCGAATATTCGAAGATGAAGCTCCGTAGGTGACTGATGCTATAATGGTGAGACGTTGGGCATATGTCATAGTGCGCTTACAGATGTCATGGATATGATTATTGAACTTAAGCTTGCGATCAAAGATCACTCCTAAAATGCGGCTGTCCTTCAGTGTAATGTTTTCATTGTTAGCTAACGTAATGTGTGTGAATGGCGGAACTCTCATCTTCGTAAAAAGGGTGGCTTGGGTTTTGGGGATGTTCAAGGAGAGACCTCTTGCTTTGGACCATTGTAGAAGGGTTTCACTGACCTCTCTCGCTCTTTGTTGCATATCCGCATGAATCACTACTGTGCAATCATCTGCATAAGCTACGACTTTGCCAAATTGAGCAAGTTTCGTCACAGCCATATCTATACATATATTCCACAACAAAGGACTCAAGCAACTTCCCTGAGTAGTGCCACAGTTTGGAGACATGGAAATGTGAGGGAAAAGCTTACTTGTGGTGTTTCTTGGTTTTAGAAGGCTAGTAATCAGTCGGATGGTGTGAAAATCAGTGCTACTTTTGGATTGCAGTTCAAGTATTATGTGCTTTGGAGGGGCATGATCAAACGCGGCTGTGAAATCAAAACTCAGTAGTAGAGAGTCGTCTTTACAGATGGAATTGTATATGTCAGTAGTGTAGCATGATATAGTCTTGCATGATATGTTTGTATGAATACTGTACATCTGTAGCTCTCACTCGTACGCGTGGTGTAGCTCAAGTATCTCTTTTCAGAAGCCTTGAGCATTGTGTGCTGTGACCCCGAACAATACAATCCTTGCAGCGCCACAAAGATTTTTGAAGTTATTTATGCTCAAGGCCTCATGCAATTATTGCCATAAACACCAAATTTTTGAGACCATCAAAAACGGCGGAGACTCTCTCACCAGCCTATCCGAAGACGATATACTTCTCGGCATCCGCAACCTAGCCGTTCGAGACGAAAACATAATGGTCGCACGCGTCACTCTGCACAATCTCAGACAAGACAGAGAAGAGCCGATTCGCAATTTTGCAGCTCGACTGCGTGGTCAAGCCAGCATCTGTCGCTACTCAATTGACTGTCCTCGATGCGACGCCACAGTTGACTACAGCGATCAAGTTCTCAGAGATGCCCTAACACGAGGCATCATGGACTCGGACATACAACTGGATCTCCTCGGTGAACAGAACCAGGAAATGACCTTGGAACAGACAAACATAGAAGCCAAAGAAAGTGGTAAAAGATCCACTCAAAGTCTCCATCAGAATTTCAGCTCTACCGCTGCCTCCAGCAGCTATCGCAAAGCCCAGAGAAATCCTGGTAAAAAGAGACGACCACCCAACCTGTAAATACTGCGGTCAAAAGCCCGAACATGGCACACGTCGACAGGATCGTGAAAAGACGTGCCCAGCATATTCTCACAAATGCGGTAAATGCAGCATACGGGGACACTATGATGCCGTATGCCGCGGTGGCAGTAAGCACAGACAAGCGCGAAACACGGAAAGTGCCACCTTTGACTCATTATGCACCGTAAGCAGTTATCCTGATGGTGAACAAATAGCACAGGCCAACTGCGGAATCAACTCCAACGGCCAAAGAGTCCTCACACTGGATCACCATGTCTACAACGATCTATGCGATTCACAAATCCTCTGACCCACAGCCCTTCGTTGATGTCTATATTCAAGGCCATCCCTCCGACTTCACAGCTCTTGGATTTCATTTGAACCGACCGACCCCTATGATTGACATCCTGTGCCATGGCTGACACAGGATGTCAATCTTGCCTTGCCGGCGCTAATGTCCTCCGATATCTACATTTACAGGCGACTGACCTAATACCAGAATCTATGCGCATGAATGCGGCGAACGACAAGCGCATCAACATATTGGGAGCTCTGCTTCTACGACTCTCTGGCAATACGAAGCAAGGGAACACCCTGACGACTCGGCATATCGTATATTTTACAGACAATAGCGATAAATTTTATTTGAGTAAGCAAGCTTGCACTGCCCTCGGATTAATCACCGAAAACTTTCCCACTATCGGTGAGGCAACATCCACGCTCTGCTCATACTCGACACCCTCTAATCCAGAAGTAGTTTCCACCGCAGACAGAGACAGCACCAGCCTTAAAGCGACGAATTGTGATTGCCCACGCCGTCAATTGCCACCATCGATTCCGACTTCACTCCCCTTTGCAGGCGTCCCTGAAAACCGTGTCAAACTGGAACAATATCTTCGCGATTACTACTGCTCATCTACTTTCAATACCTGCGAGCATCAGCCCCTCCCCATGATGGAAGGTCCTCCTCTACGTTTAATGGTCAGTGACGCTGCTACGCCAGTTGCTCATCACACTCCAATCCCCGTACCGCTCCATTGGACTGAAGAAGTCAAGGCAGGATTAGACCAAGATGTGCGACTCGGAGTAATCGAGCCAGTTCCTGTTGGTGAGCCAATGACCTGGTGTCATAGGATGGTAGTTTGCCCCAAAAAGACGGGCAAGCCACGCAGAGCCGTCGATCTTCAGGCCCTCAACCAACACGCCACACGAGAAACTCATCACACACAATCGCCATTCATTCAAGCCAGATCAGTGCCGAAAAATGTGAAGAAGACTCTATTCGATGCGTGGAATGGGTATCACAGCATACCACTCCACCCAGATGACAGACACCTCACTACCTTCATAACCCCTTGGGGTAGATATCGATATAAGGTGGCACCACAGAGATATCTTGCGTCAGGAGATGGCTACAGCCGTCGATTCGACGAAATCGTCGCTGACGTTCCATGCAAAACGAAGTGTATCGACGATACGTTGATCTGGTCCGACACCATCTCCGAAGCCTTTTTCAAGCCGCCCATTGACTCGACCTATGTGGCCGCCACGGTATTACTCTTAATCCGGAGAAATTCATCTTCGCTGAAGACGTCGTTGAATTCGCTGATTTCAAATTTCGCCTGACTCTGTAAAACCATGCAGCCGACTGTTCAACGCGATCAGCCACTTTCCGACGCCAAAGAACATAACTGACATTCGATCCTGGTTTGGCTTAATCAATCAAGTGTCCTATGCTTTCGCCTCCGCCGAAAGTTGCTGCCATTTCGATCGCTCTTAAAACCTGGCACAACGTTCACATGGACTCCTGAATTGAACAATCTCTTTGAACAATCCAAGAGGTTTATTATTCAGGAAATTGCCAATGGGGTCGAAATTTTTGACAAATCACGTCCAACATGTCTCGCAACAGACTGGGGCAAATCTGGAATCGGATTCTGGCTACTCCAAAAACATTGTCAATGTCGCTCGTCCCAACCCTTTTGCTGCAAATCAGGGTGGAAGATAACCCTCGTCGGTAGTAGGTTCACTTCCTCAGCTGAGTCACGCTATCAACCAATCGGTGAGGCTCTAGCCGTCATTGATGCTTTAGACAAATCACGCCACTTCGTTCTTGGTTGCCATGACCTCACAATAGCTGTAGACCACAAGCCCCTCCTCAAAGTTTTTGGAAACAGATCATTGGAAGATTTGCCTAACCCACGACTTCGAAACTTAAAAGAAAAATCCCTTCGCTACCGCTTCAGAATGGTTCACATCCCAGGTGCCCAGCACAAAGCTGCCGACAGCGTTTCACGTCACCCTGTTGGACAGCCAAACGACGTCTACCTCCCTGATGATATTGCTGTGACAGCAGGCACCGACAACAGCTTCATTCGCCCTAGCCTCCTCTTAGACCACATTCGGGAGCCATCAACATCTTCTATCAACGTTGACGAGCCAAACCTTGCTGCCGCCTTGACACCTGCGCTGACCTCGCTGAAGTCTGTAACATGGGATGACATCCGCCTTGCTACCACCAGCGATAACTCATGTCTCTACTCGACTTCGTTGAAAATGGATTCCCACGAACCCGTGAAGACATCCCAGCGAAAATACGCGAATTCTACAACTTGAGGGACGATCTTCACTCGTACGACGGGGTGGTTCTTTACAAAAACCGTGTTATTGTCCCACCAGCACTAAGACAACAAGTCCTCCGCGCGTTGCATTCTGCACACCAAGGCGTCTCCCCCATGACAGCACGAGCTAGTGCCTCAGTCTTCTGGCCAGGAATAAATCCCGCCATCCAAAATGTAAGAGCATTCTGTCTCCAATGCAATCGTATGGCACCGTCTCAACCAAGCGCCCTCCAACAACACCGTTCCTGCCTGTTTACCCATTCCAATGCATCTGTGCAGATTTCTCCCACCATGGCGGTTTTCCTTACCTTGTTGTTGTGGATCGGTACAGCAACTGGCCACTTGTAGAACGAGCCAAGGGTGGTTCTGACGGACTCATTTCCTGTCTCCGGCGCACCTTCGTAACTTTCGGTATCAGTGAGGAACTAACGTCAGATGGTGGACCAGAATTCTCATCATCTGCGACTGAAAACTTTCTTCGCATCTGGGGCGTCCGTCATCGCATCTCCTCCGTCGCCTACCCCCACAGTAATTGCAGAGCCGAACAGTCAAGCGACTCATCCCCGACAACACAAGCTCAACTGGCGAACTCAACACGGATGCATTCCAGCGAGCCATGCTCCAGTACCGGAACACGCCAAATCATCAAACCGAAATGTCGCCTGCCCAATGCATCTTCGGTCGCGCCATATGAGATTTCATTCCCACACATCCTGGCAGATACGAACCCCACCGCACGTGGACAGAAACCCTATCGCAACGCGAACACGCTCTACGCCATCGTCATATGAAGATAGCGGAACGTTTGCCGGAGCACACTCGTCGCCTTCCAGCCCTCTTCATCGGCGATCAAGTTCGCATTCAAAACCAGACAGGACCCCACCCTACGAAATGGGACAGGACAGGCATCGTCATTGAAGTGCGTCAGTTCGACCAGTATGCGGTGCGTGTTGATGGCTCAGGCCGTGTGACTCTCCGCAACCGTAAATTTTTTTCGGAAGTTTACACCAGTGGTTCAACGTGACTTACCATTCCCTCGGCAGTCAATCATCTCTCCATCGACCGGGCTACCCAAGGAGAAGGCTTGCAGTGCTGATGACGGATCCCAATCCTCAAATCAACGGTCAACCGACAGCAGGGAACTCTCCTCTCCTGAAGAAATTGTTCCTGATCCAATTCCATCTTCAGACCACGATCCTCTCCAAGAAATCAGTGATCATATTCCCAACAACAAAACCGAAGGCCTATCCATCGAAAGTGAAAGATCACTCGACCCATCGATGTCGGGCAACAGTGGACGTTTGCCACGTGCATTGACTCGTCTATTTCCGCACAACCGATCTGGAGATAAAGACGGGCAGCCTTCACCATCGCTTTCTGCCGCTGACTCACGTGTTCTCCGCTCAAAGTTGCAATAATGTGACATTCTGTTTTGTACTTTTGTTTCAGACCTTGTGTCCCGGACAACGTCAGGGGGCATAGTGTAGCATGATATAGTCTTGCATGATATGTTTGTATGAATACTGTACATCTGTAGCTCTCACTCGTACGCGTGGTGTAGCTCAAGTCTCTCTTTTCAGAGGCCTTGAGCATTGTGTGCTGTGACCCCAAACAATACAATCCTTACAGCGCCACAAAGACTTTTGAAGTTATTTAGTTAGAGTGCAGTTTCTGTGCTTCGGCCTTTCAGAAAACCATGCTGAGCCGATCAAGAAATAATGGTAAAAAAAAATATTCTACGTTAAGATAATACTACACAGTCCTTTGCAAAAACAACCTAGTGGAAAGGAGATTCGAGCGATGACTCCGTGGGAGGCTGAAAATTCGCACACCTGTCATTAATGCTGAAGCTGAAAGGTTTATGATAGCCCAACGCCATCATCTGAGTGGAATTGAATAAGTCAGCAATTTCAATATGATTGATAAGAGAAGAAACGTTAGCCGCAAAAATTCGAAAAATTTTTTGAATCTTTTTTAAAGAGCTACATTACATCTTGAAGCAATGATACAACAGAACATGGTTTAGTCAACCTGGCCAGTCACATGCTTTAAGTAAGATTAAGCAAATGAAACTATAAAGAAAAGGGTTCAAATGCAGTCCTTTATGCTCGGTATAAACAAATAATTAGATGCAGATTGCATGTTGCAATTCAAAAGATTGTCTAAAAACATGCAACATGTAGTAGATCATGTAACTGTTATGTATCATACTGTGGAGCTATGAGCTTCAAGGTGTGTGCAGCTTCTTTAGTTGCTTTAAACAATTCAAAACATTTTTTGACACTATGAGATTTAATATTATCACAAAACTTCAATAATGCAGTTTCAGTGTAAAACTGTCAAATACAGTTTTACTGTCTTCTTTGCACTTCTTTACAACATATTACTGTCTTTCTTTGCACAAACTCTATGTGCTGATTTGAACATTGAAGTCATGAGTGTTTGGATTTGGTGCATGCCTTTCAAGATCTTCTTCCACACGTGCGTTGTACTTGCACGTTTTTTGCTAGGCTACCGCAGCAAAACTAGACAAGTTTTGTGGCAGATTCTGTGCTGCGTATCACCTGATGCCATAACTTGAACTAGCATGTGCATAATATGTTTGTTGTATTCCATCCAATTTCAACACTGATTTCATTTTCAATTGCGATCAGCTGATATTCGATGATCAGCTGCTAGAAATTTTTTATTTTTGCTTTTATGTAATAAAGACTGATTGATTTTTTTGCTGTGCACAATTGTTTATCATGAACTACGTGATCCACACTAAAAGGGAAGAATTCTATGGATCAACTTAAATATGCTGTATTTCGATGGGCAGCGTTTGTGCCGAGGGCCTCACCGGAATCTTACTTGAAGCCACGACTTCAGCCACGACATTATGTGCGTTATTTTCATCATTGTGACAGTGATATGGGTAGTATAAGTATGCCTGAAAGATGAATCAATTCGTGCTCGTAAAATATATATCGGAGTACTGCTTCTGACGCAAATGGTGAATGTGCAAATAGCCAATTACCTGCAGTGAGGCCCTACGTTGCGTCGGAATAAGGTTTCTATTACTGAATGGTTATTCGTATGCATCGGTGCGTTGGTATTACTGGGGCAATGAGAGCGTGGTTATTCTGTAGCAAAAAATTGGTGAGACTAGGCACATCGACACAGGCCAATTAGACACGAATCTAAGTGTTTGATGCTAGTTCGTTATCCTTGTGCATGAATAACGAATTCTTTGTTCCACTTTATTCCGTCGCTAGTGTGTTAATGTGTATGGAATCGTATATATTCTCATATGTACTGGCCGTTTCAAAAAAGATAGTACAAAAAAAGTTAACCCATTTTCAAATCTAATTTTTGTGTTCAAGTCCTGGTTCAATTTCGATGAACGAGGATCTATGTGAAACCTTGTGTTCCACAGATCAACTTGGCATATATTTCACTTTCATAAGAAGTCATTAGGCACCATGGAAAAACATGGAGGTTGATGGACAGCATTAGCTGTTAGTCAGTTTCATCATGATGTAAGGTTTTCAGGACTCGTTGAATGTACTCAATGTACTAAAGGATGCAATTCTAATGAGTTTTACCAAAGAATGTTTCTAAAAAATCCATCTTTTCATCGATGGAGATGCTCAATTTCAATAGCTTTTGTACCATGTGAAATGCCATGTTAAGTATACATACCTTATTTTGATAGAGCGCTTAGGTTGTCTGGTCAGGTGTGGTGAGCAAACCAAGATGTATGAATTTTTGGTCAAATCATTCACCTATATCTACAAACGGAATTTTGCAATATAGGAAATGAAGATTATCACCATTGAATCACGCATATGATGAGCTTTCAAAGCAATTTTTAATATTTTAATATATGTCGGGTGAGTCAAGAGTCTTTGACAACTGAAAAGAAAATCTTGATTTGGTGAAGTAGGAACATGTGTTGCATTCATGGTATCATATTTGTAAGAGCCAACTTCCGAACAAGACGAACTCTATTGATTGACTGAATGCACGCATCCACACAATACAATGACATCACATGACAGTCATTAATGCAGCCACATGACAAAGAACAACCAACATATCTCCGTTTTTGGGGATATTTTTTCAGACAGTTGATAAGTACAGTTTTATGGCCTTCCACCTCGACCGTGCAAGGTACGCACACCGGAATAACCTTTGTAGGTGGTTCGTATGGAGATTTCATCTTTCTCTTCATCATTCTTCTGACAAGAACTGTTTCTCCAACTTGGGGATGCCATATTGATCTTGCTTGAGAACCCTTGCTCCATTGAACTAATGACCAAAATTTCCGTAAATCTTTCACGAATGTATCCGGATTAGCAAATCAGAACTTATTTGTCCAATCCAGAGGTAAAAAGGGTGTAAATCCAAATGTCATATTGAAAGGCGTTTGGCCAGTAGCTTAGTGCTGCGAAGTTCTATAAGCAAATAATGAGGACGGCAGATTTGAGACCCAAACAGATGGGTGCGAACATGTTAAAAGCCGTTCCGATAATGTTCCATGGAAGCGTCCTAATGCGGAATTTATTTGTGGGTGTCAAGCAATTGTTCGGGATTGTGATGAACCAATGATGTGACATAAGGATGCAAATAATTGTGACTCAAATTGCGCACTGCGATCCGAACGTATACAAACCGGAGGCCAAATCGCAAAATCCGTTGCCTGATAAATGCTAGTGCTAGTGCTTAAGAACATTGGCACAGCTTCGACCCATCGAGTACAGCTGCATCCCATTGTCAATATAAATCTGTAATTCCGACAAGAATGAAGAGGTTCAACAATATCAACAAATACAAGCTCATAAGGACCGGGAGCAGGTAGTGCTCCATCTGTACAGGGTGCCCGCGGCTCTGGAAAGTGGAAAATAGGTTGGTCTGGAAAAGTATTATTTTTAAGAAAATGTCTGGAAAGACTGGGAAGTCTGGAAAAATATTGGATCGATAAGTCTGGAAGTATTGAAGCTTCACTCACATCATTCCAATCGTATTCTGCGAGTTCATTGCTGCAAACTATGCATATATTGCTTTCCTAGCGCTTCTTTCTTGCTTTTTAAATTATTTTTGCTAGTACTTAAAGATACTTGAGTGACCATTGAGAAAAGACAAGCACTAGGAAAGCAATGTAGCGCAGTCTATCTCAATGAATGCGCAGATTGGAATGTTAATGTAAGCGAAACTTTAATACATTGAAAAAAATGAAGGAACCATGTGTGCTAAAACACAATGTGGACAAAATCGCAATTAGGAAAACATTTTTAGTAAACAGTCATCTATTTAATGCAGACGACATAATGAGGGAGAAGATTATACGCAACTTGATTAAGGAAACCATCTGATCAATGACGTAAGAAGTGTTGTAATAAATCTGGTTGGTCAAGAGAAGAAGTTAGATAAGCGATAGATATAAGATAGTCAGAGTTACATATTCCTTTTCACTATTTTCGATATCCAATTTTCCTTCAAAGACCATGAAACTTTAATACATTGAAAAAAATGAAGGAACCATGTGTGCTAAAACACAAGGTGGACAAAATCGCAATTAGGAAAACATTTTAGTAAACAGTCATCTATTTAATGCAGACGACATAATGAGGGAGAAGATTATACGCAACTTGATTAAGGAAACCATCTGATCAATGACGTAAGAAGTGTTGTAATAAATCTGGTTGGTTAAGAGAAGAAGTTAGATAAGCGATAGATATAAGATAGTCAGAGTTACATATTCCTTTTCACTATTTTCGATATCCAATTTTCCTTCGAAGACCATGAATAGGGTAGAGTGTGAACTGTTGATAGCAGGCTTGGGGCAAGTACTTCGATTGTACATGAGTACAAGTACAAGTACATTGAACACAATGAATACAAGTCCAAGTAATGTACTTGATCAAATTGCTATTCAAGTACAATTACAAGTATTGAAAAATCAAGTACAAGTACTGAATAATTACTAACAATCACCGGTACTAATTATTACTGAGTTAAATCGCAAAGCATTCTCAAATTGTATTGTTATTCCTGTTTGTGCGTTCGTGCTAGTCAAGTTCAGAACAAAAATTGTGAGTAATTATAGTGACAAAAATTAAGCAGCACATGACAGACAACTGAAAACAACACTTGATTGAAGAATGAAGATACATGTGGTCCTATTTCATGGAGCAAGTAAGACTATTGTTGTTGACCACGTGATACAAGCATGAAGCTTATAACATTTTAGGAGAAGTCATTTTATTTGATAAACATTAGTCTTTCGAAATTTTGGTCTTTAATTCGACAGCGATCTGGTTTAAAAACTTTTCCAGCAATGCTGAATATTCTTTCCACAGGAGCAGACGAGGCGGGTGAGGTAAGATACTTTAATGCTTAACTAGCCAGAGTGGGATATTTGCAACTTTTAGAATCCCAAACGACAGGAAGTCAGCGCTCTCAGGCAAATGCATTGGTGTATTTATCATATATGCCTACTCGAAAACAACTCCTAAAATGCCAAAAAGTACTTGAGTACTTGAAATTCCAAGTACATTTATAAAAGTACTTGACCAAGTACAAGTACATGTAAAGGCAAATAAATCAAGTACTTTTACTTATACTTGACCCCAAGCCTGGTTGCTAGTTATGATTTTAAATTGTATGATTTCAAGTTGTCAACGTTTACTTCTCATATTACCAAGACGACCTTGATTGTACCTTAGTTTTGTTTTCATATAGTTTTAACTACTGTCAATTACTAAGGATTTACTTAGTTTCTCTATTAGCTGTTTAGCTGTAGGCTTTGTAGGGGTATGAAGTTGGTTATTAATAAAATTGACTCATCAAAATAGTCTGTTTCCTATGCGCTAAAAGTTGTGATATTCCAGTACAATTTTCGTAATTTGATGATCGAAAATTGCAGTTAAAATCAGTTGAGCAATAATAATCGATTATTGCTGCAAGTAGCAGACTATATGCATTTTTTAAATATTGCTTGAGAGTTATGTGCAGTATTAAAATGCTCGTATGCATGCCGTTTGTGTAACACTAGTTACAAAAGGGGTAATATTATATTTGAATAAAATCATCTCAAAAAGAAAGTTCTATCTTGCTGATTGAAATTGTCTGCTCAAGATTGAAAGCGTTTAAATGCCATCTACTATGTGGTAGCCACTGAGTTTCATTCATCATAATTGCAAAAGCTTTCATGGCAAATTTAAATTAAGAAAAATATTTTTGTCGCATTTTGAAGTACAATTCATTATTCATTTTTGCATCTACTGGTGAAGCGTAATTATCATTTATTAAGACGCCAATCATCATTCCATCGATAAGTACATGTATATTCAAATGCGGCCATCAGTGCATTCGAAAAAAGGCCATCTATTCAGCTCACTCAGTTGTTCGCTCATTCAACTATTTTGTTCGTTCACTCAGTCCGTTTGTTCATTTTAATTTTACGCTATGCCATTCAGTTCAACTGAAGCACTCAAGTCACTCACTTCCTTTTTGTTCACTTTGAAAGGCAGTAAGGTTGTGGAACTTCGCGCTCGTTGACTACATTCAGAGTTAAAGAAGTGTATTCTTCAAAGTGTCCATTATTCACTCTTATATGCCTATTTAGTTATTCTGTCAATTTTGAAAAAAACACTGCCTGATTTGCCTTTGTCTCACAAATCGACTTTGACATTCATAAAACTGCCACCACAGGGAAGCCATCCAATTCCAAATCCCGGATTCCTGGAAAGATACAACAGGAACCGTGTACAATTAAATTCATTAGGTAGTTGATTAGCCTATATTCCAGAAGTAAATAACTCGTAATTATTTGAAGCCATAATTGCTTGCAATTTTTCCACAGCGTTAGGTTTGTCACCTTGCAGAAATCGAGAGAAATTTTATGAAATATTTCATTAGGTGCACGAAAATTCTTATGCGGCGGTGCTCCGGCTAAAGTGACCTTAAAAATCCGTGTATTGTCCGATATTTAATCTATTCATTTACATTGCAGTATAATATGTTCACGAACAGAAACAACAATACGAATTGTTCACAGAAAATAGATAGACTGTTAGTCCCTTAAATCATTTTGCTCACTTTGCTTGATTTGCCAGGCGGTCGAATCATTCGTTGGTGTCATCAACAAAGCGTTCAGTTATTTTCCACCAGTCTCTTCTGTGACCACCAACTTTCGGATGAAAGTTAACATGAGCTGTAGACCAACACCAGGGTTGTGCCGGTGGTAATAACCAAGTGGTAATTATTAATTAAGGCTATTATCCAGATCATACCAACTTGAGATGAGGTAGTTGCTGCAGATGTTTAGTTCTCCTTTCTTTGGCAGCGTCAGTATAACCGACTTGTTCCATTCATCAGGTACTATTTCTTCAGACCATGCTTGACTGCATAAAATGAGCAGCTCTTCTGCCAATTCCACTCTACCTACATGCAGCATCTTTCCTCTGATGACATCTGTACCGGGAGCTTGTGTGGCTTTAGCTTCTTGGTCGCTGTTTTGACTTCACACTTGAGTATTTCGTCATTTCTGTCATCGTCTTGGAGTGCTACATCTTCAAGTTCCGTCACTAATGTGGTGTCAAAATCACACGTCTACGCATGCAGGTCTCGGCAGTACTCAGTCCATCTCTCCTTAGTCTCTCCGGATGTCTGGAACAGGTGTTCATTGCGATCTTAAGCAACTCGTTGCTTCGGTTCAAATTTTGCATTGATATTTCTGATCAGCAGGTATGCTTGGCGTTCCACTGCTTCTGCGCACTGCGCTCAATCAGTCAATATTTCTCCTGCAGCCATATTTTCATGTTGACTCGTACCGCCTTTCGAACTTAATTGCACTCACTCCTGTACATCTTCATCTTCCCTTCAAACTGTAGTCTGCTATGTTTCGACTTTGCTTTTCATCCGCAAATAGGCGTGTCCTCTGAGTGATTCCTCTCTGTCAGTGGACTCTCTGATTGCTGAATAGAGTCCAGCTGTTCTTTCTTCCAACTTTGTTCTTCCCTTAGGTTAATCAAACCAAATTTTTGGATGAATATCAGTGGGTCTGGAATTTTTTCATGAGTCTGGAAATTATCCTCTGAAAAGGAAATTATCCTCTAGAATCTTGCTGCCATAAGCAATAACAATTTCTTGATTGCCAGAAACTTGCTTTAACATGCAGCCAACACCAACTCCACTGCAATCGCTGTAAATGTTGAAGGGTAGTTCAGGGTTCATGTGCGCAAGGATCGTTGCTTGAGAGATTGCCTAATTCAACTTTGAAAGGATTATTGACAGTCATTGTCCCAAACAAACCGAGATTTGGCCTTTGTCAAATTGGTAAGAGGATCAACCATTGTTGAGACATTTCTGATGAATCACTCGTTGTGCGTCGATACGGGAGGTTCATTTCAAGATAAGTAATTTCCAAATAATTGAAAATATAGAAGTCACTCCCTTCTATTTACGACTTTTTATTCCAATAAGTTAAAGAGAAGCACCCTTCTTTTTAAAAAGAAGGGTTCTTCTTTTAACTCTAAAGTTAAGAGCAAGTCTTAACTCTTAAAAATCTTAACTCTTAATTAAGTTTATTATTAAGTCTGATGGCGATTACTTACGATATATATATATATATATATATATATATATATATATATATATATATGATATTTACAAAAGAAAAATAAGACTAGACCAATTAATAAAATTTTTATTAGACGATATTTCGTGTGGCACTTGATCACGTCTAAAATTTTAGACTAATTCAAAAAGAATAATCAAAAGAATATATACATGTATATATATCAAAAAACGATTGAAATCAAAATGAATAAAAATAAATAATAGTTTTGACCCGAAAGAAAAGTCAGCAATTATTCCCGACCGGTTTCTCCTGGTCTAGGACAAGCTACTCATGGGAACGAATTTATTGGAAAGCAAAATACAAAATTGGAAGCATAGACTTCCAAATCAAAAATTAATGACATAAACCTTACGATTTTTGCTAGACGTGTCATAGTTCAGGTGGTTTAGGTCTGGTTCAATGTTGGTTTCAGTATAGAAATAAAAATGGATTCCTTGCGCTCTCTTTCTTTAACTTCTTTAACTTTGTTTAAATCATTTCTTCTGAGATTATTAAGCAAGAATAATCGGAAAACAATTGAAGGGATTTTGAAATGTGGAGACTCTAAATGTAAATGTTGCCCCACGTTGTTGGCGGGGAAGATTATTGATTTCAAAGTTGGTGATTGCACAAAAAGATTTAAGATCAACTGCAACTTAACCTGCACCTCTAAGAATATTATTTACACCCTTCGTTGTAAGTCTTGTTACCAATTTTATATTGGGCAAACCGGGGATATGTTCCGTAATCGGCTGACTATTCATAGACAACAGATGGATGATGCCAATTACATGACTTTAGGAGTGACTAAACATATTGCTGCATGTGCTAAAGATCTACCGTTAAAATTTGAGGCTGCTCCATTCTTTCAGCTTGGGCCGAATTCTTCACGCATAGAAAGAGAGCGCAAGGAATCCATTTTTATTTCTATGCTGAAACCAACATTGAACCAGACCTCAACCACCTGAACTATGACCCGTCTAGCAAAAATCGTAAGGTTTATGTCATTAATTTTTGATTTGGAAGTCTATGCTTCCAATTTTGTATTTTGCTTTCCAATAAATTCATTCCCATGAGTAGCTTGTCCTAGACCAGGAGAAGCCGGTCGGGAATAATTGCTGACTTTTCTTTCGGGTCAAAACTGTATTATTTATATATATATATATACTCGTATATATATATAATTCCAAATAAAACCCGGTAGAAAACTGAATCAAAGGACCATTAATAATTCCCTTACCAGTTTCACCTCATCGGAGAAGCTTTTCAAAGGGAATGAATTTATTGCAAATTGCAAAATTAGACAACATATAAATTTAAAATTAACACTTGTTGAGTTTAGGCCTCAACATAGAAATAAAGGCATTCTCTTTACGCTCACGCTGCAATTTTGACGCGCTAGGACTTAATTTGTAGATAGGAGCCGCTAGGAATTTAATCATCAAGTTATTGGCACACATAGAGATATGTCGGCTCATGTTTAATATAGCATATTTTGCATGTGTTATTTGTTGTCTATGTTCTGTTAAGCGGTTTCTGAACATGTCACCTGTTTGCCCAAGATAGATTTCGTGGCAACCTTCGCATCTTATAACATAGATAACATTTCTCGACTGGCAATTCATGTTCTTGACATAAAACGTTCTCTCTTGGCCATCTACAACAAGATTCAGTTCTTTTCCTGTTATCAAAGTCGAGAAGGCTTGGCATTTAAGAGAATGCCTTTTTTTCTATGTTGAAGCCTAAACTCAACAAGTGTTAATTTTGAATTTGTACATGTACGTGTGTGTTGTCTAATTTTGCAATAAATTCATTCCCTTTGAAAAGCCTCCCCGATGAGGTGAAACCGGTAGAGGAATTAAAAATGGCCTTTTGATTCAGTTTTTCAGTTTTCTACCGGGTTTTATTTGGAATTATTATCTATCATTTTGTATTTTATTTATTTCTTATATATATATATATATATATATATATATATATATATATATATATATATATATATATATATATATATATATATATATATATTTACAGCTATGGACAAAAGTCACCGGACAGCGAAGTTTTTTGCTAAGATTCTTTCTATTGTCTACAAGAAAATATTGTGATACAGTTTAATACATCTAATTAGCCTAAATGTGTTTCCTTTTTATACAGAAGGTGTTGAAAAACAATTTTCTCGTTTTGATGTCTATTTATTCCAGATTCTCGTTTTAGACAAAAGTGACAGGACACCTAATATCGGGTGATTTTTGATAAAAAACATGGATTTTTAGTACTTTGTAGGAAATCCTTTTGCACGAATCACAGAATTCAAGCGGCGTGGCATGCTCATGATCAGCTGCTGACACTTTTCTGGGGTTATAACATGGTACCATGCATGAATTATTGATGCGATGATTCCACTTCGCGTAGTTCGCGCTCTTTCGTTTATTACTCGACCAACTTCCGTCCACAAATTTTCAATTGGGTTTATATGGGGACTTTGCCCTGGCCAGTCGTTGATATGATCAAATTCCGAACTTGACAGTGACCTTCCTTGACCGTCTTTGCTCGGTGGCAGGGGGCATTGTCATCCTGAAATACAGTGTGACCATCGGGGAACTGCGTGGCAAGAGTTTGCTGAATTTTGTGGTTCAGAATGTCCAGATACACTTTTTAGTTCACTCTTTGTCCATTTTCCAACACTCGAAGTCGTCCCACACCATTGAATGAGAAGCACCCCAAACCATCACGCTTGTGGGGTGCTTCATCGTCGCCATCGTGCATCTCGGGTCAAAGCGCTCACCAGTGCGTTGTCGGAGTGTAGTCACTCCCCGATTGCCAAATAAATCAAAGGAAGACTCATCAGAGAATAAAGTCCGTTCCCAATAGTCCATTGACTTTTGCGAATACTTAGTTGCGAATATCACACGTCGTCGTTGGAAAGCATTTACGAAGGGTTTTCTAGCAGGTATTCTGGCATAGAAGCCTGCAGCACACAATCGTCGACTAAGGGTGCAGTCAGTGAAGGAAGCTCCCATAGGACCAAGAGATGCTCGAATCATCCTTGTTGACAAGAAGCGGTTAGTTTCACACGCGAACAATTTGACGGTCAAGTCTTTCACTTGTTTTACGTGGACGGCCAGTCCTTTTCTTTGTAGGTGACCCGCAACCGGAAGGATTCTTTTGCCAACGTCGCCGTATGTCTGATACCGTCGATTTGGGAACAACGGTCTTCTGGGACACCTTCCGAACACTATATCCTTCCTTCACGAGAGTTATGATCTCTGATCTCTTCTTCGGCGATACTTCTTTTCTCATCTTTCAGATGTCAAGCAAACTGCGACCGATGAGATGCGAGTGTGAGATAAAAATGATAGCATAGCGCCAGTCTTCAGGTGAATATCGGAAACAACAGTGAGTCACAGCATTTGAATTTGAATTTCAAATCTGCCGATTCAAGGCTGCCTGCTTAACACAAGGCAAGTGAATGTGAAATGATTCAGAAAGCTTCCCATCATAGATATCTAACTTCACTGTTCGTCTCTGTGCTTATTAAGGCAATTTGCAAGTAAAAAACTATGAAGTATAGGGTGTCCGGTGACTTTTGTCCAATTCGAACATTTGCGCTTGGGGCTATGCTCGTGCATAGATATCTCTGTAGCACAGGGATATCCACGCAAATGCTCACTGATGCGAGTATTGAAGTGTCTCTTGTGACACCGACGTACCGCATAGAACAACGGTCACAATTATATAGATAAGAAATGTTCGATTTAGCGCCACCATGGACAGAATCTTTGTTATGAAACAAATATACATACATACAGTCAACTCTCGATATAGCGACCGCGCTCGGTTCCGCTGGAAACGGTCGCATTGGCGCGACGGTCGCTATAACAAGAGAGTGCGATTAAGGCTTTTTAATGAGTAGTATTGCATCAAATGATTAGTTTTGAGCAGTTTTGAATTAGTTTTGAACATCCCATTACTTTCCCAACTAGCATGGAACATTCTACATTGGAAAATATCAACTCTTATTCTACAATAGATGTATTATTTTTCATTGCCAAAACTACATGTAGGCCCTATATAGGCCTACCGCGTTTAAGTTAAAGCGACAGACCTAACAGCTTACCGATACTTCAAACACCACCTCAGTTACTGACTGTCTCTCTTGAAATAATTGTCGATGGTTGATTGTCGACGTCTTGCTGTAGACTCCTTTTCGTAAGAATTCCACAATGCCATCACTGCTGCAGATGATTTCTCCATTCCCGTTGCATTGAAATGGCGACGTAGTGTATCGAGCATTTCATTTATGTGGAAGGGCTGAAGGGCAGTTGGGAAGTCGCTGTCGTCATCTTCAGATTCCTCATTGTCTTCTTGTATGGTTGGTGCTGTATATGGATTGTCCTCGAAGGATTCAGTTTGACCCTCTGAGCTAATGAATTCGTTGAATGTTATGGGATCCTTGAGTTTCAATCCATTGACAGCTTTTTCGAACAGCTGTGCCAGTGGTATGTCATCCTCATCCTCAGATCCTTCACCGGCGCTCTCCTCTCCGACCGTAGCTTCATTTCCAACTGTGTCTTCTGAAACGCCAGTCCGCCTGAAACATTTGGAGACGGTTTCAGGTCTGCATGCAGAAATGGCTTCACTCATCCAAGTGATGGATAGATGGACGTCGATACTTTTGTGAACGCTGTTGACATCGCCATCCATGGATTCGCCCTTCAAGATGACGAAATTCAATAGTCTCTGTTGATATTGTCGCTTTACAGTTGCAATGATTCTTTGATCGAGAGGCTGGAGCACGGACGTGGTGTTCGACGGCATGAATAGGAGTTTCACATTGGTATAGCTGACATCGTGAGGATGAGATGGAGCGTTATCAAGGAGCAGCAAGATCTTACGTCCTTGCCTCGCCATCTTGCTGTTGAGTGAGTTCAGCCAATCTTGGAAGATTCTGCTCGTCATCCAAGCTTTCTTGTTATGCGTCCAGGTCACAGGGAGTTTCTGCATGTTGCATCCCTTGAAACATCGCGGTCTTGCGGCTTTTCCTATCACGAGTGGCTTTTCGAAGTCTCCAACAGCATTGACGCACAGGAGAAGAGTACCAACAGCATTGACGCACAGGAGAAGAGTAAGCCGTTCTTTGCTCTTCTTTCCACCGGCAGCGTCGTCCCCACGCACATGAAGTGACCTGTCAGGCATCGCTCGAAACAGGATCCCCGTTTCATCACAATTGAAGATGTCCTTCATGTCATATCCATGCAGGAGAAGAGGTAGCCTCTTTTTGTAGTCTTCTACAACAACGGGATCAACGGAAGCTCTCTCTCCGGAGAGTTTGACGGCGCAAATGTTGTGTCGTTTCTTGAAGTTGGATAGCCAACCCTGTGATGCTGAGAACGACGATATGTTGAGTTCCTTAGCGACGCGAAGAGCTTCAGCTTGAATAATGGGTCCATTGATGGCCATATTCATTGCCCGCTTCCGCGTGAACCATTCGAAGACAGCATTCTCAAGCTCCTCGTGATGAGAATGCCCAAACTTCAGTCGCTTCGCCTCCCTGTTCGATCCTTTCTCAATTTCCTCTAGAACCTCAGCCTTGCGCTTGATGATGGACTGAATTTGAGTCTTTCCAACGCCGAATTGCTCGCTGATCTTCTTCGCAGATAGAGTCGATGAGAGTTGCAAGACTTCAGCTTTCCGGTCCAACGTGAGAGCACGACGTTTAGCAGTTAAGATCTTGCGGCTAGCCATGCTGAATGCAGATGAGCTTGAAAAGTGATGCACTATACACTGAACATTCTCCACAAACTTTCATCTTACATGACTGACGCAATCCAGCCTTCGGCAGCCTATCAAAATCCAGTCACAATCAATATCCACACATGCCGATGAGGGGGAGATCTGCAGTTGTGGCGAGCATCTGGATTACGTTTCATCGTAATTGATGTCGACTTAAGATGTCAATTGACACAAACAAAGAGTGACATTTCGCTCTGACTGTCTACAATCAACGGATCAAATTACCATCCAAGATTACAACATCAAAAATTGCGTCAATTTACCGTCGGTCTATTAGGCAATTGGGTGAAATCAAAATTACTTTGACACTTTGTTAGTACTCTACAGTGTTGCACGGTCGCTGTGTCAAGAGAAAATGGTCTGTTCGTTCCCGATAAAACCGGTCGCAAGACGCGACGGTCGCTATATCAAGGGGTCGTTACATCGAGACTCCGATATACGTGATTTCCTATCTTGTCATTCGGTACCACGAGAGACCGGTCGTTAAAGCGCGACGGTTGCTATATCAAGACGGTCACTAACCGAGGTTTGACTGTATATATATTTAAGTTTATATATATACGTATATATATATATGCGTGGTACGTCAAATAAGTTTCCGGACAAATGTAGAAAAACTGCAAATCTTTCAATTCTGATATGATGGATCATTAATTTGGCATATGTAGGTTAGGATGCCATGCAAAGTTTCAAAAAGTTTCCATTTTTATTAGTCTGCTGGCCCACTTTAAAAGAACATGCGAAATTTTGATTATTTTGATGAATGTAAAGCAAAATAATATCTTTTTTCTATTTTGTTCATGGCGAATTCGTTGATGGCTGTGTTGATTAAAAATTTTTCAACAAAAATACTCTGGTGTGATCAGATAAAAATAATAGGTCTTCACAAATTCCTTTTCAAGTCAATTTCCCTCATGTTGAACACACTTCAATGCATCTTGAAGAGCGAAATTTACCGAGGATTTCGCTAACGACTTCTTCGAGATCAGAACTACGTTCAAATGATTGTCCTCACAAATGCTTCTTCAGAGTTCTGTAAGACTAGAAATCTGATGGAGGAAGGTCCGGGCTTTATGAAGATGGGCAACCATTAAACCAACATCATTGATGGCATGTTGCGCGATACCGGTTTTGTGAGAAAAAACGCAATCATGGAGAAAACAATGGGTAATGAACCGGGATTTCGGGTAGTTGCTCGAGCTTTTTGAATGGAAAATTGATCCATCGAAAGTTGTGGGAGTCTCTAACCTGAAAGCATGAATGGGAACTGTTTGTAATGAGTGCATGTAGCGGCAGACCTTTTTTCCAAAAAAATCATCAAGCACAATCTGTTTCGTTGAAAGAAAAACAGCTATCGGCATCGTCAATGATTAGATCTCGATCGCTCCCACTGTAGGTCTCCTCGATTCAGACGATTCCCGTTTAGAAGATGGATTGTATAGAGAAGAAGGAGTTTCATCGACAACAAGAAAATATTAAGAAGAAAACGTTCCCTTAACTCTTCAGTGATGCCCAAATCCTCTCGGCAAGCCTACAGTCGTCTTTCACGCATGTCGGGTGCAAGGAATCGGGGGCCGCGAGAATAAAAAATTGCGTGCTGACTTTTCGATGCCCATTTCCTTTTCCACGGGGCTTCACAACACTTCCAAGGGATACATTCAGCTCCTCACCAAGAGTGGTACTCGTTATGCGTATATCCTGGTTCAGAAGCTTTTCCGTCGGCTCGGACTTTGTGGTTGTCACTGCCTCGGCAGACCTTGCCTTCAAGTGGATCATCAGTGATATTCTGTCGACTTCGTCTAAACTCTGTCGCTCAAAATTAGATAGTCGACCTTCATCTCTACACAGCTGTCATTTTATCCAGCATTTCGTGATTCTGATTGCTAAGAGCACATAGACGAATTGCACACCAGCATTCAATCTTTTCAACGCGAAACTCAAGTGAAGACGTACATTGTTGCATGGTTGTGATTGGTCTCACATCGAACTTCATTCGAAAATGGACGATTGCGTTGTGAGTAGAGGTGGCTGACAAAACCTAATGCTGCATTCTTGTGCGCCTGAATATTCGCACAATATAAAATGGGTCTGCAAACTAACAAAAAACGAAAACTTATTAAAACTTGGCATACCACCCTAACATACATTGCCAAGACCATCAAAACTTACAAATGCCTACATATGTCCAAATTGGAAGCACCACGTATATACTTCAATATACATTAATTGGGTCATTCCACGACGCTTCACCCAATTTTCGGAACTTTTTGTGGCACTTAGTTTCAGATTTTGCTGATTTTCGGATATATGTTTACTATGCATTAGAAAATACTATAACTATGCATTCTGAATACAACGGGATCTACAGCTATTTTTAGAAATTTGATTTTTTTCCAAAATTCGAATTTTCTGGCCGCTGTTACTTTTTTCTGTAGATACGTTGCGCAATCAAACTTTGCATGCAGCATATATATATATATTATATCGCCATCTTGACACTCGCATCGCTGAGCATCTTAAAGGTTATCCTGTACCGACAGAAGTGTCCATACACAGTCCAAGCAAAATGAAATTCAAGGTCATAGGTCGGCTGAAATAAAAACTTTGTTTTTGATCGATTTTTTGATATACATATATATCATAGATATCTTATGTCATGAAAAGAACTCCATCAAATTTCATTTGAAGGAAAAATATTCATTCGTGTGCATCTACATGCAAACATCGTATTCGAATTTCATAAAATTGATTAGATTGGAAGAGTCAAATATTTGTATTCTAAATACCTATTGCAGCCACTTGTACTTTAAAATACAAACTTGAAAAATAGATCGTTGATATCCATGTATTGCATTATTTGCCCATTATTGCCATTTATTTATAGAGCCCAGTATACAAAAGCCATCATATAAACTCATATTAAATATAACTGAGATTCAGATAGTAGACCCCTACTTAGTTACTATTTAGTTACCACTATGACTGAAACTTTCGTAAATTCGTGCGAGTATATTGCGGAAATAGCTAGTGCTTGGATTAAATATTTTTGATGAAAGTGAGCTTTTGTTTTCATCATACTTTGGTGAAATCTTTTGGATTTTTTCCTACCATGAGTTCATCTATAATCTTTATAGACGCAATAATAGTAAGGCGTTTATTCAAGTGAAAATGAGGATCATAAAGTACAAAGTCATGGTGTACAAAATAAATTGAAATTCTGAGTAGCAGAAATACAGAAATTGCATCGTGATAGGAGAGCAGCGGGATAAGTGCTGGTGACGAATTAATTAGCAGAAATTTTGCTATCTGACAGGAAGAAATGAATGGAACGAAAGAATTGAAGCGTCTGAATGTGGAACATGAGGGCACTGAATGATGATCAGAGCGTGGTTAAATTTCTGGAGCACGCTTTTGGAGTGGATGATAGGGAAGATAACATTTTCTGAGATAGTCACTGGCGAGCCGCTCTCTAATCACAGCGATGTTAGGTATGATAGAAAATTTACAAGAAGGATCACATGTAATCCCCTGGGTTCTTCTCTTCAGTTTGACCTGCTAGGATGAGCGCTCGCGTTATATACGTAAAGGTGTTTCCTGTAAATTCTCTGAATAATCATTGGATATACTACATTACACTTATCGGTGATTTCTGCTTTTAAATGATGGTGTTGTTTTGTTCCTGGCCGTGGCAAGACATTACATCAATCCATCTTTTTGCTTGAAAGCATCATTTACTAAATATTCAATGACTTAGAATTTTTTTTAATTTGGACAAAACAAAATGGGTGCGTTTTACGAAATGCCGGTTGGTTTGCAGAAATCTATCTGCTTAAAGAAACACTTTTGGAGCGTCATTGGATATTAAAGCAGTTGTCACCTGCAAATATATACAATATATTCGATAAACAACATGTGTGCAGTTTATTAATAACATGTAATAATAAATTCCAATATCGATGAAGACCGCATGAGCTAGAGAAGTCGCAAAACTTCCCAATAATATTCAAGCAATCGCTATGAGCCAAAATAGAATATGGAAGAAATTGATAAAACTCCTTAATTGTAGCCACACCCAAAACGGACAATTTTTGGTAGTAGTCACGGCTATTTATTTTTTAGTAGTATGTTTATCTTCATTGTTGATGTATTATGTTGTCATTCAACTAATCCTATTGGTGGACGATCATGAATAAAATGTAAGGATTTGAAAAAGCACAGGATTTGATAACTAATTACAACCGAAAGCCTAAATCTCCCAACCACGCTTTAAAACCCAAAATTTTGGTTGGATATTCGATCTGTGTTATGCCTGTGCTCTCCTAAAATGTTTAGGCAGTCTAAAAGACATGAATTACTTGCGATCACAGGCTCAGAAACAGGATGGAATTTGTCGTTGTAGAGAAATTCTGATTTTTATTGCCACAGGACTTCAAAGTAACGTAAAAAGAGAACTGCCAGAATTCAGTTGGCTCAGTTCTGTTGAAAAATGTTTTAATGACTTGCTGGATGCATCAATACAAGAGATTTCATCAGCGGCTGGCATGCATCATGCCACAGCAGAACAGATAGAAACACAAGAAGAGACAGAAAATGGTTGACTGCGCTTGAACAAAGTCAAATGGAAAATTCCTCTTTTCTACGTTCATTGATGATAAACATTATCCCTGACTTGAGGTGTCAAAGCTGTCGTGTAAGATGAATAAATTATTACTGTCTTGTACGTGTCGACTGATGGACTTTCTAATTTTCTCGGAGGGATTTTTAGACATTCATAACTACCCGGGTAGGAAATTAAAACATCCGTAGACCAATATAGACGGATAGAAAGAAATAGGGCCTATTTGTCCTTCGAATGTGGAATGTGGTAATCTATTTATTTTCATGTTTTTATCCAACCATAGTGCGTTTACATAATACTCGTGTATGAAATATAATGATTTTTGTGGTCTGATTTAACTAATACTGCTGTTTATCTTCTAGGAAGAATGCGGGATACTGATGGCGAGATTATAGAGACCTTTCTAGCCTTTTGCGCAAGATACAAGGAGAAAGTATTCGAAGGATATACACAGAAAGAAATTCTTGTTCAAGTTTTGGAACATTATGAACAATGTGTCCTGTGAGTGATTGAAATTCACCTAAATTGGTTTTGATGAGAAATAATGCATAATAAGTAATCTCCTACATAATTTCAGAGATGTTCCACACAACATGCATTCAATTCCATACTCTCATCAGCAAACCGGAAGGTATCCACCTACTTCTGATGTAAGTTGTCATTATCCCATTATTTTTATCAGTGTTGCCGGACCTGCGCAATTGCGCAATAAAAATGACACCACACCCCTACCTGCGCAGTTTCTCTCACTCTCTCTCTCTCTCTCTCTCTCTCTCTCTCTCTCTCTCTCTCTCTCTCTCTCTCTCACTCACTCACTCACTCACTCACTCACTCACTCACTCTCTCTCTCTCTCTCTCTCTCTCTCTCACTCTCACTCTCACTCTCACTCTCACTCTCTCTCTTTCTCTCTCTCTCTCTCTCTTTCTCTCTCTTCCTCTCTCTTCCTCTCTCTTTCTCTCTCTTTCTCTCTCTTTCGTGGAAGATATGAAAAGTAATAGTGAAGCCGAAGAAAGATTGTGAGCTGAAATCTCGTTGGAGGACAAGACTAGTCGTGATCTTTAGAAGCTTTTGTCAAAGGAAGGGTAGTTCCTTGCCGAGAGAAATTCCCAAGATAGAACAAGATAGCGAGCTGAAGAACATATGAAATAAGCTTAGGGCATTACATCGGATTACATCTTCCGTGGCAATGTGCTCCGTAGATGCGGAACTTAATCAAGTTCGCGGTCAAAAAGAAGGAGTCGTGGACAATGTCGTGAAGCGAACACTAAGTGCAAGCATCGAAGACTTAAGTGATTCCAAAAGGACCAAGGACTGCAAGAGGTTATTCAGATGTGAATTACATCTTAGTTTAAAGTGCAATCATTAGGGCAACCCAAGTACTATAAAGTATCATAAAGTACTATAAAGTTCGGTAAAGTTACATTATTCAATACAAGTATTATAAAGTAATATCTTGTGTTTTGAAAACTCTTCGTGCAGTTAACGAACGGTCGAGTATACAACTCGACACCGCAGCTGCATGACCTGCCAAACCTGCCATCGTCTATTGATATAATAGGGTGAATCTGCAAGCAGTTGACTGTGTTTTTGCACGTAGTTGCCTGCCAGGGTTGCCACAGGTGCTTTATTTTGTAATCCGACAAAAAAGGTGCTTTATTTAAGTGAAGATGCTTTAAAGTGCCTTCACTTTTCATTATGAAGGATATAAAGAAATTGAATTTTAGGATGATGTCAGAAATGTGTGTACATGCATTTTTGCTTCGGATGTCATAACCATATTCCATTAGGGAGAAAGCTCCTAGTTTGGCTTCCTTTCAACTCAGCATTCAACGATAGAGTACGGATATGTCTCGATAGTGTGCGTCCAATAAACGGACCTATGATAGGGATACGTCAGATCAGGCTTGTATCTGTCCAGATATCCTGACTTCTCAGGAATACGTGGTGTGTACGTTCTCGTAGACAGTGCTCGTACATAGATGTACTAAAAATGTGTGTCTACTGTATAGGGAGTCAATAAGGATGAATTATAGGATACTAAGCAGACCACCCAGATATTCGCTTTTTTCGCTTTTATTCGCTTTTTCGAAAATATGTCTGAATTTTTGCTTTTATTGAGTGGCATTCGTTCTTTTTCGCTTTTTTGGTAGAGCAGGAAAAAAGTGTTTCGAAGTACAGGCCTTTTTTACATGTTGACAACGCAACGTGATTTTTTGTCATGTTGCCCTTTACTTTAGTCATGCTATCATCCATTCGTTGACAATTGAATGCATATATGGACGATTGCATTATTTTATGTAATAACTATTATATAGGAATTGGAAAATGTACGCTTATTATCAAAAAAATCATGTAGCAATTCTTGAAGGCAAAGCCTTATCGTAGTGCGTTTCGGTAAATGCACAATTTTTTACAGTAACTTTGAGGCCATGGTGCTATAGCTTTTACACGAGTTAGAATTGATGCATGTTGAAAGTACAAGCGGGTTGCATGCTACAAATGAATGTCATCGTATGTGTCAGTCAAGGTATTGGAGACATCAATCCATGCTGGCTTGCCAGAGACACTCGGGAGGCCTATATCGAATTTTCTTAGAGGATTGATGTTGGACTAGTGAAAACTTTTCATTTTATGCGAATGAGTGAGGTGCATTGCCTAATGTTGATGAATAGGCCTAAGATTTTGAGATGATAATATGCACAATGGAATATTTTCTGTTGAATTTTTTATTGCACTCTCACTTTCACTGTGATTTTCGTGAAGTACGTGTTAATAGGCAAAAAGTTGATGTGTGTAATAATCATTTTGCATCTACTGTTAAAGACATTAATATGATGCTGATATGATCGGATATGTGTGGCCTATTTCCTTATAACCACATGAAGCTTTCTGAGTTATAGATTGAAGAATACTAGATCTACCAGTAATGCACTATTTTGTAAATCATTTGACCACCGTTAACATTACTGCAGTCATACTGATTACGTCATACTTCACCCGCTATATACATAGATTTTCATAGCTTCTGTGTGTTGAGCTATGCGGTGTCGACTTATCTCGTGTGCTTCAGCAACTCGTGACTTCTGTCAAATGCGTCAGTAAATAGGAATGCCCATCAACCAGAGAAAGTGTTGTCAACGATTCAAGACAATGAGAACCTTGCATCGCAAAGCTTGGACTTGGTTTTAGATAAATTATCTTGGCTATTTGTCATGTTTTGAATTGAATTGGAAAGAGAAAATATTGAAAGACACGGATTTTATTTTCGTTTTCGTTATTTATTACACAATAACGAAGACGAAAATAAAGTCAATATTTTTCAATATTGGCCATCTCCAATTCAATTCAAAGCTTGGCCTTGGTTGCATATTTTAGTAGGAGTGCATGGAGCATGATCTTGTTGATTGAAGCAGCCTTTGAAATAGGCTGCACAGTGATAGTTTTTTATGGAATATTTTCAAAAATTTAGCCAATATTATCATTTATCGTCGGTTTTCATCAATTAGATTTATAATGTTAATGCAGGCTATATTTACACTGTAAAGTTTTGATTGAAAAAAGTACTAATATATGTCTCATAACAGGCAGTTTTGATCTCTGGAATAGGTCCACTTAAAGTCAAAAGCTTGATGGAAAGGGTCGAATGTACCCAATCGAATGTAAATCACTGACTACATAATTTTCTCTCTTTGGCAGTCGTCTATTTCCAGAAAAATTCTATTTTTGAAATATTTATCATTTAATTACTATAGGGCTGCATAATTAAGCATTATCAATTTCATTGACAGTAAATATACAAGTTGACACTTTTACATCTAACCCAACTTATAAAATATCAATTTTGCTTCAATTTTCCTTGACCACGTTAGAAATTATAAAATCATCTTCATTCTGCTAAATTTTCTAGCAGCATTTTTTTTTGATTTTTTCAACACTATATTTCAACAATCCTATGAAACAATCTTGGAATCTACATAATTTGTCTGAAATTGATTGCTGGTTATATGTCTGATCATTAATAGAATACAAAAGCTAGTTTTTGTATAAATATGGTCTGGTGCATTTGCGAATCGTTTAACAAGATACAAGAAAAATACCTCCTAAGAAGTACACCGACAAGTTATCATTTTTGTACCAGAAAATAATATTCGCCATCTACACAGGTTCGTAGTAAGCTTATTCGTGGTAGTGTATGGTTTGATGACATATTATGTCGTTATAACGCTATTCTACATTGCTTGATGTAAAAATTATCGGTTCGCTTTTCTAAGTTAAGGATTCGTTTTTTTCGCTTTTTTTAAATTCGAATCAGCTGGGTGGTCTGACTAAGTATTGACGCGAAATGCTACGTGATACGCGAAATGGGAGGCAATGTACCACTAGGACCACTGGAATACAGATATGATATAAAAGTCAAGAATTTTCAAATCTTAAAGCTACGTAACTGAATCCAATCTTATATTTTTTAACAATTCTCTTGAGTCATCGGAAGGTTTGCAACAGGGCGACCCGTTGGGCCCTCTCTTATTTTGCTTATCCACTGACATTTTGATCAAATCTTTGCAGTCTGAACTCAATTTATGGTATCACGACGACGGGACATTGGCGGGTGATATGCAGAATGTAATAGATGATTTTCGTCGAATTATTGATCGTAGGAAAGGTCTAGAACTTCTCATCAATCAACAAAAATGTGAGCTAATTCTACATGAGAATAGTAATTCAGACTATATCATATCTCAAGTTGCTGATATCACTCCTGAGTCCTGACATAAGGGTACTGGAAACAAAAGATATGGCACTCTTGGGTTCCCCAATCGGCAATGCAGCAATTGGACCTTTACTGAACAACAAATTGTCTGAACTTCGTCGACTTTGCTGTCGACTCCGAAATGCTGATGCGCACGATGCTTTATACTTACTGCGTCATTGTTTTGCAATTCCAAAGCTGCTGTACATGCTATGCACCGTCCCATGCCTTCGGCTGCGTAAATTACCCGCATACGATTTACAAACTCGACAAGCTGTGAAGAGAATCTTGAACTGCCAGTTTAGTGATATCGCGTGGTCCCAAGCCACACTGTCTGTGAAACTTGGAGGATTAGGAATTCGAAGTGCCGTGCAGCTTTCATTATTTGCTTATTTGTCTTCAGCTAGCGGTACTCGTTTCCTTTTGCACTTCCGTATTGTCTCAGAAAGCAGGTTTTGACCCTGATACATCAACCTAATATGATGTTGCTCAAGAATGGGAAAACTCTCTCAGACAGGAGCACAGCTCAACAGCTTTCCTGGGACAAGCCAATGCTAACAGCCTCATATGATCAATTGCTTCAATCCGCGATTTCGATATCAACGAAAGCTTGTAGCGTATTCGCCAAAAACAAACGTATTTCGTGATATTGTAGTAAATTTTTATACTCGTAATAAAAACATCGATTCCACGATTTCTCTTAATAGTAGTTCCGTACACAAATAAGCGTAAGTTAAATCACTTCCCTTCCGCTAGAGGTGTGCAGAGAGAAGTGTTGATTGTTGGCAGAGCCCGAGAATTATCGGCTCCTGCCACTCCTTCACATCAATCACTGATTCTCCTCATTACTCTGACAGCTAATGTAACAAGCTACCGCCAGAGTTAGGAGATAAGTCGTTCAGCTGCTCCGTCAGTCAAATCTCCTCACTCCATATTCGCCCCGCGACAAAGCTCGGCTTTTAGCAGTATCAGCTAAAAATGCAGGTGCTTGGTTGAAAGCTTTGCCTGCTGCATCACTTGGTTTGAAACTGAATGACAGCTTTCTTCGGATCTCATTGTGCTCTTCGTCTCGGCCTACCTGTTTGTCATCCTCATGTATTTGTGGCAATCAGGTGGATGGTTCCTAACTCACGGTTTGAACTGCAAGCGAAGTCCAAGAAGATCAGCCATAAAGTACGTACTATGAAGTCAACGATATCATGAGACGAGCGTTGGTTTCTGTTGGAGTTCATTTCCTCTTTGCCATCCACTTCTTGATGTTTCACCGATAAAATATGCTCCGCATGTTTCACATTCGATTTTGTATGTTATGCTTTGACATTGACAATCCCATTTCCTCTACTTTCGCAAATCATGCATTCTCTGTTTAGGCAACGTACTTTGACAAAAGGGGCTGATTTCTGTTGCAGCCTTTTCAGTCACACTCCCTATTGTTCAACTCTTAATTTTAAATCCACTTTCTCGAATAATGTTTAATATTTCTTTTTGCAATTGAGATATAGGGGTTGCTGGCACGAACAGCACTGAATCACATCCTTCTTTCTCATACCATTCATTCTGTGCAGTTTTTGTTTTATTCTTCCGATTTCTTCTCCAAGATCTTGTTCTATGCATATGTCTCTTTCCTTTAACACATTCTTCGATTACTTTATCAGAAGCATTCAATGAATAGCTTAAAATTTCATGTCTCAATTTCTTTGTGCAACCGGAATATTCCATTCTTGCCATGAAATCGTTTACATGTTTTGCCTTTCTGTCCCATGGTAAAGTTTTACGACTATTAAGCAGCACTCGCAGAATTTCTTGAGTAAATGCGGTTGTTTTCACAGTCATTGATAGTGCAGAATTCATGTGTATAACCATATTCGATGTAACATTCTTTTTGTAGAATTCACGCATGACAACATTTTTCACCCCAGTTGTAGTGATGCTTTGTTCAATCCAAATTTTCGCATCGAGAACAGAGATTTTTTTATCATCATGCATTGATGGATAATCAGTCTCCAGTTGTATTGATTTATGTATGCTATTGCCAAGATTAGTAATAAGCAGCATTGTTATTTCATCTTTGCCCATTATTTCATTACCTCTGATTGTTTCATTGATTACTTTTCCTTTTTTAAATATCATTTCTTCTGGTGTCGGAACAAGTAAGTTTGCATCATCCACATATCATTTCATCATCCTACACTTGATTCCATAATACAGCTTTTTCTAGAATTCTCTGTCCAAACCGTGACCACATCATAAAGACCTGTGCGATGACTCCTGTCAATATGATGTGGTGGGACAGACAATTCTTGAAACACCTGGAGTATTATGGAATCAAGTGTAGGATGATGAAACGATATGTGGATGATGCAAACTTACTTGCTGTTCCTACACTAGAAGAAATGATATTTAAAAATTGAAAAGTAATCAATGAAACAACCAGAGGTAGTGAAATGATGAGCAAAGATGAAAGAACAATTATGCTTATTACTAATCTTGGCAGTAGCAGACTTGCCAACTGTCTCGGATCTCCCGGAAAAGTGCTAAGTTTTCCCGGATATCGAGATTATTATGCTAAAATGAATTTTCAACAGTTTGGAACATATATTTCAAAAAAGTTTGCGCTGCGTGCGCAATCTTAAGATACAGAAGCCTACATGAAGTCTGCGGTACACGTGGAAACACATAGTTTTCATATCCAAGAATATTTCTCTCTAGCCATAGAGGCTTGTAGCATAGTAACGTTGTGAGTAAGAGAATTTTCAGCATTGCTGAAATGAGCAAAGTGATAAGATAGGAACTATCAGCGAAGAACTGGAGGTTGCAATTGTTCTATAGTCTTTATCACTCTTGTTTAGCCATTTAATCGAGTACTACCAAAGTGAGACAATCTATTATCACAATAGTTCACCCATTTATCAGAATAGTGCACAGAAGTGTCAAACTGCTTCACCCAAGTATAAACTTATGCCATTATCGAAACATAATCTACATGAGCAATCAGTCAAATTTATCATTTGTGAATATGAATAAAACGAATAGTATCACTGGTTCGAAGAGTACCAGTTGTCAGCCCATATCCGTACCTCCTGTGGATACCTTAAGAATTCTTGGCGCTAAATATCGTAAGTTAGGAACCCGAGTATTAGTAAAATGATTTTCTTTTGTTGTAAGCCTTGATATGTTTCGACCAGCTCTTTTGTCATCGACAGAAGGATGAGTGCGACAAAGTATTTTGAAGTCGGGCCGTAGCATGACACTTTCCATCTATTGCAAACACACTGTTATACACTTATGTGTACTCGTGTGACGTACCGCGTAGTAGGTGCCAGTTGATACAACATAACAAGGTGCTTTTGCTTCGCTTTCTGGTATCTTATGTGTCAATAAATTTACAGAAATGCTGGCTTAATTGTAATATCTGTTTATTCTTTCGTTCCAGAATCAATCACAGAAGTCGTTTTGCAAAGCAGGTAAGAATCTACAGAATGAGCAGAGTGAATTATGAGAATAGATTGCTGTTGACTCAATAAACCAATGTAAGGGTAATATATATTACCTGGCTAGTATATACTAGCCACATGCAAATGAAAAATCGCCTCTGGCTTTCCGCGGAATAAAAGCTTTGGAGTTGCCTTTCCAAAGCTTTTTAGTCAGTGGAAAGCCAGGGGTGATTTTTCATTTGTAATCGAAATTCTCAGAAAGGCCACACAATCGCTTAAGTGACTATATGAAGCCACATGTAGATAACGTTGCGGTGAAATCCAGCGGTGGATGAGGTCTACTTTCTCATATATGTAAGAGTTCGAATGTTCAAGATTGTCCCTATGTTATTGGGACAAGTGGTTGGGAATTTAAATGATTTCTGTTAAAAAATTGTTAAAGATTTTTGTTGAAAAGCGTTTCAGCTGAAATAGAAGTTCTGACAACATCTGATGAACCGGGAAACATCCACAGCAACAAAAAGTTGTCTGCATACTTACGGAAGGTTTGCTCAACCGAAAATTTCAATAATTTAAAATTTGATGTATATTTAATGTGCGCGGCCTGTGTACGAGACATGCCCTTGTACAAGATAGCGGCCTACCAGAATCTCAAAGTGCTGTAAAATCCTGGAATAAATTAAGATTTGCAGCATCGAGGCTATATGTATCCCCAACGAACCTGTGTTTTCGGTTTCTGTTTGCTTAAAAAGGAAGTAGCGTGTGGATATTATTACCATAGATGGTACTAGCAAGTTCCATGTTCTATAATAAGAGGACTTTCTTTCGATTTTTATTGCTTCACATTTAGATTTATCGGATGAAAAAGGAATGTGCTATTACTGTTAGTGCTGCGACAATTGTTTTTTCCTGAGTATCTGCGTTTTTCCAGCGCGTTAATTTAGTAAATTAATTGATCATATCAAGACAATTTCCAAAGGAAGACCACTGCACAGACACGTTCATCGATATGCAAAAGCTTGTTTATAATTTTTACGTAACAAATTACTTCAACAAGGCAAATTATGCATACATCTACGACATCTACTAACCCGTTCCTTTGTCTCAATTTTGAAATAAAATGTAGTATTTTTTTATTTAGTCTATATAAAAAGGACTAATATCATAAAACTGAACGGTTAAAAAATAGAAATACACTCGGGTCTCGGATACTGCAGTTGCGCTTGAAATTTCAATTTACCTGTAGTGTTTTCTAGGTCTATTTCAAATATGACTGAATATGCTCACGGACTTCACCTCTTTAGTTTTCCGGAAAGTCTAATATATATATATATTGAAATTCAAAACAAGATTGTTAGGAGCGCACAACATGTTTCAGCAAATCATTTGCCATCCTCAGGTGAAATCAAGCAAACAAAGTTAAAACAATCTTTAAATACAAAATTACAAGTCATTAGGTCACCGAGATAAAATCACTGAAGTCACAAAATGAAATCAATTCTGAAGGTCACTTGCATTGGAAGTAGCTACGCAATAAAATACACAATAGAGCCATGAATTACAAATCTAACAGCGTATTAATGGAGCTTGCCCTTTCATTCATGAGAGTGCTAAAGTCAGACTTCTTTATTATAATTGATTCCAGAAATCTAGGGTATTCAGTACAGGCAATGATATCGAAATTTTTTTTCTTTGGTGGATGTACATGCATGCTTATTTCGGTTGGTGTTGGATACGCTTTCAAATGTTCGTTGATTCTGGTAGCAAAATGGCGGATAGAGCTGCCCACGTAACACTTTTCACAGTGATCACATGTGTATTTGTACACAACATTAGACTTTAATTCGGGCACAACTTTATCCTTATTAGAGAAAAAATTGCTAGTTTTCAAGGTTTTAAAAACGGGGCGAACTTTCATGTCAGGCGGTAAAAGCTTATTGATGTCTTTCACACGAGAAAGAAGATTTTGTTCACTCTCCGAAATGTAGGGGAAGCTCCATGTTATAAATTTAAAGTCGTCATGAGCGTTTGGTCGAGCAACGTTGGCTTTGTGTCTTGCCTCAACTTTTTCTCGCATGCGCAAAATAGTTCTTTCAGAAAATCCGTTTTTTTGAAAAAGGGCTTTAATAGCAGAAACGGAGTTTTGATAATTATTAGGATTGGAATTCAATTTCAAGGCACGATAAAAGAGTGAATTCATAGCAGCCAAGCGATAACGTTTGGGAGCATAAGCAGAATTAGGGATGTAAATGCCAGTATTTGTTTCTTTGAGGTGCCAAGCGATATCGAAGGCATTCTCACTTTTGGTAACTTTGGTATCTAAAAACACAAGACTTTCATTGACTTCTCGCTCCATCGTGAATTTGATATCAGTCTGTTCGCAGACTTAATCCGCCACGCCTCGGTACGGTTGCATATCAAAAAGTGAAGTCCTTGCCAAGTTTGAATCATGAGAAGATGGAGGCCCTAAATTCATTTGGGAAAAAACATCTGCGATCAACCTGCCGCGTAGAGTTCCTACAGTCGTGCAAAGATGCTGAAGTGATTCCAAAATTTCTGCAGTTTTCGATTCCTGCAAATCTCCAAAACTGTAAGTCTCTCATTCAAAAGACACAAGCTAAAGCTTTGAAAGATGAATTAAGAAGTGCTAAAAGTGATAACGAAACAAAAGAAAAACAGTTGCAGAACTCCTTGCAGTCCTTTAACGAGGATGAACGGATCCTTTATCAGACAATCATGAGGCACCATTTGCTAAAATTAGGCAAATCTATTCGTGGAATTCACGAAAAAAGTTGACTTCATTGACTTCCGATAACGTAAGTGATCATGTGACTGATAATGCAGCATCTCATTCGGTGATAAATCATTCTGAAGATAGCTTCAATAGCGACGAAATTCAATTACTCAGCCTTGGATTTTCTATGTCGTTGCCAAGGGAACGAATTTCCATTGACCAGGAAAAGGCTGAAGCTGAGGCTATCTTTAGTCAGATTGCTAGCATTTCTTCTCTTACTGAAGACACTTTGAATACTTTGAAACACAAATTTCGAGGTACTTTTAAGTCTTATTTCTCTCGTCATAAAGTTTCCAAATATTGGAAATCTAAGTTAAAGATTCTTCGAAACCTATCTTCTAGAAAGCATTTATACATCAGCAAATTCGACAAAGGCAATGGCGTTGTCATTGACAAACGCAGTTCTTATGTTGAAAAAATGACCACTCTGCTCAGTGACAGCAGTCTTTTCAAACCATATTCATATTGTACCCGATCAAAGAAGGATCCGTTCATCCTCGAAGAGGATATATTTATTCGCAAGCTGACTCAAATGAAAACGAGGCGCCTAATTTCTGATGCTATCTTTAAGACTGTCAAACCGGTTGGCTCTCAACCGGCGAGACTTTACGGGCTTCCTAAAATCCACAAAAACAAGGAAGACCCTCCTTATCGTCCGATCTTGAACATGATCAATTCGTATCCTTCCAAATTAGCCAAGTGGTTGGACAATGTTCTCAAACCTCTCATTCCAAAAACGCATACTGTCAAAGATACTTTTGAGTTTGTGGATTCTCTGAATGGATTAAGTTCAGAGAATACACAACTTATTAGCTACGATGTGAAAAATCTTTTCACGAGTATTCCTATTGAGGATACAATTGATCATGTCCTTTACACCATCAATGAGGATCAGCTCCCTATCAGAAAGCAGGCCCTTCGTGAACTTTTGAGGCTAGCCTGCACTAACATCCTCTTCTCATTCGATGACAAGCTATTTGTGCAGACCGATGGAATGTCTATGGGATCGTGTCTTGCCCCAACTATGGCCTCTTTTGCCATGGACATGATAGAAACTCGCATGAAAAACTTCAACGGTTCTCTCCCTGTCTATTATAAACGTTACGTTGATGACATATTTTGCATTTTTGACAAAAACTCCGATGCTTCCGCCTTTCATGACTTTCTGAATACCCTTCATCCTGATATCAAATTCACGATGGAGCGAGAAGTCAATGAAAGTCTTGTGTTTTTAGATACCAAAGTTACCAAAAGTGAGAATGCCTTCGATATCGCTTGGCACCTCAAAGAAACAAATACTGGCATTTACATCCCTAATTCTGCTTATGCTCCCAAACGTTATCGCTTGGCTGCTATGAATTCACTCTTTTATCGTGCCTTGAAATTGAATTCCAATCCTAATAATTATCAAAACTCCGTTTCTGCTATTAAAGCCCTTTTTCAAAAAAACGGATTTTCTGAAAGAACTATTTTGCGCATGCGAGAAAAAGTTGAGGCAAGACACAAAGCCAACGTTGCTCGACCAAACGCTCATGACGACTTTAAATTTATAACATGGAGCTTCCCCTACATTTCGGAGAGTGAACAAAATCTTCTTTCTCGTGTGAAAGACATCAATAAGCTTTTACCGCCTGACATGAAAGTTCGCCCCGTTTTTAAAACCTTGAAAACTAGCAATTTTTTCTCTAATAAGGATAAAGTTGTGCCCGAATTAAAGTCTAATGTTGTGTACAAATACACATGTGATCACTGTGAAAAGTGTTACGTGGGCAGCTCTATCCGCCATTTTGCTACCAGAATCAACGAACATTTGAAAGCGTATCCAACACCAACCGAAATAAGCATGCATGTACATCCACCAAAGAAAAAAAATTTCGATATCATTGCCTGTACTGAATACCCTAGATTTCTGGAATCAATTATAATAAAGAAGTCTGACTTTAGCACTCTCATGAATGAAAGGGCAAGCTCCATTAATACGCTGTTAGATTTGTAATTCATGGCTCTATTGTGTATTTTATTGCGTAGCTACTTCCAATGCAAGTGACCTTCAGAATTGATTTCATTTTGTGACTTCAGTGATTTTATCTCGGTGACCTAATGACTTGTAATTTTGTATTTAAAGATTGTTTTAACTTTGTTTGCTTGATTTCACCTGAGGATGGCAAATGATTTGCTGAAACATGTTGTGCGCTCCTAACAATCTTGTTTTGAATTTCAATAATTTTGGGCTATTTCCGAAATATATATATATATATTGTCTTAAGATACATGCTACAGCATGCTGCGTCAAACGGAGGTTTTGCTTTTTTTGAGCTTCTATCAGCCTAAATGGGTTTCCACTCCATAGTATCATTGATAGCGTTTCATGATATCATTTTGAGGCCAAAGTCTACATCTATTCTCTTTATCGGCCATCATCGTTGAAGGTGATTTTCATGAGCTTCTCCACTGCTTCTCCCAAAAAGAGGATTTTAAGATTTCGATTGTAGGACTATGTTATCCTCGAATCATCAACCTGATCGCAGCCTATAGGCATCTCCATCCCTCCGCAGATTCCAATCTGTACTATGATATGATCGTCATCTGTTACAATACTATGCGCATGTCATGCTTTCATGGTTGATTGCATTTTAGCACCAATCGTTATCAATATAGTACACGAATGATAGCATATCAAAATGCTTAAACCAAACTCACGAGTTGATATGAATATACACACCAACAGCAGCAGATGCGTTCTGCCGAAAGCAAAATGTACAGCAGCTTTTTTATCATTATTTTGAAATTTTCTTTCTTCAGCACATGTTCGTGCATTGAAATCTCGGATGGTGGTCTTCCTTTTAGGTGTTCCTTGATTCATTTGTGTGAAATCAGAGACTCGTCGGCATTTACACAAACGAATCAACGAACACCTGAAAGGAAGACCACCATCCGAGATTTCAATGCGCGAACATGCACCGAAGAAAATTTCAAAATAATGACAAAAAAAAATATACGAAAATTGCTGAATCGCTGTACATCAAATCTTTCACCAACAAGAATCAACTACTGAACAACAGCACCCAATCAGAGCCGCTTCTACTGTATTGATTTTTTTTCAGTGATTATAAAATTGACCCCCTATTATCTCTATGCACTGATGATGGTGGTCATCGACGCCGCTGAAACATGTTTGCGAATAAATTCTGTTTTTAGCTATTATTTTAGGCCTGACTTAGTTGAGAACAGGTACCCGTAAAAGGGCATATTATGACTATTAATAAGGAAGATAGCTTTGCTTATAGAAATGCAAGTTAACCTGCTGAGCCCCAGCTATTGAAATTGTTGATATATGCAGTTGACATGCCAAAACGTGCAGTGCATGTCCTCCTTTACACTATCGTAACTGACAAAATGTGTATGCTAGCATATTTTCTCAATAATTTTAGCCGCATTCTATTGTGAAAATTGTTGGCATTGCTGTATACTTGTAATAGTTGTGTACACTTGTCATTATTTTTTCAGCTGTTGCATTGTCTCCTCCAAAAGGGAAACCTACACCGATTTGGTCACCTGATAACCGTGGTTTGACGCCTCAGCAACATGACGAGCGGAAGAACAATAGTTCAGATGGAACCATTTCTCAAATTACCAACCAAGCAGTGTTTCCTTGTCGGCAAATGGATGTGAATGCTGCTCAGCACGAGTTTATTCCATTAAGTCATGAGGAACGCAATCGTTCAAATGAGGAGAATCGTGGGAGTAATGGAGACAATGTGACAACGATTGACAGTCCCATGATCTTTCCCTGTCGACATATTGATACTACTGGTCAAAACCCATTCGTGACAACAAACAGAGGCACCATCTTTAATCCATTATTGCATCAAACCTATTTCACAACCACCACAAATCCGTTAATGCCTTCTACTCCAAATTCTCTGTCAATGCCTCCTACAGCTGTAGTGACCTGTCCTATGACTGTTTCATCCCCCGTAACAGTAAATCCTTTAAATATGCAAACCGCCTCTGCACTGACTTTACCTCACACTACAACATCCTCGCCCGCTGGTGCCATATCAATGACAATGGTACCACAGCCGACCAATCAACCACGAAAAAATCGTACTCAATCTCAGCAATCTAACAATTCTGCGAACAGCTCTGTTCCGGTTGAGCGACGGCATCCATGTCGAGAGTGTGGTAAACGTTTTAAGCAAATGTCTCATCTCAAAGTTCATCAACGGCAGCGTCATTCATCAGAACGTCCGTATGCTTGTGAAGTGTGTGAAAAGCGATTTGCTCGAGGTTGTGACTTAAACCGCCACTCTCGTTGCCATAGTCGTGCTCCAATGCATCATTTTGTGAGCCAAGTTGAACCAGCTCCTTCTTTATAGTGAATACGATCGTAGTTCGCTAATTGAATTGCAGCATTTACTAATTTATGAAAGTGACAAAATAGAGTTCGTTGGAAATCACAAAATTGCATTTCGTAATATTTCATTTGCGAAATATCTGAACATGATCAAATCGACCTGCATTTTCTAAAATTTATGATAATAAAACGTTTCAAGGTTGAAATTCGAATTTGGATTTTTTCTGCTAACTTAACATGTATGTTACATGTAATACACGGCAAATGTATCAATCGCAAAATGACTAAGTCGTTATGTCGCTCTTGCCATACATCTATAGGTGACAATTATATTTATGTGGACATAGCATAGTGTATCTTGTATATATGCAGGATAACTAAGTGTGCATGTTTGAACTGTGCAATGTTTGGGGGTAATGTACGTGTATATTGCCGCTTATTATTAGAGATCTAATGGTCATTTTTGTAGATTTAGCCAAGTAATGAGAATGACTTGGCTTGCATCGTTGTGAGGAAACTACAGAAAATCCTCAAAGAACGTAGTGCCATTATTTTCAAACAGTCTTGGTTAATGACGTACAGCTGAATCTGTTTGATGAATGATTCAGCTTTTCAAAGAATATTATTTGACCAAATCACATTTGTGCATGAAGCCATGATCTGACAAAAATTTTCTTTAATGACATGTAGCGTCTACCGTAAACTTGTTTCTGAAGTAACTTTAATAGCCTCGAATTGCAAATTTGCTACCCTATGCGATTTAATTAATTTAATTTTTCATCCAATATTAGTCATAGCTTTGGCAATGTCCAAGTCTAAGAATTTTTCTATCAGGCGTTAGTTACAATGGTGATCACAGAAAATGTCAGTCACTATGTGCTTCGATAATAAATAGATATTACTTTGTGATTGCTTCTTGTGTGATCGTGCAGTAGCTGCTATTTAACTTGATGTTTGTGATAATAGAATGTCCTCCTAAATACAAATAGAATGATAAGTCATTCAGTCTCATTGGTGTTTGATCTCTAGGTAATAGTTCTTGTTTCTTCTTTAGAACAGTATTCCAGAAGATGTTCCATTACTTGGCTATTTTGATTAAAGTCAATGAGACGTCGAACTGAATATGAGCATTGCCTCATCAGATCACCCTTCATGATGACCATTAGAATATGGCCTATGTAAATCCCAGTTCCCATTTATGTAAGTATAATTGTATAAATATATATTTTGTAGCTTATTAGAGCAGTCAAATTATTGAATTAAATTATGGAGAAAATTCAAGAAATTGGTTAAGTTCAAGAACCATGGGATTGTGTACTCTTTTTCCTAATCCCTTTGTCTCATATTTTCGAATTTGCTTGAAGCTCTTCCAGATTTTTCATATGATTTGTTCTTTCAAGAGCTCTTCATTGATTTTCACTAAATCCTAATACTTTAAAGGTGGCGTCGAATTAACATAATTTTTCATGTACGCAATTGAATTGGTCAAATTCAATATTTTTTTTCGTTTGACAAAGTTAGCAATAATTAAATCCCATAGCTGTTACAATTTATTGCATTGTTAGAGATGCACGTATGTGGTATTAGAGAATAGAGGTATTTTATTATTGAAATCAACATACCAATGCAAATATGTTCAACTGCCGCAGAAGTAGCTGTTGCATACTTTTCCATCGAACGTTTTTGTCGTTTTCTTGAGTGTACAGGTGTCATCATTTCTGCTGAAGAATTATCAAATCGTTTTCTAGTTTATATCATGATGAGAGATTTAGGTCACACAGGTATATCGGTCCCACGCTTATTTTGTACAATGACGTGAACTGCTTTTTGGCTGATAGATTACTAGCTCCTATGTATAAGCATCTAAACGTAATGGATACCTTGAAATGACCTTATTTTATGCTCTTTTTGTATTAAAGAAGCGAATTCGAAAAGAAGGATAATTATGTTTTTACTGAGAAAACGTACATAGTGAGATAGATATAAAAGAGACATACTTTAAGTCACGTAGAGGATGAATCGTTTGAACATCTAGCGTGAATGTTTGGTCATTAAATTGAATGACATTGATTTTAGCTTTCGATGAATATGCATGTTATATATAACATGTGCTTCTTGTCCTATGCATCGTTGCAATTGAAGTCTTCTAATTTTGTACATGTATATCTTCTTAGAAGATCTGAGAATTCTCATTTATTTCAATGTATCCATTATCGCGTGAACAAACGATCGTATTGCTTGATGTAGTTGTTAAAGTTTAAGATTGTGAAGCAGCATGAAATTCCTGTCCGATTACTTGATTTGTGAAGCGTAAGATGTGAGATAAGCTTTCGAATTATTGATTAAAAACTCTCACTTGTAAATGACTTTCAACTTACGTGAATAAAAACAATATTCGCAAATCTCGCGGCCTGCTTCTGACAGTAAAAGTTAATGAGGGTTTGTTTACACTGACGTAAATTACGTAGGTGTCTCGCTTATTTTGTCATTATAGATAAATAAGAAAGTGCATGTAATTCTGTGAATATCTTGGATCTATAAAATTATGATTTGAGATGTTCCTAAATTTGAATTACAAAGTCAAGAGAGTGTTAGCCCTACTATCAGGAGAAAATTATGATGATGAAATTATAATGTTCATTTTTACGGAGTCGCATTTGTTGCATGAAGTTTTTTTATTCAATGCTATATTTGATATCAATTGCTATAGTTTGCAAATGGCAGATTTCATTGACCTAGCTGCTCAGACGTTGTACATTTTCATAGTTGGCATATTCTCTCAATTAAATGTGCATATATCATTCGTAAATAAAACCAGCTGAAGTTCATTAGAGCTTAAAATGGTCTCCCTGGAGTCAAATTGCTCATAATTACGAATACTTGAAAATCTAAAGTATATCGTCAATACATCGCTTGACATGAAGCATTGTACCAAGGAAGTATTACCAAAGACGGAAGATGTTATTATGAAAAACGTCAAAATTTACCACCGGTCAAATTTTCAATTGTATAAATTATAGAGTTGATTCGCTGCCTTTTCTTAATTGAAATAATATTATCAAGTTGTTTGGCCAATATCGAGTTGCTCTCACATATTTAATTACATCAGTATTTCTTAATATAATATATGTTAGGAATTGACAAGATGTGATATTTGGTACATGGGATGTGATGCTTTGCTTACAATTAGATCTTGGTTGGAAGTGAAAGTTCTAAGCTGTAGCAAAAGCTTTGCTATGTATCATCTTTTTACAAATATAATTTGTGTAAATCACTTTCAAATCATTTTCCATAACTTCATGTACGCATATTCTTGTAATGAACAAAGTTAAGCTGTGAAACGGGCTTGGAAAAACTCAAAAAATTGTTATGGAAACTTTAGAACGTTAGGAAGTCTCAAGGCTAGTCCTCAGAGAATTTCATCCGGTATTCGGAATATTTGTAATGCTGGCTACCAAAGGGCACTGCGAAACTGTAGCATCGAAGACCTTTAAAAGGTTTCCTGAAGACGCTCCTTGGAGTCAAAATAGGTATACGGAAAGACACCCCTCCGCCGCATGTAGCAGGCCTTCATCCATATAGAGAAAGTGTTGACGCACTATTTGGCTGATGGTCAGCTTCCAAGTCATTGGCCGGCTACGTGAGGATGCCAGGAATTGGCGGCTGTCTACTAAATGAGACACTGAAATGCAGAATAGTTTCGTCCAGCCTCACATCGCGGGAATTTTCGTCCTGAGGTTCATTAACTTTTCTTTAGTCTGTGCTACACAGTATTTTCCAGTGCATCATCTTATTTATCCCGCGCTTCAAAATCATGTGGCCATCATAATTTTTGAAATTATGAAGCACCATCGGAAGAGCTAACATCCGTTCTCGAAACCTGAATTTGCATCTCGGGCACAGCACCTGTCATGCGTCCGTCACGTGACAGTGATCACGCACTCTTCGGATTGCGAAGGGGCGTTCGCATCTGGCACACGCGGTGCTGGTCATAAACAAAGTCTTATCTTGCGGGCGCATTCGGCTCCTTTGGCGAGTCAGCTTGTCGAGATTGACATATTACATCAACCGATTTTTCCTGAGCAAATTAATCTTCATGCAATTATCTTCCTCCCACATTTCTACCAACTGGCTAGCGCTCCTGTTGCCATAGTGAAAATGCCAGACCTGACCCAAGGCGACTATATGATGCACTTGGAGGGCGGCTTCAATGAAGCACTCCATCTATGCATAAATTACACGCAGCGGTCTCAGCTCACTGCCTGATATTTCAAATTTAAACTCTACTTTTCTTGGCATAATCCCCACCTGTGGCTCTCCTCTCAAATGCCATGTGTATCGTGTGTCAAAATTCTCCTGAAATCCTAGCGGGCGGTAGTGTCTGTCACACAAACGGCACTTAGAGTGCAGACCTTACCGAGATCAGAATTTTGTCATAGCAATAATGCCAATTTCATGAATGACTCATCAATGACAAATTTGCAGTGCGGTCTATATCTGTCCACTGCGAGCAGTGAATGGGCTCTTGAGACCGCCCTCATATAAATAGACGCTCACTAGGATGGAATGTCCCGCACCTCTTCCGCCGAACAGTCGCCAAAGTCTGAAAAATCTAACTCGAACGAGGGTTGTAATCCCGGAGTAACACTGAACCTTGGCTCCAGCACTGAAAATTTTCCAATCCTAGTGTTATTATGTTCATTTTCCCCCAATCTAAATTGCTGACCGTAAAAAATATATCAGAAAACCGCTATTACTTTTCCCCTCGGAAAAAGAGAGGCAAGTGAGAACTTAAGAAAGTCTCCTTTAAGCCACAAGCCTCGATGTCTTAGTATTGTGACTTCAGTTCAAAGAATGGGGAAGGTGAATTACAAGGAAACTAAGACTTAACTTCCAAACATTGCAACTGCTTCTCTCCCGGAAATTCTAGGCTACATTACACTCTCCTCCCGGAAACTGAGAGCAGGGGAAAGTAAGAAGGGTAACACCAGGATCATGATCCCGGGATTGCCAATGCTCCAGTCTCGAGCACGTGCTTGAGTAGAGCTACATCACAAAATTGCAATGCTTCTGAAATCATGCCTACATGAAGTCATAATGTCTCTCTTAATTATGTCTATTGCATATTTGAGGAGCTTGCTCGTAACATAGCTGTACTTTCGAGTGTGCTGAAATTATGATTGTTAAATGGTAAAATCCAGCAAAAGTGGTCCCTTTTTCTGTCCACTCAAAAAAAATCTGGAAAACTTGATTTTTTTTGCTCCTGATAGTTGTATTTGGTTCTTGTAAGTTAGATTATGTGTGCTAAACCACAATCTATTTACTTTTAGGAGATCTGTAGCCGAGTTTCTGATATGAGGGCGTCGATGTGATGCCCGGAAGTTAATATAAATGCTTACACGCATGTTTATATTTATTTTTTATTTCAATAGTCATGCTGAGGACATGTACTCACAATTTGACATCTCGCAGTATTCATGATGAATTCAGAAAGCTGACAATCTAGACCAAAGGTGAAATTTAAGTAGGCCTAAATAGCCTGCAATAGACACGATTCTAAATTCAAGTTTCAAAACTGTTTCCAGCTTTCATATGCTGATTCTATTACAAGAGTTAAAATAGCTGAAAACAGCATGAATTAATTAGCTTGCATACTTTGTGGTTATTCTCTTATATTCACATTACAACATCATGAATAGGAGTAGTATGATTATTCTAACTTAAGAAGGCTATTAGAAAGGATGTAAGCAAGACAAACTCAACAATATTACAATTGCAAGATTTTTAATGACTTAATCACTGAAATCGTTGAATTTGTCCCGTTGAATATTGAAAAGTATTATTTTCGAAGGTCTGAAAATGGCTGCTTCTTGCAATTATTTTCTATGATGCATGTAACTTTCGAGGAAACGGATCTACTTCCAATATGAGTACATTATTTGACAACTGAGTCTATGAGTCATATCATGATAATCTATTATGCCATATACGTCGAATGTAGCATTGGAAATTCAAATGTTAAGTAAATGTTACTTATTATTCTTTAATTGACTCATGTAAGTAGTCACTTCTATGCCTTTTCCTAATAGTTTGAATGTCTAGTTTCGTTCGTGTTCACATAATTGCATAGCCCCATGGAGCTACTTTCAGCTGTTGAACATCATTTCACAAACATACTGGAAAGGTTACTTTTGAAGGAAAATCTTCCACATTCCTTATGCGTATGTTTGACATTAAGGCTATTCCGCGTAATGCCTACACATCAATCCTGTCGTTTTCAGATAAGTAACTTCCTATTGCACTCAACTCGTTAAGCATCGAAAACAGCAATAATTGAGAAGATAGAATACAAAAATGTCCTCAGACATGATGTCATCTTTTCATTACTTGTCCAGGTGAACGAGCACTCTGCAATTTTCATCATTGAGGAGATTTCTGGCGAAAGTTCGGTAAAATTTCAAATTTAAAAAAATCTGCCAAAATTGGTGATTTTACATCTTGAATTGCTTTTTACAACATGGAGGGATGAATGAGTTGGAGCAAATGAACACTATGATAAGAAAGCTCAGACACTAAATATGTTGTGCCAGGATTTTCATGTGATTTGGAACATCGGTTTAGAAGTTAAGGGGAGGCCGATTCAGTTCTGTGCGCTTCAGAGTCCGGTATGGACAGGGTTAAAATGAAGGTCTCTCAGGGGTCTTCAAGTGGAAATGGTCCAGCAACGAAATGTTTCTATCAAATTAAAGTATCTTTTAATGGCTTCGTACAATTGCGGAAAGCCTTAGTACATCTATGAGGCGAAGCGCCGATTGGGAGACCGATTTTATATATATGTGAATAAATAATGTGTCGATGGTCAGATGTTGAGCACATCATCGATCACAAAGTCCTTCATTTTACTAAGTTCATATCCACAAGTAGAATCCAGACAAACATTCAATGCATATCGTCAAGAGTGTGAGAACCACAGAAGAGAGATAATGTTGGGATGTTTTGTTCATTAATCAAGTTTTATACATGTATGTACAAGCTATATACATACATTTTAAAAAGACTTTTCAAATATTTCGCATTTTTGATTATTTGATCTTTTTATTTTTTGTTTTTTCTAAAAATAATGGCTCGCTCAATTTTTGCTCACGGATAATTTTTTTTCGCTCGCTCATGCGCTCATCAAAAAACTTGAAAAAATGCCTCCCTCATGTTCTTAAAGTACAGTGCCCATACTCTGAACCTCGAGAGGTACAGCAGGAGCTCGGGTACTGGACATACGAATTAAGCGATGGTAGAATTTGAACTTGAGAAGACTAAAGCGACATATGGCGCCAACCACAGAAGATGAAGACATGGGTGAAGAAAGAGAGAGAACTCATGATAATCGCTACAACCAACGTGTGAATCCAAAGAAGACAGAACGTCTCCTACAGTGGCGGATTCAAGGGGGAGGCCTACCCGGCCGTGGCCGGGGGTGTGATACTCAGAATACAAATCTCCATCAGTTAAGTTAGTGTTCGATCTCTTTTTGATTTATCAATCAATGATGACTGATGAGAGAAACATGCAAGGAAATCTGATGACGTAAGGCATTTTCTGTCTTCATCAGATCATGGACTTCCAGATGATAAAAGAAATAAAATAAAAGCGAAGCTGTGTTTCAACACTCTATAATGCTACTCCACCACCGTTCGTTGTTACTGTAAGTTTCAATCGATCAATTTATTTTTGACAGTCGTGCATGTCGTGTGGAGTGGATGAGGTTTGAAACAACTGATATCGTTTACAGCAGCGCTGGCCTCCACTTGCCAAGTCTAAGTCGGCCGTTTCTCATCCATCACTTTCATGTCCAGGTGCTATTATCTAGAAGTCCATCATCAGACTTAACATTTCAACGCCGTCAGCGATGTACTATTGAATGGCGATTCGCTTGCACACGCGGAGGTTTCTTTGTTGGCAATTGCAATGACTTGTAAATATTGTGTGCATATGCTTGCGAACTGCTGATTCAGATGTAGATGATTAATGACTAAGAAGGAAACGCTATCCCTCTCTTATATTACATTTAGCTGCTTGTTGTTGACATACATGCAAGTCAAAGTCCACTGTGAACATGAGTGAGAGACCGCCAACGAAACGAAGGAAAATATCTGATTTCTTTGAGTCTGTGAAGAAAACGGATGCTACTTCTACAAATCAAAATACTATGAGCACGTCATCGTATAATTTGTCATCTCAAAATCTCTCCTGTTAGTCCTCGTCATCTAAAATAGAAATACAAGGAGAGTCGAAAAATACATCTTCGTCTTATTCGACGTCATCACCCAAAACGCCAGAATTGAAGTCTCAAAGTTTCGAGGTCGACGGAAATGGAATAGGAGAAAGCGACATTGCTCGAGCATTACAACATCCTGGTGGACCAGTCCAAAAAATGAGCAAAGAGAGAAGTACATATTCTTCTGATGCTTGCAGTATTCATTCCACAATAACTAAAGTTGATTTTATTGTTTCTCTAGTAATACTGAACTCAGTGATGACTGTAACCAAACGTCTCGCATGCGTATTACAATCTGCCTCAAATGACTTGATTTCCACTCTACAAAACGTCGACACAGTGATAGATTTACTCAAATCAAGAAGGAATGAAGAGTTCTTCTCTGAATTGTTCGAAAAGATTGAAAAGTTGACAACAAGACCGATACAAACTCCGAGAACAGTTGGAACGCAGGTACATCGAACGAACGTACCATCCACCACACCAATTGAATATTATCGCCGAGGAATATATTACCCTTTTCTTGATGGACTGATTTCCCTACTACATGATCGTTTTAGTGGTCATGCTGCTAGTGTGATGCACCTCTCCAAGCTGCTTCCTAACAATGTAACTAATACTGCGTTTGAAGATATTCTTCCTGCTGTGGAATTGTATTCTGAATATCTAAATGGAAACTTGGACGAATTGGAAGGCGAATTAAGACTTTAGTTGGAACATTAAGACTTTACTTAAAATCTTCGCCTTATTACCGGTTTCATCTGCAAGCGCCGAAAGGACATTTTCAGTCTTGAAACATTTGAAAAGTTATCTGCGATCTAACATGTCAGAAGAGCGCTTAACTGGTCTGACATTAGCTTACATTCATCGTGACATGGACTGCGAAAAAACCGTTGATGCCGTCGTACAATTATTTGCAAGAAAGCAAACAAGAATATCTATGTGACCCGACCCCTTCACTTCTAAGACTGTAAGTACGAACTTTTCCTTCTTGACTCTATATTCACGATGTGTAGAAATTATAGGCGTTTCACGAATATACATGAGCGTTTCATATTAACATATTGTGTGACGTTTTGCATAGGCTACTAACATTAAGTCTGTTGGCCTACATATATGAGAGAATTATATTTTATACAAATTGACTAAACCAAGTATTAATTATAACTATTTCTGCTTTCGGTTTTACATGTCTTAAAACGTACAGGTTGATATCATTTCAATATTTTATTTTTCATTACTTTGTTGAATGACAGTATTTTCGAAACCCATGACTGTAAGTAAAAGCCCCCAGAACTTAAATTCAGAATCAGTCGCTGGGCCCCCTCTGTGGTCGAATCCTGGATCCTCCACTGGTCTCCTATATGGTGGAGCCGTTATAGCTCACAGTTTTACTGTTGATAACGGAGAAATCTCCTCTTGAATAAGGAGTTGGTGTCGTAATATAGTTTACATACTGCTTTCATAATAAGCGTTAAGCGTTAACACATGTGTATTCTACTTAAAAAGACAAAAGCAGTAACATAGATATTTTCTTATTACATGCTACAGTGAATGGTCATCCCTCAGTCATCAGACAGAAAGCATCACGTGCTTACAGCCCTGTGAATTAAATTAGCAATTTTCTTATTTTTCGATCTTTGATGACAAGAAGTGACATAATAGTTATTGAAATCATCACTTATTTATCCGTTGCAGTGGATACAATAAAATTGACTTAAGTTATTCATGATGAATGATTAAGTCAATTAATTTGATGATCACCTATTATTTTTTGCGCAACTCCTTTAGTTTTCAAGGTTCCATGTCAAAATATAGTCTTTTACAAAATGTTCCTGAAACTAAGTTTTGATAAAACTGTGCCAAGGAAAGCTACAAGCTGAAATTTAAGTAACAGAAACGACTTCAGCAACATCTAAAACCTGGGATTCTGTTGATATCTTAGTCAGAAACTCAATCAAGGAAAAAGTCAGGTTAGTGTACTTAAAAGATAATAATACACAATAATGAATATATACACAATGGTTAATAATGTTAGTCCTAAAAAGGACTGATAGGCGTTCACGCCGGTCAACGGGTAAGATACTTGTACACTCCTACATATAAAGAATAAAACATTAGGCGCACAAAGCAATAAAACGAAATATACAAGATGTGAGAACAGTCCAGACAGGCTAACAAAAATCGAAAAGGGGCTCATCAGCAAGATGACCAGCTAGGTCGCGTTTCGGGTCCTTTGACATCTTGTACGCTCAAACCCTAGCTGTCGGACCCCTGGCAAAATTAGCGGACCCCATACACAGTAACACTATCGATAACAAATTTAACCAAAGCCACACAGGGTAGACAACTCTTTGGCAGAATGTAAACCAAACTTGAATTAAAAAAATATGCATATTTAACAATCTCTCCATACACTTGATCAGTTTACAAGCTTTATAACCACGCTTCACGAAAATATCAAAAGTACTTTCAACTTTAACAATGACATGCTGTAGATCCGAACAAAATCTTAGATACCTTAAAACTTGACTGGCAAATACATTCGCACCGATATGAAGAGGAAGAAGACTTACCGGTAGAGTAAATACTATAATATTAAAAGAAAATGGTTCCACTTTATGAAAAACAGAGGTGTGCAATCCATCATGATTAACGTTCAACTTAACATCAAGGTATTCGACCGACGTGTTTTTGGTCCCATTTCTTTCTGCTTTCAAGTCAGGGGGATGAATTTTAGTCAACGAAGTATCAAAATGTTTATAGTTGTACAAACAGATGTCATCTATGTAACGTGTGGTGTTCGACAACACTCTAGCTAGTCCAAACTTCTAATCCACAATGACAATGAAAACAATGACTTCATAAAAACAAACTCACAGTGACACAAAAACAGATCAGCCAATAATTGACTGCAGTTACCCGCCATAGGTATACCTTTTTCTTATTTAAACACTAAGCCTCCGAAAACAACAAAAACCTCCGAAGTGACAAAGTTAATTCCGGCTTTAAACTTTTCCTAAATAAAACAATTATAATTTTTGTATGTTTTACAAGCAAAAAATGTCTTATTAAAACCAACGCAGAGGAATTTTCTTGACGTAGAGTTGAGAACTAACTCCAATAATTCAAACAAATGTACAACAATATCATCATGGTTAAGGTTGGTATACAACGTAGAAAAATCGAAAACTTGTTTAGAAAAGACATTACTATTATTTGCTACATTTAAAAATTCTTCAATCGATTTTGCACTCCAAAAACAACGGAAACCACTATTCTTTCTCAAGGTTTCACAATGAAGTTTAAAAAAGTCTCTCATCAACGACAGGCCCTCATTAAGAACAATATACAATTGCGTACTCGTACATTTGCGCGCTCCAGCTATGAACCTGAACTTAATAAGGAAATTAGGGATACAAAACAAATAAGGCAACTTTTTACAATCATCAGAACATAGAATATTCTCTGACAGATCGTGGAAGTAGGCCTAAATGTGCCTACTTTCAAACTGTCAGATGCTGCGGAGCTTTAGGCGAAATTTTGACAGACCTAGGTTTCAGATGTTGCTGAAGACATCTGTTATTGAAATTCCAGTTTATGACTTTTCGCCAGCATAACGGCGACGGAATCAGCTGTTGATGGAGACTATCAGCAGAGCGACCCTGAAGTGGACGATCCAGCGCCGGACGGAGCAGACATGGGTTCATCCTGACTGCAATGATGTCGACTCTTCGCCAAGGTAGCCAAGGTAACCCTGGACAGTTTTAATAAGAACATTTTGGAGACCAGTTTTCACGAAGACTATTTTGATTTGACACCGACTTCAACACCGCCACGATTCACTTTGGCATGTTATCCACCAAATTGGTTGGAAAGTGTGTCTCGATGGATGAATATTGTATGCCAGCAATTTTGATTTAGTCATCGACTTCATAATTACCTACAAATTTTTAATGGAGTTGATGTCCGAACTGTTCTAAGGCCAAGGGAGAGACCTCAACCCCATCTAATTCTTAAAATTGTATACTGCCTCAGCTCCGTGAGGCACTTTTCTGTTTGATGCATTCATTCCCTTTGGTCAACCCTCTTCACACTTGCAGATGTTCGATTACATGCTTGCTGAAGGAGCCTCAGATCTCACAAATTGCGAGAAGTTCACAGTTGTAGTTTGGCTTAAGTCCATTGATCTTTTGTCAGACGAGGGACCGCAGTTTTTGAAATGTTCAACCTTTCAGCAGACCTTTTCTCTGCACAAAAGTTTGATACTGACTTTGGTGAATGGGCCAAAGTCTTTTCATCTGCCTATGATCATCTGAATTCTGAGTTCCGCTTCTTCGTCAAAGTCGGCGAATTCAATGACTGAGTTCAATGGCATCGGCATGTATTCGCAAGCGAACGTGCTGGGCAAATGCCCTGACTCTATATTTCGGTACATATGGGCCTATGCATGATTAGAATCAACTCTTCACTGGTCGACTAAAAATGATGCCGATGATGTTTCGATTGGCCAAAAATAAATTGCTAATTCAATTCACAGAGCTGTATTTATTTGAAGTTACGCCATATTGAAGGACAACACAAGTAAATCTCCTCCTAGCAAGACTTGTTCTCTCTTACTTGTCTAAAGGGTTATCAGAGACGTCTATAACTTCTAGATAAACCCACGATAGAAAGGTCGCAAGACATATCTGGAGTTGGGTGAAAAGTGAGATATACACGTCATTTTCTGAGTAGCTACGACTCAATTTAGAATTTAGGCCAACAAGAGTGTTTAATATATTATCAGGGACATCTAAGATAAATGATGTATCTAAGGGACTGGAGGCCGGTGTCTTCGGTAGGCTTGATTAAAGAAGATAGTGTGTATCTGGATAAAGCCATGGATCAGGCTGTAAACAACTCTTTTCATTATCGTGAAATGCATTGCAATCCAACAGCATTGATTGTTGCACATCCTAATTAATGCACAAATTGTCGGAAATAATCTACACAGTGTATATCTATATCATCGATGTTTGATTTCAAGTAAGTTATGACTTTCCATACTCATCGATTTTCCCATTAGCTGATATAAAACGTCCACCAGGACATGTCATTTGAACAACTGGACTTTATTCAAGAATTCAAGAGCAACTAAGAGATACATTATTTATGATATGAAAATGTATGATTTATTTCAGGCTTTGAAGTATTATACAGTATCTGCACATTCATAGAAGGAAAATAAAATGCCATATTTGTCACGGTGACACACGAATGTTTTCATATTCACCGAATAAATTTATGCGGATTTCGTGATCAGCTTTATCTTTATCAGTACTGTTGCTGTGTAGACGAACATGCAAGGACCCTAAAATCGTGAAATCCAAAATCCATCAATAATTGTACGATGAGGCTCACAATGTGTCACGACAACATTGGTTTCACTTTTCCACCAAGATCTCCAGAAGGAACGGATCTTCAAACTGGTCTTGCTTAACTTTCTACGTTTTCACGGATCATTTCAATTTTTGATACTTCACCGGTTTATCTTTTGTTCTTATCTGAATAGATACACGTATTCTGTGGACTTTTCTGTAGATTTTGATAATGGCTTTTACTTACATGATAATAAATCAGACATGGACAAGATGCGATGATTGTAGCAGTAAGTAGTGAATCGCTAATCATCAGCGATTTGATAATCGCTTATTCCATAACTGCCTTTGGGCAAGAGAAATAGATTATCCAAAATTTTCCGGCAGTCCACAATTCTCCAAAAACACTGCTGAATCGATTTTGGCAAGCAAATCATTTTGAATTAAACTTATTGCACAGAAATGAATGTGCAGATCTCCTGGCAATGGTCATTGATGCTACATGCCGTTGGTGTCAAACTTCAATCACAGACTTTTCAAATGCTGACGTTTGGCGCTGATTACTTTTATCTGATCGTATCTATGTCAAAGGATGATACGAAGCAATCATTGGAACTGTTTGAACATTTGATGATTTTTTCTTCTGAAATGAAATGTTCGAACAATTCCAATGATTGCACCGTATCATCCTTCGACATGCATTTAGATACGATCAGATAAAAGTAATCCTCGCCAAACATCAATATTTTCTTAATAAAATTCAGATATCAGTTGAACTATGGTGGAAGCCTCCAACAAGAATTAAGCAGCTTTTAGTTTCTTCTAAATTACACGATATAATTTTGTTATAAAATTGTTGTAAATTCATCCGACGAAAAAATGTTACATCGTCAGTGACAAATTTGTCATACAAGATGACTGCAAGTAACACAACATGCATAACAAAAAACATTGTGTATTCTATTCGTTTTTATGACTGTAACTTCATTTACATCGGTGAATCGGGCAGAAGTTTGAGAGAACGTATGAATGAACATCGCTATGATACTGCCCATAAGAACACAAACAAAGTTGTTTCTTTTCATTGCACAGAACACAAACATGATGAATCTGAAATGAAAATATCTATACTAATAGAACTAAACGGAAACGAGAAACAGAGGAAAACAGAAGAACTCAGGTTCATCAGTCAAGTGATGACAGATTGGCCGCATGGAATGAATATGCAGCATGTTTTCCATTGTTGAGCCCAAATCTCCTACCCCTATGTCCTAATTCTATGAGTGATTTTGTATATGACTTCTTCATTGCTTATACTATGACTTACTCTGCAATGATAAATGATAGCCCAAATTTTAAATTTTCTTACTGATGTTAATATGTGCATATGCCCTCTTCAACTTAATTCCTGACGAAGATTGTGAGCAGTAGCCCATGTTACTGTCCTCCAATCGAAACCGGTTGAAGTTTTAATAATTATATTGATTTGACAAGATGTTTATTTTCATAAAAACTTGCTTTGAAGTATCGTCGAACGATTCGTCTCTTGGGCTGTTGATTATTTTAGGAATTTGCTTTGTCTCAATTAAGCGTATTCTGTATCGAGTAATTTTTTGCTTTGTATTCTTTGATAATTTCACATTTTGCATATCTTTTTTACATTATCTATTATATTATCTTTATCTATTTATACATAGGTGATGAAGTCACCTTCGATGTCTATTCCCGTCATTGCTGGTGTGTTTTTGCATTGGATGTATAGGAGGAAATTTTGATTTCCTGTGACAAAACGACATTACATGTGTCAAATTTCATAAACAATCAAAGTGGCTTAAATATTCAATAGATTCAATACTCAATATTCTATGATGATTGAATAGATTGTTCTAGATTGATGTAGAACACATGTTACAAAAAGGAATTAATAGAACTATCGAAATCAGCATAAATAAACATAAAAAGGTAATTAAAATTTTTCGTATCTCATTCATGCACTGATATTTAACTGTAAGATACATGCTTGGATGCAGTAGCTTGACAGACACATCGGTGTACTATTCTGATAAATGAGTGAACTATTCGAACAATAACTCATATTTAGATAGCTACTTGACTGAAATGGATAGAAGGGTGGTAAAGCTATTGAACAATTGCAGCTTTCAGGTTCTTCGCTTTTAATTTCAATTTTACTTCACTACTCATTTATACCATCTGAAAACCTTTCTACTCACAGCGCTGGATGGTTGAACTTCTAGACCGATGGCAATTCACTACGATTTTGTCAAACAGGGTGTCTACAAAGTCCTAAAAAAGGCCTAAAACCCAAAAACCGGCATACAAGTCGTAAATATCATCAAAAGTCCAAAAAAAACTTTTAGAATTGCTATTGCGTTTCGCAAAATCTAAAGCAAGGAATTCAATGTGCTTAATTTTTCATTAAAATAATTTATATTTCATTGTCAAACCGATGAAGCAAATGAATGTTCAAAGAAGTGTTGGCTTATCGGTAATTGCTGTTTGACAGTTGTATGGTTGTCGAATTTGTCTTGTAGAAATTGCTGGACATATTTGGAAAGCATCAGTGTAATGCTTCAATATTATGAAGGCAGATATGTCTTGCTGAATCTGTTTTACTTTTCTCATTAATTCTTCATTTTGCCACCGAACGAGAGCGGGGGCTGTTTTATTTGTAGCTTTTAGCACCAAACTTGACTATGAAATCTGTCAAGCTCCGTCAGTGAAAGGATTTTGTCCGTGCGGTCTGCGATGTAGAATGAACTGACGCTTCCTTGCACACAATAACAGCGACACGGTGAGTCTTATTGAGCTGGAATTTATCGGTATCCGAATCTCTGAAGTGAGGTGCTCACACTGAATCGATGATCCTAGATAGGTCTTGTTGTAATGACCAGGGCCCATTTTAGCGATAGCCCGACCTCCCGCAGGGAGGGATATAGGGTCTTCATAGACACTCCGTTTGCCGATCGGCTAATTGCAGATCACGCGTAAGAAATCTCTTAACAGCTGACATTTTCAACAGCTTAAGTTTCAGCACCAATCTGAACAATTTATAGGCATCTTTAACCAGACTTTGAAACCGAAAAATGTAATGTTGACCGAAAGGCATGTTCACAATTCTCCGTAATTCATTTGAATTTTCCGTGATTTGTACCCAATCACATTTTCTGTGGGAAGGTTCTGTAAAATGCTGCAATTAATTCGTTTTGTTAGGATAATTTCTCTAACTTTTTGGTTCCAGCACTTGGATGTTTGTACAGATATCCTAATTGCTGATAATAGTTCTGCATTACCTAACCTATCTAAGTTAATATATTGAAGACTCGGAAAAATGTTTTTAAACAATGTACATTTTCGTTATATTCAAAAATGAAGCTAGAGCTTTTCAGCTGGCCTCCTACTTCCTATGATACTTGCTTTGTATATAGGCTCTGTTGTCATGTTATTAAACGAAACTTAGATATTAAAAAGAACATAATTTCACTTTCTTCTTATGTAATTGTTACACATTCACTATTCATGTTAACCAGTTTCATCGTTGTACTTGATGTATGATCTACATTTGGGATTAAAGTCAATACCGGTTTTCATTTAATAACCTCAAAACATCATTTCTAAATCAACTGGCATTATGGTTTTTCCGTGTCCAGTACTCGCATGGTACAATAGGAAAATGCTCCTATCAATTGATGAATGTTTCCCGGTATCAGATATCTTCATAAAATTCCCCTGTAACTGCAGGTTGTTATCATAAAACTATTTATGGTTGCATGCACACTGTTATCTGATGTATATCAAACATTTATTCGTTTGAAGTCATGATTTCAACACAAATTTATAGAAAGATGGGGTAAAATAAACAATCAGTGTTGCGATTCGCGCGTGTTTACACGCGCGCGCGTTTTTTTGACAATTTGCGCGTGTAAGCGTGTTTTTTTTCCATTTTTATCCATTTTGCGCGTTTTTTAAGTTTTCGACTTCTATTTTTAATTTTTGATAATAGAAAACTTTGGTTCTAAAATATCAAAATTTCAAATTACATGCAGTTTCTAGATAAGCCACATGTATAGCCTATCAAAGATCATTTAGGTTCATTAACATCTCACTCAATGGATAGCCTATAGGCCCACTGCTCGTATGCATCTACCACTTAAGGCACGTGTGTATTTGACTTGTCCTGAAAAATACCAAAGCTCTTACTATCTGATCTGCAAATCTAAGCTTTGTAAAAATTCGTTTCATCAAATATTAGCGATCATAGTTGCCATTTTGGCTTATTTGTAAGGAAATACATGTGCGCGTGTTTTTCGACCTTGCGCGTTTTTTTTACCCTACGCCAAGAATCGCAACACCGTAAACAATGAAAATGTTCCCAAAATACAAATTGACTTTTTTTGAAAAAAACTTGCCTCTTGTTTAATTTAAGTTTATCAACAACACTGTTCACAAAATTTTAATGAAACAGCAAAAAGGATGAATTACCCAGTAATTTAAAAGAATTTGCAAGGGATTTGCAGACGATCTGTTTATAATATTAACAGCAATATTTCGCAGACAACCTGTCTGCATCATCAGGCATTGTGACAAAGAAACTGAGATGCTGTACTACACAATAATTTGCTTCACACACAATAAAACTAATCGATAATGTAACTGTAGGTGCAATGACTGCAGCGGGGACAATGCAAAATCTTTCAATCGGATTAACAATACACTTACACAATTCAATGGACAATCACAGTGACAGAAAATGAAGAAAATTGGTCGTAAAACACTGAAGGAAAAGCAAAAATCAAAATCATTTTACCTTTTTTTACAAAAACAAATATTTTACTTTTTGAATTTTAAATTTGTGTCCCCGGTGCACACTCATTTTTACCTACAGTTAGATTATCGATTAGTTTTGTGCTGCGTGAAGCTCTGTACTGCAGCGTCATTCAGTTTCGTTGTCACAATGCCTGATGGTGCAGACAGGTTGTCTACGAAATATTGCTGTTAATATCATAAACAGATCGTCTGCAAATCTTTCTTTTACATTCTAACGTCTGCGAAGAGCTCTATGTTCACTACCCAGTAATTTAAAAATAAATTGATCTGACAGTTAAATTACCAAGAAACGATAAGTGGAAGGTCGTAATTATGGGTCTCAAAAGTCCTAAATTTGAGTCGCAGATTTTTTGTAGACACCCTGGTCAAACGATCAAAAAAAAACTTCAATAGAATTAGAACCTACTTGCTTCTTTATCAAGCAAATTTCATTGAAAAATCACTGAGCTAAAGTCATGCGATTCTTGGTCATTCAAATCTCGCGATTGATTCTGTTGCACGATTAATCGTGCGGAATCGATGGCCTGTCCGTGGTGTAGCCTCTTTATTCATAATCATAAAAGTTTATCATCTTTATTTTATTTGACATACCGACGAATACCATTTAGATACTAATGATCAATTCATCTGTTACCGACTTTGCAAATGAATGCATGTGCCTTAGGATTATGACTCACAAAGGATTGAAAGCAAGCTTTGATTCGATTTGAGTCCAATAAAACAAAGTAAATAATTCGTTTAGTGAAACTAATCGAAATTATTAGAATATTAATCTATAAGAAATACGACACATTGGTCAAAAAACAAATTTTCGTCTACAAAATCGGGATCCCGGGCTTGTGGACTCAAGCCCTTGACGATGACGATGGTCGTCGATCTAGTCCCGGATGCGGGCTCAGTCCCGACTTTTTCACAAGCCCGGGTTTTTAGTTCCGGTCCTACAACCCTAACAGCGTCATCATCACATCAGCGATCACGCTTTGCACACCTGTTTTCTCAGAACTCGGAATTCTTCGTCAGTAAAGTGAATGAGATTTGGATTTCTATGTGAACACTAGCTTTACTACCAGGATTGTAGGATATCCTAGTACAGTGGAATCCGCTTAATTGGTCCACCTCGGGAAATTCAGTTTTGGCCCAATTAACCGGATGCCCCAATTAACCGGAATTATATTAGAATATTGTTAAGTACCTATTATAATAAAACTTATTAAAAATAGAACATTTGGACTTATTTACATCGTTATTTACATACTTATTTACTTACTTATTAAACCTTATTAAAAATCGGAAAACATTGTATGACCTACATACACATAAAATAGGATAGTGTACGCATAAAGCATAATTTTATAAAATAGCAGGGTGAGAAACACGTATGTATTTAAAACATTCATGCTAGAAATGAGTTAATTAAAGTACACATCAATAAAACATAAACAAATAGGAGAGTAGAAAACATACATACACATAAAGCAGTTAAAATAACAGGGTAAGAAACGTGTATAAAATTATTTAGGTAAAACATACATAGCTACTATAGAAATGAGTTAATTAAATTGTACAAAATTGTCTAATGTCACTTGAATTTTAGGTTTTAATATTGTTGACCTTTCAATGTTGTCCTGCAGAGTGTACAAACTGGATGACATGTCGATTCCTTGTTGAAGCATGTATCTTTTCAGCGTTTGCATAACAACAAGATTGCATAACAGCGTATGCAACAAGATTGCATAATCAAATGGCCAGAAAGCTATTTAATGTGCAAAACTGTTTATTTTCGATGCAAGAACAATGAAATCAAATTGTTTGCTTTAGTAAGTGTCACAAATCTGCCAATTGACTAAAAAACAGTCACTAAAATAATTGATGTGTTGTGTAAAATTGGCCCAATTAAGCGGAATTTTGCTCCAATAAAACGACATATTCATACATATGTTAGATATAAATGATTCTGTTTATGAACAAATGCCCCAATTAAGCGGATGCCCCGATTATCCGGTGGTCCAATTAAGCGGATTCCACTGTATATGCTAAGATTCTGTGTAGTAGATATTGATGTAAAGCACTTAGAAGTGCGTGTCGCTCACTACTCTACTTTATGCATGTATGTGAAAAGCAACTCTTGTAATTGTCACTTTGCTCTATAGAGCACCAAATATTTCGCCTTGCAGAGGTTTCGAGTGTGGTGAAGGAGATAAAGACCAAAGCGCAAACGGGCGGTACCTATCTCGTCTAGCTCATTCACCAGATTGGTTCGTCGGAACCTGCACACAAGCATCAATCTGGCCTTCACCATTTGCCGGCGTTGTAAAGCTGTGAACAGCGCTTCTAATAACTGGCGCTATGCGGCGAGACACTGTGATGGCTGGCATGATGGGGAAGTTAACGCACTATGAATGCAGTAGTTCCTTACTAGGCCCTAAATGGCAAAGCCATTTAAGCGCAAGGAAAAACACTGTTCTCGAAAACAGCGCGCAAAAACGAATGATTCAAATGCTCAGATGTTCTACTTATATCTTCTAATTCTAAACCTGATCGTTTTGGAGAGTAATTTTTAAATTAATCGCATATCAAAACTTAGAAATCCAAACTTATTTGTACACACAACTTCGTTCACTCGATAAAAGGAAATATTAACACGGAAGGGGGCACTATGACCCATGCTCAAAGTGATCCATCTTGAGTAGTCCAATGTGTCCCACATCGCTAGCCTCTCAAAAACTTGCTCCCATGGAAATAATTCTGCACTTAAATTACTTTTAACTATTAGCAACTTTTCGACGTTAAAATTCGAGGTCCAATGTTTCCGAAAATTTGTTTTGTCACCCTGGACATAGCAAGTGACTTGAAAAAACGTGAATATCATTCACAAACAGAGAGAGACTGGCTACGTCTCCCGTGAGACCAGACCTACCCTAGCAGAGTCAAGTCAGCGACGTGCGTCTTCCGTTTACATAGAGATGGACAGTCACGACTGATGAAAAAGCTTCCAAAATGCGCATATGATGCGTTCATTACGAGGCTTTACACTATATCATGTACATGGATACAATGCATTAAAATTGTATAGTGATATGCTATTCTAGATGTTAGAAACTGTGAACCCAGTGAGATGCACTCGCTTCAAGCTCTTTGAAAATTCAGTTATGCGCAGTAGTAAGCCCGTGCCAAAATCAAGTGCAAAATGTGCAACGATCAGTCATCATGCTGACTCAGCCCCCCCTCTGGAAGGAAGGAAGGAGGTGAGGGAGTTCGCCAAGGATGTGCTGGGAGGAATGGGTCCGAGAGGAAGAAACTGTTCCCCCCGCTTTGGAAGGAAGAAAGGAGTTTTCCAGCAAGGGTAGGAATCTAGGAAGGATAGAGTGAGAAAAGGTGGATTTTGGTGGTTTTGGGATGAGAAAGGCTGGAATTCGGCATGAAGGAGGGTTCGGATGGGAAAACGGAGGGCAGATTCGGAATCTACGTGAAATTTTGGGTTGGGAAGGATGGAAGGAGGAGTTTTCCTGTGAGGCAAGGGAAGGAATCTCTGAAAACGGCAGAGTTAGGAAAAGGCGGGTTTGGTCGTTTTGGGATGAGAAAGGCCGTTTTTCGAGCAGAAGGAGTGCTCGGATAGGAAAACGGAGGGCAGATTCGGAATCTACGTGAAATTTTGGGTTAGGAAGGTTGTTTCCAGCGGAATCGGAGAGAAAAAATTTTTGGGACGTCCCCCCCACAGGACGAGACTTCCAACTTTGGTTCCAGAGATCGTAGAAAGTCGTGCAATAGCTCATTTGAAAGCTAAGAGTGAGGAAAATGCAGTGGAAGAAACGGTTTGTTCATATCTGCCTTCGTATAGATGTGAGACGCCATTGAAAACTTGGGAAATTGGCGAAAAAACGACAAGAGTTAGAATTTTTATGAAAATGGCTCTAGCGGGTGAACGAAGCCTCGGATGGGAAAACGGAGACCAGATTTGGAATCAGCGTGCCATTCTGCATCTAGAGGGTGAGTTTCAAGTGAATCGTAGAGAAAAAGTTGAAAATTTTCTTCCCACTGGGTCTCCACACGGGATTTTTTCGTGAAAATGTTAAATTGTGGCCACCTTTGGCGATGAATATAGCGGAGGATTGGAAGTGAATGAAGAGCTCGGGTTTCTTTTAGGGGCAGGACCGCACTTTTTTCTCTAGGATCGTATCTTTTCAGATCTGTGGAAGGTTCCGTTTCCAAATGAGAGCATGTTTAAAATCGATTTTTTTCACATTTTCCAAGATTTTGGAACTTTTGAAACTCGGCTTCTGGTCATCGTAGAGAGTCAAGGGATGTCTTAAATGAAAGGTGAGAGCAAGAAAACGTGACTGTCAAAATTTGAAGTCAATCGGAGCACTAGAACCGGAGATAGACGTGTTTAAAGATTTGGATGATGGATGTTACGTCATCAGCTGATCGCCACAAACTATATAAGCTGGGAACCGACAGAGACTTGTCATTAAGACGAGAGAGATTGTCAAAGGTAGGTCGTCTCTCTGAAGCTCTGATGATAGCATCGGACATTCCAAAATCAGGTTTCCGACTTAGAAAATTTCATTGCTGATATCAGCTAAGGCGTCAGACTTAAAGGTTAGCCAGGAGATGGCCTTCGTCTCCAGGCCATAAAAGACTCCAAAACTTTAAAGGCTTGTAACTTTACTTCTACAAGTCCTTTTGACTTGATTCAAAAAAGATTCGATCGCTGTTGATCAGACATATGTTGACAGACTACTTATAAAATTTCATAAGTAGTGCTAAAAAGTTGACAAATTTAAATTCATTATTTTTGGAGGTTTTCTCGGGTTTTCGACCCTGCTGAAGTCAATGAAGTCATGTACAAGTGTGTACGAGCCAGTATTTCCATGATACAAGCGGCTTTTCACTGAAAGCGAGCATGACACGGAGAGTTTTGCTGTAATATTCCACTGACAGGGTGTTCCTTCGGGTCCGCGGATGATGCCGTAGTGGTAAGTGTGGCAAGGGAGTGTTTCATATTTTAGACCGAAACCTCGGTGTCAACTCATGTTGGGCATTTGACACAGATCTCAACGTAGCACTTTGAACGCCAATCGGTTGAGTCTTAGCTATCTTGTCATGGGTGGCATCTAAACATCTCCATTGCAAAACGCTTGTGAATCACGGCTTGCTATCAAGCTGATCAAGGCAACGACTTACCAACCTCTTGCAAATAACTCCACCGGTTTTTATGTCAAAATCGGGGCCCGGACATGCAGAGCAGTGACATGACGCACGCTCTGTCCGCCCGAGGTTGGATTGGTGGGTCGAGGCCTTGGAGCTGGGATAAGATCCCCTCTGAGTAATGCCGGTAACGGATTCAAGACTTGACACCTAAACGCTTGCTGGCTTGCTATCAGGCCTTTGTGAAATCTCGTCTAGCCTCAGTAACTCAGGGTTGGCAACGTCTATCGTTTGTCATTGTAACTTGGTAAAAAATAAGACGGTTACTGCAGGCGTTGACGTCAAACCTTTTCGCGTCATAGGGTAACCAGTCTTTGTGTTGGGAGTTGGTTACTGAAAGCACGGTGACTGCCGATGTCCATAAATGGTAAAACCGCTGTTGTCATGTCAAATGCATGGCCAAATAAGGAAGGTCTGAATCATGGCTTTGTGCTCGCTGGGTATATAAACCGCGTCTTTTCTCTAGTCTTCACTCCTGTTTCAAGTTGCAAGACGAACGGTGAGTGCTCTGACAACGTTTGCTATCAAACTTTGGATTTTAGGATAAAGCTAGGAATCATACTCTTTAAATTTCGTTGACGATTTTATTCCAACGTTTGCTATCAAATGTTTGGTGACTTAGTCTTTCAATGCATATCAGCAAGTAGTATCCTATAAACACTTGCTATCAAATTTTACTCTATCTTTACAGAATCTTTACAATGACTAAAACTCCGCGTTTTATCATACAATGCTCCTGCGGCAGATTAACTAGGGGCAGCGAATGCCGAAAACATATCAAAGAGGGGACGCTGGACCAACATGAGAGAGTGCATGTTTTTAAGGTCTGTGTTCATCATAGGGTGGTGTGTGATGAGGATGATGTTGAGGGTTTCCGTAAGGCGCACGAATCTTGCCCATCCGGAAACATTGGAGCGCAGTCGTTTCGTATGTGGATGAGTGAATTAATTAAGGCGAAGGAGGAGTTGGATACAGCAGTTAAAAGTATTGAGGGTTCTGTAGCGAAGGAATAGGAGGCAGTGGTGAGTGAAGAGGAAGTAGAGGTAGAAGGACTGATTGAGCGGGCGAGTGATGAGACTAGGAAGATGATGCTCTCACTGTTTGGGAGTGAGTTGTCTGACGAGTTGGATGGTGAGGTGGGTGAGCCTGTAGCTACATCATCGCCTAGGAAAGAGGCGCATGATACAGAGGCGTTTGTGAGGTTGAAGGATCGTATGATGGGTATGGAGAGTGTGAATAGAAAAGTTTTGAAGGAGAATGAAAGCTGAAGGCTAAGGTTGAGGGTATGAAGGTGATGAGAGAGGAGTTGGAGGAGATGCGAGTGAAGAAGCAGGAGTGGTTGAAGGAAAGGAGTGGAATGATGAAGCAAGTGAAGGCAGTTTAGCGCTTAGAGTCGGAGTTGATGTGCTAGAAGAATGAGGTAGAGCGGAGGCGAGGTATGGTGAAGGAAGTGGAAGAGACGAAGGTGATCAACAGACAGTTGGGGAGTGAAGTGGAAAAGTTGCGAGAGGTTGAGAGAAGAGTGAAGAGGAAGAGAGTGTATGAGGTCGACCTTCCCCTCTTTGAAAACAACATTTGTGATGTGCCGACCCCTTCGGACGATTCGAATGCGACTCAAACTTGTTATGAAGGCGAAGGTATGCGATGTCTTCACTTATCTATTAAAATGAATGGCGATTTGGAAGACTTTGTCGTACGAAAAGTTGTAAAGAAAAAGCCGAGTAAGTCCCTCTAAAGTCATCTACTAGAGATCGTCTCTCATTCACTGTCTTTTCCTTTCAGAGTTCTTGCAGTAGTCGTTGAAGTAAGAGTAGTGTCGGTGGACGGAGAACGCCCCATGAGCCCTCTTAAGGGCTACCTTCTAATGCAGCTAAAGCGGTCCCAAGCCCGCCACATATCTTCGGATATGGAATGCAGAGGGGAAGAATAAATTATGAAAAGGGAGGCCACCCTTGCACCACATGCAACACATCAGACTTCTCTCTTCAGTAGTGAACAAACTGTGAACGTTGCTTTACTGTATCGCAGTCGATTGCTATACAAGTATTGAAGAAAACGTAAGTTACTAAAATCAGCAGAAAAAACATAGGGAGAGATGTGATGTTCCAAATATACTTATTTCGAAGATTGAACTCAACATGATAAACCATTGATGAATAATACTACCACGAAGTGTGACAAGTCTACCGTTTATAGAAATCAACTACATGGTATCAGTAGAGACTCATTACTTCTAAAGTATAGTTGGCAAAAAGGTGTCATGAAAAATGCTTTATTTGGTCTTTGATTTAACATCATTGAAACCCACTTTACTAATAGCAATGACAATATGGTTTATTTTATTCGGAAGCAAATGATTGGCGTAACCATGAAAGTTGTCCATCCGAGAAATAATCTTCCGCAGATGTCGTGTATAAAACTCAGAAGCATCAGTAACATATTCTTGTCCGTAGGAACGAAATTGTATGTCAAAACTTTCCGCTACTTCACCTTGTGGAAAATGAATGTAATTGACATGTGCAATTAAGTGAGCCTTGATGAGACTGTCTTTGAAATAAGATATCAACTCCGTAAATATCTCGTGTGTAGTCTAAACATGCTTCCAATTCTGTCTTCTCCCTTTGAAACTCAAGGATGTAATCTTGTATTAAGCCTCCGAAGCTCTCTTGATGAAAACGAATCGTGCAATCATCATGTTTCAATGTATTGACTTCAGGTGCCATGGTTGAATCTATTGCTAAACATCATATTTGCCTAAGACGATTTCAATAACGCGTTACAAATGTGTGTGCGCACATCGGGAACTCTAGCTCGTCTGTGATTGGACGAGAGGTCTCATCCATTCACCGCTTAGGAAAATCTTATAAAAGTCAGTGCACCAGCTCTGCTCTTCACATTCATCTTTCTTAAGGTGAGTCGGTGAGCTCCTGCTATCAGATTGTTTTGACTTGCTATCAAGTTGAATAGTCTATTGCTATCAAGAGATTCACTTCTGCTCATAAAACATATCGCTGTAATGCCTCCTTTGCTCGAGCGTTCCTTCGGGACGGCGGGTACTGCCGTAGAGTGATTGCGTTGCACGGGTTGTTCGTCGTTTGTTAGACCGAAACCTCTGAGCCGTTGCTCATGTTGGGCGTTCGACTTCATACTCAACGTGATGCTTTCTCGCCAGGTCAGAGTACTTCAGCCATTCGACAAAGGTTAGTCTTAATGATGTGGAGTAGAGTGAAATGCAATTCATTAGATGTCACTTCAATGATTGTTCCCATGATAAACGTCGACTAGGCAAATGAACGATTCTCATTTTCCTTTTCAGTGATTGAAGTCTTACTTATCTACCATTGATCATCTGCAATCGACTGTCCGTCATGGAATTTACAAAAATTGAGAATTACCGCATTGCTGTCGAGATGGAGAAGGCCACCATCGAGCAATGTAAGTATTTGTATCAAGGTTGACTGACTATTACTAACATCAGTAGGGTGCACATTCCATTTAAACGTAAATCAAGAGCCCCTCCCTTATTTTGTTCAGGTTTGAACCGAATCCAAATTTTACCTCTGCTTATCTTTGCTGTCATTCTTTTTCATTGCATGAATGTATTCGTAATGGGGAACCCGTCCCCCAAGGAACAATCGGGGAAGCCTATGAGTGGCTTGGCAAGTGTAAGTGCGAGGGTCGTTAGAAAAGTATCCGTATTTTGAATTTTTAACATTGAGAAATGACGCCGCGACGAAGCTAGCACTTATTATATCTATGGTAGTGCTCTGTCAATTGTGTATTCAAATCTCTAGCGCAAGTGAATTTTTTATAGATGTCTATTGTCTGTCAGATAGATAGCTTTGCTATCCACCAATTTAAGAAGCACAGATCTGCAGAAGATTTTCAAATTGTTTTGTGCAATGGAAGACGCTGTCTCGCAACAGAGAGCCATCATATTTTTCTTGTGGAAGGAAGGCAGTGCATCCTCCAATATTGCTGAACGACTTTCAATTGTCTTTGGTGATAAAGCCTTGAAGACGAATATGCAGTCAAGAATGTGGTGTGCTCGGGGAGATCCTTCACCTTTGAAGGCAAAGACTGCTCCATCCTGTCAAACGTGATGATTTCAGTGTTCTGGGACGATTGATCTTGGTGGACTACCTACCGAAGGGCGCGACCATCAACTCTGAATACTTCTGCAAGCTGGTGAACGAAGATCTGTGGCACCAACTCAAGAATCGAAGACGTGGGAAGCTTTTCATGAAGCCAATCTTCCAAATCGACAACGCCACGCCGCATACCGCCGCGCAAACTAAGGATTTGCTGGAGAAGTTAGGCTGGGATGTGTTGCCACATCCCCCCTATTCGCCCGACTTCGCCTCTTCAGACTTCCATCTCTTGAAGGAACCCCTGAGAGTAAGAAGATTCTCCTCTTTGAATGAGATGAGGGAAGCGGTGGAGTCCTGGAGGCAAACTACTCCCAAGGAATTCTGCCTAGGTGGACTCCGTTCCCTGGTAAGTCGGTGGAGGAAGTGTGTATCGAGTGGGGGAGACTATATTGAGAAATTGCGTGATGACAGTGAGTAATGTTATATGTTAGTTTGCATGAAATCACACTGTTACTGGAATTGGGAGTTTTCATTTTACTCTGTCCGGGAACTTTTCTAACGACCCTCGTATCTTTAACATCTCATGTTTAGACTGTTTCAGATCCTCTGCATCATCCTTGTCTCATTATCTAATCTCTCTTTCCTCTCTACAGATATGGCAAAGATGAAGAAGTGGGGAGAAGCTGCGAGGCGGAGATTCAATGATGAATTTCCGGCCCTACCTTCCCGCCCATCTACCTCCGCTCAAGGTCCGACTCCTCTCTCGGGCATTGTCATCGCCCCACCTCACCACCTGTTCCGCTCACTGCACCACGTCCCTCCAACACCGAAGCCCAGGACCCTTCCACCCTCGGCTCGTGTCCCACTCCTGCCTCCTCCGCGTCCATCGGTGTTGCCGGAGATCAATTCATTAGATGGTAAGCATCCGTGATTGGGAAAAGGGGATAAGACTTCAAACTTGAAATTATGATCATGTTACTAATCTCTTTTCTCCTTTTCTCAACAGATCTGGCGGCCTACGTCCTGGACGGTGACGTTCCCTCCCGCCCCATCGTCATCCCAGCATCGCCACCACCACCTGCAGAAGCGGCCGAACTCCCTCTCCTCTCCGTTCAGTCGGTGGAGAGATTGCTGGAGGAGCAGGAAATGGAGTTAGAGATAGTGGGAGAGGAGAGGGAGATTGAAGTCGAAGAGAAGGACTTTCGATGCCAGCGGTGTGACAGGGTCTTCGCCTCAGCCTACAGTTTGAGACGTCACACCGCTGGCAATGCCTGCAGGGGAGGAAAGCGCCGACCGATCCCTCAACGACCCAAGTGTGAAGGTTGTGGACGCACGCTCTACAACAGCACCAACTTATGAGTCCACATCGAAGGCGGTTCTTGTGGCAGTCTGAGGCAACCACCGACAACAACAGGTAGGAAGCATCCTTCATCACACGTCGGCTTTTCCTGTTCTTCGTGTCGGAAGACCTTTCCTACAGAGTTTGTTCTTTCTTCGCACACTGTCACACACATTCCACTGAGCCTTACACTGACAACAACGTCACTCTAAGGCTGAGCAAGTTTTCCCTTGAGAGGCTCGTTCGCGATTATTAGTTAGAAAACTCTGAAGCTGTGCAGGACATTCATCCTTTCTTGATGAATCATATAGGCTTAATTCATCAAATGTTGGCGAGCTTAGATAGATTTTTACTTAAGGGCATGTTCTATCTCACTGCTCGTTTCAACAAGGTAGACAGTAGCACGGGAGAAGTTGAGTCCACTGTGACCATTAGGATGGCCTCCTGTGCTGCTGATCTCATAGGTGATGTAAACGAGTGGATAGAGAGACATGCGACCTATCTCGTCAGCAACTTAAATAAATTGATGAAAGAGACAGCGGTCTGGTCTTTGATGGGATAGAGAAAGTAGACATTAAAATCAATCTTTTAGAAAATTTGCAAGGGAGTGGTTGTTTCACCCTCCCCAAAGTACTGGCTGACAAAAAGGCTGTCATCAATGTAGAGTGTCAGTCCCAGTGTTTCAAGTATGCCGTCCTCTCCATTCTTCACTATAATGATATAGGCATACATCATCAAAGAGTCACCAAGTATTGTGAATGGGAGGATGAACTTAAGTTTGACGGGTTGGATGTCAACACACTAGATTTTAAAGACATCGCCCAATTTGAAAAACTCAATAAAATTAAGATCGTCGTCCATCTCTGGGAAAAAGGTCTGAAGGGCGTTAGGTATAACAACCGCCAAAGTAACTTCGACCGGGTTGTCAATCTCCTCCTAGTGTATAGCGACAACCACCCAGAATGGCATTATTGTGGCATTCCTAAAATTTCTAGATTGTATCGCCACCAACAAAGTTATGATGACAAACATTATTACTGTGATCGTTGCACACGACGCTTCACATCTAAACCATTTTTTGAACAGCATTATGAGTGGTGCTCTCGGGGTAAACTTGAAATGGAAGTCATGCCCAAAGATAAATTTTATAGGTATGAAGAAAACGGCAATGAGCTCAGTCCCATATGTACCATCTATGCGGACATTGAATGTTACATTGAACAAGACCTAAGTCATGAGTCAGCAGCCATTGCCTGTTATGAAGTTTGGCATCCATATTATAGGAATCAAAATAAAATGCATGTGTGGCAAGGCGAGGAGTGCGTTAAAAACTTCCTCAACTTTTTAGATAGGAAAGCCCGTTTTCATCAACGGTATGAATCGGAGCTGACTAGGAAACCCATGTGCTTCACAGAAGCCGATAAAATCAAGTTTGATAAGACCACGGAATGTCCCCGCTGCTGTTCATCCTTTGATGATCAGCAACATAAGAAAGTGAGGGACCATTGCCATCTCAGTGGTAAATTTAGGTCTGCCTTATGCAGTAAATGCAATATGAGACTTAGGCTCAAACGGCGAACGTTCCCCGTCATCTTCCATAACTTTAAATGTTATTATGCTCACATCATCATTCGCCATGGATTCGGTAAAATGAAATCCTGGTCATCCAAAGTGATTGCACAAAGTAAGGAAACATTTATGTGCATCACTGCCAAAGTACAAGTAGATAAGACGAAGGAGGGGAAGCCTGTCTTCTATGACATAAAGTTTCTAGATAGTTTCAATTTATGTCTTCTTCCTTAGCTGCTTTGGCTAATAATTTAGAAACACTTCCCCTCACTCAACATCTAAAGAAAGACTATCCCAACATAAGTGACAGTCTCATGCGACGGAAAAGGGTGTTTCCTTATAGTTATTTTAGTTCAATGGACACTTTGAAGGAGACATCCCTTCCGTCCATCGATAAATTTAAAAATGATTTGACGGGTGAGGACTGTTCGCCGGATGACTAAGGCATGCAGAGCAAGCATGGTTGGAATTTAGGTGTCGCACTTTTGATGACCACATGCTTGCCTACTTAAAATTAGACGTCTATCTGTTGGCTGACGTGTTTGAGACTTTTAGGAAAGTCACATTAGAACAGGGCGCCTTAGACCCCGTCCATTTTGTTAGTCTACCGGGTCTGTCCTATCAGTCAGCCTTCAAGATGACGAAAGAGAGAATACATTTACTGCAAGATGCAGAAATGTACACGTTATTTGAACGTGGTATTAGGGGAGGCTTAACATTTGTTAACAAACATGTTCAACAGCACCCAAGACATAGGATCGACCACGCATTTAATGTACATAGACCAAAATAATTTATATGGGAGTGCATTATCCAAGCCTTTACCACAGTCAGACTTCCAATGGGTAGAGCCCATGACATTGAACACTTCTCCAATCCAGCACACATCATGGCACTGGGAGATGAGGCCGACATAGGTTATTCATTTGAAGTCGACCTCATCTACCCAGAATCTATTAAGAATAGAACAGTTGATTTTCCTCTCGCACCCGAATCTGGCATAGTCAGTCCAGATATGTTCTCTCCCTTTATGGAAGGACACAATAAGCAATATGAGGCGGAAAATGACTTAAAATATAAACCCACTTGGAAGTTGTTGCTCACCCAATTGAACAAGCAGCATTATATCGTGCACTTTTCCATCCTCAAATTCTATCTAGGTATAGGGATTCAACTTGACAAAGTCCATCGCGCTATCCAGTTTAGGCAGAAGCCCTTTCTAAAACCGTATATAGAATTTAATAGTAAGAAACGGGCTGAATCCAAGAATCCTTTCGAAAAGGACTTCTTTAAATTTAAGAATAATGCCCTCTTTGGTAAAACCATGGAGGATGTAAGAAAGCGCATGGACTATCGTATCGTGACTGATCCGGAAACGAGTATCAAGTTATGGCGCTCACCGTTGTTTTGCCACCATGATGTCATCTCCGAAGACATCACTGGTTTTAAAATGTTAAAATGTTAGAACTTTGCAAGCCCATTTATGTCGGTCAAGCTGTCTTGGATCACTCCGAGTTGGAAATGTACAAGTTGTTTTACCACACCTTTAAAACTTGTCCATTGATCCAACATGTGGAATTAGTAGGAGGCGATACAGACAGCTTCTTCCTAACTTTGACAACCACTAGCCAAGTCAAGCAGGAAGACATTTTAAATTATTTAGCACCCAAGTTTGATAGTTCCAACTATCCCACTGACCATCCGCTTTACTCTACCTCAAATAAAGCGAAGCTTGGCTGCTTCAAGGATGAGTGTGCCGGCAAACAGATAGAGGAGATGATCTTGTTTCGTCCCAAGATGTACTCCATGTAGCTAAAATCCTCAGAGCTTTCTATTAAACGGGCGAAAGGCATCTCGAAGTCAATCGTTCGAAAAATGACACATAGGGACTATCAAGATACCTTAGATTCACTTAAAATTAAAAAAGTAGAAATGACCATTTTAAAATCACAGTTGCATCAAGTCAGAACAACGACGTTTAGGAAACGAGGTCTCTCATCTTGGGAAGACAAGCGATGCTGGATGAGTCCTAACCACTCATTACCGTACGGTCATCCAGACACACATCTACCTCCACCCAAGAGACAGAAACTTTCTCCTCCTCCGTCTGGCAATGTATGATGATGAATGCTTCCTCTCTGTTGTGGTTGATGTTTTGCTTTTTCGCTCCATGGCGTTTTCTATGGGGTGTTGTGAGTGAGTCTCTTGTAACATGCGTCCAACTCCTGATCACAGCACATCATGGCTTCCATATCAACTGTTTTTCCTGACTTTGTTTTGTCCCTGCACATGATTGACTTTGTTTTCTCCGGTGATGTGAGCCATAAAAACTTTGTTTTCTGCTACCATCAGTATGACCTATGTACGGTGCTATGAAAATACGCTGTGATGATGAATAACATATCATGTACATACTGTGTCGTTATCCCTTCACATAAAGTTGCGGTTCAAATAGGTGGGACTGACTTGGTAATAATGTCACAAGCATGTCACTGTTTGTAAGATAAGTGAAATATAAAATGAAGTCAGAATCATTTGACTGTTTGTGAAGTTAGAAATAAAGTTGACGTTTGTAAAGTTAGAAATAAAGTAGATGATTGTAAAGTTTGAATTAATGTTAGAATCATTTCAGAGTTTGCAAGATAGGTAAAGTATAAAATAAAGTGACAAGCATTTCAATGTTTGTAAGATAGGTGAAGAATAAAATAAAGTTGGAATCATCTCACCATTTGTAAAGTTAGAGATAAAGTTGTTGTTTGTGATGTTAGGAATAATGTCATTCACAAATGGTTAAGTTAATAAATGTACTATGCGCTAACGGTAAACATTCACTTGTGCTATATAAAACCCTAAATCCAACCGTAGGCAACCCTATCCCCATAGATGATGGACTTTAGCAATTTATAGATAAAGTATGAAGTAAAGTGACAAGCATTTCACTGTTTGCAAGATAGGTAAAGTATAAAATAAAGTCAAAACCATGTTAGAGTTTGTAAGTTATCATCCTCACCAACGAATGTAACATCATGACAATTTCTTCGGCTTAGGAAACATCAACCACTTTGCTGACTCATGTCTATAAATAGCTCTGACTCATGAAGTGGTAAAGCACCAGTCAGTTAGATAAGAATCTAATAGTCTTGTTCAATCTTTTCATCGACACGTGTGTGGGCATCATTTCATGTCTATAAATAGCGCTGACTCATCATAAAGCGATGAACCTTGTTGATGACCTTTTCACTGACACGTGTGTGGGCGATAGTTCATTGCGATGACTCATTCAAAACACATCATGTGATTAACACGATTCTATTAACTGTGACTCATACAGATAACGCATTAAAGATTTAACAATGTCAGCTACTTTACTGATATCACGTAAACCAGTCATGATACAATGTCCGTTGTGAAACACTGCAATATGTACAGGATGCCACTTCCGAATCAGAGCAGCAGGAAAGAGTTCAGTTTCATAAAATATACAATGATTACTGGTTTTAATGTTGGCTACATTCACTAACATCTTCAATTGAACAAACACTACTATATTCTTCAATGTCAGGGGACTGAGGCGTAGATGAGGTATGAGTGTTCTCATTTTCTTGACGACTTCGTAACACATGGACTGCATCACGAAATAAGAAAGGTTTCCTAGGACTTGGATTTTGCCGCAGCGAAAGATTTGAAGATTTCGACCGTTGGTCATGCGAATGACCAACATTTGTGGACGACCGCGATGATATACTGAATCGGGAAGATGGATATGCAACTGTTCTAAATCGATGTCTCTTATGAGATTCATTTCGCGCATGGCATTGATGATGCGGATGGGGAGCATGATTCACAAATGACATGAGGGTTGAGTGAACTTCCATTTCATACTTTTCCCATGAGGGTTTTGGAATCACGATGTAGCAGTGATCATTATGTAGAATCATCTCTTGAATGCGAATAAATACAATGCCGTCTCCTACGTTAATGACACGACAAGAGTTGGATTGGATTGCGTGATGCAACTTTCGTAGTTGAAAGCGTTCTAGAGTTATCTGAAGTTGACGTTTCATGTCATGAAATGTAACGCACTGACGTTTCCATGATACATAGAGGCATGCTGATAATTTCCACATGATCATGATTCAAACCTGAATGAAGAATGGTATGCCTAAGAAAGAAGGAGAGAGTCATGTTCATGTGTGGCATGGTGAGTGTACATTTTCTTTCTTGATAAGGTGGCCGTTAGGCCGTGGTCTCATAAAGACCGATGGTGCGTTCTCAGTGTGTGGAGAGTGTTATTGTAGTTGATCATCATCAACATGGACATCATTTTTGAAGGTTATGGAGACAAGATAGGGATTCAACGTAAACAACCTTCCATCCCTGCGCGGACCCATGTAGATGGTTTGAATTTTAATTTCGAAGGAGTAGAATACTTTTCCCAAAATGGGGAGAGGTTTGCAATTGAGTAAGTCGAATTCGCCGCCCTCCTTTTCATGGATGATGAGACAGTGTCTATCCATATGAACATACATGTATCGTCTTTCCATGATGGGAACTTGTGGCCGCTTCCCATTGTGTCGAACAATTTCTTTGGGAATGGTAAGATTTTCTTTCAGGAATGTTTCAAGAGTATTGAATTGTAACCGTGTCCAATAGTCTAACGGTACACACACAGCGAGTCCATACTTTGTTGACATAACCTTTAGATAATTCATCCGATGACTTGGAGTTTTTATGGTCACGACTTCTCCATGATGAGTTATCTTTTGATTGAAAGCATTTTTACCCGATGCTTAAGTAAGGGAGTTCAGTGTACCCAGTGCGAGAGCAGAGGAGTTGATGGCTTCGAGCAACTGCATGTTTAGCGCAAGGACGGAAATGATTGTCATGAGCTCAGTCGTCCGTTTTATAACCAGACCTAGCTCCAATCACATGCGTTTCCTTTTTCACGTTTTCCGTCTTTGTTACGTGACAAGGAGTTATCACACGTGAACTTTTGACTGCGTGGGTGGAAACCTTCCCTATTTATATACAAAGTCGTTCTAGTCCTCACAAAGACTTTAGTGACACACCCCTTCTAGCGAACAAAGACGCATTCATTTATCTAACAAAGAGCCTGATAGTAATGCACAAAGCGCAATGATTCATGTTGTGACACGCCCCTTTTCTCGAACAAAGACGCATTCATTTATCTAACGAAGAGCCCAATAGTAAAGTACAAAGCGCAATGACTCATTTTGTGACACGCCCCTTTTCTCGAACAAAGACGCATTCATTTATCTAACAAAGCGCAATGACTCAACTTGCTCTATACACCATTACAAAATACTGTGAAAAGAAATCTTTATTGCATCTACACAACATGTCGGCCATCAAGCAAAGTCGTGGATGTAAACACACTCAGTTGAATCATGATATGTTTAACAACGTACGCATTTCCTTCCATCGTCTCATCTATTCTCTCCATAATTTTCTCCATATGACGTACATGAAATTGATCAGTAAGAGTAATCCATTCTGTGTAATAGGATCCAAAACGAAGTGGTTTTTGCAAATCTCTCAACTCTATATAAGCAACGAGTCTACCCTTCACATCTTGAGGTTGTAAACTCTCCATCAATCTTTTGAAGAGAGGAAGGCTTTCAGTTATCACTACTTTCATATCATTCATCTTCATTTTAAATGTAAGTTTCCAATCTTGTAAAAATCCATCGAATCCTTGTTTATCAAGAGTCAAATGACGCATGTGGTTACTTAAGTTACGATGCGCCATCATAAACGTTGTGACTATAGATTTCATATTGCTTCAATGACTTCCACTATGAATAAAACAGAAATAACAGTCATGTTCCACTGTAAGTTTATTCAACATCAGACAAAATTTACAAGTACAGAATACACTTCATGAAAGGATCATCACTCATTCACAAGGAGTAAAAACATGTTTTACATGTAACCATGCTGTTGACAATAATATAGATACAGTTCATAAACGTCATAGAGACTACAATGCCAGCGTGAAGAGAGTTTTGCAATGTAGGTGGCTTTATTTCTAGTGTTACAGTGGGATGGTGGTCTGTAAAGGTGATGTCTCTCACCGAAACATATATCCATGTCAAAAATCATTTCATCTCTAAACTTCTTTTGATCACAATGCATATGATAGTCTTTTCTTACACGATCTACCCAACATGGTAAATATAAATTATCAATGTGCAACTGAAGTGTTGTTGCTTCTCGTTCAGAATCATTTCCTAATATTTTAACAATATGAAAACCTGACAGCCACCGTTTGAAATCACATCAAATACGTTTCATTTACAAATCCAATATGAATCAAAATAGAAGGATCAAGTCCATGCACATGACGCCGTGACCATTCGTCTTTGTGTGGAGGACAGTAGGCAAATCCATGATATACACTAACAACAGTTTGATCGCTTTCTCTCATTGCAATAGCACTCAATTCCTGCATGGGTGTTTCCTCACTGTCTATGAAGATGGCAACCTATAATATCAAAAAGACTTATTACAAGATAATACTTTGAGCAGGAACTTTACAAAGATGTCTGTCCTTTACATAACAAAAGATACATACAACATGATTACAATGTTTTATTTGAACATAACGCGCAAGACCGCGTTTTCCACATTCACTACATACTAACTGATTACAATACTTAAGATTTCTCTTTGGTGGTAACACCATCTTTCTTTGATGTGCGACGACGTTTAGGTTTGGTGACAGGTTCTTGACACTCTTTGACACAAGAATCAATGACTTTCTCAATGTGATCAAGACCTGTTAACTCAGGTTGATGATGAATTTGAGCAATGCGCAAATTGAGAGAAATCAAACTACCGCCGGTTTTATGAGGTCCCACATAAACAGCAGGCACCTCAATATGAAAGGAATAAAAGCCTGCACCTAGCGATGACAATTCTGTTTCAACTGACTGTTCAACTGTCACTCCTGAAGTGACTTTACAATACTTGCTTTGCAAAATATAGCAGCGAGTGCCGCGATACAAAGGTTTATACTAAGAAGTTTTCTTTTATGGCCACAACTGTAATAGTTCAGTAGGAATAAGAGCCTTCTGCCTCACAACGTCTTCTAAAATGTCAAGCTGCTGACGCAACCAATTATCAATAGGGATACTCAGGTTTTGACCGCAGCGATTTACTTATTGCGTATCCACTTTTGGTAAGTATACCGCCGGCGTTTGAAGATAGAGTCGAACACCGTTGTAGCGCTTTTGTTGTTTGTAGGTAGGATAGCCGTGAATTATCTTTTCAATTTTCGGATTCCACAGCTCGAGATGTTGAGGATTCAGTGATGCAGTAATTGGAGTAGGATTCATGGCCATGGCAGTCTGTAACGAAAGAATACCACTAAGTACATTCATGATCATCAGAGAAAATAAAATTGTTAGCTCAGCAGTGACATATGAGGTGGCCCTTAAGAAGACCTTTTGGGGCGTTCACATGATTTAAAGCTTATCACCAAAGTCTAAGTCTTCATCATCGTCCAGTAAATTAAATGTCTTGGGCTTAGGACCCGAATTAAGTTTCAATTCCCTAAAAGACTTAAAGGTAAGGCGTCTAGGTGGTGGAGGCGGTGGCGGTGATGGTTCAACAAAATAAGCTTGTACAATCATCGGCCACACACTCTCCTGCGTCTCTCTTCTAAAATGTTGGTAAGGTTTAGGCCACACAGTCATGACACTCACTTGTAAATTTGCAAACAGGATTGAATCAGACAAAATTGAGACGGAGAATGCCTTTCGCAAGTGACACACACTTTTCGAGTCAAGAGAATGAAATGAAGAGAAAATGGGGATACGTCTGCTTTTATAGTCTCCTGCGAATCCACATTTGACACTATGAGAGCCAATCAGAGACCTCCGTTTCTCTCCTGACTTCGTTGCGGCAGGGAAAAGGAGGCAGGCGGACGACTGACTCATGATTGCTTTTCCCAAATCTAGTTTAGCACATTGAGTTGAATATGAATGTGTTTTATGCGACATAAGAGCAAGTTGGATCCATGCTCTTGAAATGAATCTAGTCGAGATGCAATTTTCGCCATGTGTCGCTGATAGAAATCTTTTGGATCATGTATCGTCTCTGCAGAATAGGATGCAAAATGAAACACTACACGTTCACCTGCATGTTCATCAGTCACTTTCTCAAATTCAATCTCTGCAACTAATCGTCCTTTCGCATCTTTATTCATCAAACTGTCCATGAGCTGTTGGAAAACGAAGTAACCTGTAGCGATAGCAAATTCTAAGTCTGCCTTTTCATGATGAAATGAGATGATGTAGTCCCTAATCACACCACGAAGACTTTGTCGAGGAAAACGTAGTGAACAAGATTCATTCGTAAACTTTACTGCATCTGTCATCTTTCTTCCTATCACTTCGGAGACATAGCATGAATGACATTCAGGTGCAACATGGCACGCTGATGACAAATCTGGTCTCTGTTTTTCCGTCCGAGGCTTCGTTCACCCGCTAGAACCATTTTCATCTAGAACCAATCTCACAAATCTTAAATGGCGTCTCACATCTAAACGAAGACAGATATGAACAAGAATTTCTTCCACTGCATTTTCCTCACTCTTAGCTTTCAAATGAACTATCACACGACTTTCTACGATCTCTAGAACCAAAGTTGGAAGTCTCGTCTAGAGGGGGGGGGACGTCCCAATAATTTTTTCTCTCCGATTCCGCTGGAAACAACCTTCCTAACCCAAAGTTTCACGTAGATTCCGAATCTGCCCTCCGTTTTCCCATCCGAGGCCTCCTTCATGCCGAAATATGGACTTTCTCATCCCAAAACGACCAAAACCTGCCTTTTCTAACTCTGTCGTTTTCCTGCCATTTTCCTCTCTAAACCCAGGAAGACAGGGCCAAACTGAGCTTTCCACTGCATTTTTCTCATTCTTAGCTTTCAAATAAGCTATCACAAGAATTACATCGATGCTTTTCACGACAAAATACACAAATTATATGATGGCAACGAAGAAGTAAAATATATCTAATAAGACCACGTCTACGACACTCAAAGCACATAAGCGAATTGTCATAGGGTAGAGTTAGGAAAGGACTAGTAATTCTCCTTCTTTGATTTGCGTTTTGAGGCAGCATTCTTCTCCGACTTGCGCTTCGTACCACTGCTGTTAAGGATTTGATCAATTATGTCATCCACGTTGGGTGGTTTTGGAATATATAGGATGGATTCCATATGCATGGAGAGAGAGGCTATTTTATTATCCTTGTGCCGACCATAATATAGCCCATTCACTTTTAAAAGGATATCCCAAGTACCTTCTCCGAGCTCGTCGCATGTGATGGATGTTGAATGATCTCCCTCCTTCTTATAGTAAGTACACCAATGTGATACCGGTAGGCAAATTTGATTACCATCCCAAATCTTTCTATAGGGAGTATCCTTGTCATCTCTCGCCTTCCACTCTTGAGCAAGAGGAGTAGGAATGTCCATATTTAATGTCACGTATTCCTCAATAATATCAAGTTGGCGGCGAATGTACGGACTCACGGGGATCAGTATGTAGTCCCCATACTGATTGCGCATTATCTTGACATCCGTGGAAGGGAGCATTCCCGTTTGGAGTACTACGCTATGATCGTCATAACGCAAGACTTGTTTAAATTTACGCTGTAGCGGTGTAGGATTATGTACCTTGGTTGTTTCTTCCACTGGCCTCAGTTGTAGATGATCTGATCGTAGCGAACCTTGTAACGTTTGACCGCCATTTTGTCCTACTAGTGCAGCAGATGAAGTAGATGCCTGAAAATGAAAAAGATTGCATTAAGTTTACGTTCAAGGGAGGAGAGGGAGGGAAGTAGCGACTTACCATTTTAGTTGGATAATAGAATAGAGAGAGAGAGAAAATGTGCGTCCGTCGCTCGTGTGATTCAACGATGGAATGATTCTCACTGTGGAAGGCTCGCTATTTATATAGAAATGCTTGATTCTCATTGGATGATGATCCTCATTGGACAATAACATCAAGCTGATTCCAAATCTGGCCTCCGTTTACCAATCCGAGCTTTCGTTCGCCCGCTGGAGCTGTTTCTTGGGAAATTCTAACTCTGTCGTTTTTCGCCAATCTTAAATGGCGTCTCACATCTAAACGAAGACAGATATGAACAAGAATTTCTTCCACTGCATTTTCCTCACTCTTAGCTTTCAAATGAACTATCACACGACTTTCTACGATCTCTAGAACCAAAGTTGGAAGTCTCGTCTAGAGGGGGGGGGACGTCCCAATAATTTTTTCTCTCCGATTCCGCTGGAAACAACCTTCCTAACCCAAAGTTTCACGTAGATTCCGAATCTGCCCTCCGTTTTCCCATCCGAGGCCTCCTTCATGCCGAAATATGGACTTTCTCATCCCAAAACGACCAAAACCTGCCTTTTCTAACTCTGCCGTTTTCAGAGATTCCTACCCTTGCCTCACAGGAAAACTCCTTCCATCCTTCCCAACCCAAAATTTCACGTAGACTCCGAATCTGCCCTCCGTTTTCCCATCCGAACCCTCCTTCATGCCGAATTCCAGCCTTTCTCATCCCAAAACCACCAAAATCCACCTTTTCTCACTCTATCCTTCCTAGATTCCTACCCTTGCTGGAAAACTCCTTCCTTCCTTCCAAAGGGGGGGGGAACGGTTTCTTCCTCTCGGACCCATTCCTCCCAGCACATCCTTGGCGAACTCCCTCACCTCCTTCCTTCCTTCCAGAGAGGGGGCTGAGTCAGCATGATGACTCATCGTTGCATATTTTGCACTTGATTTTCGCACGGGCTTACTATTATGCGCTCGACAAATTTCATCTAGAAAGGTTTCAATCATCAACTGATGTCTCTTTATTACTTTTCTCTATTTGCAGATTTCAATTACTCATGTCGTTCAGACTACAGATCGACAAGGGCTGCGTTGCCTATGCAGCCACTGCATTCGGCGCTTCTATTATGAACTCAATTTTCATGTTCTATTACGTCAAGGTGTTCCTCAACTTTTATCATGTATCTCAGGTATGGTTCAATGTTAGTCAAGTAATTTTTATGATTTGGAATGCCGTGAACGACCCTCTTTTCGGATATTTTCAAGACAATTCAAATTGGAAGTGTTTTCGATCACGACGTCTATCGATTTTATATGGTGCACCGATTTTTGCACTGTCCTTCCTGATACCTTGGATACCAATGTCGGTGAATGGTAGTTGGATCGTTGGACTTCATCTCTTATTGGCCTTGTGCTTTTATGATGCACTGTTTACCTTCGTTCTTTTAGCTCATTGTTGTCTCATTGCTGAAATGACAACAACCTATGAGGGTCGCCTAAAGATGAAATGGTATGGTGTCTTGGCTAGTGGACTCCTCTCTGCATGGGCAGTGCCGTTAACAAATTACATATCTGATAACCTTAAGCAATTTACAAATTTTCAGGTTATGGTTGTCTTTATTGCTATCCTTGGATATTTTTCTATGCGATACACTGGAATGAATGCCTACACTGTTTATGATGCTAAAGACAGTGAAAATCATAATGCTTCAAAAGAGACTGAACCTGAGTTAGCCATCGGTAAGGAGAATCAAGGCTCAGTTTTACAGCTAACAAAGGAAATCCTGATAGAACGAGATTTTGAGGCGTTTGTTTGGACGAACTTTTTCCAAATATTTCATTCTACATATCTATCAAATTTTACTTCGATATTTCTGGACAGTTTCGTTGAAATTCGATCGTCAACCAAAAGCTTTTATTTCGCTTTGCTGTTCGTCTTACCATCGGTGAGTATACCTATAAAGACATTCAAATTTATAGCTATCTGGAAAATATCCTGCTGTAACATAATCATGAAGGATAATAAAACCACACTTTGATTTGGGGTCTATTTCATGTCGAAATTCTTAAGATGTGTTTATAAGTTTCATTCTGATGACTTGTTTCACATGAAGTTAGTACTTTGGATAAGTTTCTCATGAGATTTTCGCGACTACTGGTCCTGAAACTAAGTTTTGATGACACTTGTAAGGCCTCCAATCGCATTTAAATAACACGTACGCTCTCAGTAGCATCTACATGTGCGTAGCATCTACATGTGCGTGTGAAATCTTCCGCTTCTGCTAAAATTTTCGCCAGAAATTTAATTACCTCCGACCGTCAGTGAAAGTAAGTATTTTCAAACTCACGAGGCTATCGATTTTCCGTCTACAATTGTAAGGCTTTAATCGTTGCTGATAGTGTTTCCGTTAATTGAATTTCAATTCAAAGCTTTTCTTGGTGTAGTTTTATCAAGACCATTTTGTACGAGGACCATAATTGACTTGACACAAGTTTCTAATTTTTTTCTTGTTATGCGTCGATCAAGAGCAAGTCACACATGAAGCTAAATGTAAGTCTAGATTTATCCCATTTATTCTATTTATTTTGAGAATTCATATTTAACATACTTGAATGACTACAGGTCATCATTACGTGGTCTCATAGCGTGCATAAGTCAAAGACAGAGGCACTTGAACAATATGATAGTATGCAGATACCGATCAGAAGCGCATAGACAAATCGTATCGTAGGCCGATTAGCACAAGAAATTTTTCAAAATTTCTGGAAAATTTTTGTATTTTGCTATACTTCCACTCTGACTGCATCAAAAGGATGCTGCTTAATATGAAATTGTGAAGTCAGCACATACTGCCTTTGCTCTAGCAGAATTCGGCTTCTAAAGAAACCCTGATTGTATTCATAAAGATTGCAGAGGCATAGAATAAAAAGAGATTGCAGTATGTTAAAATTGTTCAATTTTCAAGACATCCTTTTATTCTATGCCCAGGTAAGCTGGCACTCTGCAATCTTTATGATTATCAGCCGCACGCAAAGCCAGGATAAACAAGCGCAGAGCAGCATGTTGTGCAGTCTTTCAGCTTGTTCAGCCATTCTAGATATTTGAAGCTAGTTTGGACCATTCCTAGCCATACTGACGAGCGTTTAAATAAAGAATAGTCGCTCCCTTCTTTCGGACAAATTTCCTTTATTGTTTTAAAAACATACGTATAAGGGCCCGACGCGTTTCGTCCTCCGTTATCAAGGGCACATGAGCTGTACAACTAGACGAGGGGTTGAATAGTAAAACTGAACGGTCCATCAAATCATCTCATGTTTTCTGTTCAGAAGAGGCTTATTCTTAGCTATGTGACGACTTTCAGACAACTTCGTGTGAACTGAATTACGTTGTTTGCTTAGAATTGAAAGGTCAAAGTTCTTGATTTGTACGTCAGTCAGATTGCTGTGATCTTTATTAACATGTTCAGACAGTGCACTTTTTTGATCGCGATTTTTCAAACTGCGTTGATGTTCACCACAAGTGTGGTTTTCTCTTCCCATACACCGATAACTATTGTTTAACGTGAGCGATCGGTCAATTCACATAGACACGTTTCAGCTGAGAGATGATCGTTTGACTAATGAAAGTAATGTTGATGTTCCTACAGATATTGAAAACTTTCTCCGTAAGGGCCCTAAATTTCGCTTGCCTCATAAAATTAATGACACTTTTGTAGAGAATAATGAAGTCGCTATCGACAGCGCTGCCTACAAATTACGGTGGCAAGAGCATTTCAAGAAAAACGAGAGTAATTCTGATAAAATGATAATTCCTTTTGATAAAAATATTGTAAATTTGCCTCCCGCTGCGGATGCAGTCCTGGAGAATCGTATAAAGCTTTTTCAGTTTGAAGCCAAATCGTTGCTGAAGCAGGAAACACAGAGTTTGAAATCAAATTAGAAATATACTAGTAGTAATAAAATACAGAAGAAAACAAATCGTTTTCTAAAAAATAATAACCTTACGATTCTTTCATCGGGCAAGTCTAGCAGAATTGTAAGTGTCGATAGAGATGCCATTGTTAAAAGAACGGAAATGATTTTACAAGATAGTCAGACTATCAAGTCCGTAATGTCTCTAAATGCGCTGCGATTGAGAAGCAGGCTAATAAAATGATAAAATCGAAATGTAAAAATAATATTAGAATCGATCAAGATAGATTAATCACCAATGGTAGTCAACCTGCGAAGTTCCGTGTTCTTGTAAAAGATCATTAAAAAAATTGATAATATTTATCCGCTTAGACCGATTGCGTCTGTTATTGGTACGCCAACCGAAAAGATAGATTGGCTCGTGAGCTCTCTACTTAATCAACTCGTTAAATTTGTTGACGCCCATTTAGAAAGTAGTAAAAATCTCCTTAACGTTTTGAAAAAACATGAAAATTTTTTCAAAGACAAAGAATTAATTTTTGTATCACTAGATGTTATTAATTTGCACCCATCTATTCCTATTCTAGAAGCGATTGATATGGTTGAAGATTTTGCTTCTTTACATTGGGATAAAATAGATGACTTTGGTTTTAACGTGTGCGATTTAATTGAATTTCTCAAGTTGACGAGCTTTAATTACGAAATTTCTTACAATAGTAAAACATATCTCCAAATTAAAGGCTGCCCAATGGGAGCACATTTCTCTCCACCGCTGGCTATAATTTTTATGCACAAAATTGATCAAAGAGCATTAGAAATATTAAAGGAAGAACATTATATTAAGCCGTTAGTAGTAACCCCGTGGCAGACGCAAGGACAAAATGTGAAATGCTGAGTCATCACCCCCCCTCTGGCGGGAAGGTGAGGGAGAGGGTCAAGGATGTGTTGGGAGGAATGGGTCCGTGAGGAGGAAACAGGTCCCTCCCCCCCTCCTACCAAGCTTCCAACTTTGGTTGTAGACATCGTAGAAAGTCGTGCAATAGCTCATTTGAAAGCTAAGAGTGAGAAAAATGCAATGGAAAGCTCAGTTTGGACTCATTTTCTTGGGTTTAGGGAGCAAAATGGCAGGAAACCGTCAGAGTTGGAAAAGTGAGGTTTTGGAGGTGTTGGGATGAGAAAAGTCGTTTTTCGGGCAGAAGGAGACCTCGGAAGGGAAAATGGAGTGCAAATTCGGACGTTTTGGTCAATGTTGGGTCTAGGAACTTCTTCCCAACTCAATCGGAGAGAAAAAGTTCTGACCCCCCCCCTCGGCAGCGATCTTCTAACTTTGGTTGTAGACATCGTAGAAAGTCGTGTAATAGCTCGTTTGAAAGCTAAGAGTGAGACAAATTCACTGAAAGAATCGGCTTGTTCATATCTACCTTCGTTTAGATGTGAGACGCCATTTAAGATTTCGGGAGATTGTCGAAAAACGACAGAGTTAGAATTTGGGACGTTTTGGGCTCTAGCCTCAAAACGAAGCATCGGATGGGAAAACGGATTTCAGATTTGGAATCAGCGTCAAATTCTCTATCAACATGGTAAGTTTCAAGTCAATCGGAGAGAAAAAATTTTCATAATTTTTTCCGAAAAACGACTAAGTTAGAATTTTTGCGATGGCTGTGGGCTGTAGAGGCAAAACGAAGCATCGGATGGGAAAATGGAGGACAGATTCGGATTCAGCGTCAAATTCTACATGGAATTGGTGTATTGCCAGCTCCATCGGAGCACTAGAACCGGAGATAGACGGGTTTTTAGTGTTTGGATGATGGGTATTACGTCATCAGCTGATCGCCACACACTATATAAGTGGAAACTCGGCTTGTGGAAATCAGTTCTCCTCCCGACTGGGTTGGGGTAGGTGAACTCTGGAGCACCGATGATAGCATTGGAAATCTGAAAAACCGGGTTTCTGTAAGAAACCGACTTAGAAAATTTCATTGCTGATATCAGCTAAGGCGTCAGACTTAGAGGTTCGCCAGGAGATGGCCTTCGTCTCCAGGCCATAAAAGACTCCAAAACTTTAAAGGCTTGTAACTTTGCTTCTACAAGTCCGTTTGACTTGATTCAAAAAAGGTTCGGTTGCTATTGACCTGCCCTAAGTGATAGACTACTTATAAAATTTCATAAGTAGTGCTAAAAAGTTGAAAAATTTAAATTCACTAGTTTTGGAGGTTTTCTGGGGTTTGCGACCCTGCTGAAGTCAACTAGATGATTTTTAATGATGTCTGAGCCAGTCTTCTCATGGACTAAGCGGCTTTTCACTGAAAGCGAGCAAGACACGGAGAGTTTTGCTGTAATATTCCACTGACAGGGTGTTCCTTCGGGACGGCGGACGATGCCGTAGTGATAAGTGTGGCAAGGGAGTGTGTCATAGTTTAGACCGAAACCGCTGGGGCAACTCATGTCTCATGTTGGGCATTTGACACAGTTCTCAACGTAGCACTTTGAACGCCAATCGGTTGAGTCTTAGCATGGGTAGTCATGGGTAGCATCTAAACATCTCCATTGCAAAACGCTGGTGAATCAAGCTCTCTACGGCTTGCTATCAAGCTGATCAAAGCAACGACTTGCATCCTCTTGTAAATAACTCCGCCGGTTTTCATGTCAAAACTTGGGCCCGGATACCAACACAGTGACATGACGCACGCTCTCTCCGCTCGAGATTGGATTTGTGATTGCCTTGGAGCTGGGATAAGATCCCCTCTGAGTAATGCCTGTAACGGATTCAAGAGCTTAACACCCAAACGGTTGCTGGCTTGCTATCAGGCCCTCTTCGTCTAGCCTCAGTAACTCAGGCTTGGCAACGTCTATCGTTTGTCATTGTAACTTGGTAAAAATGGGACGGTTACTGCAAGCATTGACGTCAAACCTTTTCGCGTCATAGCGGAATCCGTCTTTGTGTTGGGAGTTGGTAACAGAAAGCACGGTGACTGCCGATGCCCATACATGGTAAAACTGCTATTGTCAAGTTAAAAGCATGGCCAAATAAGGAAAGTCTGAATCATGGCTTTGTGCTCGCTGGATACATAAACCGCTGACTCTCATTTAATTTTATTTCAGTCATGCAGACGCCGAACACTCTGGTCAGCTCTCCTGACAAGCCTCGGTTGAAGCCGAGAAATCTATTTGAAGAGTTTTCGCAGATGGAAGAGCGAGAAGGATTTATAACAATCTTGCTCGAATTGGTTCATCGGCTGTTGATGATGATACCGATTCAACAGAGTGGGGCTATATACCGCCCTCTGACAGTCGGGTGGTAGTAGAGGAGGTTGATGCCGCTGACATAGAGAGACTAAGAGTCTCTCTCAGCAGGATCGGCCAGTCCCACCCAAGTTAGACGATAGTCTTTTTAAAAACATAAGATCAACTTTCATACATGCAACACATTCTTTCATCACCCTTCGTCGGGAACGACCCATGGGCTCTTTTAAGGGCCTACCTTCTAATGCAGCTAAAGCGGTCCCAAGCCCGCCACATATCTTCGGATATGGAATGCAGAGGGGAAGAAAAATGATGAATGGAATGAAGGGAGGACATTCATGCGCCACACGCAACACATCACAGACTTCTCTCTTCGCTAGTGAACAAGCTCTTGTCAGTGTCGTCAGAAACTTTATCATGTCGTACAAAAGTTTTATTGCAACACAGGTTGATGTATAGTTAGAAAGTTTGATCATCAACGTTTTATTCATAAGTCTAGTCAGAAACTGTATCATGGTTTGTAAAAGCAAAGTTAGTGTAGTCAAATAATATTACCGCGACACCCGTTTGAGAAAATAAAGTTTGATCATGACGCTTATTCGTGAGTGTCGTCAGAAAGTGTATCATGGTTTGTAAAAGTTTTACTGCTACAGAGGTTGATGTATAGTTAGAAAAGTTTGATCATGATGTTTTATGAAACACAAGTGTTATGAAAAGCAAGCGTTAGTGTAGTCATATAATATTACCGCGACACCCGTTTGAGAAAATAAAGTTTGATCATGACGTTTATTCGTGAGTGTCGTCAGAAAGTGTATCATGGTTTGTAAAAGCAAAGTTTAGTATAGTCAAATATTTTTACTGCAGCACAGGTTGATGTATAGTTAGAAAATTTGATCATTGAAGTTCTATTCGTAAGTCTAATCAGAAAGTGTATCATGGTTTGTAAAAGTTTTACTGCAACACAGTTTGATGTATAGTTAGAAAAGTTTGATCATGATGTTTTATGAAACACAAGTGTTATGAAATGTAAGCGTTAGTGTAGTCAACTAGTCTTACAGCAACGCACGTTTGTGAAAATAAAGTTTAATCTTTGACGTTGTATGACTGACCGAACTCATCACAGCACTAGAAAGTTTTAGAAGGTTTTACTGCACAGTGTAGATTGTCTTGTAACTTACTTTCACAGTGTTAGAAAGTTTTATTGGAGACAGTTGGCAAATGTTTCCGTATTAGAAAATTCAAACTCCATGACTGTTAGATTCGCTTCATCAGGTTTACTAAAAGCAGTTTTCTACTGCAATGAGAGTTTAGAATGTTATATGAAAACAGTGTTCACCACAGCACTAGAAAGTTTTTATCCTTAGTTGAGATCCGGACTGCAGTGTGGTAAAATGTTTTATGTGACAGTCTTTTCACAAACGGTGAAGTGTAAATTCAGAGTGAATACATCTGTTAGGTAGTCAGTAACTTTGGATGTGAAGTAAAGCGAATCTGTGTACAGAGTGAATTGAATATTAGACAACGCATGCAAGTTTTTGACGACTTGAGTGGTTGAAACCAAGTCTAAGTTTAACATGTTGGATATAAAAGTGAGATGGATAGGAATAAGTGTTGAATGTTTTATAAAACCAGATGTTGTCACACACGTTGAGTGTGTATTCCGTGACATTGAATCGCCTGGGTTGTAAAGTCCATCATCCAAGGCTAGGCTCCTCTACGGTTGGATTTAGGGTTTTATATCACATGTGTTAACCGTTCGTGTAGAATATGTGAAGCACATGTTCACTTAAACGCAAATGTTGAAATAAGTTTGTAAGAAGTCTTTGACAGGTTGTTGTGAAACTTAGCGAACGTTGAAAAAAGTTTTATAAAATGTTTCTGCAGTCACACTCGTTAGCGTACCAGCTTTACTAAATGTGTTGTTTGCCTTTATCAAATTGAATGCATGTGTTTGCACTCTGCATCGACAGCATACAAGTACACACATAACAACTTGTTGTTAGTCGAATGCATATGAGATAGGAAACATTATGTGTGAGATAAAAATCAACCTGCTAGATGAAGTGAAACACAAAAGTGTCACAACTAGTTTACGGGAAATAAAGGAGAACTGTGACAACGTTTACACTCATCATAGACAGATGAACATATAGTCTGACATTCAAATGAAAGTCGTAAACATGAACTGCGGTGTAAGAAACTTTATGTCAACAACTTTATGTTGGTAAAACTTTCATAGATTGCAGGCGTGTTGAAAGCTGATATAAAGACCTGTAGAAACGCATAAGTCTTAGTTCAACGACTCGACCCTTGAACTCACACAATGAGTACGTCTGTGTAGAAAACTCATTTGTAGGAAACAACATTTTCTGAGTGAATGCAGACGATGTAAACATGACATTTAACATGGCTTGCAATAGTCAACATGCTGCCATTCAAAATGTTTATCATAAAACCTATCAGTGAAAAAACCCCTCCTGTGCCCACAAAGAATCATAAGTGCTCTCTGACGCCTGTCTGTCGCACTAGCCCCTCAGCAGACAGAGTAGAACACAAAGATGAATGACAGCGCAGCCGGTGGGCAATCGTCTGTCGCGCTAGCCCCTCAGCAGATAGAGTAGAACACAAAGATGTACGCGCTCTCTCTCTCTGGCACCCGTCTGTCACATGAAACAGAGAGCTATCGCATCTGTCCAAGGATGCAGGAACACATCATCATCTCAGACCTCCCACACAGCTCACTGCTATCGTACCGGAAGGGAGATTCATGCGATAAATGCATCTAAGTTTGTTGAGTGGTTGAGGATGGCAGTCAATGAAAATATGTCTTCCCCTTTCTTCCTCCAACCATAAGTTTAGAGCAATATGATTGCACGAATCAGACATTTGAAAGGCTGTATCATTCTCATATAAAGCAGAGTCTCTTGCATTTTACTATCATAATCATGTCTGAGAAGCCAACAGCGTGCGTGACACCTTTTCGTATCATACACCGCGGTGAAGAATTCCACAGTGATATCTATGGTGAGGATATCACTGTGGAATTCGTGAAGTACTATTCTTACTTCACCCTACAGCAAGATTGGAGTCGACGAGTGCGAGAAGAGGCTGAGATGGAGGCAAGTGAGGCCGAGACGGTGGCAAGTGATGCCGAGACGGTGGATAGCGAGGCCGAGATGGCAACCAGCGAGAGCGAGACGGTCGAAAGTGATAACATGGAAAGTGAGGATGTCATTGTGATATCGGATGATGAAGTAAGAGTTTTACACATGCATGCGAATGGCTGTCATCTCAACTCGTTCATGTTTTCTTTCAGTGATGGAGTGAGTGATGGGCGTTCTTTAGTTCATAAAATCATCATGCACACATACAGCACACTGTTTCACCACATTTCCTCGTGAATGCATCATGAGTTCTTATAAGAACTTCCTTCTAATGCAGCTAAAGCGGTCCCAAGCCCGCCACATATCTACGGATATGGAATGCAGAGGGGAAGGATATATGATGAATGGAATGAAATGGGAGGACACTCTTGCACCACATGCAGCCACAAACACATTTCTATCTTCATTAAGATGACATTCAATCACTTGAATTCTAATGTGACCTAATCCTTAGATCTCAGTACAGTGCAACTGTACATGAAAAGTTATTTCCAAAAGCTTGACATGGACACATTAAGAGTTAAGTCACTGCAAGCCTTTCATATTGATGAGCATGTAGTCACACATGATAGAAAAATTATTAATGTCATAAATGTGGGAATCAGTGCATGTTTAGAGTCAGGTACTGCTAGTTGTTTCATGATAGTATTTGATATCGAAGATTTAATGTAATGTATCACATGTCAATAGATTTCAGGTGTAATAGAATAAATGTCGTTGCAGGTTTCGAGTGTATAGGATAGAGGACATGAAATGAATTGGTAGTATAACAAAAAAGCTGTGTGGGTTTCAATAACATATCATGGTCATACTGTGTCGTTTTCTTGTCGTTTCAATAGAGTGGATTGACTTAGTAATAAAGTTACAACCATTTTACTGTTTGTAAAGTTAGAAATAAAGTTGATGATTGTAAAGCTAGAAATAAAGTTATTACCATGTCGCATTTTGTAAGATAGGTGAAATATAAATGAAGTCAGATTCACTTCACTGTTTGCAAAGTTAGAAATAAAGTTGATGATTGTAAAGTTTGAAATCATGTTAGAATCCTTTCAGTGTTTGTAAGATAGGTGAAATGTAAATGAAGTTATAATCACTTCACTGTTTGCAACGTTAAAAATAAAGTTGACGTTTGTAAAGTTAGAAATAAAGTTGATGAATGTAAAGTTAGGAATAATATCAGAATTATTTCAGTGTTTGCAAGATAGGTTAAGTATAAAATAGTGTCACAAGCATTTCACTGTTTGTAACGTTTGAAATAAAGTTGATGTTTGTAAAGTTTGAAATCATGTTAGAATCCTTTCAGTGTTTGCAAAGCTAGAGATAATAGGTTTAATAAGTACGTTAGAGAGTTGACTGTACTGAGATCTAAGGATTAGGTCACATAAGAATTCAAGTGATTGAATGTCATCTTAATGAAGATAGAAATGTGTTTGTGGCTGCATGTGGTGCAAGAGTGTCCTCCCATTTCATTCCATTCATCATATATCCTTCCCCTCTGCATTCCATATCCGTAGATATGTGGCGGGCTTGGGACCGCTTTAGCTGCATTAGAAGGGAGTTCTTATAAGAACTCATGATGCATTCACGAGGAAATGTGGTGAAACAGTGTGCTGTATGTGTGCATGATGATTTTATGAACTAAAGAGCGCCCATCACTCACTCCATCACTGAAAGAAAACATGAACGAGTTGAGATGACAGCCATTCGCATGCATGTGTAAAACTCTTACTTCATCATCCGATATCACAATGACATCCTCACTTTCCATGTTATCACTTTCGACCGTCTCGCTCTCGCTGGTTGCCATCTCGGCCTCGCTCTCCACCGTCTCGGCATCACTTGCCACCGTCTCGGCCTCACTTGCCTCCATCTCAGCCTCTTCTCGCACTCGTCGACTCCAATCTTGCTGTAGGGTGAAGTAAGAATAGTACTTCACGAATTCCACAGTGATATCCTCACCATAGATATCACTGTGGAATTCTTCACCGCGGTGTATGATACGAAAAGGTGTCACGCACGCTGTTGGCTTCTCAGACATGATTATGATAGTAAAATGCAAGAGACTCTGCTTTATATGAGAATGATACAGCCTTTCAAATGTCTGATTCGTGCAATCATATTGCTCTAAACTTATGGTTGGAGGAAGAAAGGGGAAGACATATTTTCATTGACTGCCATCCTCAATCACTCAACAAACTTAGATGCATTTATCGCATGAATCTCCCTTCCGGTACGATAGCAGTGAGCTGTGTGGGAGGTCTGAGATGATGATGTGTTCCTGCATCCTTGGACAGATGCGATAGCTCTCTGTTTCATGTGACAGACGGGTGCCAGAGAGAGAGAGCGCGTACATCTTTGTGTTCTACTCTATCTGCTGAGGGGCTAGCGCGACAGACGATTGCCCACCGGCTGCGCTGTCATTCATCTTTGTGTTCTACTCTATCTGCTGAGGGGCTAGTGCGACAGACAGGCGTCAGAGAGCACTTATGATTCTTTGTGGGCACAGGAGGGGTTTTTTCACTGATAGGTTTTATGATAAACATTTTGAATGGCAGCATGTTGACTATTGCAAGCCATGTTAAATGTCATGTTTACATCGTCTGCATTCACTCAGAAAATGCTGTTTCCTACAAATGAGTTTTCTACACAGACGTATTCATTGTGTGAGTTCAAGGGTCGAGTCGTTGAACTAAGACTTATGCGTTTCTACAGGTCTTTATATCAGCTTTCAACACGCCTGCAATCTATGAAAGTTTTACCAACATAAAGTTGTTGACATAAAGTTTCTTACACCGCAGTTCATGTTTACGACTTTCATTTGAATGTCAGACTATATGTTCATCTGTCTATGATGAGTGTAAACGTTGTCACAGTTCTCCTTTATTTCCCGTAAACTAGTTGTGACACTTTTGTGTTTCACTTCATCTAGCAGGTTGATTTTTATCTCACACATAATGTTTCCTATCTCATATGCATTCGACTAACAACAAGTTGTTATGTGTGTACTTGTATGCTGTCGATGCAGAGTGCAAACACATGCATTCAATTTGATAAAGGCAAACAACACATTTAGTAAAGCTGGTACGCTAACGAGTGTGACTGCAGAAACATTTTATAAAACTTTTTTCAACGTTCGCTAAGTTTCACAACAACCTGTCAAAGACTTCTTACAAACTTATTTCAACATTTGCGTTTAAGTGAACATGTGCTTCACATATTCTACACGAACGGTTAACACATGTGATATAAAACCCTAAATCCAACCGTAGAGGAGCCTAGCCTTGGATGATGGACTTTACAACCCAGGCGATTCAATGTCATGGAATACACACTCAACGTGTGTGACAACATCTGGTTTTATAAAACATTCAACACTTATTCCTATCCATCTCACTTTTATATCCAACATGTTAAACTTAGACTTGGTTTCAACCACTCAAGTCGTCAAAAACTTGCATGCGTTGTCTAATATTCAATTCACTCTGTACACAGATTCGCTTTACTTCACATCCAAAGTTAATGACTACCTAACAGATGCATTCACTCTGAATTTACACTTCACCGTTTGTGAAAAGACTGTCACATAAAACATTTTACACACTGCAGTCCGGATCTCAACTAAGGATAAAAACTTTCTAGTGCTGTGGTGAACACTGTTTTCATATAACATTCTAAACTCTCATTGTAGTAGAAAACTGATTTTAGTAAACCTGATGAAGCGAATCTAACAGTCATGGAGTTTAAATTTTCTAATACGGAAACATTTGCCAACTGTCTCCAATAAAACTTTCTAACACTGTGAAAGTAAGTTACAAGACAATCTACACTGTGCAGTAAAACCTTCTAAAACTTTCTAGTGCTGTGATGAGTTCGGTCAGTCATACAACGTCAAAGATTAAACTTTATTTTCACAAACGTGCGTTGCTGTAAGACTAGTTGACTACACTAACGCTTACATTTCATAACACTTGTGTTTCATAAAACATCATGATCAAACTTTTCTAACTATACATCAAACTGTGTTGCAGTAAAACTTTTACAAACCATGATACACTTTCTGATTAGACTTACGAATAGAACTTCAATGATCAAATTTTCTAACTATACATCAACCTGTGCTGCAGTAAAACCTTTGTACAACATGATACAGTTTCTGACGACACTCACGAATAAACGTCATGATCAAACTTTTTAACTATACATCAACCTGTGTTACAGTAAAAATATTTGACTATACTAAACTTTGCTTTTACAAACCATGATACACTTTCTGACGACACTCACGAATAAGCGTCATGATCAAACTTTATTTTCTCAAACGGGTGTCGCGGTAATATATGACTACACTAACGCTTGCTTTTCATAACACTTGTGTTTCATAAAACATCATGATCAAACTTTTCTAACTATACATCAACCTCTGTAGCAGTAAAACTTTTACAAACCATGATACACTTTCTGACGACACTCACGAATAAGCGTCATGATCAAACTTTATTTTCTCAAACGGGTGTCGCGGTAATATTATTTGACTACACTAACTTTGCTTTTACAAACCATGATACAGTTTCTGACTAGACTTATGAATAAAACGTTGATGATCAAACTTTCTAACTATACATCAACCTGTGTCGCAATAAAACTTTTGTACGACATGATAAAGTTTCTGACGACACTGACAAGAGCTTGTTCACTAGCGAAGAGAGAAGTCTGTGATGTGTTGCGTGTGGCGCATGAATGTCCTCCCTTCATTCCATTCATCATTTTTCTTCCCCTCTGCATTCCATATCCGAAGATATGTGGCGGGCTTGGGACCGCTTTAGCTGCATTAGAAGGTAGGCCCTTAAGAGCCCATGGGTCGTTCCCGACGAAGGGTGATGAAAGAATGTGTTGCATGTATGAAAGTTGATCTTATGTTTTTAAAAAGACTATCGTCTAACTTGGGTGGGACTGGCCGATCCTGCTGAGAGAGACTCTTAGTCTCTCTATGTCAGCGGCATCAACCTCCTCTACTACCACCCGACTGTCAGAGGGCGGTATATAGCCCCACTCTGTTGAATCGGTATCATCATCAACAGCCGATGAACCAATTCGAGCAAGATTGTTATAAATCCTTTCTCGCTCTTCCATCTGCGAAAACTCTTCAAATAGATTTCTCGGCTTCAACCGAGGCTTGTCAGGAGAGCTGACCAGAGTGTTCGGCGTCTGCATGACTGAAATAAAATTAAATGAGAGTCAGCGGTTTATGTACCCAGCGAGCACAAAGCCATGATTCAGACTTTCCTTATTTGGCCATGCTTTTAACTTGACAATAGCAGTTTTACCATGTATGGGCATCGGCAGTCACCGTGCTTTCTGTTACCAACTCCCAACACAAAGACGGATTCCGCTATGACGCGAAAAGGTTTGACGTCAATGCTTGCAGTAACCGACCCATTTTTACCAAGTTACAATGACAAACGATAGACGTTGCCAAGCCTGAGTTACTGAGGCTAGACGAAGAGGGCCTGATAGCAAGCCAGCAACCGTTTGGGTGTTAAGCTCTTGAATCCGTTACAGGCATTACTCAGAGGGGATCTTATCCCAGCTCCAAGGCAATCACAAATCCAATCTCGAGCGGAGAGAGCGTGCGTCATGTCACTGTGTTGGTATCCGGGCCCAAGTTCTGACATGAAAACCGGCGGAGTTATTTACACGAGGATGCAAGTCGTTGCTTTGATCAGCTTGATAGCAAGCCGTAGAGAGCTTGATTCACCAGCGTTTTGCAATGGAGATGTTCAGATGCTACCCATGACTACCCATGCTAAGACTCAACCGATTGGCGTTCAAAGTGCTACGTTGAGAACTGTGTCAAATGCCCAACATGAGACATGAGTTGCCCCAGCGGTTTCGGTCTAAACTATGACACACTCCCTTGCCACACTTATCACTACGGCATCGTCCGCCGTCCCGAAGGAACACCCTGTCAGTGGAATATTACAGCAAAACTCTCCGTGTCTTGCTCGCTTTCAGTGAAAAGCCGCTTAGTCCATGAGAAGACTGGCTCAGACATCATTAAAAATCATCTAGTTGACTTCAGCAGGGTCGCAAACCCCAGAAAACCTCCAAAACTAGTGAATTTAAATTTTTCAACTTTTTAGCACTACTTATGAAATTTTATAAGTAGTCTATCACTTAGGGCAGGTCAATAGCAACCGAACCTTTTTTGAATCAAGTCAAACGGACTTGTAGAAGCAAAGTTACAAGCCTTTAAAGTTTTGGAGTCTTTTATGGCCTGGAGACGAAAGCCATCTCCTGGCGAACCTCTAAGTCTGACGCCTTGGCTGATATCAGCAATGAAATTTTCTAAGTCGGTTTCTTACAGAAACCCGGTTTTTCAGATTGCCAATGCTATCATCGGTGCTCCAGAGTTCACCTACCCCAACCCAGTCGGGAGGAGAACTGATTTCCACAAGCCGAGTTTCCACTTATATAGTGTGTGGCGATCAGCTGATGACGTAATACCCATCATCCAAACACTAAAAACCCGTCTATCTCCGGTTCTAGTGCTCCGATGGAGCTGGCAATACACCATTTCCATGTAGAATTTGACGCTGAATCCGAATCTGTCCTCCATTTTCCCATCCGATGCTTCGTTTTGGCTCTACAGCCCTCAGCCATCGCAAAAATTCTAACTTAGTCGTTTTTCGGAAAAAATTATGAAAATTTTTTCTCTCCGATTGACTTGAAACTTACCATGTTGATAGAGAATTTGACGCTGATTCCAAATCTGAAATCCGTTTTCCCATCCGATGCGTCGTTTTGAGGCTAGAGCCCAAAATGTCCAAAATTCTAACTCTGTCGTTTTTCGCCAATCTCCCAAAATCTTAAATGGGGTCTCACATCTAAACGAAGGCAGATATGAACAAGCCGATTCTTTCAGTGAATTTGTCTCACTCTTAGCTTTCAAACGAGCTATTGCACGACTTTCTACGATGTCTACAACCAAAGTTAGAAGATCGCTGCCGAGGGGGGGGGGTCAGAACTTTTTCTCTCCGATTGAGTTGGGAAGAAGTTCCTAGACCCAACATTGACCAAAACGTCCGAATTTGCACTCCATTTTCCCTTCCGAGGTCTCCTTCTGCCCGAAAAACGACTTTTCTCATCCCAACACCTCCAAAACCTCACTTTTCCAACTCTGACGGTTTCCTGCCATTTTCCTCCCTAAACCCAAGAAAATGAGTCCAAACTGAGCTTTCCACTGCATTTTTCTCACTCTTAGCTTTCAAATGAGCTATTGCACGACTTTCTACGATGTCTACAACCAAAGTTGGAAGCTTGTTAGGAGGGGGGGGGAGGGACCTGTTTCCTCCTCACGGACCCATTCCTCCCAACACATCCTTGACCCTCTCCCTCACCTTCCCGCCAGAGGGGGGGTGATGACTCAGCATTTCACATTTTGTCCTTGCGTCTGCCACGGGGTTACTACTGCCGTTCATATATAAACGCTACATATAAGATGATATAATTGTTGGTCCGTTTCCAAAAGATGATGTATCTCTTCCAAAAATTTTGCACACATTTAATTCCATAAATGACAACATACAATTCACTTCAGATGTACCCAAATATAATTTTCTTAATTTCCTTGATGTTAGCATAGATATCAATAAAAAGTTAAGTTGTAAATGGTTCTCTAAAGAATGCCATTCGGGCATTTCGCTACAAGATAGTTGGCTTCCAAGCTATGTCAAAAATAGCATGAAATACGTCTCTGACAGATGTTCTAGTAGATATGAACTTGAAACCAGCACACCTCTGATGAAACATCGGCTTAATAGCAATGGCTTCTATAATACTAATTGTAAAACGAAAGATAGCAAATCTAATTCTAAAAACGGTGAAAAATTTGTTAACTTATCTCTAGATTTTCTTAATGATAAATTTTGCAAAAAAATGAAAACTTTAACAAATGAATTTAAACTCCCTATCCGCATCATTTCTAAACCCGGTAAGGTTTTGGCTAATATTCCAAAGCGCTGTTCTCCTAACAATGCATGTCATAGCAATGTGTGTTCTGCTGTGGGACCCAGATTTACTTGCAACGATATATATATTGCTTACAATTTTAATTGCAAAATCTGCAATAAAAACTATATCGGTCAAACTTATCGGCCGCTTGAAAATAGATATGCTGAACATCAACGCAGTTTGGAAAATCACGATCAAAAAAGTGCACTGTCTGAACATGTTAATAAAGATCACAGCAATCTGACTGACGTACAAATCAAGAACTTTGACCTTTCAATTCTAAGCAAACAACGTAATTCAGTTCACACGAAGTTGTCTGAAAGTCGTCACATAGCTAAGAATAAGCCTCTCCTGAACAGAAAACATGAGATGATTTGATGGACCGCTCACTTTTACTATTTAACCCCTCGTCAGTAGTAAGTAAATCTACACCACTGGACCGCGCAAGATGGCCGCCGTCGACCGACCTCCCCCCTCCTGTCAGACTAGGGCGTCGGCCCTAGTCCGCCACCTGGTTGCTTCGAGTCCGACTCCCCCCCTGGAACGACGGCGTTGCCAGAGGTTGTTCGTGGTGCGCTCTCCAGGTTGGCGTGGTGTGCCGGCCAGGTTGGCGTGGTGTGCCGGCCAGGTTGGAATGGTGGAATTTCGTTGCGAGACCACTCCCATCGTGTTTCTCGTCAAAAGTTGGTTTAACAAAATATTTTCACCCCCCCTCGGCAGCGATCTTCTAATTTTGGTTCTAGTGGATGGATTTTGTCTTATTGATACTCATTTGAAATAGGAGAAAAAACTGCTCAATGACATTTTTGCTGCGAGTCAATCGGATCAGCCGTTCAAAAGTTAGAGCTGTTACAAGATTTCACGTCGGACCTCATCTGAAAAAATCCTAAGTGTCAGAGTGACTTTCTTTGGGAAAAAAAATTTTTTTAAGTGTCGAATTTCGACCTGGGACTCTGACCAAGTTTGTTTCATCAAATTTCACCGACCCCCCCCCTCGGCAGCGATCTTCTAATTTTGGTTCTAGTGGATGGATTTTGTCTTATAGATACTCATTTGAAAGAGGAGAAAAAACTGCTCAATGACATTTATGCCGCGAGTCAATCGGATCAGCCGTTCAAAAGTTAGAGCTCTTACAAGATATTAGGTCAGACCTTACATTTGACGAAAAAATCCTGAGTGTCAGAGCCACTTAGTATGGACAAAATTTTGAAAATTTTTCCAAAGTGTCGCATTTCGACCTGGGACCTTTACCAAAACAGTTTTCATTAAATTTCACCGACCTCCCCCCCCCGGCACCGATCTTCCAATTTCGGTTCTAGTGATCGTAGAAAGTCGTGCAATAGCTCGTTTGAAAGCTAAGAGTGAGGAAAATGCAGTGGAAGAAATTCTTGTTCATATCTGTCTTCGTTTAGATGTGAGACGCCATTTAAGATTGGCGAAAAACGACAGAGTTAGAATTTCCCAAGAAACAGCTCCAGCGGGCGAACGAAGGCTCGGATTGGTAAACGGAGGCCAGATTTGGAATCAGCTTGATGTTATTGTCCAATGAGGATCATCATCCAATGAGAATCAAGCATTTCTATATAAATAGCGAGCCTTCCACAGTGAGAATCATTCCATCGTTGAATCACACGAGTGACGGACGCACATTTTCTCTCTCTCTCTATTCTATTATCCAACTAAAATGGTAAGTCGCTACTTCCCTCCCTCTCCTCCCTTGAACGTAAACTTAATGCAATCTTTTTAATTTTCAGGCATCTACTTCATCTGCTGCACTAGTAGGACAAAATGGCGGTCAAACGTTACAAGGTTCGCTACGATCAGATCATCTACAACTGAGGCCAGTGGAAGAAACAACCAAGGTACATAATCCTACACCGCTACAGAGTAAATTTAAACAAGTCTTGCGTTATGACGATCATAGCGTAGTACTCCAAACGGGAATGCTCCCTTCCACGGATGTCAAGATAATGCGCAATCAGTATGGGGACTACATACTGATCCCCGTGAGTCCGTACATTCGCCGCCAACTTGATATTATTGAGGAATACGTGACATTAAATATGGACATTCCTACTCTTGCCCAAGAGTGGAAGGCGAGAGATGACAAGGATACTCCCTATAGAAAGATTTGGGATGGTAATCAAATTTGCCTACCGGTATCACATTGATGTACTTACTATAAGAAGGAGGGAGATCATTCAACATCCATCACATGCGACGAGGTCGGAGAAGGTACTTGGGATATCCTTTTCAAAGTGAATGGGCTATATTATGGTCGGCACAAGGATAATAAAATAGCCTCTCTCTCCATGCATATGGAATCCATCCTATATATTCCAAAACCACCCAACGTGGATGACATAATTGATCAAATCCTTAACAGCAGTGGTACGAAGCGCAAGTCGGAGAAGAATGCTGCCTCAAAACGCAAATCAAAGAAGGAGAATTACTAGTCCTTTCCTAACTCTACCCTATGACAATTCGCTTATGTGCTTTGAGTGTCGTAGACGTGGTCTTATTAGATACATTTTACTTCTTCGTTGCCATCATATCATTTGTGTATTTTGTCGTGAAAAGCATCGATGTAATTCTTCATTTTGTAATATGTTATAGAACGTTTCCTTAGATGTGTAAATTTCCGTTTTAGGCTTCTATCATCATTTTTATGGATTGTGAGGGTGAACCTGTACAGGAGGTCAGTGCTATTGCTATGAACAATTGGACATATCAGATTGTTAGTGTCTATCATCAACATGCCAACTGCGATCCCAATGTTGATCAATGGGCGAGAAAACACATTCATGGACTTAATCTGAAATATTTGCAAGACAACGGCTTTTCTTGTGACAGTGCTCTTCTTATTGACTTTAAACGATGGTTAGCTGCTTTCAATGTTATACGCATCTTTTGTAATAATCCTGGTAAGGAGAGGAAAGTATTTCCCAATCTAATCATTGATGACATTTTGCTCCCGCCTTGGGATGGTAGAGTGAATCAACATTATCATGAAGTCACGAAACGTTTTAAGGATTTGTCTGTTCCTATTTTGTCTGTTCGTTGTAGTAGCTACGTTCATAACCAATGCTTCTTTCCTCCTTACCTCAACACTGCCAAAGTCCTGTATGGTTATCATTGCTCGCTGTATGATAGTTACCAGCTGTATCTATTTTATCTGTTTCAAACCATTGATTTATAATGCATGCTTGTTACAGTTATTCAATAAATGTTACTATGAGAAGAGTTGTTTTCATGCAATGGATGGGTTAGATAAAGGGCGATCATGTCTTTCTCAAACGACTGCGGAACATTACATTTTCATAGGCAAAGTTTAAAAGGAGCTGTTCAAGATTATGTGATAAATTTTCATAAAGATGAGACCGACATCGAAGCAGTGGTCGATGATGCTAGCACTCTATTTCTAGAGTTAATGAATACATTCTCTGATAGCATTGTCATGGCGCGATTAGTTGCGAAAATTAAGTTTAGTCATTTTGGAAAGGAAGAGGTGGAAAGTCGCTCTTTCCATTTTGCTTCTTATTCAGTTGAAGTGGTAGATCACCCCGAAGAATTTTTTAAAAGACATGATAAAAATTGTTGAACGTCTTAACGCATTTAACCATCATGGTAGCAGTCTAGTGATTGAAGCGATTTCAGATATTCACATTCAACTTTCTATAAAGAAAAATTGAAAATGCAGTGGTACTTGATTGTAGCACAACTGGTTTTCGAGCTGTGCCTGCTCACTCTCGAAGTATATTCCGTCTGTACATGCGTCTATTATTTAGAAAAGGCTAGCAAATTCATATCTTCAAAAAGACTTGCTATAGACATCAGTAACGGTGAAACTATGTGTTGCGATGTATGTAAGCGAAAGGATGGAAATGAAAAGCGCATCTTCAAGAGATGTAAGAATGCTTTTTGTCAACGCTGTTTCATACGTAATTGCATTCAACTTTGCAAATGTAACCACTGTGATATTGCTCATTTCGAGTATCACTTATGCCGTAATAGTTAGTACCTATGCAAATGTGGTAAAGACAGGTTTTAGCAAAGAATAACACGGAAAATGGCGAAACGTAAAATGACAAAACGTAAAAGTCAAAAGTCTTCAAAGTTTTCTTCAGCCATTCAAGCTCTCCGACGAATGAAAGCAAATCAGCGATACAATGCTATACGACATACTAACGATAAATTCATTCGTGAAATTATTTCTCATGTGAGAAAGTTGGGGACGAAGAAATTAGCACCAAAACAACGAAAGTTACTTAAGCGATATGCTACGAAATTGCTTTTCATCTCCAATCCTAAAGTCACCCTTCAAAGAAAGAGGGAAACTCTAACACAAAAGGGCGGTTTCCTTCCAGCGTTACTACCGATGCTAGCTCCTATCGTGGGCAACGTATTGGGTAATATCTTTGGCTCTAAACGTTAATTATGCAAATGTTGAATCTCAAAGTATTATAATGGATTTCAGACTTCAATGTGATAAAGTTCTGACTGTATCAGGTCCATCTCATGCAGGTAAAACTGTTTTCACGCTGAATTTATTGGATAAAAGAAGGGAGTTGTTTAAGGAACCTATCAATCGAGTGATTTGGTGTTATGGTATTTATCAACCGGTGCTGTTTCAGGAATTGCAAAGTCGCAACTTTATTCGACATAAAGGAATTGTTCCAGTGGATAAACTTCAGTCTAATGATGTTGTTGTATTGGATGATTTATTAAAAGAAAGTAAGAATTCCAAAGATGTTACAGATATGTTCACTCGCGCAGCACATCATAAAAGGTGCTTTATCATCTATATCACACAAAATTTGTTTCCTGATGGAAAAGAAGCTCGTACACGAAACCTGAATACACACTATTATGCTATTTTCAAGAATCCGCGAGATAAAAGTCAATTTGAAATTTTAGCGCGACAAGTTGCACCAAGAGGATCAAAAGCCTTAATTGAAATTTTTCAAGCAGCTACTGAAAAACCACACGGTTACTTATTCATTGACTTTACGCAAAAGTGTCCGGAAGAATTTAGATTTCGAAGTGATATTTTGAAAACTCCCATGATTATCTACAAACTATGAGTTCTTATTCTCCAATGATTGTTATTCCTCAGGATGAATATGTACAATTGACTGCCATGCAGCAAGTAAAGCAACCTCTTGCAAATCAAATGTATAGGAAAGAAATAGATTATCAGCAAAATGTTCACATCAAAGATCCACATCGTGCTGTATTATTACAATCGGAAACTGTTGAGCAATTGAAAAACTTAAAGAATAAGATGCGTGACTCTGTATCGACTGCTACACCTTTGGCATCTCGCGCACATGCCATATCTCTTTTCAATAGTACTGAACCCCATCTCAATGTAAATGATAGAGGAGAAATCATTACAGATGAAAATAAAGTGATTGATGCTTCACGTTATGAAGACTTGATTCAGTATGCGACACGTAGAAAGCGCCGTCAGGGCTATGTTCCACCTGGTTGGACATACTTTCTTAAACTATTGAAAAAGCATAATGTGCCAAAATTTGCTTTGAATAATGAGACATTGAAAGAACTTGATTCAACAGTGGCTACTGCTCCAATGCTTCAGACGATGAAAATGCCAACAAATTGGTTTAAGACTTCACCTGCTACATCCCCTCCCACACTCACTAAGCAAACAAGAGGAAGAACTCGACGTAGATCTACGCCACCACTAAAACTAGTAAAAGGAAAACGTAAAACAGCTCCTCCCAAGAAATATATGTTCTCAGACTATTAATATGAAGCAGTTGTGTTGCTTGCCATGTAATGAGCCGCCAGAGGTGAATGTCGTTGTCACTTGCACTTGCTGCGCCAGCTCTCACAATGAAACCCCTAAGCAATGTGAACACGATCGCAAAACCGCTAAAGCTAAATGCTGTAGTTGTTGTAAATGTAGAAAGGCAAGAAAACAAAAAGATGAGAAGGAGGAAAAAGAGTCAGTCGTCATCGACTGAGCGTTTGAAGTCAATCTATTATGATGTAAAACATCCAGCAGGATTTGCATCGATCAAGAAATTGTCAAAAGCGAGTGGTCTTCCACAATCACAAGTGAAACGATGGTTAAAGGGTCAGGCTACCTATACACTCCACAAACAAGCGAAAAAGAAGTACCGTACCCGCCATTATATTGTTCATGACATTGATGAACAGTGGCAAGCAGATTTGTGTGATGTCGCCTCCATTTCAAAACATAACTCAGGAAATAGTTTTATTTTAACCGTCATTGATATTTTTTCGCGTTATGCGTGGGCTCAACCTTTAAAAACTAAAGAAGGGAAAGGAGTAGCAAAAGCATTCCAAACAATTTTTCGAGAAGGCCGCATTCCAAAAAGAATTCAGAGTGATCAAGGAAAAGAGTTTGAAAATCAGCATGTGAGAAGATTATTTGAGAGGCATGACATTGAGTTGTTTAGTGTAAAGAGTGCTTATAAAGCTGCACTCGTTGAACGTTGTAATCGCACATTAAAAAATCGCTTGTGGCGACATTTTACTGCCATACTCGATGACATACTCGACATACTCGATGAGATAGTCTAGGATCACATTTGCGTGTACATGAGATTTTAGTCCAGTAATGATCACTTTACTATTATGAAAGATTGCAACATGTACAGGTAGCCAACAACTAATGAGAGCTGCAGGAAAAAGTTCGGGTTCATAACACAAATTGTAACTGCTGGTACGAATCTTCAAAAATGATACACTTTCACTCAATTGAGTAGAGATCACCATATTGTCCACAGTCAGATTCGACATCACACACCTCTCCCTCTTCCATATCCGACGTAGTAGTCTCTGTAGCTCTAAGCGCATTGACTGCGCCGATGAATGAGAAAGGGCGCCGAGAATCTGTACAGTTCCATTTGGGAAGAGTTGAAGATTCCGTGAATTGTTCATCTTCACCACTAACATTTGAGGTCGGCCCTGGTAATACTTGCTGTTTGGAAGGTGTTGGTGTAATGTTGTGAGATCGATTTTGGTGTAGAGTCTGAAGCGACGGAGAATGTTGACGATGGTGTAGCGATGGCGCTTCATGATGAAAAAATGAGTAAATTGAGCGATGTACCTTCCTTTTATACTTTTCCCAACTACCTTGATGAAATGTGAAGTTAGTATGAAGTTGGGAATGATAGAGTTGAATTCGCCGTTTGTTGACGCGCAACCGTATGCGATTTCCAATACGTCAATGTCTTTTCATATAGAAGTATTTCAAATCCTTCATGATATGATGTAGAGATTGAAAATGACGATAAGATAAAGCAAACTCTCTTCTCACATTTCCAGTTGAATCTTTGAAATAGACGTTTCGATCATGATCCGTTTCAATACGTTGTAGGGAATCTAATTTCCAACTCATGGTGCGTGGTAGTCATGTCTGATTAAGAATTGTATAGTAGGGCGATGAACTCACGACGAATAAATGTCATGATGGAGCGATGTATGTATCTTCTATACTTCTCCCAATTGTATTTGCGAAATGAGAAAAAGTTTGCGGAATGAGAATGGCAGATTTGAATTTCATTGTTGCAACGTTGAAGCCAAACTTGATCACCCAAAGAGATGAATCTTAATGTTTCAAAATATTCCAAATCCCTCATGATATCATTGAGGTTGACAAATTGTCGCCATGTTAATGTAATACCTCTTGATGTATGACCATGAGAATTTTTGAAATGTGCGTTTCCATCACGATCAACTCTGATATATTGTAGAGAGTCCAAAATCCAAGTCTTCATGATGTTATGCAAAGCCGCAGATCAGCAATATAAAAATGTCGTTTTATCATATTTTACTTAGCAATGTAGCTGCAAATAGATTTGCTAGTAATCGAGCCGCACTCTTTTCTACTCCCATTGATCATACACAACAGCTAAATGGAAAGTGGGAAGTGGGCGTCACTCAACTTGTTCATAGCAACTGTGTCTATACTTTTGATCATGAGGTGATGACTATTAATATGAGACGCACAGCTGCTTACCAATGTGAAAAGGGCTGCCGAGTATACATTCCACAGTGGCCAAAGAAATATCTCTTATCATGTAAAAAGTTTATATATGATTTCCTGAATAAAGCGTGTAAACATATTGTCCAATTTACTCCGCACAATGATGATCATAATTATGTACATCATGTAGTTGAGAAAGATTGGATTGTTGGTTTAAGTCCAAGTTTAAGAAATGATTTAGGTTACCTCGCTAGCGCCTTAACAAGCTATGATAATTATAACGTTAATTACCACCCAAGTGGTCATAAACAGTTAATATATCGAGAGGAAGCTTATTATGTAGATCTTATTCCAAGAAATGAGAAGACGTTGGTGAGGAAGATTGTGATTAAGCCAAGAAAGACAAACATGACTCCTGAAACATTATTGAAGAAATTTAATTATCTCCTTCGAGTTGATGGTAAACAAGTGGCAACATTGACTTATATCAAATCATCTAATCATATTGCAATAAGTAAATTAAATGATGATGATCTAGTATTAGTTTTTTCAAAAGATTTTCATCAGTTCTTACGACATCGTTCTGCAGCTGTTCATGGAAAATTTGATATGCAACATTTGCCATGTGAAAGGTCAAATCAATTTGATACAGAATGGACCGTATCTTTATACAGAAAGTGTGTAGAGCCTTTAGGTGGTATCTTACATGAAACAAGAGTGTTGATGCCTCGCATTATTACTTCAGTTAAATTGGTTGTAGATTATTTAAATGAAGTGATTAATGAGCAGCATATTTCATTTTCTGAAAAAGAAGGTGCTTTGTCTCTCACTTTAAGTGGAAAAGGTATTGAACTAATTATGGATAAAACTCTAATGGACATTTTTGGTTTTGATCAAAATATCTTTAAAAGTGGTACTGTAACCAAAGCTAGCGCAGACATGTCGCTATCGCGTCGTATTAACTATTTTCAGATATATTCCAATATTGGTGAAGATGTACGTGTGGGAGATGTTGAAGCTCCATTGCTAGCAATGATACCATACCAGCCAAAAAGCTGCAGTATTTTATCTGAGCATACTTTCAAGAAAGTGCGTTATACAAAGCTGAAATCAAACTACATCCCACAAATTGATATTGCAATTTATGACGATGCTGGTGCGTTGATTCCTTTTCATAAAGATGCTGTAACAAGTATCACACTCCATTTCCGAATGAAGAATTAATGCAAAAGTATGCTAATATATTTTTCCAATGTGATTAGTATGGAAAGTGAAAATAGAGATTCGTTTCTAATGTACTTACTCAGTAATGCTTCTATGAATAAATTTCCTAATAATAAACCATCAGACTTTCGAGTAGAATTAAATCGCTCACTACATCTAGAAGGTGAATGGGAAGTAGGTGTTTCCAGCATTTGCTATGATAGCAATATTCAGAATGTGAATGATTTGGAAGAAATGATATTGACTCCTCGCACCCATGATGGAATAACGATGAATAATGCATTCCAGTTCCCATACAATTTAACGTCAGATGGAAAGTGGAACTATGAATGGATTCAGATAAAATCAGATTATTATGCTCCATTTGGGAATGAGAAAATTATTAAGGCGCTCAATAGTGGTAATACTTCCATCATGAAGAATAAGGATCAGAAAGTTTATGAGTTTACTATCTATCATTGGAGTGGGAGACAGTTCCTTCGCTTTCATTCTTTTACTAAAGGTCTTACACTGAGGTTGGATAATGAATTCTATCCACATCTCGGTTTTGGCCATGGACTACATCTAACGTCAATTGCTACTGCAAATGTTAAAAAAGTTTATTGAAATCGAATCAACAAATTTCATTATAAATTTAAAATATCTGATGAAGATGTAGAATGTGAAGAACGCATCATTTTGAAAAAGCGTGGTGTTCAACCTTTATCACTTATTGAGTTAGTAAAACGATGGAATGAGACTGTGGGTAAGAAGTATGGAGAGAAAATTATGGCGGACAAAGATAAGTTGGTTATTCAGAAATATAATGACAAACTTACGGTTTATTTCTCTCCAACCTTGCGTCATTTTGTAAGACATTATACACCTATTATTGGAAGCGGTGTGGTGTATGCTTCTCATGAATATTACACTAAAGCTGATTCAGTTAATGATGAATGGTGGGTGGACATCTATGGTGATCGCATCAAGAAAATTTACCAGTCTTATGAAGAATCTAAGGTTGCTATCAATATAATGCCGCGTCTATATCATACGGTTGAAAGCTTCATTCATGTAGTAAATCCTTATATACAACAGAAGTTGAAGCATGTGATGAAAAGTAAATATGATGTAAAGACACACCACATTTCGTTTTCAATTGAAAATCAACGCGTTGTTCTGAAACTGCGTGATGACATTCAATGTCAATTGAGTAAAAAATTGAAAAACTCTTTGGTTTTTCAATGCTACAAAATATGTTTACTGCTGCGCATACGATTGGTATAGAAACACCATTGACACTTGATAAACATGAACAACACCTTTACATTCAAAGTGATTTGATTCTATCTATTTCTGTTGGCGAGGAAAAAGAACACATTTTACGTGATTTCATTCATGATAAGGATGCTTTATATGGAATAGTCGAGAAGATGTTTCAACCTATTTTCTACCATCCTGTTATCAAACAAACTATACCCTCTATTTCTACCAAAATTACAAACGGTCTACATGAGTGCATCCATGTGAAAGATACTAAATCCCTCGTAACTTTAGTGTTTCGGAAAACAAAGTGAAGTCATTGTGATATGTTCATTAAAATAAAAATGTGTGTTTGAAAAAGTCTTTTCACAGATAAAGGGGAAATGGGGTGACTGTAGGCATATATTCACAAGGAAGAAACGATCTGATGCGATACATAAAACAACCATGTATATCTACAAAAAGCAACATCAAAATACTGAGTTAAAGTTGCTTATGCTAAGACGTCTCCTGAATGTGGTAGCGTGAGTTTAATTCTTTTGGGTGGAGGTATGTTTGTGTCAGGATGTCCATGTGGAAGAGATGTGTTATGTCCTATCCAACACCTCTTATCCTCCCATGCTGAAAGTGCTCGTTTCTTGAACGTGTGCGTTTTCACAGTATGAACTTGAGATTTTAAGATTGTCATATTGACAAACGTTATAGTTTTATTTTTATAGTCCTTCTTATAGGAGCGATGTTTCATTTTGTGAACAATGGATTTTGATATACCTTTAGCACGCTTAATACTATCTGCACATTCTTTTAATTTCATGGAATACATTTTAGGACGGAGGAGAATCATTTCATCTATTTCCTTCCCTGCTGTTTCATCCTTAAAACAGCCAAGTTTGGCTTTATTCTGTATGGAATAGAGTGGATGAGTGGGATTGTAGTTAGATGTGTCGAAATATTTTTCTAATGACTTAGCTACTTCATTAAAATTTAAATCTTTTTGAGTGGTAATACCTAAGAAGAAACTATCTGTATCACCACCCAACAAACGAACCTCCTTTACGAGAGGACATGGTTTTAGTATTTTATAAAAGAGTTGGTACATTTCAAGCTTAGAGTAATCTAGTACAGCTTGGCCAATATAGATGGGCTTGCACAACTCAACTTCAGATTTTATCATTTTAACACCTACAAGGTCCTCATCGATAATGTCTCTATCAATGAAAAAAGGTGATGAGGTCAATTTGTGATATTTTTGATCATCAATGACTAGTTTGTAGCTCATGCGTTTTCTAACATCCTCCATCGTCTTACCAAATAGACTATTATTCTTATACTTATAAAAATCCTTTTCAAAATTATTTTGGGCTAGTGCACGTTTCTGGCTGTTACTATCAATATATGGTTTGAGGAAGGCTTTGTCTAAATTTGATGATGCGGTGAACTGACTTTAGAAGCATGCCCATTTCTAAATAGAATTTTGGTATGCAGAAGTGCACGAGATAATTTTTCTTATCATATTGGGTGAGTAAAAGTTTGCGGCATGGTTTATACCTTGGCTGTCCACACTCTCTTAAGTTATCATGAAAAGGTGACATGAATGGTGAAAACATATCTTCAGTCACTTCACCAGATTCAGGTGCGAGTGGGAAATCAGCAGTTTTATTTTTAATGCTATTTGGATAAATCAAATCCACTTCAAAATAATATCCCCAATCACCTTCATCTGGAATCTTCAGTATGTTTGAAGGGTTGGAGTAATACTCAAGCTCATCTTGTTTTAACCAACTAAACTCGGAATGAGGTAGTGGTTTAGACGGTGAACTGCCATATAAATTATTTTGGTCATAGTAGTTTAGGTGGATATGATCATCACCTACTGTTTTAGATTTTATCTTATGTTTATTTACAAATGTGAGACCGCCGCGTATTCCGCGCTCAAATATGTTATACATCTCGGGGTCTTGTAAGAGATGAATGGTCTCACCAGTCATTTTAAAGGCTGATTTAAAGGACATGGCTGGCAGACTGACAAAGTGGACGGGATCTAACTTATCTTCTTCTAATGCCACTCGTCGAAACTCCTGAAATACATCAGCCAGCAAAAATACATCTAACTTAAGATAGGCAATCATATATTCGCCGAATGTATGGCATTCAAATTTTATCCATGCATCTTGTGCATGATCATAATCTTCGGTCTTACAGTCTGCGCCGGTCAAATCATTTTTAAATTTATCTATGGATGGAAGAGAAGTCTCGCCGAGTTTACTAATCGCATCAAAATATGCATATGGAAAGTCTCCTTTCCGTGTGATGACTTCATCGGCTAGATGTGGATATTGTTTCTTAAGATTTTGTGTTAGTGGAAGAGACTTTAGATTTTGTACGAGAGAGGCCAGTGATGCAGTCATAAATTGATAGGAATCTAAAAATTTTATATCAAAATAGACCGTCTTATTTTCTTTAGTTTTATCGACAGGCACTTTTGCTGTCATGGTCATAAACTTCTCTCTCGTTTGTGCTATTACATCAAACTTCCACTCTTTCATTTGACCTAAACCTCCTTTTATTATCATATGGCTGTCGTAGCCCTTGAAATTATGGAAAATGACGGGTAATGTACGCCGTTTCATCGTAAGTGAAAAATTGCATTTTGAACAGAGTGCGTTTCTAAATTTACCAGTGATGTGATCATGGTCGCGCACTTTCTTAATCTTATCATCATCAAATGTTTTACTACATTTGAGGCAAACGTTGCAACTATCAAATTTTCCTTGATCATCTGCTGTCATATGCAATGATCTGCGATAGAGTTCACCATCATACTTTGTTGAAATTTTACAGCCTGTTCGAGGAATTGTAGGAATTGGTAAATACAATACTCACCTTGCCAGACGTGCATTTTATTTTTCTATTTTGGAAATGGTCATGCCATACTTCATAGCAGGATATGGCTGCTGGCTTGTGGGTGATATCATCAATGTAGCATTCTATGTCTTTGTAAATGACACGCAGGGGACTTAATTCGTCACCATTATCCCTATGTGAAAATATTTTATCTTTGGGCATGCGTTCCATTTGTAATTTACCTCGCTTGCACCATTCATAATGACTTAGAAATTTATGTTTACTCCAAAAGGAGCGGATGCAGCGGTCGCATACAAAATGTTCACCACTTTTAGAGTGTCCCAAGTGTGTATACAAGCGAGAGATTTTGGGAATACCACAGTAGTGCCATTCCTCGCTATCATCTTGTTTTACTAATAAGAGGTTGACTACACGTTCATAACAAGTTGAACGTGAATTATAGCGGGCACCCTTCAACCCCTTCTCCCACACGTGAACTACAATTTAAATCTGATTATGTTTCTCGAACGTTTCTACATCTTTGATTTTCATGTTGTCACTATCACAACCTTTAAAGTCTAGTTTATCCTCCCACTGTCTGTAGCTATAGGTGCGATCTCCATGCGCGTTGATATCATTATAGTGGAGAATTGATAGGACGGCATATTTGAAACACTGCGATTTACAATCGACATTGATGACAGCTTTCTTATTATACAACGTTTTTGGTAGTTTAAATGTGCCTCAAGCTTCATGACTTTCTAATAGGCAAATTTTGAACATGGCTGAGTCCACGCCATCAAAAATGAGAGTGCTGTCGCGCTGATTGAACTTATCTACATTTGATTTTAAACATTGAATATGGAAATTTAGCCAAGACTTGCAGTCTACAACTTCGGTTGCGGAAGAGGAAGGAACATGAAACTGTATTCTCTTCGTCACTTGACCCGTTTGAAAATCTATTTTAATATATTTTAGTTTGAGGTAGATGAGCGCCTTCATTCTAAAATTGTCTAAATTGTTGAAGAGCGCTTCGATAATGTTAGAATTTTGAAGGAGCCACTCAGGAAAGTCTACTATTTGAGTATTGGACTCCATGCAGTAGTCGCGTACTAAATGACTATGGGAAACGTTAATGAGGGAGATTGTAGAGGTACCGTTGGTGTAGTGATCATTTGCATGCGTGTGTTGAAGTCTGTGCGAAGATCGCTGAAAGGGGCTATCGAAAGAAAGAGGGCACAAATCACAAGGAAAGGAGATGTCATCGTCAGAATCAACTTCACCTCCGGAGATTGATGCCGCTTTGCGTTGACACACACGTTGTTTGATGTGTCGAAGGAGACTGTGCTTCCTTGTAAAAATATGTCCGCAGTCAGCACATTCCCACTCGTTGCCTTGTCGCGAGAGTCCTGAGCTGGAACTAACATCACCTGAAAGAGAAATCATTCTATCATCTCTGTTAAGGTCTCAGTGTATTGTTACAACCTACCTTCACTCAACAGCTCTAAACTTTCCTCGAGAAGGGAGGGCGTTGGTGATGAAGTTGATGCCTGAAATTGAGGAAAATGCTATTAGCCACACGTTTGAGGGAGATGAGTGAAGAAATTTTCAACTTACCATTTCAAGGAAATTATGTTTAAGGTTGATTCTTCAACAAGATAAAGACTTCACTCAAATAATACGTCTCAAATTTGGAATTTACTAGAGAGCAGTTCACTTGTACGCCTCAAAGACAGAGTGAAATGACACGAATGTCACTTTGCATATATACTTTCATATTCATCATTCATTGGCTGTTCATTCTGATTGGTTGCTTGTTTATACTTAAGAATTAGAAAACATTTCAAAGTTATTATTCACAGTCAACATGACAAGCCCTCCGACAACACCGAACACAAAATTGGAGTTCTCTTCTCCATGCTCATCGCCAAAGGCGCTCGTTGCACCAAACGCTCCAACGAAGGGGAAGGTGGAGAAAGTATACCGACTCGACAACATTAGAAAGTTGTCATTACCAGCGGACGACGAAGAGGAGAGTGTATGTGAGAAGGAGTGTCCCGACTTAACAGGCGTGAGGTGGAAGTATCTGCAGTACGATACTGATGATGTGATGGAGATCACCAGCACCAAATTCCTCCATCAATTATGGGAATGGTACACCCCTAACTCCCAGCCACGAACTATGGCGGAGTGGAAGTGCATCGACAAAGTGAGGCTCGTGGTAGAATAACGATTGAAGCAAGTGAACTGTTTTTGTGATCTATGTGAAGCCAGACTCTGGGACGATATTGACGATGAAGACCTTTTGAAATACATGCCATAATAAATTTTTATTTCATATTATCTTTGCTTTCATACTGACTTACTTGAATGGGGCTTCAGTGGATGATTTAACCATGTATACTTTTTCATTTGGAAATAGTAGCACACTTAGTTTAACTTGCAATTCTTATAACATTTCATATGGATGATAATGGTAGATGAAATAGTGTTAAATAAAATTAAGATAGCTTACATGATTCTGGGATAGCAATCGACTGCGATCCATGTGTAAAGAGCTTGTTAGACTACGGAAGAGAGAAGTGTGTTATGTTGCGTGTGGCGCGTGAGTGTCCTCCCATTTCATTCCATTCATCAATTCGTCTCATTGATAGAGACAGGTAGAACTCATGGTTCTCATAACGTATGCAATGGACAGTTTATAAGGCAACCTTCGACAGTTGGCTAAATGTCACCCTGGCGCGAATGCATACTACGTTGAGACAGAGGCAATCACTTGCAAACATGACGCAGAGAGGTTTATCAAGATTGACCATTGCCGAATGTCCCTGGCGGTATACATAGCTACGGGTTTCACCGCCGCCCTTTACAGGAACGCCCGTCGAAAGGAAGTATTACACCGAACTTCATTTGCAACGTTCAAGTTGACTGATAGCAGATTCAACTTAATGATAGTATTCGCCAGTCTAAAGACTGCCCAGGGCAAACCGCGTGGAGGTTCTATCATGTCTTGCCCCATGGTGGCCCTTATCAGGGCCGTTGGTTCGTTCTCGGTGACAAGTTGACTATTGATTTGAAAAGTCAATAGGTATGACAGTTAGGTTGTCATAAACCCTGTACCGCCTAAGCCGTGGTGGTGCATCTGGCACCTTTCGGATGCGGGTGGTATTTGGAGTCCACACCTCATCCTTTCAAATGATCTTCTTGATCTTCCCCTTCTTCTCACACTCCTTCTCATCCTCTTCATCCCACTCGTCGAGGATGATGAAGTCGGGAATGGTGTTGGTAGGAGATGTTGCTTCCATCGTGACTTAAAATTGAATGAGAAGCGCTACAATCTTCTGGCTTATATAGGGTTTTCAACAATGAATTATCAGAATGCTTCAGGGATAGCAATCGACTGCACAACGTTCAAGTTGACTGATAGCATATTCAACTTAATGATAGTATTCGCCAGTCTGAAGACTGCCCAGGGCAAACCGCGTGGAGGTTCTATCATGTCTTGCCCCTTGGTGGCCCTTATGAGAGCCGTTGGTTCGTTCTCGGGAGTGGTGAAGGCAGGGAAAAGATCTGCAATGAAAATGATATGTATTAGAATAGGATATATTATCTTATTTGCTTTTCACTTACCAAGTTAGCCATCCTTGAGTAGTTTCGCGGGCTTCCTGACTGAAAATTTATGAAGATGCCCGCGCATACAGAGAGTGGCGTGGAGGCATTTTTTACTGGGATGGCCATTATAGCAAATGATCGACTCATCCAGACTTTGGTTCACAAGGACTCGACCGTTCAGATGGTTATCCCGAATAGGGATGTGAAACTCAAACATTCTGTCATCATTCAAACGATTCCATTCATTCCTCATGCGCTCCAACTTCGAAAGCGACTCTCTCATCAGCCTGTCTACTCACACTCCTCTCCAACTCAGCATTCCTCGCTCTCAATACAGTCATCTCCTTCATCAACTCCTCATACTTCGACTCTGCCTCTCCCATTCTCCTCTCTGCAGCACTCGTCCTCTTCTCTCGCTCATCATTCTCGTCTTCCAACACTCGCACATTCTCCTTCAACTCTTTCACAATACGCCTCATACGGATATTCTCATCCGCCACCTCCTTCATTTTCAGCTCACTCAACTCGACCAACGTTCTCTCATTCACCTTCTTCAAACTTTCATACCGATCAACCAACAAAGCATGTGCCGCTTGCTGCGACACATGCTTCTCCATATCCTCATCCCACCGCGCCGACTGCTTCCGTAACCCACCACCCTTCACTATTGGGGAAGATGAGCTCTGCGGGGGGTCGGTAATAACAATATTCGATACCTCCGACGAAGAAGAGCTCAACTTCATCACACGCTTCCTCACTCGCTCCCTATCCAAATCCACATCATCCTCATCATCACTTTCAAACACTCTCTTCCGCCACTTCTCAGCCTTCAAACCGGCCACAGCATTCTCTACCTCATTCTCCACAGCATTCCCACTAGCATTCTCAACAACATTCCCACTAGCATTCTCAACAACATTCTTAGCCTCTTTCTCTTTCCCCAACATTCGCTCCTTCTCAGCATTCATCAACTCCACAAATCTCAAATCGGTCACCAACCCTCCTGTACACTCACCATGCCTCACATAGAACTCGGCCTCCTGCCCAACAACCAACAACACCCTACACTTCACACAGGCAACCCTACTCAGGATAACCATGTGGTCGGTCCCTGCCTTCTTTATGTGGTCCTTGAGACCGTCTCGGCGGTTGATCCGACCGCACACACACATTTTGATGAAATTTTTTGTTTTTGTCGTTATTGACCATTTTTGTCGTTACTGAGATTTCTCGTTAACTGTAAGATAATGAAATTAGTATAAGTTTTGAATAATGTAGTATACAGCCTAAAGCATAACACTTAGTGAGGAATGATAGATTTGAGTGTAGTGAGCGGCGCTCGATCCCGTCGACAGCCCGAAGGCCTTGTACTGATCACTAGGGAAGTGAGAGATCTTCCCCGATACCCGCTATTTACAGCTTAAGACATCATTGTCACTGCCCCGAAGTGGTAACAGCAACGCCGAGTCAAAGGTAGTGATCAGTAGCTCGGATCTAACCCCTCGAAGCTGCCTTAGCTTTAGTTAAATTTCAAATCTGATAGCAGATTTGAACTCAGCATACTTGAAAACCTTAGACTACATGTTAAAATTTTGAAAAAACTGAAAATTAAGAATTTTTAAAAAATTCCGCATTTTTACTACTCATACTACTTTTAAAAATTTTATCAGTAGTAAAGACATAATCAAACTCTATCACACAAACTTTGAAGTAAGAAGATAGCTTGCCTACTTCAAAAGATAGAGTCCTTTGAAACACCCGATTTCGGGAGCTCAGAGCGACGACCGTCGCTTACCTCGTCTTTCGATGAAGTGATCAGACTTACGTTGCCGGGGGTTTATATATGCTCAGAAGAAAACTTAAAATGGCTCTATCTCCGAAAGTATTCATCGTAGCGACATGCGATTCGTCTCATCATTCTCTATCATATGACACCTGAGCCATTCTCATGTGACCACGGGAAGTGGGTGGGTCAACACATGGCCATGTAACATGCCACAAGTGAAAAATTCCTAAGTGTGGGAGCTCCAGTGTGGTGAAAATTTTGAAAAATTTTAAACTTCCGAATTTCAATCTGGGACCCTCACCAAAACATTTTTCATCACTTTTCACTGAACCCCCCCCCCTACCGTTCGGAGAAATTTGATGAAACAAACTTTGGTCAGGGTCCCAGGTCGAAATTCGACACTTAAAAAAAATTTTCCCATACAAAGTCACTCTGACACAGGATTTTTTCAGGTGAGGTCCGACGTGAAATCTTGTAACAGCTCTAACTTTTGAACGGCTGATCCGATTGACTCGCAACAAAAATGTCATAGCGCAGTTTTTTCTCTTCTTTCAAATGAGTATCTATAAGACAAAATCCATCCACTAGAACCAAAATTAAAAGATCGCTGCCGAGGGGGGGTGAAAAAATTTTGTTAAACCAACTTTTGACGAGAAACACGATGGGAGTGGTCTCGCACCGAAATTCCACCATTCCAACCTGGCCGGCACACCACGCCAACCTGGAGAGCGCACCACGAACAACCTCTGGCAACGCCGTCGTTCCAGGGGGGGGGAGTCGGACTCGAAGCAACCAGGTGGCGGACTAGGGCCGACGCCCTAGTCTGACAGGAGGGGGGGAGGTCGGTCGACGGCGGCCATCTTGCGCGTCTCGTCTAGTTGTACAGCTACTCTCGTCTAGTTGTACAGCTCATGTGCCCTTGATAACGTCGGAGGACGAAACGCGTCGGGCCCTTGTACATATGTTTTTAAAACAATAAAGGAAATTTGTCCGAAAGAAGGGAGCGACTATTCTTTATTTAAACGCTACAATGCACCTCCCCTACAATGGACGCCTTATTTTACATACTGACGAGACCTTGTAGGGCGAAACACAGCGTCTACGGCTGCCAAGGAATCTTCGTGCTCAAATTATTCAAGTCTGAGGACATCTTTCAATTCCAAACCCAAATCGGTTTTGCGGCTTTAGCGATTAGAGAAGCAAATTTTGACTTTCCAAAAAAAACTGAAATTGGTTTTCTGGAAAACTTATTTGTTCGGATAGGAAAGCAATGACCAGAAAACCAAAATTAACATACATTATAGTAACTAATTAACAAAAAAGATTTTTTTAGAAAAATCGGACTTTAGGTCAATAAACATACTAATTAAATTTCCCAAATTTTCGCCGGTCACTTCCAAAGCGGCAAGGGCAGCAGACGGTTGCAACGGTGTATATACCTAGACGAAGTGAAAATTTAGGAGCTCAATTAACGCATATACTGACTTAAAGTCACATTTTCTTAAATTTCTGTATCAAAAAGGTCAATGGCTGTTCTAAATTATAATTATCTATAAATTTATTTTGCGATATAATAGTTTCACGAATATCAGTGCCAAAAATATGATACGTCATTAAATGTGCGTATTAGTCTGTAGTTGATTAAAAAAGATAGCACACTTAAATATTCATGATATGCTATATACTGTATACCAGTACCTACCTGACAGAAATAGTAAATTTAATAAACTTTGGCATTCATAAGGTGAAGAACATGGTGCATTGATTCTACAGAGTACATTCTTTGCTATGATTCGCAGGAGTTATGAATAAAAATACATATTTCGATTTTCCATTAATTAGAATAAGAATCTCGAATGAATGACCAAGTACTGATTCGCATCATCCAAACCTCCTTTGCTGAACAGACCATCAAATAACTAACAAGAAGTCAAAATTTACATGGATATAAACATGCGCTATCTCAATGTTTCTAAGCAACAGCAATTTCTTCGTTTTGTGCTAATAGTGCAGGGTATCTACAGAAAAAAGATTGTTTTCTCAGAAACCCGATGCTTTCCTAGAATACCTACTTAAGTCTTCAAAGACCTGAAAACCAAACTGCTTTGAAAAGCTGATGAAAGACTAATTTTTTAGAGTTGAATTTCCAATTTTTCTCATCGCTGATTTGACGATGCTTATATGTCATAGTTAGTAATAGTATGTGAAGGTTCTGTGAATGACCGCTGCTCAGAGTTTCTTTAGAGGAGGATAATCTGTTGGATGAGAGGCCAGTTGTCATCGAATTCGGCGAAACATTTCTTTGAGTCCCTCAAGAAGTTATTAATTGGGTACCAGAGTAAAGCAACTAGTGAACTAGTGAAAAATCTGCAGCATCAAAATCCATTGAAATATGCAATGTTTGAGCAGTATATGTCTTTGTCTTGATCCTGACGACCATGCTGGACGACGAAGCTGCCATTCAAACTTCGAAAATTTGGTCGAAAATAGCCGGTTGATGGAGCAGATAGAGCTTAACGTGTGTGAAGTTGGCCCAACCACTCAGCGCAACCATTTTTGTTTTAACTGTGCCACTCCCAAAAATTGCATCAACCACACAATTCGAAATCGCCAATTATGTGCTACCACTCGGATTCATGAAATTCAGCCTCCTTTTTGACCATAAAACGCAATTTAAATTTCAAATTGGTTGCGCTGTGAAGTTTGCGCAATCAATTTTTCCGACTTTCATCATATCAATCCATCAATCAACAAAACCCACTACAAACGATGAAATATCCATGTCTTATTATGTTCCACGCAAAAAAATCAATAAAAACAATCAATCTTCATGTAAAAAATCAAGTTTCAAAAATTTATTAAGCCAAGCTGTGAAGTTCAAACTTCACAGCTTCACAACTTCACAAACTTCAAAGCAATATTATTCAGCACCCAAGCCGTTATGTATCACAAAAATGGCACCATCGGGTGTGCCAGGTCAATATTCATCAGAATCGACCATACAGGGTTGCGCCTGCTTCACAGCTTGGCTTAATAAATTTTTGAAACTTGATTTTTTACATGAAGATTGATTGTTTTTATTGATTTTTTGCGTGGAACATAATAGGACATGGATATTTCATCGTTTGTAATGGGTTTTGTTGCTTGACGGATTGATATGATGAAAGTCGGAAAAATTGGTTGCGCAAACTTCACAGCGCAACCAATTTGAAATTTAAATTGCGTTTTATGGTCAAAAAGGAGGCTGAATTTCATGAATCCGAGTGGTAGCACATAATTGGCGATTTCGAATTGTGTGGTTGATGCAATTTTTGGGAGTGGCACAGTTAAAACAAAAATGGTTGCGCTGAGTGGTCACGCCAACTTCACACATGTTAGAGTTTAATCTCATTGTTTTTTCATTCAAATTTCGGGAAATCCTGAAATCTTTATCAGAAAATATGCAACATTGTAATTTCCTACAGGAAGGAAGACAATGTGGACAAATGATTTTTAAAAAGTGGAAACCATAAAAGAAAATTATAAAACTCCGTCTATATAGGGGAGACCAGGACGGCGACGACTCCACAAGGCAGCATTTCCTTTTTGTAAGATAACTGAATGTCTTTGCAGATAATGAGACACACAAGTGCATTTGTCAGTGCCTATCTTCTGACTGTACAGAGACACCAAGGCCGACGGAATTTTAGAGAGTCTGCAGACCATGAAAATCAAATGGCCACCTCTGATCAAATCTCACTATCAGTCTTGATGCTGTCGTCCATCAATTTAAGCTGTCATCAAATGATTCTATCAAACAGATCGATAAGATGATTTCCTGATGAGTCTGTGTCATTCTGAGCAATCGAACACTGAATATATTAAGTTTTTGAAGATAATTCTCTGGCTGAATCATAATCAAGATTTATTGGAAGGAGGCTGATCATTATAGCCTACAAGGGTCTGCTGCCTGTTGGTTGATAATTTGTTGGAGCAATCGCTGATTGTACAATGCATGGTGAAAGATCCTTAGAAAGCAAACTATGACAGAATTTTTTCCGATCTAGAGATGCACCAAGCTTGTCTGCGAGAAATGTTGTCTCGTATTTCAGGAAGCCAAAAGAATAGAAGACAAGAGAAAATCGATGAAGAGAAGAAATCTTATGCTGTTGTTCAGCAGGAAGTGCTCTGTAATTTTATAAGTAGTTTCCATGTTATATTGTTTTGTTGTTTTTATTGAGTCTTGAATAATATGTACCGCTTGTTCTAATCATTTCGATATTTTTGCTTTGTTTAAGAATGCAAACTTGTCTGACTGAACCCAAAATGTTTCAATGTATTTTGCTTGTATGAAATTCAATCTGAAAAAGTTTGATTCAAAACTGTCATTAAAAACCATCAACCCTACTAACTTTATCAGTGGAATTTGATCTTTAAACATCTGAATCAATCGCTCAAGCATTAATAAAGCAATTTTTGTGGTTCACAACACCTGGAAATTCTGAGGAAAACTAAGTCAAGGAAAGTCATGGCGATTCATTCTTGAGAATCGTTCGCCACCCTGCTACAGAACCCAGTGAAGGAAAGTTATCCGTTGTATTTAATCGAACAGTTCATTCAAGGTGTTGATTAGCTTCATGCAGTTTGCAGAAATTTCAAGTCCACCAGGACGCGCAGCTTTCTGTCTGTGAAATCCTACTGTAAACTAAGAAAATTTTTCAACTATTTCTATAAAATTTATAACCAAGAAAAGTTCATCAGGTAAATGAACTACTGCATTGGTGAAGAATGTGCGGAGAGTACTGCGATTATCAATGCTGTTGGTGTGTGATACCAAATCTTCCATTTTGTTATCGAAAATGCACGGAGAATCTTCACGGCTTCACTTTTCTCATGTTGACACGATTCTGAGAAAATTCTTAATATCTTATTGCCCAATATATCAAGCCGATCGTAGGCATGAGGTATAAGCATAAGTACATACCTAATTTCATTTTGATGGTCAATTTATATCGTCTCTCCAAGAAACGGTGTGCTGCTAGAATTATTTACACTTTTTTGCTAAGAAACATATCTACATCCTGGATGTAAATACTTTTTTTAGCGAATACAGTGCAAATAATGTTAGCAGCAAACCTTTTCTTGGGGAGATGATATGAATTGACCCTCAGTACGAAAGTAAAATCACCCGTCAGCAAAAAGTACACAATTTTACTTATCATGAGAAACTGCGACATGAAATATCCCCTAGATAATTAGCAGGGACCCTAGGAACAGATAATCGCAGAAAATACAGAAGACGATGGAAATCGCAGAAAAACACAGATTTTCTACAGTTTGAATAAAAAGTACGTACATGTAGGTAAAGACCTCTTTATCCATGCTGTTTCCGCTTCAATTATGGTATATAAATCAACAACAGAATTTTATCTCCATTATATTATCACGTGCCCATGATCAGCATTTTGTATCCAAATCATTTATCTACACTTACTGTGGACTCCGCTTCAGTGAAGTCAGTGGCGTCGGCAGGGGGGTTGCTTGGATAGCATCCCCCCTAATGGGTTGGACTGCATGACAGTGGACAGAGATTGAGTGGATTATGAGTATGGGGATATTTCATGTGGTGATCTGAGTGGCGTTTTAACTCTTACAGTGTATGATTTATTGGTGTTGAAGGCAATCATAAATTATTTTTTGATTTTCTTTGTGCAACTTTATATATCTTACATTTCATTTGGACCACCAGGTGATCCAACGCTGCTAATTTCGGATGCTGGGCTGAGGCCCATTCCGTACGGGAATTTAACTGAAGGGTACATACACAGCTGCGATTCTCATCATCGCCAGCGGGCGATCAGATGTAGCATCTGACTATGGTGATGTAGATTACTCAACTTTAATCCAACTCGATGCATAAAACAAATTACAATGACGCTTGAAATTCAGCTGTGAAAGTGAAATGAAAATGCCATTCAACGCGTTGAAGCACTTAAGGTTTTCCATGGGTTTTCTCAAGTTAATCTATTTTCCATGCTAGTTCAGTCGAACACAAGCAGATGGGTCCAGAAACCGATATATCGCTTGAGGCAGCGATTTAAGCCTAATGTTTATACCGCGATAACATCTCAATGCAGAATACATGTTTCAAGTTATAGACGGGTTGTCATCATTAAGATTCTTGTGCTCAGTGTGTGTGGAATATTTCCTCGTTCCTTCTAACCGATCGTCCATCTTTCTGCAATTTTATTAGATTAAGCGAGAACCCAGTCTTCCCAGTCAGGCGAGAATTCGCGCCTGGTGCGAATTTTGCCATCAGAGGCGCGAATGCGCGAATTCTGTGGGCAAGGCGCGAAAATATTTGAATGAAATGCGCGAATTTTGGGACAAGCAGATTATCAGATTTCAGTAAAAACTCTCAGATTTATTAACATGCAAGTTTGCTGTACTTGTCCTAGGCACACAATTTATTGAAAAATGCATGTTTATTACTTTCGAAGTTGCTACTCTGCATGAATATGACTGAATGTGATTATTGACTTATCACTATTTTCTGATTTCCCATGCTGTGCGCTCGTATGGATATCCTATTTACTGTATCGTTGATGAGCACCAAAAGCATCCCAACTTCGTGAAATGGGTCTTAAATTTGGCGCGTTATCTACCAATGTGTTTGCTGACACAGAGATCGGCAGCTTGGAAGTCGAGGCTCGCCTGCACCAGACTGAATTTAAAATCACTTCTATTGATGACGGCGACGTACTTGACTTGTGGAAGAAAGTTTCAGACGACAACAACAGGTCTCTCCTGACTCGACTCGTCCGTGCGCTCCTTGTCCTGCCTCACGGCAATGCCGAGGTCGAGCGTGTGTTTAGTTCACTGAACGACACGGTGACAAAGAAGCGCTCACTACTCAAGCCAGCCACTGTCAAGGCATTGATTGTGTCGCGTTCCTGCATGGAATCAAGGAAGTGGACTCCAGCCTCACTTCCTGTGACTGCATCCGTGATTAGCATGTGCAATAGTGCCCACACTTCCTATCGCCAAAGATTAAAAGATGAAGCAGCAGAAGAAGAAAGGAAGCGTGCGAAGGAATTGGAGGCATCCCTTATTGCCGAAGAGAAGAAGTGCAGCAAGCGGATTTCGAATCTCGAGGAGGAGCTGTTGCAGAAGGAGAAAGAAATCGAAGCGAAGTTGAAAGAGAAGGAGGCAGCTCACCAGTTGTTGCTCAGCGCACAGAGAGCAACTGCCAGCCGTGACGAAGAGATTGAAGCTTTGTGGAATGTACAGGTGCAGGTACAAAAGAAAAAGGAAAAAGAATCGGTTCGAGTAACTCAAAACGTTCTAAAACGGAAAGCCTGTGAAATGGCAATGATCGGCTTGTCGAAGATTCCGAAGAAGGACTGATGTATATTTAGATACTTCAATGCTTTATTAGACAGCGTTGTGTTTCATGAATTTAAGCTTGCTGCTCACTAATAGTTGTTTTCCACTCGTATTTTCAATGGGTGTATGAGGTTCTGTTGTTTCTGCTGCTGCATTAGGTACAACCCGCCTAAGAAGACCCGCAGGGCCATCCACGCGGTCCGTGGAGATTGCTGAAAAATAGGCATCTGAATCGAAACAAGTAAAATCAAACCTCTCATTATGATGTCTGAATATCAGTTTTGAATAGGTATTATTGATTAACTTAGCCGTTGTTTTTTACAATTTTTTTGCTAACAGGGTATGTGGCATGCTTCCCAGGAATAGTAGTGCACGGTGTGATCATGCTGAAGTAGTAGGTGTGGAGTTGACCCCACGATTGCTAGTCTCCTAAGTCATTTCAGTTAGGCGCGAAAAATTGCGCCACTGCCGACTGGGAAGACTGCGAGAACCTGCACCGACGAAATCGTTCAGAATACTCTAGTACATTCATGTGAAAAAAGTAAGCGATGCATAGATCCTTGCGTTGTAGCAAGACCACTGTTTTTATTTTAGATTGACTTTAACCTATACTTCCTGAAAGTTTTAAAAATGAATGAAATTAAGTGTGGGAGGCGGATGAGATCCACCCACCGAGCTTATGAAGAGATTTTTTAAAAAAACAATACTATATACATTTAGAAATCGTTGAAGTTATCATCAACATTAGCATTAATTTTTTCAAAATAATTTGTCCAAATCTAGAATTTCACCAGAAACCATTTATTAACACGAGGAATTTGCTCATTGCTATCTCAAAGCCAAAAAGATAATGGAAATAGGTCAAAAGGTTAATTGAAAGAAGAAACTTAATGATAAAGTTAATGCTAACTTCACCAGCTATCAAAACGAATTTTCCCGCTCAAATAAACAACTCAGCATTCACAAATGAGCCACTTCCGAATTCGCCCACATGTTTTCAATACTCTCCGACCTCTGAAATAGCCTAAATACTCATCTATGTTGCAAAATATTAAGATTTAAGTTAATGCTAACTTCACCTGCAAACAAAACGAATTTGCTTGCTCAAATAAACAACTCAGCAATCGGAAATAAGCAATTGGAAATTCGATGATCAAAACAACAGTAATGTTTTCGGAAAAAAATATGCAACGTGTTGATATTGAACTGAATCGACAACTTGATGCCACAGCGGTGTCCATTTACTGCAAATATTGCTTTATAAAATAGTCATCAATATACCAGGAAGGATATTCAGCAACTTATTTCATGATGATGCACAAGACGCATTTAACTTTGCTCAAACGAAATTTCAATTTTTTGAACTTGAATTGAACTCTGTTGAGTTTTTCACTAATTATCTCATTTTCCAGTTAACTATACTTCTCGGTCGGCAATGGATTCAGAAATTCGGATATTTCAATATCATAAAGTGGAGCTGCTATTTGAAAGTTATCCTGTCTTTGATCATGTATATGCATGGATATAATTTATACATTTACTTGGCATTCCTTCTCTATGATACGTAAGTGTTGAAAGATAACTCGCATTTGTTCCTGTTATTGGAATTCAAACATAGACCTAATGCGTGGTGACATATAGACATAACGTTATATACAATAAATTTTGAACATGTTGTTTGAATAAAATAAATAAATAAATGAACCTTGTTTATACTGGCAGCACATTAGGCACGCAGCCTCTCATCCATGTGGCCGAATGATTGATTATTGCATTCTCAGAGGTTGCAACATATTGCACGAAAACTTCAGCGGTATTATGCACACTTAGAAAAACTGCACATGCATAAAAATGGGGTTAATCAGCAAGTTTACCAGGTGAGCTCAGCATTGCACTTAATACTTGAAAGCCCTGATCGATGGACTCACGGCGTAGTGCAAGAACGGACCCCAGAATGTAACGGATGAATAAAATACACAAGTGAAGAGCGCATACGAAACTCATTGATTAAAAACGAACTGAACTTCAGCAGGAGGTGATAATGTCAATGTGGCATAATGGCGACGGATGTACGACAAAAGCCACTCCTACAAAAGCCCCCCGACAAAAGCCACTCCAACAAAATCCTTCTGCATGATCATATGTAATGTGATACCAACCCGCATATGTACTGCATACAAGTAGATTGTATGAGTACGTCCTGTACATAGAAGTACACACATGTAAGTATACTACAATATATGTCGCATGTTGAAAATATATGGTAAAAAAGAACTCACCGGTTTACTGCAGTGATCGATAGTAGTGAAAACTGTGCCCTACTATGATAAGGATAGGTACATGGATGGGTACATGTAAAATTCAGTGTTATCAATAGGAACATGGATAGGTACATGTATAATTCAGTGTTATTAATAGGAACATGTATGACATCTGTTTTACTGGATAGGTACATGTGTTCGGTACACTCGGTTGAGTACATTGTGTGTTCGGAACGTCTATGAGCGAACTTGTGTGACTTGGTTCTGAGCACTTGGGTACGTACGGATAGACGTCCGTTGTTTGATTTTGAATGAGTTTGCTCAATTGCGACTATTGTGACTATTGCAACCATTGTAATCAAGATGACAGTCACATTGATTTTCCTTTTTACGTAGACAAACTATGCTATAAATATGAGATAGTTGTTTGATGACATACATAATGATGACTAGTATCCCAACGTCGTGGGTTGTCGCAAGAGCCCTTGGATATTCGTTCAAAGCTATAGAAACTGTAACAAATCTCAGTGAAAATATCAACGCTGGTGATTTAGTTGATCGACTAATGGATCTAGATGAGCATGCTATGAATCACAATTTGGACCGTAGGTGGATAGAGGATTTCTCCATGCTACACTGCAATGATAGTGAAATTATGAGGATGACATTGGAACGATATGGAAAGAAGGAGACATTTGACAGTGTTTTAATAAAAAGTTCTCCCAATAAAAATGACTTCAGAAGGAAATTAGAAGAAGAGACATTTAAATTATCATGTGAACAGAACTGCGTCGTGTGCGAGCTGAGCGATTATTTGACTTCATTGATCCACATGTGAAGTTCAATGAGAGAGGGGAGATAATAGATGAAACAACTGGTGATGTTATTAGAAATAGTCACATGGATGACCTTCTACAATATGCTGTCAGAGATGTAAGGCGAAAACTAGGTGCACCACAAGGGTGGACATATTTTCAGAAAATTTTATCTGATTAAAATGTACCTCACAATATTATTGGAGGACCGACTGTGAATGAGTTGGATAAGGGTCACTTACAAGATGGATCAAAAGTAAAACACCCACGATGGCGGTCAAGCGAGAGCTTCATGATCCCGATGATCTGCAACCAAAAAGAGCTACTAGGCGCTGAATGCGTGTTGGGAAGGAGTATAGTAAATATTAAGCAAATACGAATTAAGCCTTGCTTCTCTCATATCATGTTGCAAAAATTTTTGCTGTTGTTTGAAATCTTCGCTCGAAGGTAAAGCAGAAGAGGGCATAGAGGTTGATATCAATTGTGTTAGCAGTTGCTGTGCGAACTCAGCAGTGAAACTCAGAAAGATTTATTACGACTTAAATCAACCCGCAAGTTTCAGTCGTCCGGAGGTTCTAGCTCGTGCAGCAGGTGTGGGAATAGAAAGTCAAGAAGTGGTTAAGGAGTCAACCGACTTACACTCTTCACAAAAATGCGAGAAAGCGGTTTCCAACGAGAAAATATGTTGTTAACAATATAGATAGTCAATGGCAAGCGGACTTGGCTGACATGCAACAGATATCGCAGTACAATGATGGCTATAAATACATCTCAACCGTAATAGATATTTTATCTCGCTATGCTTGGGCACGTGCGCTGAAATCTAAACGAGGACCAGAAGTTGAAGCGGCTTTTCAGAGCATTTTCGATGAGGGGCGTGTTCCGCAAAGAATACAGACCGATCAAGGGAAGGAATTCGAAAACTCTCATGTTCGAAGTCTCCTTAAAAGTCATAATGTGGAATTGTTGTCAAAAGTGCTTATAAAGCTGCCATGGTTGAGAGGTTCAATCGCACACTGAGGGCAAAAATATGGCGCTATTTCACTGCAAAAAATACACATGTTTGGGTAGGTGAGCTGCAGAAATTTGTTAAGAATTACAATGAAAGTTACCATCGAATCATTAAGATGAAACCAGTTGATGTTACCCCAGATAATGCGATGGATGTATGGCTTCGATTGTATGATAAGAAAGCGAAAACCATTTCCAATGAAAGGAAAATTAATGTTGGTGATAGAGTTCGGATTTCAAAGGTTAAGTCTACATTTGAGAAGGGGTATCTACCTAATTGGACTGAAGAAGATTTTTTTGTAGATGAAGTAAATAGAAAATTTAGACCCACCATGTATAAATTAATAGATCACCATGGCAATCCAATTGAAGGAAAATTTTACTCTTATGAATTGCAAGTAGTAGACAGATGTGAAGAGGTGTATATGATTGACAAAATAATTAGGAGGAAAGGTCATGGCAATCAAAGGAAATATCTAGTTAAATGGAAAGGATATCCTGATTCATTCAATAGCTGGATAACGCACCAGGATCTACAAAACGTAGAGGTCGGAGACACTCGTAACTTTTAAGCTAATATAGCATGTGACTTCTTCCATATATGAGTTTAACATGTCTACTAACTTCAACATCATTCTTCCAAGCAATAGCAACCCCAAGATATTCCCAAGTAACAAACCATTTCTATACTCTGTTGAATTCGCTAATCCAATTACTCTGCATGGACCCCATGAAGTTGCTCTGACTGAAATTACTTATTACAACGATATCAGTTTGCTAAAAAACAATTATTTTGAATTACATAAAGAAGTACGAGAGAAGGATGATTGTTTTCGCATACTTCACAATAGTCTACATGGTACATGGGCTTTTCATCATCTAACTTTACATCCTTTTTCAACATCTTAACCATCTGTCCAAAACATGATTAAAATTTAAAATGCATTTGCAACGTCAACTTTTGATTCTAAGGTTCCCACAATGAGCTTGCAAGATACAGAAAAGGAAATAGGTAGAATGTTTGAACGAATAAATGATCTCTTCAAGCTGACTTTGAATAAATTCTACAAACCAGTCATAAAGGGGTCAACAAAATTGATGAAGGAAGGGAAGCATGTTCTTCTTGTATTAGTCATACTTTTGGGTATTCCAGAACAACTTTCTCATCAAGGTATTGGTACAATGGACGTGGGTGGAATTCGGAGAAAGTCACTGATTTTCAATGTAGAATTGTACCATTGTATGCATTACAAAAAAGAAGCATCCGAGTAAAAAATCAATTTGAGGTCATTGGAAGTGTTGAAGACTTTGCAAGAAAGTTTCAAGGATCAGTGCCAGAAACGTTAATGACTTGTGAATATAAGAAAGAGAAGGTAATTTTATTTACTGTTTAAACGGAGGCAGAATTTATTGTTTTTACTAAAAAGACACCATTGGAAAAGTCTGATTCCGATGTTATTGAATTCGGATCTGAAATGATAGGGATGTTTAAGGGCCTTGAAAGCGCACCTTGGTTGACAGAATTAAATGATACATTCAAGGTTCAATTGTCCTCTTCTAAACTCAAGGCATCAACAAATGCTTCATGGGATATCGACGTATACAGCGAAGACATTTTGGGTGATGATTTGTCTACTTCCAGTGAACTTGTAAAAAGAGTCAATTTGAACATTGAAAGCTTGAAAACGCCATCTGAATTGTGTACAAAGTTAAATGAGTTTGGTGTAGATTACCTTGATGCAGATGAATATCACTTTTCTTATGACCCACATAAGAAACGCATGATTCTAAAGGTAGGGAAGAACTCTCTTATCAAGCTGGATAGCGTGTTAGCGACCACATTGGGATTCTCAAAATCAACTATTTATGAAGGCACATCAATAGGCGATACAGCCCCATCACTAGAGCGTGATATAAGTAACTTATAAGTCTATTGTAACATTATTGAATATACAAGGGTTGGCTACATTGAGGCCCCACTTCTGCGCACATTTCCTCTCTCATCCGTAAGGAAGCAACTAATCCATCGAGAATTTTTTAACACAATGTATCTACCAATCAGCCGAAATTACATCAATATAATTGACATATCAATTCATGATGACGCAGGAGAAGTAGTACCGTTCTCTGGGGGTGTTACTGTTTTGACCCTACATATTAGGTCACGAGAATAAGGCTTTACGCTATTGTGACTTCCATAGTTATTCAATAGTCATAATGACAGGCATTTACAGTAGACCATCATATCAGAGCGGTTATCCCGTGTTTGTTGGAGGAGGCATATTTGGTGCACTAAGACGTATGGTTCTTCCAATATTCAAAAAGTATGGCGTACCAATCATGAAGCGTGTTGGAAGCAGGGCTTTAGATTTTGGTGCAAATGTTGCAGCTGATGCGCTTCAAGGTGAGGATATCGGTGAATCTATGAAAATGCGCGCGCAGCAATCTGCCATAGACGCATTAGATGATTTAACAAAGACGAGACGTACAGTTTGGAAGAAGCGTAGGAAGTCAAGACAAGTTGGATCCGGTCGAGTTACTAAGCAAAGACGCAGGAAAAGTAAAAAGCCGACTAGAGCAGCACGTTCTAAATCTAGACGTCGAGTGAAAACAAGAAAGCGCAAACGAAATTCCACAGCGACTAGAAACAAGTCAAAACGAAGGAAGACAACATATTTGTAGAGGTAATACGATGCAGAGTATCAATTCGGCTTTATGTTTCTTCGATTCTCCCCCTCATCAGACAGACATCATCTCAACAATTGTAGACATAGTCCCCACAACAAATATCGATGGTAACCAACAGCCTATTCAGTTTGATATACCTGCCAATCCTCAAGATTATATTGACTGTCAATCCATTGATTTAGAGTTGTGTGTATACAAATTAAGAAGACTGATGGCACAAATATTGATTCATCCAAGGATAAAGTGGGATTGGCAAATCTTCCTATTGCCAGTCTGTTCTCAGATGTGTATCTAATATTGAATGACAAACAGATTGAAGGAGGGGATCGAGCATATCCATATGGAGCATACATACATACAATGACGCAATTTCAAAAGCAAGCTAAACAGTCACAGTTGCAAGTTTCTGGGTGGTATGATGATCAGCAAGGGAAATTTGATGATGTCTCAAATACAGGGTTAAAAAGACGAATGGATTTAACAGCGGATTCAAAGGAATTATACTTGAAAGGACCTGTCTATCTTGATTTCCTTCGTCAATCTAGATATCTGCTATCACAGGTTAAAACGCAAATAAAATTTATTCGTGCAAATCCTGAGTTCGCGTTAATGGCTTTTGGAGCTACAAACTATCAAGTCAACATAAGTAATGCCGTGCTCAATGTAAGGCGAGTAACAATGAACCCGTCAGTCATCAACGAGCATGCGACAGGATTGAGGAAAAACAATACAATATATCCAGTTAATCACAGTGTGTTGACAAACTTCACAATTGGTGCGGGATCATCCTCACATGCCTACCCAAATCTTTTTCCCACTGCAATGCCAAAGGCGGTGTATATCACATTTGTGGAAAATGAGGCATTCATTGGTGCTTTTGAAAAGAATCCATTCAATTTCCAACACTTTAATGTTAGCAAACTAGCACTCTACCAGGATGGGAAATTCGTATCTTGCAAAGCATATGAGCCTAATTTCAAAGATGGTAAATTCGCACGTGAATATGGTTCTACTTTGGATTGCTGTATACATCAATCGTTATAAAGTTGCCGAATATTTTGACTCTCTTAATCAACCTCGTTTACATGATATCGCATTATGGATGAACAGGTTCTCCTGGACTGTTAGGAAAGTGACATCGTTCCCACTTCAAAGTAATACATCTCTAATGTGCGGTGGCTATGTACTCTATTTTGTCAACGAGAGACCATTGAAAAATAACTGTAAAAGTGCTTTAGAACTATTTTCAAAAGACTGATAAAAATGATGTAATTCTTACTAAATATGTCGAAACAGTTTTGAAATAAAGTTTTATGTTTTAAGTTTTTAGTATCATTAACTTGCTCTTTTTTTCCAAAACAAGGGTTTATAAGGAAAACAAAGACATGTTCATATTTCATTATCTATTCACATATATACAAAATCTACAATTTGGTTTTCATGAAACATTTTTTCAAATCACATATGATGGGAGGCACATCACTTATGTCTTTAATGCCGGTTATCACAATCTTTCCATTATGGAGCACATGAACATGATATGGATGCCGGTTAGTCAATTGAGCTGCTGGAAATAACTCCACTTCATAAGTTAGATTATGTGATGATGTAACTTTACGGAAGTCATAGCGATAGTGCAATTCACATAACACGGTCGTTGTCTTCACTTTCCAATCAGATAATGAATCACCAAGTAAATGTTCCAAAGTAAAGTGTAGATATGAGAGATCACCCTCCATGACCCTTCCAATACATTGGATTGTTCCATTTGGAAAGAATAGGATAGTGAGAGATTTATCGTTCCTCTGAATCCTCCATGTTAACATTGAGGGTCTTCCAAGATGTAAGCTCGTTGTCGGCTTCAATTTGCGTTTTATCAGCAACCATTGTTTTCGGTTGGGTATATTCCTCTCGATCTCTTGTAGATTGAGTTTTGAGTTTGCTTTTGTAGTTAACATCCGATTTACAACTTCCAACCGTTTGATGTCCTCCATCTTTAATGAATTACGTTATCTGTGGTAGTATCTCCCTTGTAAAGGTTTCCCATGTGACGTCACTGAAACGAAAAAATCGATATTCAACATCTTCCCGTTTTGGTGAACAGACGTATAGTTTGACTGATGAATCACACTTTATCCATACCTTGTCATCGAGAGGAATCTTGATCCGAGTCTTGTGGTTGCCAATGAGATCAGCGAAGTCTTTCAGTGAAGGCAATGAGTCAATACTAATGCAAACGCCACGATGTTTTCGGACACTATTTGCTATTGAATGACGAAATGCTATTCTTTTAGAATTTGTTATGTGAACGTTTTGAACGTCACTAAGTTTCCATGTTCTAATGTAATGAGGCATGTTCCGAAAGCTAAGTTTCAAATTTAGGTTTAATGTTTGCCTAAGGTTTGTTATTTCATTAGCTCAACATATAGGAATGATGTTGAGTACAAAGTCTTTACATATCCATTCACATTAGGACTACCTATTTATTAGTAATCATTTCTACATATCGGAAAAATGTAGAAATTTCAATTTTAGTAAGACTACTTATGCATTAGTAAGTGTTGCTACATGTCGGAAGATGTAGCAGTCGCAAGATCCATTACAAGTGGAATATTGTATTGCATTTATTTAGACTTATTCTACATCACCTGTGACTGGAAGGCATCTCCTTCTCTTTGAAGGTGGGGGAAGACTTAGACTGTAGTGTCCATATGGTAATGATACATTTTTAACCAGCCAACAGCGCTTATCCTCCCAAAGTGAAAGACCTCGCTTCCTAAATGATTTTGTGCTAACTACGTGATTTTTTGAATTTATAATTGTCATATCTTCAGTTGTATCATTCTCACTATAATAGACACTCCTATAGTCATTATGTTTCAATTTTTTAACTGCTGCTCTCTCTTGCTCGTTTGCCTACCAGTAAAGTTACTATTGTATCGAACACATTTGAGTCCATTTTCATAAAAGTGAATGTTAATTTTAATATCATTATTTTTCTCAAATTTTGGAATATCTTTGATTGATACTGGTGTGGAAATGCCTTCCATATTTAGCTCAGATGTCCACTTACTATATGATTTTACTTCATTCCTTGAATAAGGTACTTCATTATAATGCAATATTGATAAAACTGCATATAGGAAGCAATCATTTGCATTTGAATTAACATTAATGACAGCTCTAGAGTTTTTAACTTCTTTGGTAGAGGAAATGATTGTCCACCTGACAGTATTGGACTTGTTATTACATTGAACTCTATATTTTGTACATCATCTATAATCCAATTGCTACCCTTTTTTGTGAAGGCTTCAATATGATTTATCAGACTATTTAGATGATTCTGAAACCAAGCATCATAGTCATAAATATAGTTTGAGGATGATGAGGTAAAGTGTGCGAGAAAAGTTTCTTCTTCTTGAGGATTAGAACGGACATAACGAATTTGTGCAATCAGACGACCGCGCAATTGATAGCTCCTTAGTAAGTCAGACACTAAATTCCCCAACATGGAACGCATGCTTTCTAAGAATGATGTTATGTCCAAAGTAGGTGTTGTTGGCGTGATATCATACACACGTGCATGACCATTGAGTGCGCTTTCGCTGAGACTAACAGTTCCATAGTTATTATACATATTCACCTCACTATTTGTATTATGTACATTCATATGCTGTCGAAATCTACTTATAGAGTTATACGTTTTGCCACACCGAGAGCAGTATTGCATAAAGTTTTGTATGTTAGTTGAAGCGCTGGTTGTTGGCTTAGAAGTAGATCTATTTTGATTATTTGAATTTGACTCTGTTATGCTATCATTCGGTTAATTAGTGCATACAAGTTTATGCCTCTTAAGATTATCTGTCCTATTCGTCTTATATGGACACTTTCTACATTGATAAGTTTTTCCTAACTTAGAAAATTTTTCATCACGTTGCAAATTGCCCATGAGAGTAAATTCTTTTCCACACTTGGTGCAGACAACCATGATTATTGATGAGGATTGAAATTAGCATGCCCTTATATACATCTATCATCCTATGACGTCAACGTTATCACTAGCCAATAGCTTATGTTCCCATCTGATGCAAAGAGAAAACATAAAATGTTTGATAATTTCTTTTTCCTAAATTAAGAAAGATAAAAGTTAAAGTTTGGCACACTTTACAATACCGCTGTGATTCAGCTTCAAATGACTGCATCCTTTTGTGCAGACGCTGAAATCGTTCATGTGAGTCAGTCTCACTTTTCTTATTACATTGTTCATACACTCAATGTGAATTAAAGTTTCCTTTTCATGAATACGGCTATTTGAAACCTCGGAGGCCAACAGGAGATTGGATTGTGTTAGGTTCCTCACAGATTCAATTAAGCCTCTGTTCTCCTCCTTCATTTTCTTCTCCCGCTCCTCTGCCTGCTGTAGGCGCTCCTGGCAGAGACGCAACTTGCTCTGTATATCCTCTTCTGTCGAGGTTGCGTCCAAGTCGACGTTATAATCCCGCACTGGGAGAGGAGCCGTCACATCCGACGTTGGTAGAGCTGCAACTGGGGGAGGTGTTGTGGGAAGTAGTACCGGGGAGGAAGGAGCTGCACCTGGCGTCGGAAATGGGTTCGGAGGAGATACCGGCGAGGGAAGACGCACAGGGTATGATGGAGCCAAGCAGATCATTGGGGACGGCGGCAGGCGGACACTCCAGCTCGGGGATGCCCGGATGTTACTGAAGGAGACCTCCTGTGATGCATGCATCACGGAGTCTTGTAATCGAAAAGAAACAATTGTTTATGAACTATTTGCAATTGTTAACATTTATCAAAATTAAAATTAACACTACGTAAATTCAATTACATAAATTAAAATTAACTTGTTAACATTTATTAACTCCAAATGTGAATTTCTCATACCTTCAGCTCGATTGTCTTTTGATTGGATTCACCTTCATCCTCCGAAAGAACCATCGAATCATTCTAGAAGATAAATTGATCTTTCTCTACACGTTTTTCTCTAAAATGATTATAATAATTTTTACTAAAGTACATAGCATATTGTCTTGGATTTTGAAAATTAAGTTTGTATACACTAGATGATCTCATTGTATCATATATTTTACAATCATTGTTATAAACTTCATTAATATATGTTTTTAATTTACTTAAGAGGTTAAAGTCTTGGTTATTTAAAGTGCAACAATATCTGACTCCTGATTCATAATTATAGATTCCAGCAGAACCATCTCCTAAAAAGAACCCTTCTATAAATGCTTGCTTACATATTAAATTAGGTGGATCATTAGAATAAATATCACTTAAAATTTGTTCTAATATGATTGTATTGTCGGGTAAAAATAATTTATTATTTAGTAAATTTGTTTCTTTATTTAACTCTTGTGGCTTTATTTCATTACCTCTTTCATCTAACAATGAATGATCTTCAGTAACATCTACTATTCCCATTTTTGTTCTTATTCGAAAAATACTTTTATTTGTAAAATGTCTAATAACTTTTTTACTTTACTCCATCCATTATGAGTATAAATTTCTAAATTATCAACTGATGAAATTTCTTTCATATCATTATTAATTCCAAACGGATTAATTTCATAGTTGTCTACAATACTATCTATTCCAGAAATAAATAGTAAATTATTCTTTCTCAATATTACAGGCGTGTCAGCTGTTACTGAATCTGTATAATGAATGTATTTTTCGTTGAAACCATTAATTTCTAAAATAAAGTTATTCATGATTCTTCTAGAGTGAGAAAGAATAGAAGAACCTAAGTGTGTTTGCATGAATGACGTCTTCCCATCTTTTACAATATTAGCTTTAAGAAATTCATCATCTTCCATGTCTACTTTCGCTAAATATTGTTCATCATTTAATTTTTCATGATCTTTTACTTCTTGAGTGAAATTTTTTCTCAATGTATTCTCATTCCATAAATGATATCTAGTGGTTATATCTTTTTGTACAGTTTTGCCATATAGCGAATTCATCAATAATTTAATTAACTCATCGCCTACAGTGTTTCCTTCTGTTTTATATTTTTTTCTCAAGTTAAAAAGTTTTTCAATATAATTTCGAAATGGTGAAACTTGATTATTTTTTTCATAAATTATACCATCATTAATATGTAAGATTTTTCCATTACATCTAACAATTTCTTGTATGTCTACAGAAGTTAACACATCATAACATATACAATTTCTAAGCCTGATTACTTTTACATGAGAATTATTATTTTGATTTTTAACTTCATCTTTTATAGGAACTGTTTGAAAAAACATATCATTGGGATATTGAAACACAACTGTAAATATTCCAGTTTTAGGTCTAAATGTTTGAGTATTAAACTTAGATACTATTTCTCCTTCTTCTTGACGAAATTTTCTAGCTGATTCAGATTTAGGGTATTCTGAATTTTCATCATACATAGCTGATTGATATAAAGATGTTGCATCAAAAGCCATTAGAAATTCATTTTTTTGTTCAAGTAGTTGATTTAAAATTTTTTTACAAATTTCAGTTTTATCTCCTAAATCTCGATACTGTTTCATTAAATCTATTAAATTACTTTCGGGTAAATACTGTTTTAATATTGGTAACAAGATGTTGCAAAATGGAGATATGTATTTTCTTATATTTGCTGAAACTCTTCCACCTTTAACAGATTTTCTAATATAATTTCTAGCCCATAAATCTATATGAGAATGAATATTTACATTGTCATTTTGTACGCTTTTCATCCAACCGTTAAATGTTAAAGCGGAGGATGTTAAATTAGTAGTTTTATCTTCACCAACTAATTCTCGCATAACATTATTATATTTGTAGATACAAAAAGCTAAAGAAAGAATATCGTTAACTAAATATGGTCTCCATTCATTTTCTTTTTCTTTATAATTTTCATGTGTTATGTCTCCAATTTCATAATTTAATTTACATACATTGGTAGGAATTTTAAAATTCTCACACCATTTAGAAAGACTTGTTTTTACATGTTGATAACTACATTTCATTATAATAGTTTGAAGTGCTAGTTTACCTGGAGGTGAATTTTTTTCATATTGTTTTTAAATCTAAAAGATTTTGAATATATCTACTAACACATTCAGTTGTATAAGGATTTTGTAATGAAGCAGTTAATATTCCTCTTGAAGTTTTAAGAGGCGGTTTAGATAATTTAAAATTAGCTTTTATCGGAAAATAAGAATCAAAACCTGATGAATTGTGAGCTATTAAAGTTACTTTCGAATAATTAAATTTTCCAAGAGTTTTAAAAAATTGATGTATCGGACATGCGTCCTTTGGGTTTCCCCCGATTGGACATTCATCATCCTCAGTTCTCGTAAATATTTTCACACAATTTTGAAGTTTATTGAATTCTAATTCAGTTAAATTATTATACTCATTAATTTGTTTTTTGAGTTTTTTAATTTCATCTTCATCTTTTGATCGTTTAATTTTAATCATATCACTTAACAAACGTGTTTCTAATTCTTTCAATCTTTGTTTCGGTAAGCAACATATAAATTTATTTAAATTAATAGCTCCTTCAGCATAAGGAATAGGATGAGCTGTTGAACAGTTAGGATCAAGAAAAGTTTCGAGATCCCAAATATATGTTGAACTATAGTCAATTTTTTTCTTTGTTATGATTTTATATGGACGCGTTGTTAGATTTTCATCAGTAACTGTTTTATTTGTTGGTTTGAAATTATTTTCAATTTCTCTAATAGCTTTTAATTTATTATATTTATTAATTAAACAATAGTGTCCAATTGTTGAACCTTCGTGAAAATAATTGTAATAAACATAATTATGAAACGTTTCAATTCCTCTAGGATTTAAATGACGATTCGAAGGACTGTAATACTGAACACTTTCTCCAAAAAATTTATTGAACTGATGTGGCTTTCTCTTTATATAAAAAATTATTAAACATTTCTTTCATCATTTCTCCTTGTTCTTCATTAAAACCTCGTAAAACATTATAACATTTAATATAACAAAAATCTTCAGAAGGAATATAACAATATTGGCCGAAATATTCTTTGATTCTATATTTCATATTAATACCTGCACCTCTATGTGATCTTTGTACTAGCTTCATTCCAAAATCTTCATATTTAATATCACCTGTAAAAATCCATTCCTGACTATCTGATTTCTCATCCAGATTCGAAAACCATGTTTCAAATGATTTTTTATTATAGAAGGTTACGTAAAAGTTTTGAATTATATTTTCCTGATCTTTAATAACTGTTCCAAGTAAATTACTAATTTTACCATTTGCTAAAAGTTTCCGCATATCATTTACTACATTAATGAAAGATACATTTTCGTATTTAATTTCATTTGGATTAAATAAATTACATAAATCATCATCAAGTTCATCCTTAATTCTATCATCAAAAAAATATCAGTAATAGGAGTTTCTAATATTTCTTTTGTTTCATGTTTCTGTTTTTTAATACGTTTACTACGTTTAATTTGTGCATCAAACTCTGCAATTTGTTTCTTGTTTAATTCATCAATCCTAGACGTTAGTCCGAGAGACATTTCACGATTCATATTTTTCAAAAGAAAAAATGTAATTTTTTGAAAGAAAAAATGTATTTTTTAAAAGAAAAAATGTATTTTTACATATACACAGGAATATTTAATTGATGTAATGTTTCTAATTCATGCTTTGTTAAATTTTCTTTCTTCACCAACCACCATAAATTATTGTATGCTAGAAATACTCTGAAACTTCTTAAACACAGGGGAAAGGTGTTTGATTTAACACATGGTTTGATACCATGTTTTGTTTTATAATCTGTAGCGAACGCTACGTATTTGTGATGATAATAAAATCTAACTTCTTTCTTCGAATTGACAGGGTTTGTAGGATGACGATAATCTTTTAAAACTGGTACATGTTCTATCTTGTAAGCATTCACCATATTTTTTATATTTTTATTAATAAAAAATTTATAAGAAAAAATTATTCGATCACTCCGCAAAAATATTTTCTATCGACTTTCAGTCGGGGCGAAGCCCCTCGAGGCGAAGCCTAGGCAGAGAACAATTGTTCGATAACTCTATCATGAATTTTTTTATCAATATTAATTGTAATGAAGCCATAATCTTTTGACCAAGCATTGTTACACGATTGTATAAATTCATCTTTATTTCTTACGCATAAATCTCTTAACAAATCACTTAAGTTTCTTGCATTGATTTCAAATAGTATAGATATATTTCCATTTTTTCTAATAACACTTCCGTCTAATGAATACATACTGTGTTAAATAAAAAACACCACAGTTATTATGTCTACCTCTTGTGAAATAATTTCTCTGAACTGACTGATTTCTATCATTAACACAATCATCAAAAATTACACACAATGTTTCATTGTTTTATCTAGTTTACTAGGATCTTGCATATTACGACGATCATCTAATTAATTGTATCTTTATATTGTTATTTTTATTGGATTCTACTAACTGATTATTTTTTGCTGCTTCTTCACACCACGAACTTATTTCTTCTTCATATTCAGATTTTTCATATTTTTTGAATAATGAAGAAATTGCTGTTTTTTTAAGATTATTTTCAAATCCATATTTTAAAAATTGATAGACGGGTTGTTCTGCTGTTGTTGTATAAATTATAAGATTGTTATAATCCAAAAAATTTGGAGTCGTTAAAATTTTAAATAATAAATATGTTTTTCCATATCCTGATCTTCCACAAATAACTGACAAAACTTTATTAGATAAATTTGGATGATGATTAAATTTAAGTTTTTTTTTATTTAATGGGGGGCACTTCACTCATTTTTTAATAAAAAAATTTTATTTTTATTTTTTGTTTTTTTGTTTTTAAAGAAGAAGAATAAGAAGAAGAAAATGAAACTTCTCTAGCTTCGCGTGGGAGCTTATACCTCCCGTTCGGGAGTTTATACCTCTCGAACCAAAAGATCTATCATAATCTCTTCACCTCCAAAATTTATTTCTTGTCCTTTCTCATCAGTGATTCTCATGTTAATGTTGTTAATAGTTTTTCTTGTAATAGGGAAATATATTAATGTTTGTGGAAATACATTTAATCTATAACCAATGGGTACAGTAAAAGCTGGAAAACTGAATATTAAATTTGACAATATACCATTTATATATCCTCCTTCAATAATGTCACAATGTACAACAATTGAATTTATTTCAGTTATTTTTGGAATCTTCTCACCTAAATGATAACCTTGACTATAGGTTTGTTTACTAAATCCTAATAGTTTTGACAATGATCTATCATGATTAAAATCAACTTGATGATTTTCGTCTAAAGTAAGAGAAAATTTATTAACTGTCGGTTCAACTGCAAAATGTAGTTGTTTCTTATCTTTAAATGGCATACCTAAATGTCTCTTAATTTCATTTGATATTGATTCAACTTCGTAAGAACCAGGAAGAAAAGTTAGTATTTTCCACGTTTTACCTTTATCAGTAGAATATCTAAATTGATCATTCACATCTTTGATAACGTTTTGAATAGTGTTAGATGTGGAGAAACCAGTCAATGCAATTTGATAATTTTTATTTTGTTCCAAATGTAGAATGTGTTCTAAATTACAAGTGTGTGATGGAGTAGTTGTTATAATTTTTAACGTCGTACTAAATTTTGATGAACCCAAAATCTCTGTTAGATTTTCTAAATGATTATTAATTTTGTCTAAATCTGCTGAACACATTTTTTAGTTAAAGTTAAAATTTTGAATAAATATTTTTTTATAAAAATTAAAAACCACAACATATTTCAGCTATACTTTTATAATCCTCTTCATTTAGAATCTTCTTTTCTAACAGTCTTTTCAATATAGCATGAATTTCATTGAAACTAGAATTATGTCCTTCTTTTATTGCAGATATTAAAATATTTAATCTATTGAGTAATTCTTGTGGATCATCTGGTAAGAATACAGTTGTTTCTGTTTTAAAACCTTTTCCTACTTTAACTCCCGTTGATAATAAATTTTCTAATTGTTTATAACGTCTAAGAGATTTTGCTGCACAAACTCTATCTAACATAGCTTTATATTTTATGAGATCTTCTACAGCATAATTATTTAAATCTGCTCCTCTTAAAAGATCAACAAAATTTCTATCTAAACTAAAAGGAGATTTATCTGATGAAAAAATTAAACCTCGAAAAGGTTGTGGAAATATTTCTTTTTGTCCGAGATAAAATCTAGGTATTGTTTTTCCATCTATAAATGAAATAGAATGTTCAAATTGCATAGATTTTGGTAATTTCTTATTAATGTTTGATTCTAGTAAACCATAGTCATCTAATATAGTTTTGTGAGCTGGATCTGTTATATTAATTTGTTTATCATTATTTGTACTTTCTTTTTCAAGAGTTTTAAATGGTTCCATAATTTTTTCCATAAAATCAGTTTTTCTTGCTCGGTTTGCTGCATTTTTTCAAACATATCAGATTGAATACCAGCTTTTTTCATTCTATGCTGAAGATGATTTTCTTTCATAATATTTCTTTGTTTTATTAACTCTTCTAATTGTTTTATTCTTTTAAAATTATCAGCTCTAATTTTATCCATTTTTTATATTTTTTTTTATTTTTATATTATATTATATATTTTTTAAAATATAATATTTGAATTTTGTGGTAACATTGGAATACAACAAAAACATTTTACTGAACAAATTATTTTTTTATTGCTTTGGCGTCTGACATCTTTTTGTTTTAAGTTTTGTTTAATAAAGTTTTGCTTAAATTTTCGCTTAAAGTTTTTAGCTCTTCTAAAAAAAATTTATCATTTTCTTTATTAGAAATTTTACCATCACTAGAAATTTTGCCATCCTGTTTATTCTTGTCATCAACTTTTTCTGACTGTAATTTAAATGATATTTGATTTACTTCATTAGCTATTTGATCAAATTTTTCAATCTCATCTAACGTAATAACATTATCATCACATACTCTTTGAAAGTAGTAATGTCATTTGTCATAGACTTCTTTAATATGTAGATGTTTAGTTTTTAATGATTTTCGTTTCTTAGTAATTAAAGATTTATCTAACATTGTAACAAGCGAAGTTGTAAAAACACCCGTACCTGTTAAAGCAGTGGCAACTACTGGAATTACTAAAACACCTGAAGATATAACAATTGTTAAAGCACCTAAACTTATTGTTAAAAATATTCCAATACCTTGTGTTACATTCTTAACTTTAGACCATCTCTTTCTTAATTTTTTGTAATGCTCTAATCTTAATAATAATTGAGATTCCTTATCTTTCATATACCTAACTCTATCCTTGTGTTTTTCTTTATTCAATTCAGTTATTTTTAATTGTGATAACGAAGGATATATTCTCGGGGTTCCTTCTATTTTCGTCGTCGCCGTCACCGTTGAGGTTTTTTCCATTTCTGAGGTTTCCATTTTTAAAGAAATATTTTGAATACAATCTTCTGGTATATTGAGACTACGTGAAATTCTTAGACAACTTAAATTTTCGACCACGTGATATTTTGAGACAACTTAAATTTTTGAAATTTATAGACTACGTAAATTTTTGAAAAAGCTCGAGAGGTGTGACATCCGGTGCGAGCGAAGCGATGCGCCGGATGTCATACCCTAAACTACTTTCTCTGCCTTTGAGGTAAGGTTAATGCCTTTCCGGCCATTCTGTTGGGCACAGGGAGTATGTTTGGCAATGAAGGCCTTTGCTGAGTCGCTGTTTACCTTGTCGTTGCTCCTCTTATATGTCTTGCAGGTTAAGCAATAGAGGTACGTGAAATTCTGTTTGAATATGCAGTCTTTGTGACCACTCTTGTTGGCATGTCGAACAGGCGGTCGGCATGTGCACAGTAGTGAAAGATCAGCCGTTGTCGCGCAATACTTTCATGTCGGGCCATTTCTATATAGGAAAAAAATTGATTACAATTTAATCTCTTGTTAAACGAGAACTCATTTATATATCATCAACAAAGCTCTATTAAGTGCTACTTTCTTATTGGAGAAATCTGAGAAATAAAATTTGAAGTTGAAATTGAAACCGAAAGTCGAAAATTAGATATTTATTCGAAAAGGGTTTGCTCATAAGAAGAGTTGAAATTTGGAAACAGCTGATTTACAATTATTTAATTTCGAAATTAATATAATGGAATGAAAGTGAAATTTCGAAAATATCAACCACTGCTCAATTTTTTTAATTAAACAAGCTTGAATTTTATGGAAGCAGCTGATTTATATTTATTTAATTTGAAATAAACATAATGGAATGAAAGTGAGATTTCGAAAAATTTTGACTGTTACTCAATTTGTTTAATGAAACAAATTTGAATTTTTTTCTTTAGAAACAATGTGTGAAAATACGGATGTCAATTGCACTTTTATTTGGACTTATACAGTCATGTCTCTTCTGGATGATTTAATATAGGAAAAAATAAAAAAAAACATGGTTAATAATGTAACATAGAGTGTTCCTATCCTAAAACCCAAGCTTCTATATTTAAAGCTATTTGGTTATAAGAACTTAATAATGTTCCTACTCCTGAATATCCTATAAAGTAGCACAACATGGCAATAAAACTTACTTCAGAATTGTAATATGAATCGGAGAACGGAGGAACGAAGAACAACGTCTGCTATGAACACTGAATAATTCAAAAATGAGTGAAGATCTGATGTGTGCAAGTTCTTTATATATGAAATTGACAAAGCAACTATGAACAAAGACTTTATGACATCACATCATCGCATTAGTACAGTTAAACAAAATTGATAACTCAGACAAGAATTGGAACAGCTGGTTTATTTTTAACCTTAGAAATGGAAATGCCATCATATGTGTTGAAAGATTTCTACATGTAAACAGTAGAGTGAATTCAAAGTAATATGAACTGATGGACTGATATATTATTTTGATATACATGTTATTATTTATAGTCATATAATGATTCATATTTGAAGATATAAAACGTGTGATTTGAATAGAAGATTAAAATTTGAATTAAGCGCTAAATTTCGAAAATTCAAATTTCGCGCCAAAATTCGAATAATCAAATTTAAAGACTTTTTCGAAAATTCGAATTTCGCGCCAAAATTCAAATAATCAAATTAAAATACTAGGGTTAGGATTAGGGTTAGGGTTAGGAAACAAAAAAGGTAGCTATGGCACCCGGACCCCATGGGTAAATAAATTTTCGAGGGCGCGAAGCGCCCTAGAAATTTTGAGGCCCCCCCGCCGTGTATGAAATGTATGAAGGTCAAAGGTCAATGTCAGGTTAAGGGTTAAGGTCATGTGTGTAGGTTTGTGTATTATGATCATTTTTGGTTGTAGAACTTTAACTTTGAAAATTATCAAAATCTTGCAAACTTTGTCATTTTCCTGAAAAAACTTGGAATTTTTCCAGTTGCATACACTTGCATACAACGAACATTTTTTCGTCAAATAGGTACATACCTTATGTCATTCGAATGGTCTTTTCATTCTCATTCTAATGGTGTCCTTTATGACACATGTATGACATCATCCTAGAAGGCTAGACTTCTTTAAAGAACAGGCTAAATTTAGTGTAAAAACTTAGTAAATTTGAAGCAATTCATTTTTCTCTTTGCATACACCTGCATGCAACTAGGATTTTTTCATCGAATGGGTACAAACCTTACATCACTCGAATGGTCTTTTCATTCTCATTCTTATGGTGTCGTGTATGACACATGTATGATATCATCCTGGACTGCTACAAGCATTTTAAAATTAACAACATAACTGTTTCTTTAGAAGTTATATGTTCCTATTTATTTCAAGTTGAAGTCTTCATATTTGATTTTTTTGTTTCAATTCAGTTATTGAACATCATTAATTGTAGATAGTTATTCCCTTTTCCCATTCAGACCTTAATTGAAGACCGATTTGTGAAATGATAAAACAAGTCTGTTCATATATACAAATGAATATTAAATGAAGAGATTTAAAAAAAACACACCAAATGTCATCAAGGTATGGAAATGGTACAAGTTTTTTCAAGTCCACTTGCACATGGATCCTTGTCTTCTTTGGGGCACAAGAACAGCGACGTGGTGTGTCAAGGTCGATGATGGAAAATTCGAGAGCGGTTGTGAGGTACCGCTCGTTCGGCTCCATTCGCATGAAGACCCGTTTGCTGTGGTACTTCTTCGGCGCGTTCTTCACTTTGACACTGACCCTTCCATATAGTGGCGTTCTCATAGACTTTTTATTCATGTGTCGCATCGTCTCGATTGATACGTCACTATCATCACTCGAGTAGTCGGGCGATGCAGGGGCTTGGGTGAACACCACCGGCTCGTCTGGTGTTGTCGATCGTTCCATTGGCGATTGAGGCGAAGTGGTACGATCAGCAGTACCGTTCTCAACTGCAGCTTCCTGTTTGCGATCCATAATGACTTCTAGATTTAAAATAATTGTAACTTGTAAACGTGAGGATCAGAACCTTTGATAAGAATTGGTACAAACCTCGGACTTATATACTTTTTAAACAAAGGAAATCCTAACAGCCAATCAGAGAGGTACCGAACTTCCCTAAAGTTTATTAACATATAAAGATGTCATTGTACCAAACTTTAAAGTTTATTTCCTCAAGAGATTATAATTTCCAACTTCTTATTCAAAAGCATGTCGAAACTCTTCTTCTTTGAAAATGGAAGTGAAACAATCATGGGTGGACGATTGGACATGGACATTCATCTCTCATGTGGCTGCAAATTGGCCCTTTGGAGGCTATTAATCGTAACAGCACTTCAAAGGCGCAACCAAATGTCAGTCAAGTGTCCGCTTCATCAAATAGAACACGAGTTCACAAACAATGTAATTTTTTTGGAATGGAGCGACGATTTCTTGATAATAATAGAGTCCCCTACGGGAAAAGACTTCTACACTTCACTTGTTTTTCAATCTTAATAATATTTACATCGTAAATCTCTTGTCTTTTCACTTTAAACAATTCCGGAATTGATTTTCATATTGGGAAGTAATAAAATCATAAATGCACATTAAGGTTTCATATTTTCAATAATTATTACAATGGTCACAATAGTCGCAATTGAGGAAACTCATTCAAAATCAAACAACGGACGTCTATCGGTACGTACCCAAGTGCTCAGAACCAAGTCACACAAGTTCGCTCATAGACGTTCCGAACACACAATGTACTCAACCGAGTGTACCGAACACATGTACCTATCCAGTAAAACAGATGTCATACATGTTCCTATTAATAACACTGAATTATACATGTACCTATCCATGTTCCTATTGATAACACTGAATTTTACATGTACCCATCCATCTACCTATCCCTATCATAGTAGGGCACAGTTTTCACTACTATCGATGTATATTGTATAACTCACATATACAGGGGAATGCAATTGCCGATTGCTGTTAAAAATTCAGGAGTGTTTTTTGAACCGTTTTCATGTTGCTCGCACAGATTTCTAAGTCGTCGTTGAAGGTCAGATGTTGATTTTTTCACTTTCTTTGTTGGAGGATTACCATGCTCGTGATTCACAATGTCTCTTAGAGATAGTGCCTCTTCATTTTGTATAGATCTGATGCTGGTATTCATAGAAGGGTGGAAATGGCCGTTGAGACGTTGGTAGCCGATATTCCATGATTCACAGAAATTATTGGTTCTATCGCCGTTGTCCAGAGTGGCCTGTCGCACATTCCACATAGTACAAGGGAATCGTGGTGACATGCGTCGGAACCTGATAACTGTATCATCGTCGTCGTTTGGGTCGGGCATCGTCTTACAGTTCCGCTGACGTACGTCTCGTCGTAATAAAGCAGAAGTGGTTCTAATTCTGTCGGACAATTTTGCCGGAGAAATATTATGCCTGAATCTACGTCACTTTCAAGCAGAAATGCGAGTCCATCCAACATGACAACGAAGTGCTGGATAGATTCATTGTCTTTGTAGAGGCTTACCAACTCCAAATCTTTAATCTTCCTCCAGGTGCTTTGTATCAGATGATAAAAGCACCCTTGGATTCTGACGTGATCCCCGACAACCTCTTTAACCGCATTGATCGATGCCACCTCGAAGTCAGTCACAACCACCTCGGGATCAGGTAGATATCCCAAAAGAGCTTCGCAGCGGTTGAAGACAGCGCGAAGCATTTCTTTGCATAATGACTGTTCTTTCGCGGTCAGAAATGAAAATACACATGTACAGGGTGTCCGCGCACCCTGGAAAACCTTGAAAACACCTGGAAAACCTGGAAAACACCTGGAAAATGAATTTTACCCTGGAAAACCTGGAAAACTCCTGGAAAATGAAATTTTACCCTGGAAAACTCCTGGAAATTTTAGACAAATTAAAACACCAATTGCAAGTCGTTGAAGTCATGCTTACTCTATGGTTGAAGTGTATTCTATTTTTCCAGATTTTTATCTTCATATCTCTACTTTTTTGTTACAAATATAGTCTTCAGTCTCGTACAATCTTTTTGTTTTTAGAATATTTCAGTGAGTGGAATCTCCTATCATAACGTATGCAACATGAATGAGACCGAACTGCGTAGTATGGCTAACTATGAACTGTTGTCGAACTCCTCCTAATCGTTGTACAGTATGATGAATTAGTAGCTGTGAATTCCCTCATAAACGCTGCGCGGTATGGTGAACTAGGAGTTGTAAATGCCCTCATTAACGTCGTGTGGTATGGGGAACTTAGGAGCCGTAAACTCCTTCATTAAAGTCGTGCGGAATGGCGAACTATGAGCTGTAATCTCCCTCATTAGCGTCGTGTGGAATGGTGGACTATGAGCTGTAGATTCCCTCATTAACGTCGTGTGGTATGGGGAACTAGGAGCCGTAATCTAGGATTCATGATATTAGACACTTGATTGGCGTGTGGCAGAATCTACTGACGCAAAATGGTACTCAACCTATAAACTTCATTTAGGCACCAGGCTTGTTCCGAATGATCCGAGGTTAATATCGAATATTTTCAAACACATTTCAAGTAGGTTTTCAATATGTAGGTATATTATTCCCAACATGTCATGTGCCAATGAGCTTTCATCGGTCAATTCTTCTCTGTGTCATTCTCCTAAGCTGATTGTGATTACTCTCATGCATATGCAGCACATCAGTCATTATGTTCCTCTTTCTGGCTCTTGATCTTCCACGGATTGACGCAGCAATGCTTCAGTTCAAATGATCTTATCTGAATGACAACGCTCTGACGTTCACCTTGTTGCATTTTATTATAGAGTGGACTTTACAGATTTTCCGTTACTTGTTGCATTTCTTATATTTTTCGTTATTGATTGTTATACTCTTTCTCTATTTTGTTCTCCTCAATCCACAAGCTTTAAATTTGTTACGATCGATTGTATTTTCATTTTTTTCTGGAAATATAATGTAGCCGTCTGATGCATATATTGGTATTTTTTATTTGGAATCACCTGCGCCTTAAAAATTCAACCAATTTCACGCCACTTTTCAAATTTCTTTTCGTCAATAATATTAATTTTATGGTGTGTAAAAGCTCATTAGCCACAGAACTTTGGGTAGATTTCCCCGGAATTTTCTTTCAAATTTTCCGGAAATTTCTTTGTAAACTGGCCTAACTTCTAAATTCGGAGGAGGCAACTCATTCAGAGAGCGAATTTTGTTTTTCAAATCATTTTGAGCTTGGCTAATGAAAGGAACAGACCACACTACTCTTCTCACTTGCGCCCGCTCATTCTCAGCTTGAGAATCATTTACAGTTGAAGCCCTGCACTCAATATTCCTTTCAACCTTTTCTTTGATACGGCTGATGGTTTTAGTGTCAAAACCATGTTTAATAAAGATATTAGAGATCTCAACCGCCGAAGCTTCGTATAACCTGCGATTAGTGCAGATTTTATAAGCTCTATAAAATAAAGAACGCATGGCAGACAACCTATACGACATGGGAGCATAGGTAGAGTAAGGTATATAGATGCCAGTGTTGCTAGGTTTGATGTGAAAATCTATATCGATACCAGAATTGCAGCAAATTTTTGTATCCAAGAAGACGATCCGATCGTCTTTACTTGTTTCCATGGTAAACTTGATGCTATCATCAAGCGAGTTCAAAAAATTCAGAAAACAGCTTGCTTGGTCATCACTATCAAAAATGGACAAACAATCGTCCACATATCTCCCATAAAATTTGGGAGGCTGCCCCTGGTAGTTATCAAACTTCGCTTCGATCATGTCCATAGTAAACGCGGCCATGGTGGGACCCAAACTAGATCCCATCGCCATGCCATCCACCTGATTGTAAAGTTTTTTATCAAAGGTAAAAAGAATATTGGTGCAGGCAAGTTCAAGTAAAGCTTTAAGGGCTTCACGTTTGATAGGAAAATTGCCGAAATCTATCATGGACAAGACATGATCAATGGTTCTTCTTACCGGAATGTTGGTAAAGAGACTCGAAACATCGTAGCTACAAGCAAGATAGCTAGCATTCGGATTTTCGTTTGTGAATTATTTTAATTTCTCAACAAGATGAAAAGTATCTTTCAGCACAAAACGCTGAGGAATATATTTTTTCAGAACCGAATCAAGCCATTGGGCTAATTTAGACGTATACGAATTTCTCATGTTAAGAATCGGGCGATATGGTGGGTCACTCATGCTCTTGTGGACCTTCGGCAGCCCATAAAGTCTGGATGGCTGAGATCCATTAGATTTTATCATTTGAAACAACTCATCACTTATCAACTTCTTCGATTTCAGAGCTTGCAATTTTCTATTGAAGCGATCTTCCTCTAAGATAAAGGGGTCTTTCTTAGCCCGTTTGTCGTAAACATAAGATTTGAACTTTGACTCGTCTTTCAAAATATCATTCAATTTGCGAACAAAATTTTCTTTGTCGTCAATAAGGAAACCGTTTCCTTTGTAAAATTTCAATGCGATAATATCCTTTTTTGAAGCAAATTTGCGAACAGTTTTTATAATACTCTTCCAGTGGTTGGACACTTTGTGTCTTTTGAAGTAAGCTCTGAAGCATTCTTTCAATTTAGAAAGAACTTCATCAGTGACACAAGATTCATCTCCCATTTTCAGACGAGCAACTACAGACTCAGCTTCAGCTTTTTCCTCGGCTAACCTCACCGAACTATGAGGAAGGCACATAGAAGTACCTTGTTGCAAAATCTCCATCTGATCTTTAGTTAGAGTAGCTGACGAAATATTAATAACAGACTGACAAAACTCAGCCTTGTGCTGACTAGGAGGAATGACAGGACTTTGCCTTTTCTCGAGGCTGTTCAGTTTTTTGGTATGAGTAGCTTGTATACGCTTTTTAGACTTTAATAATGTCTGGTCCATGACAGATTTGGCAATATGACGCTTAGAATCACTCATAGAAGATACACCGCCTTGTTGATTTGCCAATCAAGAAGCCTCACCGATTTGTTTCCTCAAAGCCGCTTTTTGAGATCTTCTGATATCTTGCTTTGATTCTTTCAGGGGCTTTGGTACTTTCATCTGTAAAAACTTTGGGATCACCGGCCTTCATTGACATTCTTTGAGAAAAGTTACGCGATATTCGGCTCGATTTAATTTGTCTCCTTTCTTCACCACTTCCTTTACTCGCTGTTTGGTATCTGGGCCAAAGGTCGAATTGATTACATTCACGCAAAGTGTGCCCAGGCTTCTCATATTTAAAAGAAAGAACAAATGCTTTGACCGGACATGTTTCAATGCGGTACGTCGGTGCCACGAAACGCCACCTCGACACTCGGATGAAGGAACACATGAAGGGTTATCCTTCACCTACTGAAATCTCTAATCACCCTCATAGTCCTAAAAAAGAAATTTTTTCCATTATTGGTAAATGCAAGCAACCATTTATCCTGGAGTCGATATTCATAAAAAGTAATGAAAATCTCGCTAATGAAAGGAACGGATCATACACTCTTTCTTTAAATCTGTAACTTATTTTACGAATTGTACACACTATTCTCTAAATTGTTTGAGTAGGTTGTAACTTCGTGTTTTTATTTTATTTTATCTGTCTGACTTAAGATTTCTATGCTATTACGTGCCTTCCAGAATGAACAGTTTCCAATGTGACTACGTATTTAAGAAAGATTTGTCCGTAATTGTAACTTTTCCGCTGAAGATGATCTTGAAAGAAGATTGAAACATGTCCGGTCAAAGCATTTGTTCTTTCTTTTAAATATGAGAAGCCTGGGCACACTTTGCGTGAATGTAATCAATTCGACCTTTGGCCCAGATACCAAACAGCGAGTAAAGGAAGTGGTGAAGAAAGGAGACAAATTAAATCGAGCCGAATATCGCGTAACTTTTCTCAAAGAATGTCAATGAAGGCCGGTGATCCCAAAGTTTTTACAGATGAAAGTACCAAAGCCCCTGAAAGAATCAAAGCAAGGTATCAGAAGATCTCAAAAAGCGGCTTTGAGGAAACAAATCGGTGAGGCTTCTTGATTGGCAAATCAACAAGGCGGTGTATCTTCTATGAGTGATTCTAAGCGTCATATTGCCAAATCTGTCATGGACCAGACATTATTAAAGTCTAAAAAGCGTATACAAGCTACTCATACCAAAAAACTGAACAGCCTCGAGAAAAGGCAAAGTCCTGTCATTCCTCCTAGTCAGCACAAGGCTGAGTTTTGTCAGTCTGTTATTAATATTTCGTCAGCTACTCTAACTAAAGATCAGATGGAGATTTTGCAACAAGGTACTTCTATGTGCCTTCCTCATAGTTCGGTGAGGTTAGCCGAGGAAAAAGCTGAAGCTGAGTCTGTAGTTGCTCGTCTAAAAATGAGAGATGAGTCTTCAACGTAGTCTCAAAATAAAATTGCTTATTCACGGATTTTCGTCTACGACTTCATCAGGTGAACGAAGTAAAGATGATTGATCAGTGATTTCACCTGATGAAGTCGTAGACGAAAATTCGTGAATAAACAATTTTATCTTGAGACTACGTTGAATTTTTTTAATTTATCTATATTATTAAGTCTCATGGCGATTACTTATGATCATATATATATATATATATATATATATGTATGTATGTATGTATAATACATCTCGCAGTCGTTTCAAAAGTGACATCAGTTGAATTTTCTGCAACATTCTTTCAGTCTGTTCAGATCACATGCTCTACCAAAACTTACGAAGCTTATACAACAGGCCACTTTCTAGAATATGCTATGAGACTTTTGTATTTTTTTCTTTGTAGAACCAGTGTCCACGCCATTTTCAGTCTCTTTGATCTTGTTTTGTCGGACATCTCAGACAAAGATCGAAAGCTACATAGACGGAGGTAAGTGCAACCTTGAAATTATTTACTGATATGTGGTTTCCTCGTTCTTGCAATGTGATCCCAGTTTACATGTACAGACATACATGTATGTTCATTTTCAAATGATGGTATGAATTTGTTATAGACTAGGAACTGATTGTTTCTTATTATGTAGAAATTTTAGTGCAATGTTGTGTTGTTGAAGGATTCGAACCTACGACCCCAGGTTAGCTATACCTGTGCTCTGCCAGCTGAGCCACAAGCTGCTTCCATGCGACACTGGCAATGGGCAGGATCAAACCCTCACCATCAATATTATTATTGTTATAGATAATAATAATAATTATATATATATATATATATATATATATATATATATATATATATATATATATATATATATATATATATATATATATATATACCACAATTAATGGAAAGCTAATTGACTTTCGGTACTCCGAGTTTCATGTGTTTACAATCATCAGCCGAATGTCAATATAACAGGGCATGCAGTCATACTTAAACGATGTAGCTATTACATACAGTATATATATACATACTCATTGACATAATGAATGAAGCAAATTATCATTGGATTGAATTGAAGTTTGTTTCATTTTTTTCTCAGGTATGATGCAATATCTCGCTTTCTATGTATTACCATTCAACACATTAGAGAATGGAGAAAGATCTATGGTGGTCAAATTTCAAATTTTGATATCGATACAACTGTCACAATTGCTTTTACAAATTGAACATAAACGTTAACTGAAATCCAGCTTTTGTAAAATAAAATGGCACATGATCAGTTTACCAGAGGTATGGCTATTGGAATGATTCGTTGTGGTAGAAGTTGTGCGAGTGTTGCCGAAGAGCTGCAACTATCGAGAGTCGTTCTTTGGAGGTGGTGGTGTCGATGGAAAGAAGAAGGAGATGTTAAATAGAAGAAGGGATCTGGTCGACCAAGAAAGTCTGCAGGAAGGACCGACGCACGTCTAGCTTTAGCTGCAAAGAGGAATAGAAGTATGTCAGTCCCAAGGCTAATCGTACACTGGAAGAGTGCCTCAAATATAGACTGTAGCGTTCGAACGGCTTACCGAAGATTGCGAGAAGCTGGAATTCAATCGCGACGACCAGCTGTCCTAATTCCATTGAGTTCTGAGCACCGCAGAAGACGAGTTGCCTGGTGTGATGCCCATCGCTCATGGAATGACCATCACTCTGGATTTTAATGACGGTCGTGTCAGAGTGCATCGTCTTCCAGGTGAACATTTTGCCCCATGCTGTATTAAAGAACACGACAGATATGGTGGTGGAAGTGTTATGCTGTGGGGTGGCATTTGGCATGGTGGACGAACGACAGCAGTCATCATCAAAGGCACGTTGACTGGAGAGAGGTATCTCAATGAAATTGTGCTTCCTGTTGTTGCCCCAGTGGTCAGGGTGGAGGACCTCGTTTTCCAAGACGACAACGCAAGACCACATCGCTCCTCGGCTGTCATTGCCACTGTTAGGAGATTGAGCATTCAAACCCTTGACTGGCCTGCACGCTCACCTGACTTGTTACCCATTCAACAAGTCTGGGACGAGCTTGGGCGGCGAGTGAGAGACCGCTATTCACTTCCACCAGTGTCCCTGAAGATTCTCTCTGAAAGACTGACAGAGCAGTGACTTCTCCTTGAAACATCCTTCATTCAGAAACTTTGTGAATCCATGCCATCTTGGATTACTGAATGTATTGGAGCTAGAGGGGGGCACACGCGCTATTAAAGTTGAATCTGCTACATGCGTTGCTTTTCTGTGCTAACGACTTGGTGGAGATTGTGACTAAATTATCAAGGTATCATACATACATGTATATATACCAGTCAAAAAGAAAGAAGTTAAAGAAGTAAATGTTTAAAAAATTTTGTCAATGAGTATATATATATAATGGCTTGATATGCAATTTTTGCATGTGAAGCATTTTGTGTGTTGTTCTGAAGAAACGTAAATCCTAACCACATCTGGCACATAAGCGTGGTGTATAATCAAATAGAACTGCAGCCACATTTTCTCAACAGGATGCTCGTACATTTCATACGACTCACACAGTTCCTCACAATTTCTCCCGTTATCTCACACTGTAGATATTATAATCTGATAACCATGACAGTCAGCTTGACAGTTTCTCATGAAGTACTGATTACATTCTTATTAAAATGTTGTTGTAGTATAAGTGTAGACAGCTGCATGTACGGAGAGAGAATGTGGTGGATTCGTAATGCGAAAAAAGAACGAAATGATGGCCATTACAGACCGAATATACATGTGTGCGGTCGCAAATTTCACAAACTTAGTTAGATATTAATAATGAATACAAGTACCGAGCATGTAGATAATTGCGAAGATTGCCGAGAACAGCAGACCAGGAGAGAGGTTGTGCACACGACTCTGTGAACCGTGGTAGTCGGAATGGGCCTGCACGGCGCAGGTGGATGGTGTTACTACATGTATATCTGAGGACACAGGGTCATTTGCAGTTACCCCATCGTGCATGAATGGAGGTAAAGGCAATGTCTGATACCTTGGAGTGGCTTTGCATCACCAAGTATACTCATGTAGTGTTCATCACAGCATTTCTCAGCGAGTGAACTGCCTACATCAGAACGACTCGTTTGAGGAAAATGACACGGATTTTATGTCCTGGACGCTTAGGAGCTTTGGGCAATGAACGCCTGGTAAGCTTGCTAGTGAAACCGAAGTCGACGGAAGACTGACGCGACCGCGCTGACCATGTTTAGGGACAGGTTCGAGAAGAAAAAAGAAGCTGGCGATTCTGGCACTGTGAAGGTCCTGAGATCAAAGAGATCAGAGCGAAAAAGTGAACTAAAAGGAGCTGCACAGAGATATTGTGATCAGGTGATGATGGAAACTGTAGGCATCACCATCTTGATATGGCTGCTTCTGAGGTCTGAACAGATATGGAACGAACCGACCTAATGAAATGCGGCTCTGCGATCACTGATGGCTAATGGCCATAGTTGACGAAACTAAAGATAGGATATGTTTTAGCATTAGACAAAAATAGATGATCGCTGCTTTTGTTGCGTCCAAGAGCCATGTTTTTATCTGAATATATTAATGACAATAGTATCCAAATTCTTTTTTTGTAGAAGCAGAGAAAATAACCAAAACTATTATTGGGATCTCAGTAATTAATGAGTAGGCCTATGCTATAGACATATTGATAGGTACCTTGATTTTTAATTCAAAGTGAGAGCATATTATGTAAACCAGCAATCCTACTGCCTTTCCATGGCTTGCTATGGATGCGAATGTGAAGGATATTCAAGTGATTGAGTCGCTGTCAGCAAATATGAGTAGCATGATATAAATATGCAACTTAATAAACTCACAAATAAAATGCTACTGACATTGCAAGTGCATGTCACACTTCAAAACAGCTTTTGAAGTTGCTGATACATTTGATAGGTTGTTTAATTGAGAAGAAACAATGCAAAATGCTTGAATATAAAAAGCGTGTTGTTTTGTTGTAAAGCATTTGGTATGCACAAATTGCGACGAGCATTGGTAGTAGACAGGGTAGGACTTTTCTCCTTGCTGTGTCGTGGCTGCTATCCAGTTCAATCACAACTACGTCTTCAACGTCATTATTTTGGGTACGAGAGAGAAGGTTTTAGCCTATAGCGACGCTTTTGGAGAAATTAGCCTTCTAAAGTTTTATAATTAGAATGGGAATTTTACCATAGAATTTTGCTGGCGCTTTCATTTATCCACATATTTTTTTAGTATTGCTCCAGATTATTCTATCTACATATTCTGCGCGGACTTCTTTCGATTATGAAATACTCGACGTTTTCCTTTTCCCGCTCAAATTTCGGAAATTTCTTCAATTCTCTCTATCTGAATTCTGTTCATAGTGAGAGACTAGCATGTACCTCGATTGATCATAAAGAGGATTGTCGTTTACTTTCCCCTCCTATTTTTTGGAGCAATTTTGGAAAAATACACTCCTATTCTATCTGGATTCTGGGCGGCATGGTACTTGTCTCTACTTCTACCGTTAAATCCTCGACATTTTCTTATTTATTTTCCTACTGCAGGAACAATTATGATCATCTAACTGATTTTATTATCTATTAAAATTTCATCTCGATTAAATGCACAACATTATCATTTTCCTCTCTTACTGTTGGAAAATTTATGTTAATCTGGATTCTGCTCAGAGTGAGAGACTTACTTTTAAAAAAATCGATCATAAAAAATTGACGTTTTCTTTTCTCGCTTGTATTTTGTGGAGATTTCTCCTTTTCGGTCTTGCGTACGTAGGAGGATCGAGTTCCGCCTTGGTGTTCTTTATAATTCTAACCTCGTTCTGCACTTTTGTGTTGTGTCAGGAACTATACATGTACCTTGAACCTTGAATGACGAAGAAGGACTTATAGGTTAGTTTCATATAAGAGCATAAAGATAGTAGCAGCAAGTCTACTCTGCCTACACACTACAACTTTCTATCTGAATGATGGTTTCTTCAAGGTCCTTCATGAAAATGTGTTTTGCACTCTATGACGCAAGTTGAAGTGGATTCCTCAAGAAATCAAATTAGCGTTTTTCTCTCTGCAAGGTATTTTAGACAATGACGTTTATGGTACAGATCAATGTTTAATTGGAGCTTGTGGAAACTTAGTATCATCGAAGAGTACCTGTCTTCTCAACCAATGATGCTGCTCGAGTATTGTTTCCATCTTGAAGCTTTTACGTCACTACTTCCCCATACTGGGGGCTTGGACGGTGCTGACATGGCCAGACTTTACTGCAGCGTTTTGGTACTTTTGTCCAGATGCCCCTCCTGCCGACTTCCAATGACAGGTTTCGGCCTCGACCTCTGGACCAAAAAGATCGCTAGGCAAAGTATTTGACCACTGTGCCACGCAGACCACGGAGAAGCTTGTTTCCATCTTAGAATGAAGAATTCGAAATTCGATTGCCATTAATCGACTCCCAGAAATTTTAAAGAAATTCATGACGTCGCTTCTTTAATTAAATCTTAGTATGATCAAATACGTTTATTGTCATACATGTTTCAATACGTGAAACGTACCATCGTCAGTGAACAGCAACAGTGATACATGCGCAAAGACTTAAATACATCCAAGAGTTCATTCAAAATGAGCGCTAACAGGCATAACAAATAACAAAGAAAAACAATTTCAAAATAATAACAACTGAAATGACTCGGTTTGGGTATTCATGAGTTTCTTTTGTTGTTTTTTGTATGATTTAAGCAATAAAGCTTCTCCAATACGAGTGTAATTAGTATGTAATAAAATAGAGAACGACTTTTCATTTGGGAAGTGCTCATGAAGAGAAATTTCAGAAGCTGGTCTGCCATTAATGTGTTCTTTGATCCTGGTATAGAGATGGCGACGAGTTTCCCCGATGTAGCACTCTTGACAATGCTCACAACTGTATCTATAAACTAAGGAGGAATGCTCGTTAAAGGGGATAGGATCTTTATAGCGGCATAAATGTTGTGATTTGTACGTATTGTAAGCTATCTTTAAACGACTATTTTTTAAAAAGGAATTTATTCTATGAATCTTCATCGATATTTCTTTATGACTTTCGGGGAGATACGGTAGCTTCCAATAGATAGAAACTTTGGTATCATCAGGTTTAGGGTTATAAGTATCACACTTATTGAAAACGTATTCAATGAAAGAAGAATTGTATCCATTCTTAAGAAAAATAGCTTTAACAATTTTCTTGTTTTGAAGACAAATATCAGGATCGGTCGTTAATTTTTGCGATCTAGTGTATAATGCTAATAGCATTTATCTTATATTTATCAGGAGAATAGGCGAGCTGGTGAGTATAGACAAATGTGTTAGTCTCTTTAAGAAGCCATTTACTTTTCAAAACACCATCTTCGATATAAACAGTCATGTCAAGAAAATTAAGAGTATTGTTATTGGGGTATTCCATAGTGAACTTAATATCACCATGCCTAGAATTGAGAGAGACGAGAAAAGTTTTAGCTGACTGTTCATTTTCGAAAATGGCAAAGATATCATCAACGTAACGGATATACATTATTGGTAATTCTAAATCTTTTTCAATCATGTGTAAGCAAAATTCAGCCATAGTTGGGGCTAGGGATGGTGTTTTGAAAAGTAAATGGCTTCTTAAAGAGACTAACACATTTGTCTATACTCACCAGCTCGCCTATTCTCCTGATAAATATAAGATAAATGCTATTAAAGCATTATACACTAGATCGCAAAAATTAACGACCGATCCTGATATTTGTCTTCAAAACAAGAAAATTGTTAAAGCTATTTTTCTTAAGAATGGATACAATTCTTCTTTCATTGAATACGTTTTCAATAAGTGTGATACTTATAACCCTAAACCTGATGATACCAAAGTTTCTATCTATTGGAAGCTACCGTATCTCCCCGAAAGTCATAAAGAAATATCGATGAAGATTCATAGAATAAATTCCTTTTTAAAAAATAGTCGTTTAAAGATAGCTTACAATACGTACAAATCACAACATTTATGCCGCTATAAAGATCCTATCCCTTTTAACGAGCATTCCTCCTTAGTTTATAGATACAGTTGTGAGCATTGTCAAGAGTGCTACATCGGGGAAACTCGTCGCCATCTCTATACCAGGATCAAAGAACACATTAATGGCAGACCAGCTTCTGAAATTTCTCTTCATGAGCACTTCCCAAATGAAAAGTCGTTCTCTATTTTATTACATACTAATTACACTCGTATTGGAGAAGCTTTATTGCTTAAATCATACAAAAAACAACAATCATACAAAAAACAACAAAAGAAACTCATGAATACCCAAACCGAGTCATTTCAGTTGTTATTATTTTGAAATTGTTTTTCTTTGTTATTTGTTATGCCTGTTAGCGCTCATTTTGAATGAACTCTTGGATGTATTTAAGTCTTTGCGCATGTATCACTGTTGCTGTTCACTGACGATGGTACGTTTCACGTATTGAAACATGTATGACAATAAACGTATTTGATCATGCAATCTCTACGGCATCTTTCATTAAATCTTAGTAGTTTTTAATTTTTGTTTCAATTCAAGAAGATAAAGGAGCAAAGAAAACATTGCCCCAGTTTTGCACGTTTGGACCATTGCAAGTTGACCCTGTTTTCAGCAAGCATGCTTCCATGCTGTGAGGCCTGCATTTGTTTTGATAGATCAGACCCAATCTCTAATCGCTGGCATTCCAAGAGGGTAAAGAGAAGCTGAGATTGGCGAGTTTTGCTCTGTGTCCACCGAAAATAATCTGGCGCCGACACTCTTCGAATGCCAATGAAAGCAATTGGAAGTGTGAGAGTGATTTGTCATCGTTTCCGATCGGAATTGTACCCAGTGAAATATCCTTGCTCAAATTCTGTCCTGCCACTACTGCTGATGTGGAGAGAAGCTTCTTCTAGTATATACACAATGTGCATGTATGTATTGTACATGTATAGCCTATTGACTGATGATTGTCATCATCATCTCACCGAGGAGAATTTGCGAAAAAAATCTATGGACATTTTCTGGAGGGAAGTTTTTGAACCTGGAACGATAGAAAACAGTTTTTTTATGGGTCCTCAACTAAAGATAGAAGTAGGGACACCCCAGTGACGGCTGGCCACCACTTACAGCATGTTTTAATAGAAATTAAGATTTCCTCCCCTACTTCGTTTGAATGACCTGTCTGGGTATAGTGTCGAAAGCAACAACTTTGACAATCTGAGAGGGACCGGCCTGAGAGTGGAGACGGAAGTTTAAAATTGCAATCGATTCGCCAGCAGCTTCAAACATGAGATCTTGGCAAGTCTCATTTTGGAAGTAGTTAAGATAGGCTTTAATAATAATCACAAATATACTTTGAAAGTGCTCAAGAAAAAATTTGCATCTTTTTGACTGAAAATCCCTTTTACTATTGCGAAATACAGAAGTCACATAGATTCAGATATACATGCAGTGTAACCTACAGTATGGGTAGTCATATAACCGTAGCATCTGTGTAGGCAAATAGTCTGCATCCCATGCAGTCACATGCTTAGTCATACAAAATGCTTTGTAGTTAAGCGCAATAGTTCCTAAGTGATAGTCATAATAATGCAGTATGCATAATTTTCATGCAATTGGACATAAATGCACATTTAGTATGCATATATCTAAATTTAACTTTTTATATAATCGAAATATTTCTAATTCAATTTGTAAGAGTCTAGATAATGAGGTTAAACTTTCTCCGGGTTCAAATTAGCCAGGTCAAGGAGTTATGAAACAAATCAAGCAGATGAACTTTGTGATGCTTGTGGTCTATAAAAAACAAGCACAAGAAAAAGAATTAGAAAACAATCGAAATGCTTAAAAGACAGTGTAGTTATGTCTTCGCTAGGATCCTCTTCCATTATTGATTTCCGCACACAAGTATTTTATCCGATAATTGATCTTTGCATGAACGAGTTGAACCGACGATTTAACGAGGAAAATAAGGTTATCATGAAAGGTATATCGGCACTGACTCCTGGAAGCAAAGATTTAAGTAGGATATCATCCGACCCTTCGGAGAAATTTGCAATGCTCAACAAGACGATCTTGATATTGAGGTAAAAAGTATGATGCGATTACTATCAAGAAAAAAGGATGGCGCGCATTGATCATTGTCCTTAGTGTTATTTTCTCTGTTTATGTATAAAATAGTACGAATAGCAATTACTTTTGTAGACCTATCTCATTTCAGTTTTTGCTCGTATATTTTGTAAATTTAGGCCCAATACTGATTTAAACGAAGTTATAACTTGCAAGCTCTATCCATTTGCTTTTGTACATAAATGATATTGTTTCTTGAAAATCGTGTCCTAACACGTTAGGAAAAGTACATGTACATCCCAAATCTTTCGAAGTTTAATGACATGTGCATGCGGCAGTTCCGTGTCCTCACCATTTGTACATAAAAAATTCTAAAATTTTCTCTATATACCTTTTTCTCAAATTAAATTTGGAAAACAAATGCATAAAGTTCCTACATAGGCTCTGAGTATTTGAGTTGCATGCATGCATTAACATTAAATCGATTAATATAGTTGATAGCTTTTATGGTGTAGTCGAGAACTCCTAGAAAATAGAGTGCTGATGAAGGTCATCATCATGCACGCTACATGAGTCAAAGCATCCTCGTATTTATACAACACGTAGCGTTTAGCAAGCGAAGATGCTTTCAGTTCATAGCTACTTATTTACGAATTTTAATTGTTCCCGCAAGAAGAAATTTAACAAACCGGTACAAAACTTGCTACCTGCTCTTATGCAATGTACAAAATTTTCAAAGTTTCAAAATTCTCAAAGTTAACAAACATGCATTACGCAACATTTTGAAAAAAAATCATAGATTTACTCGTTATTAATAATTTAATAAATTTCAGATATAGAAACACATTTTTGGTGACAGTTAACATGTAAATTGTCTGAAAGAAGAAATCGGACATATATGTAGGTGCATAACAAAGTGTGCATCGATTGCACAATTTTTTGTGTGTACAAAAATTGCACATTTACAACTCAATTACACAATTGACATGTGCATGTATAGCCCACAAGTAGGCATAGCTGTTCATAGATTACAATAATTAGCCGGTATATCCTGTCGGCACCTCGGTTGAAACCGTCGGTACTACTCTTCCATGGACCCCCCAGCTCTAGGACCCTGGCGCCACCACTGAGCTGTGGTCAATGTCATATCCATCTTTAGTAACAACAAAGTTCAAATTCTCTTCAATTGCAATACAAGTGGAGATAGACATGCGTGAAACAGTAAATTTCTAATTGAATGTATAAAGTATAGTACGAGCATTTTGTAGCACTTCATACCTGCGTTCAGCAGAATGGTTTTTGAATGACTCCTGATATAAGCGACACCTTGCGACCGGCTGTTGTCATCGCTTACATCGAGAGTCGACTGTATATCGCTCAATGTCTTTAACATTCTTCACTATGTTAGATTGTTCAAAAGTAGCAATTTGCTGTGATAACTGATCATTTTCAGCTGTCAATATTGCAGATTATGTTGCCTTCGTGACTCTCTTTCCTGTGTTCTCCGATCGAATCCTGTCTTTCAATTCTTCGAAAATACTATGTCATACGTCAAATTTCCATAAAGATCTGTGTTTGATAGAGAAACTTAAAGGAAATGAACAAAATCAAACACTTCACTTATTCATTTATCCGGATCTCGTAATCATAAATAAGCGCTTTGAGTATCAATCATATGATATTCAATTCAATGTGTGCTTGATGCGCATATAATAACCACTTGCTTCGTTTTTGCGAACTGTGATACTGACTCTCTTGAGTGAACGTGATGGTTTTGCCTACCAGATTTGAATTTGTTCAACTTTTATATACTAATAACCGAAGTCCAACTGCCACTTTAAGAGCCTTCAACACCAAGCACAGGATTGTTCGAAGTCAATTCATGTTCAGTGGCATTAGACGTCTTATATCCAAATTTGAGAAGACGTTTTCTCTACATGATGCACCGAAATCAGGTCGCCCATCTCTCAACGAAGAATGATCCGAACTTGTTCGATCATCGAATCAACTTGATGTTGCCTCCTCTTCTGGTGCGGCACGCGCATCCGATATTCCGGAACGGAGTGTTCGTAGAATACGAAAGGAGCATCTAGGAATGTATCCCTATCATTTATCCCTGATGCAGTCCATCACGGAGGCAGGCTGTGAATATCGAATGAATTTCGCGACCTGGATATAGCAAATCCTGGTGTATTGAACGTGCTATGGAGTGATGAGGCCGATTTTAGCCTGGAAAGCATTTAACTAGGCACAACTGTATTGTATGGGATCACCACAATCCACATGCTTCGATAAGTTTGCATTCACCGAAAGTTTTGTGTGTAATGATGTCATTCTCAGCAACCTACCAGCTAAGCTAACTCCGTTTTTCTTCGATGGGACTGTCAGTGGTGACAATTGTCGTGCTATGCTCTCCGATCATGTGATCCAAGAACTTAGAAGAAAGCGAAAGATGACCTCAGTCATTTTTTCAACACAGCGGTGCACCCCGTAATATTCTAAGACGCCACGTGAATTGTTGTCCAACCATTTTCCACTAGAAACAGTCATTGTTTGAAGTCATGGGCAGCCTTGGCTCTCTGGATTACTGGTGCTGGTGAATGCTTAAATCTCGCATATATCATATGAACAAGCCGATAAGCATAGAAGAATTGAAGGACTGGATTCGATCGGAGATTTCCATGCTGACGGTTACCGAGTTCTCTGCAGTAGTGTATCATCTTGTTCGACGAGTTAAACTTGTCACCGAAAATAATGGAGGTCATTTTGAACATTTATGTGATGCACTTCCACTTGCATGCAGTTTTGGAACAGATATGATTTTGTCACTTTCTGTCATTATTCAAGCGTGCCAGTGTCCCTGATACTCCATCCTATGCAAAATATTGCATGCTAAGAAAATTACAGCTCATTTATGTTTTGCGTTTCTTTCGGTCAGCCCTGGCATGTATTATAGGCAAATAATTTAAGCTCCACTTCAATGATTATCACCAGCTATTATAGCATTAAGCTATTTTATCTTCATAACGTGCCATATTTTCATCAATGTTTCAATCCATACATGAAATCGGTATTACTTGCGATATTACAGAAACTAATTAGTCAGCATTACTTTTATCATTTCAAACTTTCAATGTCGCTCAAATGACAATTTTGCTTGCTTAATTAAACGTACTTTTTGACATAATATTCTATTTGCCCTCTGTTCTCCTGTATATATCTCGAGTATTATTCTTTGAGGCTCATAGAACAACATTTGAGATTCACTATATTATGTTGGAATTTATTAATCAGAATTGCATTCATTTTTCAAGAATTGATGTCTCCTTCTCATAATAATCAAATGAAATGCCTGTCTTGCAGCCATCCTGTTTCTTCAATGATTTTCGGAACGAATGCTCTCATTACCAAACCAGCGATAAGCCTTTCTCCTATGTTGGTGACCTATATCCTCAGTAACATCAATGAAAACTTTACACATATCGACAAGTTAAGTTCCGGAAATCGACAGCAGCTAGGAAATGGTATGTTTACTATTTCCTGTGCAATACCTTTTACTGTAGGTATTATTCAAATTGTGACATGGTCATTTTATACTATAAGGAAATCTCATGAAATGAACGAGACAGCCGTATCAGCCTGATTCTTATTGATATTTTGGAGTTGACAATCGACACGTCTTGGATTTTATGGATACTGACATTGTTTTGTTTTTGACGCGAGACAGAACGCTTGAAGTCTGTACTTAGAAATTGATTAAATTGGAAATCTCTCATTGGAATCTGGGGTCTATTTCACTTCGATTTTTCGTGCGCTAAATCATATCCTAGACTTCCATAGTTATTCGTGTGATTAATTCCTACTTATGATACTGGGAACATCAAGCATATAAACTGCTGATAAAAATAACTGTTCAAAACTATAGCCTATATGCGACAACATGTGTAACGACACAAAAATTAAATATAAGCGTTATACCGGTGTGACACATGTCAAGCAACATAGAATTTCTCAACAAATTTTCAGAGATGGCTATAAGCGTATTTACCGAATCTCAATTCCCTAGTGCTAATATACCTGCCGTGCAAATAGTCTAAGAGTTTTTTATAGAGCATCAAACACTTCCTTCTATTCTACGATGTTGCAGATATCGTATTGGTTAATTGCTTCGATTTTTAACTCACTCCGAAGTTGTGATCTACTTTAAAGGATACGTAATAATGACGTAGTTATTCAAATATTCTAAATTTAGTGATGCCAAACTTTTCATGTTGTTGTAACTTAGAATTAGCTGAATAATCCCGAAGTCTTTCAACGATTTCTTTCTTATAATACTACCCTATTTTGGTGCGTCGAAAGAGAATCTCCTGTGGTTGAGTAGGAAAATGGCAATTGTTTTACCTCGGCATGATGGCCCCTGATACGTCATACCGCGTGAATTGACGAGTTTGATTAAACGGAATGGACACCACGCCAAGGGGATAATTTATGATGCATACGTTCACTGTTTCATAACGGCAAGCACTGGTGGTAGCGGTGAAATAACGGCGTGTGCGACAGCTCCTCGAAGATAGTTGTGTGAATATCTTGAGCTACTGAAGTTGCATTGACGTAAAGAACTCTGAAAGTAGCCTCTGAAGTTAAACCTAAAAAAGAGCAAGTATCGGTTCTATGAGCTAATTCAATAGCTGGACATTAACCCATCTGCGCAATCATAATAGCAAGATAGATCTAAGTATGAGGATTGGAAGTGACTGACCTATTCATTTGACATATACTTGGCGCTTGCAGCTCAATAAACCTACCTGAAAATTGATATTGCATACCAGTTCATATACGTATACCGCTGATACCATACAGATGCTACTTCCACCATACAAGACAAATTAAACCACACTGCATGTACTCAAATTCACATTGAAAATTTGACAGAATCGTCTAATTATGTAAAATGTGAGAAGCTGTATGATTTTCAATATTCTGAACCACATTCTGCGATCAGATAGATAAAATACAGGAGAAGCGGTTCTCGCTTTCGGCCTGCTTAATTAAATGTTTCTTGTGACATCGGTATTCACCTACTTTGATTGCATAATTATTCTCGACAAGCATCTATAAATCTTAATTATGTACACTTAGTTTAAAATAGCGAATATTTTACGAAGGACTCTCTAAACTACAAATTTAATTGTCATTATGGGCCTGACTAGAAGAGGCGAATTCGGACGGATACTCTGATAGCAAGCCTGCTCTAGAAAGAGGGAGGGGTGTTTATAGGCATTAGTGCCTTACTCTTATTAGGTCGGATATTTGCCACGATTCGTCGGCCTATCAAATTATTTTCATGAAGATTTATTGCGATATTGAAATCTTAAACACGATATCTTGGTCAGGCGAATACATGAAAGTGATAGAGATGCCTATAGATTAAATAGAGATGCCTATAGATTAAATGAATAGAAGCGTAGCAAAAACATGGAGCATCGAAACTGATAATTGTAATTTATTCTACTCCGTGAAAGTTTTGAACTGACATTGATTGCTGCGTACACAATTGAATGAAACGCATTCTATTTCTGGCGTTTTCAATAATCCTATCTTAAAATTTCGACGCGAAATAGACCCCTGACCTAAAACATAAATGTAGGTACTTCTGCTGCTTGTTTTGTGATCAGCACATTGATTTACATCAACAATGACATATGCTTCTATACATCCTACCATATCGATCGGTCATGGTGATTTTGAAAACGCTATTTTGTAATTTTGCTGGTGCATGTACAGTACATTCTTTGAAAATTATGTTCACAAATATTGTATTCATATATGCCATTTATTTTGTTGAATATTTATATCCTTATTAAAACATTGTTCTGAAAAGCTTGTTTGATAACAGATGCATACAGAAATGAATAGTTTTGCACTTCTCTTTTTTGTTCAGTAACGCCAGCGACATAGAGGTAGAGAGTCATACACCTCTAACTCTTCATGCTAAGGGAGTTGGAAACTTAACACTAGAACGTCCATTTCGTCATTTTCGACGAAATTCATTTTCATTTAAAAAAATGATAGATAAAATGAGGTAACCTGGAAGCTAGATTAAATGATATTGTTTTTTAGATCATTATCCTTAATATATACATGTTTAGTTAGTTATCCGTAATATAATTTTTTCACAATCGCCTTGAAAAAAACGATTACCTACAACGGCCATTTCGTCAAATTTGGCGAACAGTGCTGAATCTAGGATATGAATTCCGGGGGGGTCCTACAAGCCTCAGGGGGCAGGCAAATCTGCTATATTTTACCGACTAGACACGGTTAAGAAAGAGATCTGACACTACTGAACTAGTGATCAGCTTAGACATGTATATGAATATAAGTGAAATAAAAACTGATGCGTTCAAAAAATGTAAGTATATTCAAATCAAAAAAGTTTTATTCTGCGACACTTCTGCGATGACCATGATCGCATGATCTCAGTAACTGTTTCGTCACTCAGTTCATTTGGTCCCTCAATTGCAACCATCATTAAATGATTAAGGGACACAGGGGACAATTTGTTCCGCAATTTGGTGTGAATACGATCCATGGCACTAAATGACCGCTCGACACTAGCAGTGGTAGATGGAGTGCATTCAATGCAGCAGCTCAGGGCTCGCAGGAGAGGATATCCCAGATCCCTAGTGAGCAAGTCATGTATTGGCTTCCCATCCGGTAATTCCTTGGATTTCTCTTGAGCAAAATAGTGAAAGCTCAAGGCCTCAGATCTTAGTCGATCTGAATTCTCAAAAACATGTGGGAAAAGACGCCCAATATTTTCTACAGATGTCTGAAAGTCATCAGCAGCCGCACATGTTCTGTAAGTTGATAATACAGCCGCACTTCGCATGAAAAGGCTCGCACTGTTATTAAACCTCTGATCTAAAGTATCAACAAACTTTTTATGTAGTCTTTTGATGGTTGGCGCTATTTCACTAGTATCATCATCTTTAATGTGTACAACCTCTGAAGCTTTATCATAAAGAATCCGTGCTTGATCACGCCATGAAGCATTATCATTATATAACTATGTCAGACAGATGATTTTTTCGGTGACTGAACGAAGTATTCAATGTTAGATGCAGATATAGTCAAAGTCTGCAAATGGCGGCTCAATGATGATATAGCATTTAGTACTGCATCTACTGCAATCAGCAGGAAGATGGTTGACTTCTTTCTAAGAACTAATAGCACGCCTCCAGTCAACGAAGACAAATCACCGCACTCCTTATAAAGAGTTTCACACGCTACAAGTAGAGAGGTGTAAGTTTTGATTCCTGCTCCGGTTACTCTACTAGAGCTCAACCAACGTATATCTATGCATTCAGGAATATTAATGCATGGATCATTCAATATTTCCTGAATCTGATGCAATGTCCGAGACTTTTTTGGTGATAAATGAAAAATTTTGTAAACATCTCGAAGTGTTACAAACAAGCGTTGAACGCATGGAATGGATTTCCGCATGGCAAGGAGAGCTAGGTTGAGAATATGAGCACGACAATGAACAAACAGTAAATTGCGATTCAATGCCTTATTCATAAGTGCAAGAACCCCACCTTTTTTGCCACTCATGTTGGCAGCACCGTCGAAACTGACACTCACAATACCCTCCTCTGGTATACCAACATCATTCAGTACTTCAAAAATTTTTGACGTTTTTGTTTCTGCACAACAATTCATGATTTCATAAGTGCCCAGAAATAGTTCTGTAGAACTTCCAGATTTTACAAACCGTGCAAAAATAGATTCATTGACACCAGTTATGGTAGTGCTTTCGTCTGCCATAATAGAAAAAAAATCTGCTCCTTTCAAACCTTCAATAACAGTTGAAAAGCAGTTCTTTCCTATCAACGGAACGAACTCTAGAGCAGTCGCCTTGGACTCGTAATCTGCATTTGCAGGACGTGATTCTAAAAAATCTCTTAGGTTTCCTGATTGATCAGTTCGCTTAAGCACCTGCAGTAGCTTTGTGTAGTTAGTCGAATGTGGAATTTCATTTTTGATGAGAAAATACAGTCCATGAATTAAGGACGAAAAGTTTTTGCGACTCACCACTTTTGAAGCCTCAGCACTACACTGCAATTCGTTAAATACATTAGTACCTTTTTTCTGCATTGATTCTCTCTGCTTTGCGATTGTTTCCCATTGTCTATGATGGTTTGACTTTTGATGTTTTTCCAATTTCCCAGTCTTGCCCATTGCTTTTCGGTAATTCACGAAGGGTACGTTGATGAAAATACCACGACTTCATTGCATCGTCATCACGTCATGCGGTTGGCCTCTGCATATAGAACAATATGCTCCATCAGCTTCTTGAACGAGCCACGGATATTGTGTGTGCCATGAACGTGGAAATTGGTTGTATGTGTTCCCGCTTTTCTTCGCTCCACATTCTTTAAGAATATTGTCACTGTCGCTTTCAGTCGGTGTAGATTGTGTTGTCGCACCACTTGTTTCAACGTGTACTGCGTGTGCGGTTGAAGTCTGTGGGACTGAAGGCTCTAGATCTGATGTGGGAGGCTTCTCAGGTGATCTTTTCTTCCTGTAACAAAAGGGATGATTGCTAGTCACACTTTACATCACTGCTTGAAATATGTATTGACATCGGTAGGAAATCAATGTTTATTGCATAATATAATTTTTGCACAACTATTAAATTCAAATGGTAGTAATTTCAATTGACGAATGTGGCATCTAGATGATCAGCTAGATGAATGCAAAATTCATGTTTTTCAAAGGCATGAGTATTGGCCTAAGGTACAATCCAACTTTACGGGTCCCAGAATTACCCTATCCAGCTTTACGTGTCCCATCTATAATGAAGTTTTACACTTCAATAAATCCACAAAATCATTCATTGGACACATCTTAATAGCGGAAGAAAAAAGATATGTCCCTGTTCAGCTAGTGCTCCCAAGCAATCCAAGCTACTGTGGAGCTTCGCGACAATCGAGCAAGCGTCGATTCATGACTTGTATGGCGAATGAATGAATGTGGTTCTCAATGTCACATCATAGATAGCTATGGACGTCGTCATAGTAATGACTGAGGACATGAATAGTTTATTGAGGAGACGAATGGAACAATAATGATCAACTTGAAGAGAACGCACTAACACAGTCTGGCTTGACCACTTGTAGATATTCATTTAGTGAAACATGACGGGACCCGTAAAGTTGGATAGCACCTATGCCTAATGCTATCATATAATACGTGCAAATAAGCATACTTATATTATAGTGACTGCATCATTTCACACTATAAACCAATGTGGACATCGGTCTCATCCGACTTTCAATTACAATCATGCATGCATACATTGGCCTGTGAGAATATAGCTACATGCATTTTCATCTAATTACTGAAAGAACCGTGAGAAATGATTTTAGCATGTTGTGAATAATGTATGCATCATAACTAACCAGTACATCTCCAAAGTTGTTGTTCGTTTGGTTCCGGTGGCAGGTATTTCTTCTCCCTTTCTTTTCTTTTCTTTCTTGAAAGGCATTGTTAGAGCGAGACGATGGTCAAATATAGTTGCAAATTTTTTGCTCCAATTGTGACCTCACACAGAAGATTCTTGTCACTTCAGAAATCAAATCACATCTGCGGAGCTAACAGCAATGGAGATCTTAATGGGATTTCTTACTTCCCTTCCGCTTGCGTGATTGGCCGAGCACGATCAGCGCACATCACTATGCATTCATTTAGGGAACACACAACCAGCGATTGTCCTATCATGCAATAAGTACTTATTTTTAAATGTTTGGGTTTGTCACACCATTCCCTCTCATATGGCATTATCCGATGGAGAAATTCAGAAAAACACATGCTCACTCACAGATGATGAATTTGTCACAATATTGACAAGGAAATGGATATTTCTTGCTAGAGAGCATATGGGCAAAATGTGATATTTTCCTCCGGGGGGGGCAAGTTGCGATGCCGGAGCCGGGGGAATTCCCCCCCCCCAAAGCACCCCCGTAGATTCTTTACTAGTGGCGAAACATTATTATTTACATGAAAATGTTGGTCTTGGATCCGCCACTAAAGTAAACATCATCGCTTTTCATGCGTACGTTTGTATGACTCATCTCAGACAGCAGTAGCATTCGATCACACCTTCCTGCGCGTCGTGTCATTCATTCAGGCAGTCAGTATTATAAACCGTCATTCAAACAAACATTTGCGCGAAAGCTGCAATGGCTCAATGTTCGAAGAGAAATGCTGCGATAAATGCTTTGGAATCTTTATGGCAAATTGATATTATTGACTCCGACGGCAACGAATCTAATGACGATCGTGATAGTGACACTGACGTTATTACACCGAATATCGGTACCACTAGTCAAGAGCATAGACTGAGTGATGAAGAAGAAAACTCATCCGACGCAGAGATATCTTCCGACGTAGAAGTCTCAACTAATAGTTCAGTTGATGCAGAATGAGACGTCTTGTGTGCGGAACAAATAACGTCTTTGGTCGAACGAGAAATCGTAATATTTTTTCTTAAAATACAGGCATTTCGAATTTGACTAAGAGAAAGATCTCGATGCGAATTGAATGCCTTTGACTGTTTTATAGACGTTCGTGTGAAGAAAATTGTACTCGAGTCTACGAGGCAATATGGAATCGATAATGGCATACTTGAAACATTTACCATCGAAGATCTTGAAAGATACATTGCAATAGAAATCGGTAGAGGAGTCTATGGGAAGGATCACTCTTAGAGACTTGCTGTGGTCCCAGAATTTCGGAATTCCTATCTTTGGAAGAATAATGAGCAGAAACAAATACGAAACAATTAAGCGATGTCTACGATTTGATCAAAAGTCCACTAGATCATCCAGAATTTGTGATGACCCATTTACCCATATACGGGAAGTGTATGAATTGATTACGGATGCTTGTAAACGGTCCTTTACGCCTGGCTTTTCTGTGTACATCGACGAGCAATTGATGCCATTGAAAACACGGTGTAAATTCATTGTCTTTATGCCAAACAAGCCAGACAAATTTGGATTCAAATTTTGGCTTCTTGTGGACAATGAGACAAAGTACATTTATAATATTTTGCCATATTTAGGAGCATCTGAGAAAGACCAACGACAAAGGTATGAGACTTGCTGTTTATGTCGTGAAAAATCTGATTCAACCACTGCAAGGAAAAGCCTACAATATCACATTTGATAACTTTTTTACCAGCATTGATCTGGCAAAGTCTCTTCTGAAATCAAATACAACAATGGTTGGCACTCTGCGATCAAATTCAAAGAACATACCTCCGGGCTTGAAAAGTGTTGAACTTTCTGAGCATGAAACGGCATTCTTCTATTGTGACTCTGATGAAATGTTGCTTTTGAAATACCAAGCGAAGAAAAAGAAAAATGTTTTCTTATTGTCAACAATGCCCCGGTGAAAAAACTGTCGGTGAACTGTCGGTCAATTGTCGGGAAGCCGACTCGGCTTAATGACGGCAAAGGTCCTAATTCCCCGACTATCTGCCGACGAATCGGTGAGCCGACAATTCCCCGACTGTTTCGCCGACACACTACCGACAATTCCCCGACAGCTGCCGCCGACAATTCCCCGACAGCCGCCGACATCTAATTATATGTTCTCATTCTTTTGATGAAATTACAGTTATAGCCTACTTGACGTTGTAGCAAAATATTGAAGAAATTTGCTGTTGATTGTGTTGAATACTGTTGATCAAAGTCATCCTGCTACGAAATGTTCCAAGGATTAACAGCAGAAAAACTCAATGCTGCTAAAACCAAAACATTCGGAGGCAGTGACAAATAATCGCACAAGAAATTATTTTAGCGACTCACCTCAAAAGTAAATGTCGGCCTACAGAACATTGGCATGCTTCTCTGCCATCGGTTGTGCTGGCTTGGTAGTGTCTGGTCTCCATTGATGATATTTTTTGAGAGACAACAACTTCGGTCTAAAATGCGCAGTAAGATCCTTGATACAAAAAAATATTGAATATTATTGACGCATAAAAAGAAGTTATAGAATTTAACATAATTAAAATAAATAGGAACATGCATGTACATTTAACATAAAAAATAGGAAAACGACATGAGCTTTTATTCACTTCATGTAATTATGCTGCTTAAAATCAATAGCATTACATTAATTACCCGACCTGCTGTCACATTTATTTCCCGGCAAAAAATAATAAAACGACAAGAATCAAAAATCGCAATTGTATTACATGAGCACTAGACAAGTTCCGATGAAAAATGTGTCATAAAACAAATTACGAAATTAGGATGATTACGAAGGAGATAAAGTGTTCAGTCTGGAAATTTTCAAACGCAAATATGTAGCTGACGATCAGTATAAAAAAGGAAGTACAAGTATGACAAATAAATTCATATGAGAACATGATTGCGAGTGTGGACCAATAGCGCATTTTTGGAAATCTTTAAGGACAATTACAAACAGCTAACTATCATGATTGCAAATGCCTGTCCACTTGCAAAAATGATTCAGAGGGCGGATCAAGTCAAGTCTAATTTGGAAATCTTTTAAGATAATTGTAAACAGCCAACAATCACGTAGAGATGATGCCTCTTTGGTTGGACATTCCAAATGAAAGTGAAAATAGGATTGCCGATATGATGCTACTTTATTAGATCATGAACCAATTAATTTCAACTATACTGAGCGTAGCCATTTTCAGGGTATAAAAAATGAGAATGCATTGATGAAATTTTAAGCATTTATTAATATACCTTTATGCATATTCTTCATTCGCATGTACATAAATGCCTAAAATTCCATCAAGGCATGTTCTGTTCCATTATCATTTTATACCCTGAAGATGACTGCGTTCTGTAGTTGAAATTACTCGAAATTGGTACGGATGAATAAATCACATCATAAAGTTACACATGCATAAATTACATCAGATAATAATTCAAAAGTATGGGAATGCCAAATTAGCAGCAATTTGCCATTCCCTTAATTGCTTTTGAATTATTATCTGATGTATATGTAACTTAATGATGTGATTTATTCAGCCGTTATCGACCAATTTCGAGTAATTTCAACTACAGAACGCAGTCATATTCAGGGTATAAAACGATAACTGAAAAGAGCATGCCCTGATGGAATTTTAGGCATATATAGATATGTGAATGAAGAATATGCATAAAGGTATATTTCTAAATGCTTTCAATTTTAAAATGCTTCAATTAATTTGCATTTATTGTTACTAAACAAATGTAATTACATTTGTAAATGAATTTATGTTTTCCTCACGAAGCTATCTTCAGGGAACATAAATGTTAGGTCATGTTTAATTAATTATAAGTTAGACAAATAGTCTGGCAACCAGAAGTTAATTAATTAATTGTCATTAATTTTTTTTTCATAAAATGATGTAATAACTAACTTGGCATTCCCTTACTTTTGAAATGTTTACATTGAGTGTACGCATTTTTTCACAATTGCATCAGTTATGGCTTTCCTATTTTCATTTGTATTTCGATAACAGTATCAGTGTAAAAAAGAAGCAACGAACCAATGGAAGCATGATTACATTATAGTTTAATTGAGAATGTCAATATGGTCCTGTTTCCACAAAACGGACCATGCACTTTTTTACATGCAGGATTTTTACAGTTTTTATCATCGTTGTGTTGTCACTAAACCAATTTTAGATAGATGAAGATTGCGACTACACAATTCAAAAGTCTTTGTCATTCAGTAACTCGTCCGAAACGTTTAGCCTTGGTTCATCAGGCCAGAGCCGATAGTGTAGGCCTAATCACTGCGGTATTTTCACTTTCACATAGAAGTTTTATAACCCATTTCGAATACGAATACTTACTATCGCTTTAATGGTTGATCATTGCTTGATATCATTGATTATTGATCACTCATTCTTGAGAAGAAAATATTGACTTAAATTAGAAGAAAAAATATTATTAATAGACTTATTCATAAAAAGGATTAACTTTTCTTATTGATATTATTATTTATATCTATAAACTTTATTAAACTACATTTTATTTACTGAGTTAAAAGCTAAAAACTGTTAAACTCACTAAATAAGGATACTAAGTTTGCGACCGATATCCCTGAAAATAACTACTTGAACTATATAAGATTTCACTATGGGTTAAGCAAAATTAATTTTTGCCATTATCAAAATGAAATCGTACGTCAAGTTGTATCCGTCCTTTGGTAAAGATAGTTGGGTCTCCATTTATGTAAAGAGAAACTTCACTGTCAACACCTTTGACAGCATCGATAAAAGAAGTACAGCTCTAACTCTCTTGGCATCGAAGCTGGAAACAAAACAAAATCTCGCCTCAAGTGTAATGGTCGCTCTGATAGAGTTTCGTTATTAACAAACGCTCGCGTAAATCAAAAACTATTTTAATGAAAATAAAGTTGCTCTAAATATTGATATTATTAGTGATAGTTTTTCTCGCAAAATTAATTATCGTATTCGCAAATATAAACTTGACATTAAATTCGCAAATTAAAGTAACATAAAATTATGTTACTTATTTCGAAACAAGAATAATAATACACGCTAACTAATTGTTTTCTTTGTAGTAACTTCTTAATCATAATAATTGCAATATTAGTTTTGTTGTTTATCCGTTTATTTGTCATTTTAGTTCTAATAGTTACACAGATGATCTTCACGCCCTTTTCGTTTCAGATTTGATGAACATCGCAATGTAGCCACCCCAGTGGGTGGTTCAATGTGCCCCACGCATGGGGCACATTGAATCACTTTGGTAGAAATTTCAAAATAAAAATTGTGAGGAGATTAAATGTCACAGAAACGTCCAACAACTCAGAGATTATGGTAAAATGGTGTAATGCCGTACCCCTAAGCGCCGAAAGGGATTTCGTCTATAAAATGAATTGCTGTATCCAAACAAAGATATTCCTAAAATGATATGAACCTGGGCTTGTGGAATTGATTGTTTATTTTCGTCTGGAATGCATATTATTTTCACTGTTTATCTTTTTTCAAAAATCACCGAAAACGGCATTACCCACAGTGGCTGTGGTAATACCGTGCACTATGAAATATTAAATAAAAAATTGTTTTAGTGTCATTTTGGTGGGGAAATCTATTGCGTAACGAATTATTCATTGTGTAAGAATTTGTAATGATCCTTATATTTTCACGTCTTGTAAAATCTTAATTTATAAAAGAAAAATCTTTTATAGCCTATCCCTAAGCGCGAGAAAAGTTATCATTCGCAAAAATATCTCCAGTTGATCATACAAAGCGTCTATGACGAGTTATGAACCTAAAGTAAAGGATCCGACTATTTAAACTTGCAAGAAAGCCATTAATTCTTCTTAGGATGTCGTTTCTTTTTTATCAAAAACATCGGTATTACCCCCGTAGTTGGGGTAATACCGTACATTGTCACTTGTTGGGGGTAATACCGCACGTAGATTTATTTAGGCCTATCTTCCTTTATTTCCTATCTCATTAACATAAACTTAGGCCTACATGTTTTCCAGTAGAGATATGCCTATTATTATTCTTGTTATATATTTAATCAACTCGTACATGTATGAAATAGAAACGATTTTCATTTCCTCTTTCATATACTGCTACAAAAATGCAAAATTATAGGCATCACGAGAACATCTAAGAGACAGACGATTATTAGGTCTACTTCAAATAAAGGTATTGTTGCTAACAATAATGTTAGTTTGTTGTGTCCCATAGAGATGTACAGTATAACGTACAACTTCCCAAACTACGATAAAATGAAAAACGATTTGTTGTATAAGAGTTGTGTTATATTACTAAAACTTATCTAAAAATGCTTAGCAAAATTAGACAAATAGTGTTTACTAGTAGACACTATTAGTGTCTACTGTGTGTATTTGAATAAAATGCGACTAAAAAAGTTTTGCGTATAAAAACTACAAGTAGGTATAAAAGCTATCATTAACTACGAGCGTAAAAAAGTAAAATGTCTACATGCAAGACACACAAGAGCTTGTACCGAAGCAATCTTCACATGCCCAGTTGCTGCAACGAACACATTGAAACCAGTCTAAATTGGTATTTCTACAGTTACTTCCACAGACACAACATTGCGTGTTCAGTGTTCTTGACGTCTGAGGTTCATCCTGGTTGACATGATCAACTTCCTGACTTGACTGATCGGAAATATTTGCAGGTTTGCTCTTCTTGGATTGCTCAGTCGAATTCAGAATCATAGACTTAAAACGTTTTCTATTTCTATTTTGCTGACTTGGCTTACCCAGTTTTCTGAACAGTAAAGAATTTAGCAAATTCTTTACATGGAGGAGACCGCGCGATTGGATGAGATAGCGCCAGGCTCCTCCACGGTAGAACCGGCGGAGTCCGCGCGATTGGATGAGATGGCGCCAGGATCCTCTACGTTGCGGGATAAACTTGTTGCCTGTGGCGTGCGTAAAGAGATGTCAGGGTGCTTACGAAGGAAGCCTACAAACCAGTCATATCCAGCCATTCTCTTTTCTTTATTGAACCTGTGATTCAGTCCATTTTCCGTTGCGAAATCGTAGGCAGCTGATCTGCAGAGAAAGAAAACCCCTAAATGTGTTTTCCTTAAACTCCTAACCAATTTTATGCCTTTTTCAAATGATGTGTTGGATTGTCTCGTGCCTGCTAATAGATGCATATCTTGGACAATTGTCCTTAACACGGGATCAAATTTTCTACAGCAACACGAACACAGAATTGAGGCTCTTTATACCTCAACACAATAATAACAAGATGACTTTTTAGAAAATGTGCAAGTACGCCAATTACAGTAACCCAATTATATAAGTGAAATATTCATCCCTAAGCCTGAACGCCTAATGGGACCTGGGTAGGCTTAACATAAAACTTATTACATTTTTGCCAATTGCGTCTAAAGACATTTTTGTCTCTGATTTTTGTGAGGTTGGATTCTTTTAAGTAGGCGAAGAGATTATCGATTTCACTTACTTTGCTTGTTGTGCGGTAACTCCATAAAATGGATGACCGAGCTGCTTGATTCTCTTGACCAATCCTTGTTCCATCTCCGGGTCCAATACACATTTTCTTCCAAGTCTTGCTTTTGTCTTGATTCCTTGTCTTATTCGATCACACAGTGTGGTAAGAGGTATTCCGTAGACTTGACTCGCCTTTCTTTTACTCGAGGTTCCATCAATGACTGCCTGCATTGCGTGATTAAGGTCCTCGGGACTCCACTCCCCCTGTTTGTCTTTCTGATTTATTTTCGAGGCATAGGTAGCAATCTAAAATTAGATAAAGGAGAACTGACATAGAAATTGAAACAGCCAAGCATGTCAACAGGCATGTAGGCCTAAACAAAGATAATGGGCCTAAAGCTTGAAGTGTGGAACCTTAAATAACATATATATGTGCTAAATGCATGTATACTTCGTAAAACTGTAGATAATTATACTATTTAGATTTTGAAGCTTAAACCTAATATTTAGAATGTAGGAGTAGGATGTACACATTATTTTTTACAACAGGACTGGTAATGATAATATGGGCAAAATTATCAATGCATGAACAGGAATAGCAGATATAGGCTATAGTATTCAAACGATACCCCGGGGGTAATGCCGTACATTCAACTCGCAACTGTTCGATATTACCCAAATGCATACGATATTACCCCATAATACGTACGCCATTGCCCCAACTGGCTACTTTACTTTAAAGTTATTTTTGCACGAAACTGTCCAACATACTTTTATGGGAAAGTTCTATATTGTAAGTACATGATGCCATGGACCGCAGAACGGTAATTCGACGCACTTAAGACTGATAAACCAATGCATCAACACTCACCGTAGTTGACCTCCTCATATATCGCCCGTAGACAAAATGAAGCGCGTGTGAGTTTGACAACTAACGCAGTTGGTGTTGTCGGGAAATGGAGAAACATGATTCGGTTTTGATTGTCCAATCCAAAGATATTTAACACTACTTGTTTATATGGAGCTAGATTGGACATAATTCAATTATCGTGGCACTTCTCTCGTTGCCTAGTTAGACTGGCAAAAAAGCATTACGAGTATAGGAACAATACTGCTTTTTTGCAAACTGCTCTGAATGGGTTTCACGCGAATCACAATCTCGCAGTTTTTCTTTTCACAAATAACGCGAGAAATAATGTGGTGCATAAATGATTAGTTGCCGTTCAAGTCAGAACTATAAAAATCGTTAACAAGTTTTGAGTTAAAACAGGAGTCTAATTGCATTTTTGCAGTTATCTCCATTGTTTTGCGAGGGCACGATTTCTTTTTGGTTCAGGCATTTGAATTATCAACCTAGTTATCATTTGGAACGTTTGTGGCGGTTTTTGCTTGTGTTGGTTTCGTGCGAGAGATATTTTTGACACCAGGTTTTCTAGGAGTTATGATTTAGTTGTTTAATAAAGCCACGTGCTTTGCTACCATGGGTAATGTCATAGGGTAATTGCTGAAAATTTAAGTAAAGGTTGGTGATTAGATGATGTAGTAAGTTTGAGGCAGCGGCTATTACACCGGCTGGGCCGATACTTTGGTTTTGGCTATTGCACCGGCTGAGCTTTTACAACACTACACCATGTCTGTTGTCCCACTTCGTGTTTCCCAGCTGTTAAAGACTCCAAGTGACTCAATGTAGCAAGAAATATGTACAGTCATTTGTCCTGATTCTATCTTGTCTCGCTTCAGCCTTAGAGAAATATTGTGACCCCATTCGTGGGAAGCATATTTCCTATAGTTTTGAACTACTCCAAAACACTAAAAGAGACCCTGTTTGTGATCAATTCTTATTTTTTTCTAGAATCTTGTTCTGTGGTTGATATTTTTGTGGACAATTTGGTGTAGATGTTTTCTACTTTTCACTGGTGATGCGATCAATACCACCTCAGTCGCTGTGATATTCACGAGAACGAAATTGGACCGACTCAGCCGTTGTAGCAGCCATCACTGCCTTTCATTTCTTGACGTGATTCAAATTATAAGTGGGCCTTAATTTTTGTGTTTAGTGTTTTAGCAGATTATGTTCTATTTCAACAAATAATCATTCAAGTAAATACTTGAGAGGCAGTATCGACAGGCTACATACAAGTTGAGCATATTACGGATCCTGTAGATGGTGATAGTTCTTCTTGATGTAGCCCACTTGTCTTCCGAAAAGTGAATTTAGACGTCTATATAGCCCAGTCAACCGCCTAACAGACATGATTTGCATCCTCAGTTCACATGTTTCTATGCTATTTCTAAGCACACAGTTGGTTCTTGAAATCCTATCGAGCATTTACTCACTCGTAAAATACTGCAATTGATCTTTTTTTATCATTTTAATTTCATTCCAAATTCTTCAGAAATTTGTCAAACGTAGAGAACATAGATCTACTGAGCACGATTTTCTACAAGTCAGGATTCCGGTATTCTTCTCATCTCTCCTAGTTCGTTTCTTGTACAATTTCGTGTTGACTGTGTACACCCTCCGACGTATCACCTTCGCTCCTCTCGAATGCATTTCACTAGTCAACCGAGAAATTCAATTTCAGGTTTTTGGATCTGCCATTCAGGCCTCGATGCCAAAACTTCTTGTACCCGCACTCATGCCAACACTACATTAGTTTAGCCGAATTCTAGGATTCATGGAAAAATTTCACTCACCTATATATTTTTCGATGGTAAATTCTCGAAAGTTACGATAACCGATGAAAATCAGTCGAAAATCACTTAACTGTAATTCTAGACACCACCTCTACGGTAGTTGTGGTGATAAGTGCATGAAGCTGCTTGTTTATTAACAATTAGAAGGTAAATTTTTACAAATTTGATGCTATCTTGGACGGAAAATAAGTGAAGCCACCCTGTCATTCGTCCATGTTCGAGCGGGATGAGATAGCCTACTAAAATTGCCCAGTTGGTAATATATTTGCATGATGTACTCCCAGATTATTTAGAACTGATTATCTTATCAATTGCTATTTCACTGCATTAAGACATCTCAGATGCCTGCCATATGAGTAGGCCTAAGTAGCAGCTCTTACTCTAGTAAGATAACTGTACCGAGGGTGGCGGCCGAGTGCGGAAATTTTGTTGCGTCCCGGGAATCGCCCCAAAATTTTAGTGAAAATTTTAGTCAATTAGGTGGCTCTTAAATAGCCCGGCAATGCCATTTTGTGACTACTTACCACTAAGTTCAATGAGCAGAATTTCTTGGATTTCAACAGTTTTTAAGCCCACTATTTCTATAAAATTAAAGTGCATCAGAGTTTTCGTTGGAATTTCGAATGAAAGTCAGTGACTAAGCTAAGTCATGAGTTCGAAGCCATATAGTTAATCCAGGGAATTATAGATTATATCTTTTGTTACGGGAAGAACAACAACGTCGCACTACTGACATAATGAGGGTTACTTTCATTAGTAGTTTAGAACACTACCACTCATGTTACCTAAGTCAAGATACTAAATCGCTATGTACAACTATTAATTGCATATCATAACTCATGTATATACGCACATCCCCATCTTTATACACTATATAAATAATTAAAGCAATGAAGAATATGACAAGAAAATTTATTACAGTTTGCAGCATTAAATAAATAAATAAATAATCTCTTTATTGCTTCACAGTAAGTATTCGGTGAACGCATGAATTTCTCTACAGTTTCTTGTTTTTTTTACATAATTTTACAATATTTACAAAAATTCGTGTTAAAACATTCATCCAACAAATAAGAAAATATTGCAAGAACTATTTACAGAAAATGAAGGAATATTTACAACATCATATTTACATGATTTGACAACCATTGTGTACATCAAAAATCACTCTGAAGTTTCCTGCATTTTTTTGTAATACTTGCCGACTCATCTTTTGTGTTCACTCGTTTTAGTTCATTCTTTGACAAACAATTGTACATTCGTGTGAGAATATGGTCGCTTGAAAAAAGAGCGGTTGATCACATGATTGTCAGTTGAAACAGCAACAACATGAAAAAGTGAATCAATTTGACGAATGACACTCATAAACTCATTGTACAAAATATCGGAATTAAGTCGAAACACAGGAATTAAACACACGACATCCTTATATTTTGAACAAGACGACTGAATCATAAAAGTTAAAACGGTCTTGGCGGGTATGCCATCCGATGTATAACCTACAAATTGTCCATTATTGAGTTCTACACGCTGAGCAGTATAGACTTTGTCGATCATCAATGTAGCAATTTTTTCTCTGTCATCCAAAAAACTTGATCTCCTTTGCAGATACTCGAGATCAATCGAACAGGTTTCAACTGCAGATCCTCTAGACAATGAACGCAGCGTAGTCATAGAGGGCAGAATGAAAATATCTCTTAATTTATTATACAAAGATGCACTTGTAATCTGCCACAAAAAAGAAAGTGCCAACGTCTTACATGAATATTTTCTGGCATTCTTTGGTACTTGACAAAGTCGTAGCTGCTCAAAGTAGTAATAAAAGGTCCATAATAAACACAGCGCGCCCCCCCCTCCCCCCCCCTCTGGAACGACAGAGGTTGTGGTCTGTCGTGGTGTGCCGGCCAGGTTGGTTCACAACATGTTCGCTGACTCCCCCCCCCCCTCTGCAACGACAGAGTGTGAGACTCGAGTGAGTTGGTCCGACCGCCTGGTTGACTTGGGAGACCGTCCAGGTTGACGTGGGCGACCGTCTAGGTTGACGTGGGCGACCGTCTAGGTTGACATGGGCGACCGTCTAGGTTGTCGTGGATGGTGAAATGGCTGCCAGATTCGGATTCAGCGTAAAATTCTGCATCTGTGGTGTGATTTCCAGCTCAATCGGCGAGAAAAACTGTTTCTTCAAAATTTTGGCAGAGTTAAAATGTGGGACGTTTTGGTGTGTAGGGCCCAAACGTATCCTCGGATGAGAAAACGGAGGCCAGATTCGGATTCAGCGTGAAATTCTGCATCTGTATGGTGAATTTGAAAGCAATCGGAGAGATAAAATTTTTCGCTGACGTCCCCCCCCCTCTGGACAGCTTGCTTCGATTTTGGCTTCCAGTGGACGGATTTTGTCGTGCGATAGCTCGTTTGAAAGCTAAGAGTGAGACAAATTCAGTGAAACAATCGGCTTGTTCCTATCTGTCTTCGTTTAGATGTGAGATGCCATTTAAGATTTTGGGACATTGGCGAAAAACGACAGAGTTAGAATTTGGGATGTTTTGGGCTGTAGCTTCAAAACGAACCATCGGATGGGAAAACGGATTTCAGATTCGGATTCAGCGTGAAATTCTGCATCTGTATGGTGAGTTTCAAGTCAATCGGAGAGAAAAAATTTTCAACATTTTTCGAAAAAACGACAGAGTTAGAATTTGGGACGTTTTGGTGTGTAGCACCCAAACGAAGCATCGGATGAGAAAACGGAGGCCAGATTCGGAATCTACGTGAAATTTTGGGTTAGGAAGGACGTTTCCAGCGAAATCGGAGAGAAAAAATTTTTCGCTGACGTCCCCCCCCCCCCTCTGGACAGCTTGCTTCGATTTTGGCTTCCAGTGGACGGATTTTGGCGTGCGATAGCTCGTTTGAAAGCTAAGAGTGAGGCAAATTCAATGAAAGAATCGGCTTGTTCCTATCTGTCTTCGTTTAGATGTGAGACACCATTTAAGATTTTGGGACATTGGCAAAAAATGACAGAGTTAGAATTTGGGACGTTTTGGGCTCTAGCTTCAAAACGAAGCATCGGATGGGAAAACGGATTTCAGATTTGGAATCAGCGTGAAATTCTTTATCTGTATGGTGAGTTTCAAGTCAATCGGAGAGAAAAAATTTTCACTGACGTCCCCCCCCCCTTTGTTCTAACTTTGGTTCTAGTGGACGGATTTTGTTCGTTCGACTTGCATTGGAAAGAGGATGAAACACTGCTCGACCGCATTTTCCGTTGCGAGTCAATCGGAGCAGCTGTTCAAAAGTTAGAGCGGTTACAAGATTTTAGGTCGGAGCTCGCTTACCTGAAAAAATCCTAAGTGTCAGAGTGACTTTGTATGGGTAAAATTTTGAAAATTTTCCAAAGTGTGGAATTTCGACCTGGGACCGTCACCAAAACATTTTTCATCAAATTTTGAAATTTCACTGACGTCCCCCCCCCCTTTGTTCTAACTTTGGTTCTAGTGGACGGATTTTGTTCGTTCGACTTGCATTGGAAAGAGGATGAAACACTGCTCGACCGCATTTTTCGTTGCGAGTCAATCGGAGCAGCCGTTCAAAAGTTAGAGCGGTTACAAGATTTTAGGTCGGAGCTCGCTTACCTGAAAAAATCCTAAGTGTCAGAGTGAGTTTGTATGGGTAAAATTTTGAAAATTTTCCAAAGTGTGGAATTTCGACCTGGGACCGTCACCAAAACATTTTTCATCAAATTTTGAAATTTCACTGACGTCCCCCCCCCTTTGTTCTAACTTTGGTTCTAGTGGACGGATTTTGTTCGTTCGACTTGCATTGGAAAGAGGATGAAACACTGCTCGACCGCATTTTTCGTTGCGAGTCAATCGGAGCAGCCGTTCAAAAGTTAGAGCGGTTACAAGATTTTAGGTCGGAGCTCGCTTACCTGAAAAAATCCTAAGTGTCAGAGTGACTTTGTATGGGTAAAATTTTGAAAATTTTCCAAAGTGTGGAATTTCGACCTGGGACCGTCACCAAAACATTTTTCATCAAATTTTGAAATTTCACTGACGTCCCCCCCCCCTTTGTTCTAACTTTGGTTCTAGTGGACGGATTTTGTTCGTTCGACTTGCATTGGAAAGAGGATGAAACACTGCTCGACCGCATTTTTCGTTGCGAGTCAATCGGAGCAGCCGTTCAAAAGTTAGAGCGGTTACAAGATTTTAGGTTGGAGCTCGCTTACCTGAAAAAATCCTAAGTGTCAGAGTGAGTTTGTATGGGAAAAATTTTGAAAATTTTCCAAAGTGTGGAATTTCGACCTGGGACCGTCACCAAAACATTTTTCATCAAATTTTGAAATTTCACTGACGTCCCCCCCCCCCTCTGGACAGCTTGCTTCGATTTTGGCTTCTAGTGGACGGATTTTGTCGTGCGATAGCTCGTTTGAAAGCTAAGAGTGAGACAAATTCAGTGAAACAATCGGCTTGTTCCTATCTGTCTTCGTTCAAAAGTTAGAGCGGTTACAAGATTTTAGGTCGGAGCTCGCTTACCTGAAAAAATCCTAAGTGTCAGAGTGACTTTGTATGGGTAAAATTTTGAAAATTTTCCAAAGTGTGGAATTTCGACCTGGGACCGTCACCAAAACATTTTTCATCAAATTTCGCTGACGTCCCCCCCCCTCGTTCGGACAAAATTTCTT